>CM059200.1:38285810-38939002 GCA_030323885.1 Branchipolynoe longqiensis
CGTCGGTACATTTTGGCGAGTGTCGGGGTGCGTCGGCGTGCGTCGGCACTCGTCGGCGCGTGTCAGCACACGTAGAAGGTTTTGTGCATGCACAAAACTTTCGACGCGCCCCAACGCGCGCCGACATGTGGGTGCGGACATTCTGGGGACATTCCGGGGAAGTTCCGGGGACGTTCCGGACGTTCCGGGGACATTCCGGACATTCCGGACGTTCTGGGGATGTTCCGGACGTTCCAGGGTCGTCAGAAGCACGCTAGGCAAACGTTGCCACACGTTGCGCCAAATGATTGCTTTGTTGTTTTACATCCTACCAACATGTAAGGTCCTATGAGGACGTCGCGCCAAACTTTAAAAAAATGTTGCCACACGCTTCGACACGCGTTGGCCGCGCGTGATGTACGCGCCGCGCGGACGCCAAACTTTCTCCCAAACCGCCGAAAAGTTGAATGTGTCTCGACGCGTTGATAATATTTTGCAGGCTGGCAGCACGCCAGTAAGAAACGTCATAATGTGACAGGGCCTTTATTAAGACATGGTGTGGGTGACCAAAGTTAGTACAGATGAGGAGGCTTTACACACGTGTAGGAAGTGTAATGGCCTCCTCAGTAGGAGCAGTGTGGGAGAGGGTGGGGGGAGAGGGGGTGCGGGTTGTCAGAAGCAGCCTGAAGGCGAACACCCCTCAACCCCCACACACACTGACACTGACACTAGCATCTCACCCTCCCCCCCCCCTCCCCCCCAATACACACATACCCCTCCTCACACCCATGCCTCACCCATCCTCATGCAATGTCATGAGGCAGGAATTAGAATAATGAAGGTATATTTTGCTAGAACACAAACACCAGGTCATTTCCCTTATCACATAAATATAAAATCTGCAAACGTTTCCTTTAATAATATAAATATTATTTGCCAATTTAACAACACCACCATTATATGAGGCTCAATAGATAACAGTCCTTCTGTTTTAATGTAAATTCAATCCTTAATTACTCTTGATGCGCGAAAAGGAAGAAAGGCAAGGCGGGGGTGGAAAGAAAGGCGTTTATTTGACGCCTCAGAACAGAGTATACAGAGGAAGAGAAAGGCTCATGGGGAACAGAGCTGGAAGGCGGCAGGAGGGCGAGTGCCTGAGGGAGGCCGGCCTTATAAAGGGAGGGGGACGGGCGACAGCAGGTGAGGTGTGAATGCTGCCGGCCCGGGGGAGGGCGAGAGGCGGTGAGCAGCGGGCGTCGGGTGAGGCGCGAATGCTGCGGGACAGGGGGGCGGGGGAGGGTCTCTTCCTTTCCTCGCATCAAACGTAATGCTTCGCATTACGACCAATTGAAAAACCAAATATGGCTGATATTCATTTAATTGGTGCAACGTATTTGGTGATATATAGATAAATACAATAATTCTTACATATGCAGAGACACATATTACGGTAACCCCCCTTCCCGCCCCTTCCCTTCCTCTTCCCCGCCCCTTCCCCTCCCCTTCGCCTCCCCTTCCCCACATCCCGCTCCTCCCCCATCTCAGAATCGCCCCTTCAAAATTGTCTCCCCGGCGATTCTATTTCGAAATAAAATGTCCTGGGGCGATTCTATTTCGAAATAAAATCGCCCAATGAGATTTTATTTCAAAATAAAACTCCCCCGTCCCTTTCCATCCATCCACCTCCTCCCTCCTCTCGCCTCCCTACAGCCCTCCTATTCACCTCCACATGCCCTCCCCTGCCTCCCCTCCCTCCTCCTCCCCTCCCCTCTCCCCTTTCCCCTCCCATCGCCCACACTTGAGGCAGGATTGAGGACCCAATCTATATAATATAATTTGCTCCTATGAAAACCGCTAGGTGTGCAAGATATTTTTGTTCATCATTTCGCTGTTTGAGGTTTTCACTACCCTGCAGAAGTTTTGATCGGTCAAAACCAATACGATTCAGAGTCCATACAGATCCGTAGGCGTCTCAGAGAACCCACTCTCTACTGCGCGTCGACGTTGACTAAAACGCGCGAAACTGGTGTGCACTGGTTATAGAGCAGGAGGCTGCTGTCATGCAGCAGACGGTGGTTCGATTTCCCGCCTTCAAACTCGGTGCGTGTGAAGTAAAGTCGGCGCCAGTCTAAATTCGATTCCAGATGTCTGTATAAATCGCTTTGTCTTAAATCGGTTTGGAATTGCCCGTGTAAACACAGCTCAATACTAATGCACGGACTAAATACTTGCTACAAACATCACAACCATTCAGTTTAGCTAAATTTGGAATATACCTAAACCAAGACTATACCGACATACCCCTGCCTACAAAATTAACAAAGACACCGCCTACATTAAAATACATACACTGAATGCGTACACTGACCAGATATACCGCACACTCTTAATTAGCTGAATGTAATAACAATATTTTATCATGTTAAGATTGTTATTGAAATTAAATAGTGTAAATGACTGAAGTTAAGTATGGCCGGAAGACCAGTGCCACAGCGCTGAAAAAAGCTTAATAAAAATGTTAACAAAAAAAAACCCGTTAATAGCCACAGTTTTACCATCAAGACTTTTACACCGTGGTTTGCTTCTAAATAATTCCTAGAGAATATGTTTTTTCCAGCTATACAAATTATGACTAGTGGTATTTGAATGAAATAATTATGAAAAAAGTTAAGTTATTTTGGTCATCTTACTGCTCCATTAAGCAGCAGTGGTGTAAAGTTGTGTTCGTTTGTTGGAGTTTTACGTCCTGGCAACATTTAAGGTCATATCAGGATGGGTATCGACTTGTAACAGTGCGCGCGTATGGCGACTTTATAGTGCTGCCCCACTGGTAAATCAGGCTGCCGGCACCATGAATGCCGGCAGCCTGATTTACTGCTCAGTCACATTATCCTGACACTGCGCCAACCAGTATTACAGAACAATTTGTTGTCATTTGTGGATTAACTTGAAATATCAGTGAATATTGATTAACTTTACATTCTGGCTTAAAATGTAACAGGGGAATTAATAGATAAAAGATTCACCCGGTACTTGTAGTACACGGGTGAACGACAACGTAGTCTAAATACGGGCGAAAATAGCTTTAGTATGAGACATGAAGTAGAAACTGTGGTTCCATGATCAAATGGCTACATATATTGGCACATATTTGGTGAGATGGGAGAGAATGCAAAAAGACAAGATGGCGGCCAGAGAACGCCGTCGATTTCACTTTTAAATTGCATTAAAGTATATGTTTTATTTTATTTTCCAACTCAAAAGTAGCGGGTAAATATGAAGACATCTACAAAGAATAAGTGTTGCTTCTTAGATTGTGAAATTAGGCTCTTATTTCATTAACCCACTTTTTCAACCGTTTTTATATAGGGTTGGTATTCACCCGTGTACTGTGAGTACCGGGGGAATCCTTTATCTAGGGAATTAATTGCTGGTGGTGGAAATGTGTGGGCTCTGTCTTCTCCCACCTTCTTTCTCTAACAGGTCGGCGTTCTAGTTGAATCGAAGCAGCACCCCGAGAACATGCAATCGTCAGCAATTTTCGCATAAAAATCACATCGCTTCCTTTTAAAAGTGTCCAGTTCACACCCCACCCCGGCATGCCACTTTCTGTGGCAGGATAGAGAAATCAGAAAATATAGCATTATGTTCTACCTGATGTTCTTATTTATTTATTATTAATTAAAAATACAATTATTTGAAAGAGAGAGAGGTGAGGAGGGTTGTATCCATGACAAATGTTTCTGAGCTAGAAAGAACAAGGGAGTATACTACCAGTACATGATCAGTCATGAGTGGAAAGTGGCATTACAGAGATCTGGCAGAACTGTCACTTTAAAGTTCTGATGGCTTTGACTTCCTGCGTTATGTTAATAATATATATAGTCAGCCTCACGAAAATGGGCCAATCGGTGGTAAATTTAAGATATCGGCATCGCAATTCTTAAAGTGTAGTGCATTTCTTTGTTTCATATTAAATTATCCTAGAAACAAATAAGGTTGTTGTATTTTCTCTACCTTTACATTCAGAATAAATCGAAGGACTTTGCAACACTTCTGTCAATGCTAAACTATAATTATGCAGTTCGACACTTACATCCAATGCTCGACGCCGACAACTTTACCAGATGTTGGTGTCGCAATTCTTAAAGTGTTGTCCATTTCTTTGTTTTATATTAAATTATCCTAGAAACAAATAAGTTTATTGTATTTTTCTACATTTACATTCAGGATAAATTTAAGGACTTTCCAACACCTATGTCAATGCTAAACAATAAATATACCGTTCGACGCCGACATCCATTGCTCGACGCCGACAACTTTCCCCAATTGGCCCATTTTCGTGTGAGGCTGACCCATTATATACACACATCTATAGACATATATATATATATTAGGTTGATTATCATGGCCTACTCTTTAGCTTAGAGGAAACTTATCATAATGGCTAACTTTCGAGATATTTGAAGTGGAAAGATGTCAAATCATTGTTGGCATGCATGCTGAAATGCTCAGCATCACAGAATTAAGCGATAAGAGGTTCTATGTTGTCATCGGACTAGGCAGCTTTTATAGAACCTCTTATCGCTTAAACCTGTGATGTTGAGCATTTCGACATGCATGCCAAAATGAATTTGGTATGTTTGAATTTGAAATATCTCCAAAGTTAGTCATTTAAAATAAAAGTTACTTCAAACTAAAGTAAGATAATTTACTAGAACATAGCGATCAACCTGATATATTTATCTCAGAAAATAACACCCAAAACCATCGGACTATCAATCAATCAATAGTTCCGTCCTCTAGTCGAGGGTTGGATGCAATGGTTCTCCACTTGTCCCGATGGTGTGCTGTTCTGATAGACTGAATAATTCAAGCCTGTCCACTGCGAAATATTTGTAAACCATGATGTTCTTGGTCTCCCTCTCCCTCTGCTGCCATTCACCTTCCCTTCCAACAATGTACGGTATATTGAACTCTGACGAATGATGTGGCCAAAATAAATAAGTTTCTTTGTCTGTATAGTGGCAAACAAGCTTTTCCTATTTTTAATTTTTCTGAGAACTTCTTTGTTGGTGATCTTCTTTGTCGGACTATGCGACTTTAAATTTGCTTAGTATTCCCTGCCATGCAGTAACAAATGCTTAATAACCGCGTCAGTGACTTAAACACCGGCCCAGTATCTAAGTTGGATATCTAGGATCAAATCCAGATCAGTGTTTGAGTTTTCGAAAATGTGCGGGTTTCATTAGATTATGAAGCTTTAAATGTTATCTAATCAAGATCTGGAATGCTGACTACCTATAGTTGCATAACCTGCATAACGTGGTGTTCTCTGTGGCAGAGTGGTTAGAGTGTCTAACTTTTTTCTAGGTTGGACACATAATCTGAAAGTTGTGGTTCGATTCCCCATGCCCCCCCCCCCCCACCTCTGATAATTTGGATTTCTACCCCTGTGTATAACTTACAGTGTCATCAAAGGCCGGTTGCTCTCATACCATGTCTATGTGGTGTGGGAGGTTAAAAATCCCTTGGGTCGGTAAAAGTGTAGGCTCAGGCTTTCTATGGACAAACTGTCTAATGTTGAAAATAAGTCTATTCAGACTTATCCATGATGGGCAGTATAAATCTTCAAGGAAAAAAAAAATAACCTGATCGCGCCAGACAATTTTCTAAGGGAAAGCATTTGACTGTATTTGATCCTACACATCCAACTTAGATATTGGTGCATTGAACATGTATTGCTGCATCAACAAGAATACTAAATAAATCGAATAAAGCCTGTCACTGTTACCAATTTTTAAAATCTACAATGTCCAACATTTCAATGTGTGCATTTTTTGTTCTATTTTTGTTGTTGTAAATATGATTATTCTGCTGAATAAGTCTTTTGTCAGTGCCGTCGAAGCACTGGTCTTCCAGCCATTTTAAATTCAGGGTTATTTACACAAAAGGTATATAGAATAAGGCATACAATAACTGTTGAATCCACAATTTGCTGCATGTAACACAATTTGCTGCATGTAATCCAAGAGTTCCATAGCAATATGGTAACAGTAGTGTCATATAACTAGATCAATATTAGTCAGATCAATGTGAGTATTTACCTAGTATTTAGAATGTAAGCAGAAGGTATCTTCTGTATTCAGTCGGTAAAGTTGTAGTAAGTTTTAATGTTCAGTTGCAGTTAGGCAAGTGGTATATAAATGTCAGTTTGTTAGAAATATTCTAGTGTAACTCTAGTGTAGTTAGTTATGTGAGTTTGTGAATTATGTTGTTGGGGTGGGGTTGTTAATAATACACTAGACCAGCTGTGACCAGTGAAGCAGTGGGGACCAATCCCAGTGCATTTAGGTCTTAGATTTTACATTATTATTTGGACTGTCTCTGTCATTGTATATGGTTGACTGGAAATAACAGAGGAACAGCATTTTCAGTTCAATTATCCCACAGTTTGCTACTTTCAAATAAAATTGACTCTACTGTAATGTAAATATAGATAATAACGCATTTAAAGCTTACAAAATGATATCACTCACACACACACATATACATATATATACATATGAATATATATATATATATGAATATTTCTATATATATATCACCTCTCTGATTATATTCATGAATTGCAGGCAGACTTCCTGTAGATATTAAATGGACAATGTCCTTTCTTGTATTTTGTAATCTTGTTTTTCAATTTATAACAAAATTGTCTTTAAACAATTACGTTTATAAATCAAATTTAGTGCATTGTCAAATGCACAATATCGTTCTACCCCTCTTCAGCACCCCCTGTGCCATATGTGAACATTTGTTCAATATATACATATATATATATATACAGTTCATGAAAGCTGCCTGCAAAAGTGTTGAAGTGCTCCTGGCTTTTGCAAGTTACCAGCGGCACTCTCTCGGGGAGCAAATAGAGGTTTCACACCGGCAAGAAAATGTCCAGACAGGCACAGAACTATTTGTCCCTGCAGTGGCTGGTCGGGAGATGTTGGGAGTTCCATACATCAACCACCCTTGATGCTGCAACAGTGACATGGTTTTCTCTTCAGGGTTTGCTCCCTTACCCTTCGGTTCTGATAAGAACCTGTACCACAAGGCAGTGGTTTACAACTCTGCAGGGAAGGGGTGTCAAACTCCCTGAGGTATTGCAATATCTACATACCCCAGGTATATATAAATTCCTCCAGTGTGTGTGGTGCGAGGGGGGTCCACCCGTACACAGCTCCCGACAGTGGGGAGGGGGCACTCCACCAATGCGCCAATGGAGGAAGTAGCAAAGTATATATGTTCCCTTAGCATTTATACTTGTATAATGCGTTATACATCACATATATACACATATATATATAGTTATCAATAAGTCGCCTACATACCTGCAGTGGTGATCAGCAGCAGAAATAGAGCACACAAAAGCTCTTTCGACCAGACCATTATTGCCTCTCTGCTAGCTGCAACGGCTCATTTTGATGGACCTTTGCGCAGTCTGGTACTTGCCTTGACCGGTTGTGTCTGCGTCTGGCTTGGTTAACAGGAAAGTTAATGTCAAGTATGCCCCTCCTGACAATAAATACCAAAGAATGTCCATACAGTTAATAAGAAGCAGCACTTGCATTGAGTCTGGATTGTCACCGTAGTGGGGAGTGAACCGTTGGTTGGTTATTGGAGTTTTATGTCCTGGCAACATCTGAGGTCATATCAGGACGGGTATCGACTTGTGACAGTGCACACTCATGGTGCTGCCCCACTCGGAAATCAGGTCGCTGGCACCATGACCCAATATCCTGCTCAGTCACATTATCCTAACACTAAGCTAACCTGTCCTTGCCTTATCCTATTAATGCTGAGCGCCAGGCTAGGAAGTGACAAGTATCAATTTTGTACGTCAATGGTTTGACTCGACCGGGAATTGAATTCCCAATCTGACGGGAGGCCTGCGCTCTAGCGATTTGGCTACCGCGCCCGGTCAGGAAGTGAAAGGTAGTAATAGTGTAAGTTCTTAGTACACACACAGTTCATTGTATTGACTTCATTTGTGTCTATGCACCTCCTCCGCCTCTGAGTGCAATAGGGTGTGTGGAAGAATAAAAAGTACAGTGTGGCCTCGTTAGAACGCAATCGGTAGGATTCATAAAATGTCATCGCGAAAGAAAGCGGTTTCCTGTTAAATCGGGGTTCAGGTTACTGAATTATCCTAGAATTTTATCATTAACAGAATGGATGGATCTTGGCAATGTGCCAAGCACACTTCTGATAATGTCACATGGCGCAGTGGCCCAATCGGTAGTGCGCGGACCCCAGCCAACATGCCCTGGTGGGCCCTACATGGGTTGTCAATGGGTGAGCTGGGCACAGCTGGGCAGGGTCTCCAGGTGGGCTCTGAAGTGGGCGTGAGATGGGCCCCACATGGGCTAGATTCCCAGCTTTAAAAAAAACAACATCATATTTTGTCTAAGATATAGTGAACATACTCAATAACTGAGATAGGCCCATCTGGGCTAGCCCAGCTGGGGCCCACTTGGAGCCTGTGGCCAAATTTAGCTGGGCCCTAGATGGGCTGCCCATGTGGGGCCCACCCAGGAGCTAGCAATGCTGGCTGGGACATCGGGAGTTCGGTTCCAGGTCGAGTCAAACCAATGACTTATAAAATTGATACTTGTCGCGACCTAACCAGGTGCTCGACATTAATAGGATAAGGCAAGGACTGGTTAGTTCAGTGTCAGGATAATGTGACTGAGTGGGAGATCAAGTCATGGTGCTGGCAGCCTGATTTCCCAGTGGGGAATCACTATAAAGTCACCATGAGTGTCCACTGTCACAAGTCGGTACCCACCCTGATATGACCTTAGATGTTGCCAGGATGTAAAACTGCAACAACCATCTGATAATGTCCGTAGTCTGTCATCATCAATGGAAGCTAAATGCATCATGCCAATAGCCGAGAGTACACAATTATGCATTTCACAGTCTTACAGATTAACTTACAGCTCCTTTTCTGGCTGATCTAGGCCCTGTTAGGCTTCTAATGCAAGCTTATGGTAAAAAAAGAACTATATTTTTGCACATGTGGAGGTCAATGGAGCCCTGAAGTCATATAATTGTGGGTGTCCTCTCCGATGTATATCCAGCCTTCTCTCAAATGCTTCTACTGTTGGTGCTTCAACCGCTTGGTCTGGGAGACTGTTCGGTGGATCTGTCATTCGAAAGAAAAATGAATGCTTCCTGACCTCAAGTGTAAACAATCACCATACCCATATTTACAACCCGGCATCTTACCCAGTCTATCTGTGTTGATGCAGTCAGTTCCCTTGTTACAGACTATGTGGTAATTAGACACACTACATTCAGAAAGAGCAATTAATCAATGTTCCTAGCAATCTGCTATGTTCCTTAAATTTGCATTGTCCGATGAAACATATCATTTTGAAAACCAAAACCTAAATTTGAATCGATATATCCAACTTATGTACTGGTGGTGCATTAACTAATGCTTTGGGACAGTATAATATGCAGAATAATCAGTGAATTTATTACCCTCATCTCTTTGGGCACTTACTTTGAGACACCCGTTAGATAGGGAGGCAAGTAATCAATTAGGGCAATCTCGTGACCTTTTTCTTTTTTTTTTTTTTTTTGGTCCATTAGTTGTTTAAGCAGGGGAAATTTCAGTCATAGATGACTGGTCTTCCTCATTCCACCTGCTGGATCAATTAGAAAACCAGAGCCTACCCTTTACCGACCCAAGGGATTTTTAACCTCCCACACCACATAGACATGGTATGAGAGCAACCGGCCTTTGATGACGCTGTAAGTTATACACAGCGGTGGAAATCCAAATTGGCAGAGCTGGGGGCATGGGGAATTGAACCGCCAACCCCTTAGATTAGGATTCTGACCCAGAAAAAAGTCAGACACTCTAACCACTCCGCCACAGAAAACATTATTAGTGTTGCCCTCATTCTAAGGGGACGAAGCTACCAGGAGCATGTCATGAGTGATTATTCAACTCACACATAACCAATTATACATGGGAATACAATACAAAGGTAATAATTACCCCTAAGGTCATCTGAGATCATTATTCCCCTTCAGAGCTCTGAGAGGGAATGATTACATACTGTTTGTTTGTTGTTGTTTCACGTCCTAGCAACATCTAAGGTCATATCAGGACGGGGATTACATACTTATTCAGTATAATCACCCATGATATACTACTATACCCCATATGCTCATCGCGAGATGACAATCTGGCTCATAGCTGTAGGAGTTTTGGAAAGCTAGCCAACATTATTTTGGGTTGGCATTTTACATCATGGCAACATGTAAGGTCATATCAGGATGGGTACTGACTTCTGACAGTACGCACTCATGGCAACTTTATAGCCCTGCCCCAATGGGAGACCAGGCCACCAGCACCATGACCTGATATATCCCATTCAGTCACATTATCCTGACGCTGAGCCAACCAGTCCTTGCCATATCCTAATATTGCCAAGCACCTGGGTAGGTTTGACTTGAACACAATCTACCAAAAATGGAGATGGATGCTCAACTCATTCGGCCTTCCCATCTGGTCAGGCAGAGTTGGAGAAGAGGCATCAATTTACATCTGGGTCATTCTCTAAAATCAGGCGCCACATATCTGGTTTCCATGTTGCGATAGTGATAATTAATTCTTTCTTATAGTTATAGCAAGTCAAATACTTATTGTTGCCTCTGTGTGCAAAGCATGTTTAAAGTTGGATAGTCCGATTGTTTTGAATTTCTGACATTTTCCTGACATTAGCTTGAAGTAACTTTTATTTTAAATGGCTAACTTTTGAGATATTTGAAATGCAATATTAATTTTTGCAAGCATGACAAAACTCTGACACCATATCATTCTGCAGTAGCAAGTTTTCTTCAATTGCCTCACTATTCCCTGTTGTGTGGTGAGAAATGTGTAATAAGTGCACCAGTATTTATGTTAGATATGTAGAATCAAATTTAGATAATTGTTTGATTTTTAAAATTTGATATTTTCTTCGGGTAAAATATTCCGATATTCGGCAAGGGGGGAATGCAAATGTTCTATTACTGATCGGTGTACGTGACCAGGTGCATATATATATATATGTATATATACATATATATATATATATATATATATACATATATATATATATATATATATATATATATGGGTTGGTGGTGCCTGAGTGGGATGTAAATAGACATAGTGGTGCTGGCAGGTCTGGGTGTGATTGCACTCAGGGCCTAGCCCTTCTGCTGGAGTAGGGGTCACAACAATCAAAAGGTCAAGGTTGGTGGTGGCCATGGGGGGCCATACAGCTACTGGTGGTGGGCAGACCACTGGTATCCATGGAGACTATGAATGCTGGATTCCTATTGGTAGGACCAGGAATGCTCGATTCCCATTGAGGGAAGGAGGTGGGGTGATACTCTACAATGAACCCATGTAACTATATAAACAATAACCCAGAGGGCTGGACTCTCTTCTCTTATACGTTGCTCTCTTCCTTTCTCTTTGTTTGTATTGTTTTCCTCATAGCCTATGTACACGGCTACAGATCCGACCATTAGATTCTACAAAAGAACCATGCAGCTTTAATCTATCCCATAATATTGATCAAAAGTGTGCTTATGTACTAAAGTGAACATGTCAAAATTTACACATCAGCACAATGCCTTTACCCAAACTTTCTTTTCAAAGTTTTTTTCTTATAGGACATAATCTCCTCTGCTTAATTGTAATCAATGAAATCCTGTTTGAATTTGTTGTGTCCTAAAATGATCTTCTGGATGTGTCTTTGATTTCCATGTTACTTTAGTGACATTAATGTATTGCTCAATTTGATTAACATCAAAATTAAAAAGTGAAAAAGCATTTTTTTCAACTCTGACATTTATGTACAACATATAAACCTTCATATAAAGATGGATTCTTTTATTATTTGGAATGTTTTCTGCTATTATTTGGAAGGTTTTCACTTTGGGTTTCCATGTCACACTTTAGTGCCTAGTTTCTGAGAATGACCCATATATACACAGCAAAGATCATGGGTCTATACGCTGTGCCTAATGTTTGTTTGTGAATTAGCGAACCGACAAGGGTGTCTGTCATAAAAAAGAAGTCAAACACATAAAGTATAAATGAAACATGAAATATGAAAGGAGGCGATCAATGTCAACCCAATTAGATACCTATCTGGATATAATTCTTCTTGCGATTACTTTTCAGTGTTGGGGTAGGTTTCGTTTTGCTTGTTGGGGTTTTGCATCCTTGCAACATCTCAGGTCACATCATGACGAATTGGGGGTAGGTTGTCAATTTGGACTGGCAGACTGGTGGAGAGAGGCAGGGGCCTAGTTTCAATATACGCAGGTATACAGCTGCATACCACTAGAGATTATATTTTTTTTAAACCAACAAAAACCTGATATTTCATAACGTTTTATTCCATCGCGTTTATTCCTTATTATCTTCATTATTCCAAGAGCGTTTTATTCCATCTGCGTACCACCTGAAAACCACAAGCTAGGGCCCTGAGAGGGGTCCTGCTGTTAGTGGGGTGAGGTTAGTAGGCCTACTGGCAGAGCCTTGTGGACCAGAAAGAGGCCAGGACCAAAACGAGGCTAAGACCAGAATGAAGCCAGGACCAAAACGAGGCCAGGTCCAAAACGAAGCCAGGTCCAGAACGAGGCGAGAATCAGAATGACACCAGGAGAAGAACGATGCCAGGACCAAAACGAGGCCAGGACCAAAACGAGGCCAGGACCAAAACGAGGCCAGGACCAAAACGAGGCCAGATCCAAAACAAGGCAAGGACCAGAACGAGGCAAGGACCAAAACAAGGCCATGATAAAAATCAGGCCAGGAACATGACAAGGCCAGGACCAGAACGAGGACAGGACAAAACCCAGGCCAGGACCAAAACCAGGCCAGGACCAGGACGAGGCCAGGACCAGAACTATACCAGAACCACAACGAGGCAAGGACCAAAACCAGGCCAAGACCAATACCAGGCCAGAACCCGGACCAGACCAGGACGAGAACGAGGTCAGGACCAAAACGAGGACAAAAATAAAATGAGGCTAGAACCAGAATGAGGCCACGATCAGAATGAGGCCAGAACTAAAACGAGGCCAGGACCAAAACGAAGCCAAGACCAGAATGAGCCCAGGACCAAAACGAGATTAGGACCAGAACGAACCCAGGACCAAAACGAGGCCAAGACCAGTGGTATATATACGATAAAAAAAAAACCTAACCCCAAACAAATTGATACAAAAGGTTTTTCAATTGATTTTGATAACTATAGGCATGCTTAAAAACATACTAAAAATCTAGTAAAATCTTACTTCCGGAAAGGGGTCATTTTCAAGATGGCGTCCAAGATGGCTGCCCGGAGCTTAAAATGGTTATCTCTTAATTAGTATTCAACATAGAAAGGTGGTTTTGATGTAACATTCTAGGTTTTAGGGCTCAAGGAATTTGACTGAATCAATGAAATTACCTTCAGTTAATTATTTATTGACAAATCTAAGATAGCACAAAAATGTGACATCCCGATCCTCTAAATTGGCCTCTAAATTAATTACTCAGTGTGAGAGAAAATGGCAGGCATCCTCAGATCGTATTTCAATCTCACAAAACAAAGTAGGTGATGAAGAATCACAGAAGAGAGCAATCCTTGAGACAGCTGCAAGGCTCATCAAAAGTGACACATAACCGTTAACGATCAGTACCTGTGATATATGCATAAGAGACGTCTAGCGGCGAGACATCTAGACACGTCTGTAATATATGCAAATGAGATGACGTCATGGAAAAGTTTGGCCGGCTATGGTTTGAGCCCTGGAGGGGAATAAAGTCATTCAGTATCCAGAAGTCAAAGTGTTCAGACATTGTACTTTCACAGTACCCGCCTACAGAGACACTACAACTCCAGCTTCCTCTTGATTACATTCTGGAATCACTCCACTTTGTGTTAAAACCTGAATAGACTTGTTTTCACCATTAGACAGTTTGTTGATAGAAAGCCCGAGCATACACTTTTACCGACCCAAGGGATTTTTTACCTCCCACAACACATAGACATGGTATGAGAGCAACTGGCCTTTGATGACGCTGTAAGTTATACACAGCGGTGGAAATCCAAATTGGCAGAGGTGGGGGCACAGGGAATCGAACCACTGACCTTCAGATTAGGAGTCCGACCTAGAAAAAAGTCAGACACTCTAACCACTCTGCCACAGAGAACACCATCGCTTTACATGTAAAAGCAGACAATCAATTATGTGCCAATAGACACTCATTAAATTAGAAAGCTCACAATCATATATTTGTGGTCAAGGGAAACAAATTCCCATAGAAAAAGAAAAGTTTTATTAATAATTGATAGAATTTATTTAGTAAACTATATGAGGTGGTACAGTCCAGCTGCCCTCAAAAGGCTGAAATGTTTTCCTGTTTTACCTTAGTAAAAAGGTCATGCATACTGTCTGCAGTGTAGAATTGTTCGCGCAGGGCCAAAAAATCAACGCAACTTAGTAAAAATGTGTTTGAGTGCACGGGACTGACACCCAATACACATTCAGGGGGAGTTTCCACCTTGAGCAGAAAAGCATGTGTAAGCCACGAGTGGCCAAAACGGCAGTGGCTAAGGACCAGTTGGTCCCGCCGACCTCCTGCATGAGTCTGTGGTGGCTTTCCCACAGATGGTACAATTTCTTTAAGTTTATTAATGTTTTCATCCCACTCATGTTGCCATTTGGATTTTATGTGGGTGGCTATTAGTGGTTTCAGATCAGAGTGAGGGATCAGACACAGTTCAAGATCACAGTTCAGGGCCTTCTTCGCAGCCCGATCAGCTTGTTCATTTCCTTGTATGCCGGCATGGCCAGGCACCCAGCACAGGTGGATGTCATACCCATCCGTTGTCAGTTTGTAAAATGTTCCGATATTATGACATATAAGCGATATATGAACTCTACTATAATAAATTGCAACTTGTCTATAAAATGGTAAATGGTAATAAATAAGACCCAAAGGCATATGAGGGATATGTGGAGTTGGTAAGCTATTACTCATAAAGTATAGAAATTGTATAGTAAAATAGTATAGAGGAAGAGTGTCACTTCTTAGATGGACAGTCTTTGAGAAGTTGCCTCACATACCCCCTCCCCTCTAGAGTTATTTATGGATCTCTGCCCCAGAGACAGACCTAACCATGCCTTGGCAACAGGGATATTGAACCCTCATTGGTGGTTAGAGGAATGCTTGTTAGGGATTGGAAGATTAGATCATGTGATCACCACCATCTTGTTCTGGAACCTATAAAAGTAATAAATGAGAGAGTCTCACTCTCCTACCTTTCACTCTTTATCTACTTTCCTTCATTACCTGTATTGATTTCTCATTAGCCTGTCCACACCACTCACTCCGCCAGCCGTCGACTTTACAAGTTGGTTCATTTTATAAATGACCATTGCTAGAATAGGGTGATTCGTTTTCAGTCCAGCAACAGCCAGGAGGCAAGAGAACGAATCACTGTATATAACATAGTTAGTCTGGTTGGATACCTCAATACACTCCAACGCGAGAAGGAGTGCTTGGACTTCTGCAGTGAAAATCTAGCTCTGATCGGGCAAGCATACACCAAATTTTTCCCTTCGGCAGACTGCCGCAGCAGCTACCTGGTTTTGGTCTTTCAAACCATCAGTCTATATGGAGAGGTGGTCTGCAAACTGACCTTGAATCTCTGCATGCAGTCCTTGGTACTCGAGTGGATGTGTCCCAGACTTCCTCAGTTCTGTGAGTCGGAGGATAACCGATGGCTTCCTCAATGACCACGGGGGATGTTCTGGGACTTTGGCGTCCTCCAACATGTCCAAATCCACACCCAAGACCACCAAATGAGGTTTCATTCGGAGCCTCAGTGGCCGGATGTAATTCGGCCTGGCTTCATACCTGGATTTGTCATGTTGCTCGAATAGACAATTGTGTGCAGGATTCAATGCATTAGTTTTTATCTTGACTACATATTGCATGGCCAGTTTTTGATTCTCCTGTTGTCAAAGT
Organism: Branchipolynoe longqiensis; assembly: GCA_030323885.1. NCBI lineage: Eukaryota > Metazoa > Annelida > Polychaeta > Phyllodocida > Polynoidae > Branchipolynoe > Branchipolynoe longqiensis. The sequence continues at coordinate 38,301,886 of CM059200.1, forward strand.
GATGGTCATTGGCATCGCCGTAGAGGTACTGAATCCGTGAGGTGCGGAAGGCCCAAGGGCCAAGCCACCAGTCCCTTGTGGTGGACTCGTTCTAGCAGCCCAAGATATGATTTCATTTTCGGAAGGGTGTGACGTACTATGCTGCCGTAATCCACTCGTGAACGAACCAAGGTTCTGTACACGGAGAGCAGAACAGCTCTGTCCGCTCCCCACTCTGAGCTGGACAGCACCCTCAGAATATCCAGCGCTTTCAGGCATCTTGTTTTCAGGTACTTTATATGTGGCACAAAAGACAGTTTTGCGTCGAGAATGAGGCCCCGAAATTTGGTTTTCTCAACGACTTTAATGGGATCCCCATCCAGGGTCAGCTCCGGTTCCGCATGTATTCTACGCAGCAGGCAGAAGTGCATGCAGACTGTTTTGGTCTTGGAAAATTTGAAACCGTTTAGAACTGACCATCGATGGATCCCATTTATGCTTGGTTGTAGCTGTCTCTCTATGACATTCATGTTAGCGCCGCTGTAATATAAAACAAAGTCGTCCACGAAAAGACTACAGGAGACCACCCGCTTTACAGCAGTAGCAATACCATTGACCTTGACCCCAAAAAGGGTCACGGCCAGTGTGCTCCCTTGAGGTACTCCTAGTTCCTGTGAGTGTAGGCTGGAATAGGTAGTCTTGACACGGACGCGGAAATGCTTGAAGGCTAAAAAGTTCCTGATGAAAATTGGCAGGTGGCCACGAAGGTCAATCGCATGAAGATCCTCCATGATGCCATGCTGCCATGTTGTGTCATAGGCTTTTTCGAGGTCGAAAAAGACAGCCACAATGTGCTCCTACTTAAGGAAAGCATCTCTTATGAAGGTCTCCATGTGCACCAAATGGTCAAGGGTGCTGCGGCCCCGTCTGAAGCCACATTGAAGGTTGAACAAGTGGTGTCCTGACTCCAGTAGCCAGACGAGGCGGTTGTTTACCATGCGCTCCATGGTTTTACAGATACAGCTTGTGAGGGCTATGGGACGATAGTTGTTGGCTTCACTCTGGTCTTTACCAGGTTTGGGAATCAGTATTACTGTCGCCTCCCGCCAAGAGGCGGGAACGACACCCGACTCCCAGATGTTGTTGAAGAGTTGAAGCAACAGTCTCAGTGCATGTTCAGGGAGATGTTTAAAAAATTGATAATGAATTCCATCAGGTCCAACTGCTGTGGCATCCGAGCTTTCCAAAGAACACCTCAACTCACCCATACTGAATGGGGAGTTGTAGTGCTCCTCGCTATTGGCGTTCCTTGACGGCCCGAAAGCCTGGGAGGCAGTTTGCCAAAGACGAGTTTCCAGCAAAGGTGCAAGCCAATTCTTCATTTATTTCGTCGAGTGATGTGAGAATGGTGCCATTGTGTTTCAAGTGCTGGACTACAGAAGAATCACCTCCCCTTTGTTTGATTCTCCTGATCATTGTCCACACTTTGCCCAATGGCGTGTGCATGGTGATGCTAGAAACAAAGTGTCTCCAACACTGCCTCCTCGCTTCTTTGATTGTTCTGCGAGCGTGAGCGCGCAGAATTCTAAAGAGCACCAGATTTTCAGCAGTCGGTCTCCTGTGGAATTTACGCTGAGCTTTCTTTCGTTCCTTAATAGCCCTCCTACAGCCATCATCTAACCATGGAGGCATCAAACGCTTGGGAGTTGCCGAGGTCTTCAGAACAGTTTTCTCTGCGATCCATCTCAGCATCTCAGTGAAGGCATCAATGTCACTGATGTCTGGAGTAAACTCCTCGCTAGTAGGTGAACAGGAGTTGATGCCAATAAAGCACAACTTCTTCACTGTTAATCTTGCGTGACTTGTCTTCCCTTTGTTTCTTATGAGTTTGTTGGAGAGGGGCATCAGGTGGGAACTGACCGACAGTCGTCAGAACGCACCTGGGGAGAGTAAGTGGTATCTTGGGGCTCTGACGGCCGAGACTCAACATATTACAAGCAGCTATATTTGAAGGCAACAGAGATAATCTTAGATTCACCACCAGGTAGCCACCTTAAATCCATTGTCCTGCTGCTAGGCTGCTTCCATGTGTTTATGAATTTTCTAGGAGTGATTGCTACAGGACTTAAGGACATTAAGGGAAAGTCTATGGTGAAAATGCCATAGCCCAGATGATGACAGGCAAATCGGTGTAGAGGCCATTCCGTGGCCATCTCCTTGTAGACAAATGTCCCCATATGATGGTGTCAGAGATGGCAGATGATAATCCTGAATTCAGAGCAATGGTTGAAGAGTCTGAAGCAATGTATACTGCACTAATAAATGGTGAAATGATGTTAGAAAATGTGTTGACAACAGAGACACTCAGTTGAATAAACTAAGAGTTGAAAGAAAGGAAGATGGACCTGGGTACTAGGTCCAAGACAAGTCAGTTGTGGCTGAATTACCAAATCATGGTAAAAGTTACTATGGCACTGATGAAGGCAGATCGAAACAGATTCTTGGCTGATGCACCTATGCACTGTTTCTGTCTACATTCCAACATTTCCCACAGCTAGGCATTAAAACTACTTGAAATCAACATATTTCTATGTCCTAATGTTGAGCCAGCTTGTCATCAACCACCCAGGCATATTCAGAAAATTTGAAAAGGGCCTTCATGTTACCCGTCGCAGCAGCCAGTTTTGGGCAGGCATCAGCTCAGACCTTTTCATTGAACAGACATTGATGAGTTCATTGAAGACCATTGGAGGTCTGACACGTGGAAGCGGAATTTCTGAAGAAGAGAGAGCCCTTTGGACCATATCAAGCCCCATAACATCAGAGAACAATATCACCACCGACAACTGCTGTCTTTGACATCTATGAGGAAGGGCCATCCATTAAAGACAACATGTATCAGAAGAGGACAGAATATTCATCCTGTTGTCAGCTTCACTACTGAGACAAAATTCTCAGGCAAGAAGGAGGAGGTCATGTAAAGAGCTATTGGTAAACAGAGACTGATCCGGATGATAAGCGATCAACTGAGAGAAAGGAATTGTACTGTGTTCATCCATGCCATGACTGGTTGTGACACAACTTCTCGGATTTTCAGTATTTGCAAAAAGAGTGCTTTCCAGAAGCTTGTAAATGGAGACCCTGTCCTTCAGTCTTGTGCTAACACATTCACCATCCCAAACCAGACAACAGAGCTGATCGATGAGCTTGGGTGTCAAAGCAATGGCTGTCCTCTTTGGTGACATGTGCACAGATTCCCTTGCGACAATGCGATATAACACCTTCAGCAAGAAGGTTGTCATTTTTTGTCATTTCAAACAGCTGAACATCTGCCTTCAAATGAATCTGGTACCAAACTTCACTGTTGTAGAGTGTACTACCAGATCATGATGTGAATTGGAAAAAAGAGGGTATGGTTGCCATGAACTGAAGTTGGAACCTGCAGGATGTCCTAGTTTTGTCAAGAATGGACGCTGCTCCAGACTGTCCCTAGAAGGTCATTCATTGTAACTGTTCCACTGCCTGTAAAACACTCCACTGCTCTTGTGGACAAAATGAACTACCATGCACTATTGCCTGTGGAAAATGCCAACTTGAAGAATGTGACAATCCACATAATAAGTTTCTTCCAGATGAGTCAGAGGATAACAATGAATAGCTACTAACTGTATAAGACAATAAATGCCTAATGGGCTGGCAAACCTGGCATATTGGATTACTTTATTACTTTGCAGTTATTTAAGTAATTTTGGTGATTTCCTAGGTGTTTTACACTTAGGTATACCCACTGAAAATAACTGTCTATGTTGAATATTATTCGACAGAGCCAAATCAGTAGATTGGGATGTAAAGATTGTGGCGCCATCTTGGATTTGTCAATAAATAATTAACTGAAGTTAATTTCATTGATTCCATCGGATTCCTTGAGCCCTAACACCTAGAATTTGTCACAAAAAACACCTTTTTATGTTGAATAGTAATTGAGATATAGGCATTTTAAGATCCAGGCAGCCATATTGGAGTCCATCTTCAAAATGAGCCCTTTTTGGAAGTCAGAATGCACTAGATTTTTAGTATGTTATTATTTAGCATGTCCAGTGGTGGGCTACTACAGTCATTTGAAAATTCTTTTGTATCAATTTGTTGGGGGTTGAACCATATAATGACCCTACTACAGGATGAGCACACAACCAAAAGGAGGCCAGGACCAGAATGAGGCCAGGACCAATACGAGGGCAAGACCAGAACGAGGCCAGGACCAGAACGAGGCCAGGACCAGAACCAAAACAAGGCCAGAACCAAAGCGAGGCCAGAACCAAAACGAGGTTCGAACCAGAATGAGGCTACGACCAGAACGAGGCCAGGACAAACAACAAGGCTACGACCAGAACGAGGCTAGGACAAACAACGAGGCCAGGACCAGAACGAGGCCAGCACCCAAAACGAGGCCAGCACCAGAATGAGGCTTCAGCGACATCAGCCAAAATCAAGCAATGTGGCATTTACTTTCTTTCTCTCTCTCTCTCTCTATTTCTGTCTATTACTATTAGCTATTTAGCTACAACTGTGGGTTATTGTCGCTGCACATGCATTACAAAATGGCTGTCCTTTGTGCCACACATGGTGTTATTCCTTCACACACTGAAACCAAACCGAGAATGCATTGTTAGTTCGGCGCAACTATCCATAGTACAGCCAACAGTAAACACTGCATCATTCAACACCCAGCAACGGGTCATCTTGTCCCACTGTTCAGAGGAACGTTTCTTTGGTGTGTGAAATGTGCTTCCTCCCGACACACATTGTCCGCAGATTAAAAAATTATGCCAACGCACTTAGTTGGAGCAAATGTTGGTTGGTTACCTTATCGATTCTCAGGATGATGTCCTGTAAATTAAAGCGATGAGAAACTTATGCCTGGTACACACCTCCCGTATAAAACCTAAAACTGCCTGTTTCACGACTAAGTTTGAGTTTTAGTCGGTTTCAGTCTTTAGGTGTGTGACCCCCTAACACACCTGAGCCTTCCGATTCGCAACTTAAAACTCAGTTTTAGGGCTTAAGACAGAAATCTTATAAGATTCGAAAAATGAATCGGGCAGTTGTAGTCAGGAAACGTGACGGATCAGGTTGTGACGGGTCACGTCGGGCAGTCAGTTTTAGCGTGTGAATCGTATAGGGGAGTTGTGTACCAGGCTTTATATAGTCTATTCATAACTTATTTTGTATTGGACTGCACTTGTTTTCAAAAAGTTATTATCTTGTTTTTCTAAGTGTAAATAAGTGTACCAAGAATAGCGAGAAGACAAGTGACTCACCATTGAAATATATATATTTCAAAGAAATAAATATATCCATCCTCCCACAAAAAAGAAATACAAATCAGTCCTTTATTCACTCTTATTTAGTGTTTATAGCAGTGGTCTGTAACAATGTGAGTTCAAAGCCATCATTCAGCTTTCAAACTGACCATGTATTTTTCATAAGCACAGCACAATAGAAGTCTGGGCTTGGGCAATTTTATCCAAGCATGGTAGGAACTTTTCGCAGTGGTATTGACAAATTTATGCAACTACCATAATGATGAGCCTGAAATAAAGTATTGCACAAAAACAAAAGTAGAAGAAAACATCGAAGGCAGGATTAAAATTGCTGGTCTCCTCCACCCATCCATTGACCACAAATATATGATTGTGAGCTTTCTAATTTAATGAGTGTCTATTGGCACATAATTGATTGTCTGCTTTTACATGTAAAAGCGATGGTTTGAACAAAAAACAAACATTTCTCCCCATGAATATGGCCTATGCTGCCGACATGGCGTAAAGCAACCACCAATCAATCAATCAATCAACCTCCTGCCGGGAATAGCCGTCAGCCACCATTAGGAATCATAAGAATATTATTATAAGCCTATATCTTGCATTAGGCGGTTTCCAATGAATTTGCTGTGTATCAAGTCTTGGTTAATAAGTGATATTTCACTATGTATTGCAAACAATAGCATGCTGTCCAACATTAATGCCTAAATACCAACAGCTGACACCTGACAAGTGACATGTCACTTTGCAAATCATCACTAGACGGGTCAATACACAATTTCCGTGACCAGTACGACACCTGGTGATAGGCAACAACACTCGTGTTGTGGGTTGACTGCGTGTCACTGTGTTGTTTTGCACTGACGATCAAGCTTATCAATCAATGAATCAATAGGATACAGCTATAATTATCAAAAATGATTATAAAATGGTCAGTATGTTTTCTCTATAAATCTGCATTAGTGCCGAAAAGACTGTGTCAGTTGCTCAATATGGAGCCAGTGTTAACAGCGCCTCAATTGCCTCTCCACAGACTCTGTGACCCACAAGTCCAGTCTGGATTACACTTTGTGCATGCGTTGCGGATATCGTGTATTAAGTCAGATCACAGCTGGGCTGCTCAAAGCTCACAGTTGGGCGTTGGCACTTGGCAGTCAGGCACCTCATGCATCATTTAGCATGTCACCAAGCACTGTACTGTCAAGGTGAGTGGGTGGACAATTTATCGATCTTCCAGTTCTAGTAATGGTGTTGTTGTCTACTTTCCCTTCTTTGTAGCCGTGGCCTTCTCATTTCACAGCCTGCCTACTTCATATATTTCACACATTCTCCAGTCACATGTTTGCCAACAAAAAGAAGCACATCCTGCCTACTTTATATATTTTACACTCACTCTCCACTCACATGTTTGCCAACAAAAAGAAGCACATCCTGCCTACTTTATATATTTTACACTCACTCTCCACTCACATGTTTGCCAACAAAAAGAAGCACATCCTGCCTACTTTATATATTTTACACTCACTCTCCACTCACATGTTTGCCAACAAAAAGAAGCACATCCTGCCTACTTCATACATTTTACACTCACTCTCCACTCACATGTTTGCCAACAAAAAGAAGCACATCCTGCCTACTTCATATATTTTACACTCACTCTCCACTCACATGTTTGCCAACAAAAAGAAGCACATCCTGCCTACTTTATATATTTTACACTCACTCTCCACTCACATGTTTGCCAACAAAAAGAAGCACATCCTGCCTACTTCATACATTTTACACTCACTCTCCACTCACATGTTTGCCAATAAAAAGAAGCACATCCTGCCTACTTTATATATTTTACACTCACTCTCCACTCACATGTTTGCCAACAAAAAGAAGCACATCCTGCCTACTTTATATATTTTACACTCACTCTCCACTCACATGTTTGCCAACAAAAAGAAGCACATCCTGCCTACTTTATATATTTTACACTCACTCTCCACTCACATGTTTGCCAACAAAAAGAAGCACATCCTGCCTACTTCATACATTTTACACTCACTCTCCACTCACATGTTTGCCAACAAAAAGAAGCACATCCTGCCTACTTTATATATTTTACACTCAGTCTCCACTCACATGTTTGCCAACAAAAGGAAGCACATCCTGCCTACTTTATATATTTTACACTCACTCTCCACTCACATGTTTGCCAACAAAAAGAAGCACATCCTGCCTACTTTATATATTTTACACTCACTCTCCACTCACATGTTTGCCAACAAAAAGAAGCACATCCTGCCTACTTTATATATTTTACACTCTTTATACACGCATTTTACTTTCACCTCACTCTGCACTCACATGTTCGCAAACCAAAAGAAGCACATCCTGCCTATCTCATACATTTTGCACTCACTCTCCACTCACATTTTTGCTAACCAAAAGAGGCCGATCCTGCATACTTCATACATTTTACACTGACTCTCCACTCACATGTTTGCTAACCAAAAGAAGCTTCTACCATCATCCACATTTGTCTTTACATCAAATTTGGAGTTCATCACTCAGCCATTGATGATGATCAGACCGGTTGGCCAAATGAGTTGAGCGTCCGTCTCCCGTTTCGGTGGGATTCGAAGGTCGAGTCAAACCAATGGCTTACAAAATGTATACTTGTCACTTCCTAAGCAGGCACTCGGCATTATTAGGATAGGGCAAGGACGGTACCCGTCCTGATATGAGTTTAGATGTTGTCAGGACATAAAACTCCAACAACCAGCCAACCATTGACGAATAGTTGTTGAATCGTACCACCCCATTCACTTGCAGTTGCATTCAGAAAGAGCCAAACTGTGAACAGCCTGCTTGAACCGATATGCCAAGTCGGTTTAATGATGTATTCGTGTCCTTGTCCATTCCGTTTATTGTGCCTCCAATCGCCAATTGCTTTCAGACTTGACTGAATTATTTGTTTGTAGCGTTCCAGTGCTATAATAGGCCTAATCTACCAGCAGCAAAATAGGAAGGAATGCAATAGCTATGCACTTGTCGCCACTGAAATACTGATTAGCTGTGTTTACACGGGGAATTGTGAAACGTTCTAGACAAGGCCATTTATATGAAGCGTTTTAGAAGCGTGTTTACACGGACAGAGTTTGAAAGTGTTTTGGTGCCGGGAACCAGCAGCCTTAGGTCCGCCTGTAGCTGGCGAGCACTGCTATTTTACACTATCGCCGCCCGGGAACCAGCAGCCTTAGGTCCGGCTGTATCCGGCGAGCACTGCTATCCTCCCGGGAACCAGCTGAAACGTTTCTTGGAAACCACCTCCCGAGGTGGTATACGCGGAACGTTCCAGCTGAAACGTTTCAGCCCTAAAACGGCGCAGTGGCGTGTTTACACGGACACATTTAAAACGTTCTAGGCAACTGGTTCCAGCTGGGGCGTTTTAACTCGCCCGTGTAAACGCAGCTTACATGCAGAAGCTTATCAGTTATACGCACTGGTCTAGTGATGTCGGGTCGACTTCCACTCAGTTTAAAATTTTATTTTGTGATCGTTTGTTTATTCTGCTCATAAAGTTAAGTGCACGCACTAGTTTTTCGCAGATTGATTTCTTTTTCAATTATATTTTTGTTTCGATTATATTGCTGTATATAGTTAACCTTGTGTAATACCTTGTACCCATGTAATTGGTGTTTTAATCTAGATATACTACGTTAGTTTTTTTGTCTTGTCACAAACTTTGTTTGGCAGAGGGGACGGTGTTCCCTCAATATTTCAAATAAATCCAATTCTGCCTTCTTTCTCTTTCTTTTTGTATCACTACTCCACTGCTTCCATGCATACTGTACATTGGGAACAACAAATTAATCTTTGTTGTGTATGTATGGGGACAATCCCCATTACCACTCCTAATAGTAACAAGAAGAAGAAGAAGAAAAAGAAGAAAAAAAAGAAGAAGAAGAAGAAGAAGAAGAAGAAAGAACAGCGGTAATTGAAGCAACAGCAACATTGAGAACAACAAATTAATCTGTTTTGTTTATTATGTGAACAATCCCCATTACCGTTCCTAATAGTAACGAGAAGAAGAAGAAAGAACAATGGTAATTGAAGCAACAGCAACATTGAGAACAACAAATTAATGTTTGTTGAGTATGTATGGGGACAATCCCCATTACCGTTCCTAATAGCAACGATAAGAAGAAGAAAAAAGAAAGAAGAAAAAGGAACAACGGTAATTGAAGCAACCGGAATATTGAGAACAACAAATTTATCTGTTTTTGTGTATGCTTGGGGACAATCCCCATTACCGTTCCTAATAGTAACAATAGGAAGAAGAAGAAAAAGAAGAAGATGAAGAAGAAGAAGAAAGAACAAAGCAACATTGAGACATGTGTGTATGTATAGGGACAATCGCTATTATCGTTCCTAATAGTAACAATAAGAAGAAGAAGAATGAAAAGAAGGAGAACGGTAATAGAAGCAACGGTAACAGTAACACCAAAAACAACAGCAGGGAAATTATCAGAAAAGCATAGTTTATATTAGCCTACATATTGGTTATGTTGGCCCAGCTAACATGATTAATTCGCTAATGAGACACCGGGTGCGCTGTAGGTGGTGATAGATGTAGTCGCCTCATGCTCACTTGCCGGCCGGAGTTCAAGCCTTCATTGTATTGTTGTCCTTTTGTTTCCTTACAGATCACTGTATATGTTATTACTCCGTTTATGTTAGACCAATTCGGTCTCTCAGACATTCATGGTACTGCGTTACTGCGTTAGTTTAAGGAAGGCCATGTCGCTGACTTGCCCTATCACTTAATATGTTATTACTCCGATTGTAGACCATTTCAGTCTCGAAGACATTCATGGTACTGCGTTACTGCACTAGTTAAGGAAGGCCATGTCACCGACTTGCTCTATACTTATCCGAGTTGCCCACTTCCTTGAAGTACAGACTTGTTTTTTATCAGAAATAAACGTCTGGTTATTCTCAAAATCATATCATCGTGTCAAAGTTGGTGTCTCGTTAAGTGAATTATTTCCGTTATGTATGTCCTATGCTCTCACAAAATCTCTCATTTACTGATATGGTGGTAAAGTACCGGTTCTCTACATTGGATGTAGGACGGGTGGGGGGTTCAAATCCAAGTGCTGCTTACACATCTTTTTTAAACAGTTTATTTTATATTATTATATTTTCTTTCCCTATATGTGTAAGATATTTGAAGTGTAAAAATGCCAAAATAATTTGGGAAAACATGCGAAAACTCTGACATGATACTGATAGGCTTCTGCAGTAACAGGTTCTATTAAATTTACTTAGTAGGCCTATTCCCTTCTATGTGGCGACACATACTTAATACGTGCACAAGTGTCTAAGTCAGATATCCGGAATCAAATGTTCAATTCAATTCAATTCTTTATTTCATACTCAGGATTATAGTAGTTACATAATTTGGTCCATAGTAGGTAGATATACAAATTAATGTGAATAGGATCTAAGTAAGTGTTTCGATTTTTGAAAATGTGATGCCGTCATCGAACTCTGCAGCTTTAATATGTGCCTCAGTATCTAAGTTTGATATGTATAATCAATTATAGATCATTGTTTTGGCTCTGAAAATGTTGTTGCCAAAACGAGGCTAACACTTGGGGGAGCGGCGTTCAGTTGGCATTGATGCAGGCGTAACTGCCGTACGTGTTGATGCACATCAGGTTCGGAGCGCAGGTGTTGGAGACCGAGCACTCATTCACATCTGCAATGAGGTTTAGTCACAGTTTGTAAATACCCGGTAGTAACTGATGCTGGATGTGTGATTGTGATGATTGGCAAATACAGCCACACATACACCCACACCACACATCCCCTACTCCCACACACAACACACACTTCCCGCCTTACACTACACCTTCCCACCCCTACCCTCGTACCCCACAACCTCCCCACACACACCACTCACACACACAACATCCACTTCCGCTAAATACCACCCACACACAGCTAGCTCCCCACCCACACACTACACACCCTCTTACCCCACAACCTCCCCACACACACCACTCACACACACAACATCCACCTCCGCTAAATACCACCCACACACAGCTAGCTCCCCACCCACACACTACACACCCTCTTACCCCACAACCTCCCCATACACACCCTGACACACACAGAATCCACTTCCGCTAAATACCACCCCCACACACCTACCTCCCCACCCACACACTACACACCCTCTTACACACCACTCACACACACAGCATCCACTTCCGCTAAACACCACCCACACACACCTACCTCCCCACCCACACTCTACACACCCTCTTACCCCCACAACCTCCCCACACACACCACTCACACACACAGCATCCACTTCCGCTAAACACCACCCACACACACCTACCTCCCCACCCACACTCTACACACCCTCTTACCCCCACAACCTACCCACACACACCCACACACTACACACACACCCCTACCCTCTTAGCCCCACAACCCACACACCCACCACTCCGACACCCACACACCCATGCTCCTCCCCCAAAACACAACCCACACACACATACCTTCCACACCCACACACTACACACACACCCCTACCCTCTTAGCCCCACAACCCACACACCCACCACTCAGACACCCACACACCCATCCCCATCCCCCAAAACACAACCCACACACACATACCTTCCACACCCACACACGACACACACACCCCTACCCTCTCAGCCCCACAACGAACACACACACCACTCAGACGCCCACACACACCCATCCTCTGCGCTAAACACCACCGACACACACATACCTTCCCCACCACACACTACACACACCACTACCCTCTCAGCTCCACAACCAACACACACACACACCATTCAGACACCCACACACACCCATCGTCTTCCCCTAAACACCACCCACACACACCTACCTTCTCCACCCACTACACACACACACACCCCTACCCGCTCACTCCCACAACCAACACACACACCACTCAGACGCACACACACACCCATCCTCTTCCCCTAAACACCACCCACACACACCTACCTTCTCCACCCACTACACACACACACCCCTACCCTCTCACTCCCACAACCAACACACACACCACTCAGACGCACACACACCCATCCTCTTTCCCTAAACACCTACCTTTTCACACACACACCTACACACCACTCACATCCCCACCCTCTCCCTCCCCCCACCCACCCACACACCACACCACACATCCACGCTCCTTACCTTCCCCCACACATCCCACACAAGCACCACATACCCCTCCGAGCACAGCGACAACCAAAGAGTCTCCTGCTGTACAGCAGAATCGTTGCTACAATTAAGCGTAAGCTAACGTTGGTGTGCTTGTCAAAACCCTCACTCCATAGGTTCCAGTAGCAATTCTTTATATTAACTTGACGGTGTATTCACTCCTATATAGCAACAAATGCTTAATTAGTGCACCAGTGTCTAATTATATCAAAGACCCTATAACACTAAGACAGCTTACTCCCTATCTCTCCCATGGTACTGTAAATTTTGCAGTGCCACCTTGTGGTGGGTTTGATCAGCCCAGCTGCTGGTTGGTGTTTCACATGTAAACACATTCAATTATATTATACATGATATAGGTAAGTATGAATACACATCAATATGAAATTGCTATGAACAAATACGCATCATCATCAGCATCGTCATCATCACACATCTTTCACATTCATATGTACATTTATACATATAATATAGCAACTGTGTAATCAAGAGAACAGCCAGCCCACCAGGTGGTGGGTTTGATCATTTTGATTACACAGTACAGGCTGAGCGAGCCGTCTTAGTGTTATAGGGTCTTTGATTAAATGGAGAATCTAATCAACTGTCTTCGTTTGGAAAATGTTTTGCTTTCATTGGACTATGCAACCTTCACAGACCTTTCCTAAATTCCCCGTCCCCCCACCTCTGCCAATCTGGATTTAAACTGCTGTGTATAACTTACAGTGTCATAAAAGGCTGGTTGCTATCATATCATGTCTATATGGTGTGGGAGGTTAAAATACCTTGGGTCAGTAAAAGTGTAGGCTTGGGCTTTGTATCGACAAACTGTCTAATGGTGAAAACAAGTCGATTCAGACTTATCCATGATAGGCATTATAAATCTTCAACAAGAAAACCGCTTAAGTTATTGATGGTTTTTTTTTAATTTAAAAAAATGTATATAGAGCTACTACTAAGTAGTAGATGTTTTTTTGTTTGTCTGTTGTTGTTTTACGTCCTAACAACATCTAAGGTCATATCAAGACGGACTAGATGTGATCTCGTGATTACACTTTGATTGTATTCACCAGCTTACCGGACACGCCGAATCGGTAGAACCACTGGCTGGCTTCCCACCCAGAAGGTCTTGGGTTCAAACTCCGGCCGAGTCAAACCAATCACTGTACAAATTTATAATTATTGTTACCTAGCCTGGTGCTCAGCATTAATATGATAGGTGACTGACTTCATAGTGCTGTCCCACAGGGATACCAGTCAACTGGCACAATGACCTAATATCCTACTCAGTCCCATTATCCTGACACTGAGCTAACCAGTCCTTGCCCCTATCCTATTAATGCTAAGCGCCACACTACGAAACGACAAGTATCAATTTTGTAATTCATTTGACGTGGTGGGATTCAAATGCCGAAACTTCTGTGTGGGAAGCCACCCAGCCACCCAGCTAGACAATGCTCTTAGTGAGCTGGCCACCGCGTCCGAATTGTGACAGTGTGCACTCATGGTGACTTTATAGTGTTGCCCTACTGGGAAACACGCTGCCGGCACCATGACCCGATATCCCACTCAGTCACATTATCCTGACACTGAGCTAACCAGTCCTTGCCATATCCTATTAATGCTGAGCGCCACTCTAGATAGCGACAAGTATTAATTTGGTAGTTCATTGATTTGACGCTGCCAGGATTGAAATGTCCAACCTTCTGCGGTTGATGCCAGCCAGCCAACGCTCCGGTTCAGAAATCAATCAGTGTGTCCATTCATACCGTAATCCCAGCAAAAAGGGCATACGGGGCCCATATGGGCTAAATCCGGGCAAACACATGTGGGCGTACACATTGGGCACCAACGCGGGTCCCAAACTGACAATTCTGCCCATGTCAGACCCACATGAATGCAGTCTAAACCATAACTCACAAAAAATATATAGTCAAACCCATATGGGGCTTGCCATGTGTAGACCCACCTGGATCCCATTTGCAAAAACCATGTGTCCCATATTGTAACCCATATGGGCCCCATACGGGTGCAATAATTGTTGCTGGCTGGGCATGACCTACCTGTGCATGTGTGTTTATTCGCACTGATTGCAAGCCCGGCTGGACAGGAACAGAAGTAGCTCCCCATGGTGTTCTTGCAGCCACTCGCACATCCACCATTATTCACCAGGCACTCGTTCTCATCTAGAGAGAAAAGCACAAAACCCCAATCAACTCACTGTAAGCAGAAACCGATGATGATAGTCTCTGGAGTTTTGTTTATTTGTTTCTTTAGTTTTTTTTGTTATTTTGCTGAAGTGATTTTGTTTGCCAGAACCATATGATCAATCACACTTTGGAAACGCCATTTCTTACCCAATCACCAAAGTTAAGGGTCAATCTTTATTACAACTGATTGGCTGAGTTCATGTGATTAACACATATATTGCCATGAAATGTCGATATTACAATTATTAGCCTATAGTATTGGGGGCTGGTAATAATTGATCATAATAATTGTGTTGAAATGTATTCCAATATTTGAAAGCTAATCCAGTGCACCTTAACATATGGCTTTTTCTATATTCAATCATATATTTTGGGAACATTAATTTAATGACGGCGTGTTTGCAATATTTACAGAAATCAGGGGACGAGGGTCAGTGGGTATAGACTACATCATGGTTCCAGCTACGCGGTGCATTGTGGGATGCATCAGAGCAAAACAAAGCCGCGAGAAGCACATGGCACATGCTAATACACTGGGTGTAGCTATGAAATGTGCTAGTTTCAGCTCATCTCAGCTCTTGTTTGAAACATAGAATACCAACTAAAAAAATATATATAATAACTTAAGATATTAATCTGTTATCCAGCATTGCATTAACATCAATATAACCAGCACATCTTATGCCATGTACATTTAGATTTAGACAAATCTAGGCATTCAGACTAGTGTTAGAGCCATAGGGAGAGTCAGTTTTATTTATTGTATTCATGTTTTTATTTATATTCTATGATTTATCACATATCTAGAAATAGAAAATGAGTAGGGTTAATCA
The DNA here is from genome assembly GCA_030323885.1 of Branchipolynoe longqiensis. Classification (NCBI taxonomy): domain Eukaryota; kingdom Metazoa; phylum Annelida; class Polychaeta; order Phyllodocida; family Polynoidae; genus Branchipolynoe; species Branchipolynoe longqiensis. The sequence continues at coordinate 38,317,510 of CM059200.1, forward strand.
GATATTGGTTATATATTTCTTTGAAACAAGTTTTTGTTGACACATTTGACATTTTAATATTTAGAAGAAGAATTACTTCTGGCTAATCAATGATGATGTAAACATCAGACTGTAAAGTGACTGAAATTGTATGTTTCTTAGCTCAAAATGCTTAATTATGGAGAGTTGTGTCTTAAACATATTCATTATATTATTATATTGCATCCTTCCATCCATGTTCATGCCAAATTGTTATGTATTTCTATTTATTTGGAATAAACTGCCAGTTTTGCCCTACACGTATCGGCAAACTCAATGGGCATACGCCTTTCTTTGCTCCCAACGCCGTTTTCAGCGCATGCGTAGTGGAACCGTGATGTAGTCTATTGCTGCAGTTATTTGTACAGAGTGCAGTAATATAATGATAATTTTATTTTCACATACTACTATTCTGCTAATAAAGTGGGACGAATGATGCTTTGTGTTGAAAGTATACCACACATACACTTACATATTCACATTTTATTTATTAAAATAAAACCAAACAAAAAAACCGAGAAATTGTTTTCTGATGTGGCTTACAGCCAACCAAACAGATAGAACATAAAATAAACAAAAAGAGAGATGTGTTATTGTAATGATAACATAAAATATTGTATAACAAAATAGTGACACTTTAAATATGAGGAAATAACTATATGCCTATATGATAATAACTATATTCACGTATTTGTCCAACCGATTGTTCATATTGCTACGCAATATGGGTAAATCGGGCCGTTCAACCAGGTGTAGCAGGAAATCGCAAACCCTGTAAATCGCAAACCCCCACTTGTGATTTCCTAGGAAATCGCAAACCCCCATGCCATATATAGGCATGGGTTTCTTTTTTGATTTCCTAGGAAGTCACATATCCCCCCTGGAAATCGCAGACCCCTCATGTTTGGCAGTCTTTATCCTAATGAAAACATCTTTAACTTACAGATTAACTTAAATATCCTCTCCTGGGTGATCTAGGCCCTAATGGGCCTCTAATGCCAGCTCGTTAAGGATTTGCGATAGTCCAGTTTGTAATTCTGACCGCACATGCGCTGAAAACGGCCTTTATTCACAGATGTTGCCGATGTGGCCATTCTAAAGGCCGGGTAAAGAGGTGCAGCAATATCCTGGTATTAGCACTCAGTTTCACGATCGGCAATGTAAACAATGTCATTAGCAAAAGGGCCTTTTTAGTTCCAACTTCAGTCAATGCATACAATAAATAGAACCATTTTAATGTTCCAAATTCTTATTTATCCATTATTTAAACCATTATTCACTAGTGTGTTAGTTGAATATTACAAAATGCTACAAAGCCTGGAGGGTAGCGATTTTCAGGGGCCGTATGCACCAATCGGTGTTAGGGCCGTAACCGCGGTTTGGGTAGCTCCACACGGCTAACTGTGGAAAATCCATATGCATCAATCGGTGCCAGCGCTAACCGCCGACTGTAGCCTAGGCTAAGCTAAACCACTTTTCAGAGGAGGGGTAACTGCAAGCCGCGCTGGTTAGTGTGGCGGCCGCCGATATATTAGAGCCAAATCTATTCAATGCAATAATATTTAACAGATTTACATACAAAATAAGTGAAATTTTATCAAATTAACCCTAAAATCGAACCGTTATTAACGCTCCCGCCGCATCGGCGGCGTTATTCATATTGTCGAATCGACGAATGTAAAGTAAACAAATCGCCGCCGCAGCATCGACGTCGATATCCATACTGTCAAACGTCAACTAAACATGGCCGCCGCCATATCGGCGGCAATATATTACACCCAAATCTATTCAATGCGATCATATTTGACAGATTTACATACGTAATAAGTGAAATTTAATCAAATTAACCCTAAAATTGAACCGTTATTAACGCTCCCGCCGCACTGGCGGCGTTATTCTTATTGTTGAATCGAGGGAATTCACAAATCTATAAATAACTTCACGGTTAGCTATGTGCCCCGGCTAGTACATTGGTGCATACCAATTTACACATTTCTCCAACCCGCTGCTACCCGAAGGTAGCTATCCCAGACCTAGCCCCTAGCACCGGCTAAGCCTAACACTGATTGGTGCATACGGCTCCAGGGGCCATATGCAGGACGCGGTGTTAACAAGCCAAAACACGTTTAGACGGGATTTCTGGTTTAGCGCCGAAAAGTTGGGATGCACGAGTCAGTGATAGGCCTAATACTGCGTGTTTAAGGTCCGCGACACTAACCCCGTTTCATATGACGTTTAAGGGCGGTGTTAGCGTAAGGTTGTGGCCAAATCTATTCAATGCTATCATATTTAACAGAATTAAATACGCAATAAGTGAAATTTGATCAATTTAACCCTAAATTCGAAGCGTTATTAAGGCTACCGCCGCATTGGCGGCGATATTAATAGTTATATTTTTGAATCGACGAACGTAAAGTAAACAAATCGCCGCCGCTGCCGCATCGATGTCGCTTTCCATACTGGCGGCGGCGGTGGTTTGTTTACTTTACGTTCGTCGATTCTAAAATATAACTATTAATATCGCCGCCGTTACGGCGGCAGCGTTAATATTGCTTCGAATTTAGGGTTAATTTCATCAAATTTCACTTATTGCGTATCTAATTCTGTTAAATATGATAGCATTTAATATATTTAAGCCTAATATATGGGAACAGATGCAGAGGGATTTCCCAAATCTATAAATAAATTCACGTTTAACTATAATGAAAGTGTTACGCGCTCCTGCATACGACTTGACAGAGTTCCCGACGTCGGTGATAGCTAAACGGTAAGAGGGTCTAACACCAAATCTCGCTAACACTGACTCCTGCATACGGCCCCAGGAGGGGTTACACCTGTGTGTGTAATTTCCAGGGGTTTGCGATTTCTCGCTACACGGGCAACATGGACACCCCTCTCTGGCGCCACCTGGTGGATACGCCCGGGTACACAGCGCACGGCCTTACTCAACGCCACACCCGGATCAACCGCGCCACCTATCGAGCAACGCCCGAACTATTGTCACCTTGCCGAAATACGACACATGCATATTCAATATTGGTCATCAGACGAGTGTTAAGCAATCATTTTATTGTTGGTAGTTGGAGTTTCACGTCCTGACATTATATAGTGACAACATCTAAGATCATATCAGGGCGGAAGGGTTATCGTTCAAAATTGAAATAACTCCAAGTATTTTCATTACAATCAAACTTATCTGGTGATTGTTAAAAAAAAAAGTTTGTTCAAGTGTGTTTGATCCTCTGATAACATGTTGTCAGTGCTAATGCACTGGTCTTCCAGCCCTAATGACAATTGCCACTAGACAGTAAACAAATCTACAACAAAATAGATAGACAATTACATGGAGATACGCAAAACATTGGTAGATGAATGACAGGTAAAGAATAAGATAAGAGAAAAAAGAAACATATATGGGGAGGTAACTATGTTAGACTAGTATAGTAAGCATTAGTTTGAGAGGTGGCAAAACAGATTGTATTTCTAGTGGTTCATACTCATTGAAAGGGTGGTGGTGGGATGTAGGGTGTGCCTTTGTGTTTGAACTGGTCGTTATGGTAATCTCAGGTGGGGCCTATTGAGTTAGTAAGTAGGTTAATATTGACTAGTCATGTACCTCAGTAGGATCCAACTGGAATCATTTCCAGACTCATTGTCTTACCGATGCAGCAAGTAAGGACTTACCAATGCAGTAGGGCCTAGACCCTAAGGACTTACCGATGCAGTAAGTAAGGACTTCCCAATGAAGTAGGGCCTAGACCCTAAGGACTTACCGATGCAGTAAGTAAGGACTTACCAATGAAGTAGGGCCTAGACCCTAAGGACTTGCCGATGCAGTAAGTAAGGACTTACCAATGAAGTAGGGCCTAGACCCTAAGGACTTGCCGATGCAGTAAGTAAGGACTTACCAATGAAGTGGGGCCTAGACCCTAATGACTTACTGATGCAGTAAGGCCGTACCAATGCAGTAGGCAGGGACGTACCGATGAAGCAGGAAAGCACTTACTGGTACAGTAAGTATACAGACTTAGCAATTCACTGAGTAGGGACCTTACCGATGAAGCAGGTATGGACTTAGCGATGCAGAAAGTAAGGACTTACCGAGGAAATAAGTGAGGACTTTTTTTTTCTTGAAGATTTATAGGCCATAGGATTTATAGGCCATGGATAAGTCTTAATCAACTTGTTTTCACCATTAGACAGTTGGTCGATAGAAAGTCTGAGCCTACACTTTTACCTACCCAAGGGATTTCTAACCTCCCACACCATATAGACATGGTATGAGAGCAACTGGCCTTTGATCACACTGTAAATTATACACAGCAGTAAGGACTGAGCAAGCAATGAAGATAAGTAATCACTTACCGATGCAGTAAGTAGGGATTTACCGATGAAGTAGGGACTTACCGATGCAGTAAGTTGGGACTTACCGATGCAGTAAGTAGGGACTTACCGATGAAGTAAGTAGGGACTTACCGATGAAGTAGGGACTTACCGATGCAGTAAGTAGGGACTTACCGATGAAGTAAGTAGGGACTTACTGATGAAGTAGGGACTTACCGATGCAGTAAGTAGGGACTTACCGATGAAGTAGGGACTTACCAATGAAGTAAGTAGGGACTTACCGATGAAGTAGGGACTTACCGATGAAGTAAGTAGGGACTTATTGATCCAGTAAGTAGGGACTTACCGATGAAGTAAGTAGGGACTTATTGATGACGTAAATAGGGACTTACTGATGCAGTAAGTAGGGACTTACCAATGAAGTAAGTAGGGACTTACTGATGCAGTAAGTAGGGACTTACCAATGAACTAAGTAGGGACTTACTGATGTAGTAAGTAGGGACTCACCAATGAATCAGTTAATGACTTACCGATGCAGTAAGTAGCGACTTACCAATGAAGCAGCTAAGGAGTTACTGATGCAATAAGTAGAGACTTACCAATGAAGCAGTTAAGGACTTACCGATGCAGTGTGTCCCGTTCGCGGGTTGGTGGGTGAACCCGCACCAGCACATGAGGCCATGCGCAGTGGACTGACAGCTGAGGGAGGCAGGGGGGCCACCATACACTGAAAACAGCCAAATGGAGCATCGCAGTGAGCTGCTACCCGAAGTAAAGCTTGTTTTATTTAACGCCGCCTCTAGAGCACATAAACTTTCATCATCAGCTATTGGACGTCAAACGTATGGTTATTCTGACATATTTCATTGGAGGAATCTGGCTGCCGCCACATAGGCTACCCTTTCCGATAAGCAGCAAAGGGTCTTTCATATGCACTTTCCTGCAGTCAGTACAGCATATTCCATAACCTTTGATGGACCAGTTGTGGACCACATGGAACAGAAAATAGCCCAAACTACAAATGGGTCCACTGAGCAGGATCGATAGGATGACCGACACCTTCACTGGTGGACATTAGGGACATTAGGGAGAGACCAGTTTAGGTGTTCCCGGATGCGGCATGCACTACTCTGTGGCAGAGCTGTCAAGGCAGATGTGTAGTATAAGCATTTATACAAATATTATTAGGATGTAAACCGTTTTACTAGTTTGCTTGTCGCAGTTAAGGTTCGAACCCGCACCCTTCATATCAGGGCATGGGCGCTTTGTGGCAGTTACAGCAGCCTGGTGTGCAGCCGGCCTGCTCCGAGATACAGGTTTGGCATGCTTTCTCCATCATCCAACGGTAATCCCCTGCATTGGCCGCATTTGATTCTGAACTCTAGCTTTAAATTTTCTTTTTGTGAAAAAAACAGGTAGGTCTTTTGGGCCAGCCAGAGTGTCTACTCATTCCAGCTACATATGTCTTCTCCTGTGCAATAACTAATAAGCCCATAAGGCAATAAGCGTATAACATATACCAATCCCGGCATCTATTTCGGGATTGATATTTACATTCCCTAAACATACATGATTCAAATAAAACTCTCAAAGTGAGATGTTGGTACATAGTTATTGCACAATATAACCGTAAATTGTTGGCTTCTGGGCTTAACGCCTTGATGGCGCCGCTGCAGAGCAGCACACGCGCAGAGGAACACCTACACTGGTCCCGATGATGTAATGCTTTGTGCCAACCCTAAAGACATGCCGACTGTGGCGCCGTCTTGTGGGACGGGACTCAACCTACTCAGCAGGTGTACTGAATCATCACGTGACGTACCTGATGGACAATTGAGGTTGTTGTTGTTGACGTAGCCAGACTTGCAGGCACAGTAGTAGTTGTCGTATGTGTCAACACACAGTTGTTGACACCCACCGTTGTCATGGGAACACTCATCAGTGGCTGAATTCATACACAGGGAGAAGACGCTTTATAATAATAATATTGATGATGCATCCTGGCAACATCTAAGGTCATATCAGGATGGGTACCGACTTGTGACAATGCGCATTCAATGCGACTTTATAGTGCTGCCTCACTGGGAAATCAGGCCGCCGGCACCATGACCCGATATCCCACTCATTCACATTATCCTGACACTGAGTTAACCAGTGTATTGATGATGATGGTGATGCAGATGACGATGCTGATGATGAATAAAAATATGAAGTTTAATAATATAGTGTTTATAACCAGGTTTCGCAATTATAATTGAGTAATGGCAAATTGGAAGTCTGTGTTACAGCGATGCAAATTTCGCGGATTTCAGCGATTTGTTATATCCACCGATTAACTTCACAAAATGTTAATTTATATGACAGCAATTGGTTAGTCTGAATCCCATACTTATATGACCTGATATGTTGCTAAAAAATAAAACCCAAACAAGAAAGTGTTTGGTATGTGAGATAACACAGTCACAATAAGGACAATATTGTTGAAAAATGACTTTCGGCATTTTTCCGCGATTCCCCGACAGTGCTAATCCTATGGGGGAATAGGAGATTTTTCGCGGAAATTCGCCATTGGTGTCATAACCACCGCTTGGTTCTGTCAGAATCCCCTAGGGGGTACCAGGGTGTCTACCAAAGACCCTTTAATACTAAGACGGCTCACTCAGCCTGTACTGCGTAATCAAAATGATCAAACCCACCACTTGGTGCACTGGCTGTTCTCTTGGTTAAACAGTTGCTATATTATAATTTATATGTATAAATGTATATATGAATGTGAAACATGTGTGATGATGATGATGATGATGATGATGTTGATGATGATGTGTATATGTTCATAGCAATTTCATATTGATGTGTATTCATACTTACCTATCTCATGTATAATATAATTGTATGTGTTTACATGTGAAACACCAACAACAGCCGGGCTGATCAAACCCACCACAAGGTGGCACTGCAAAATTTACATTACCATGGGAGAGATAGGGAGTGAGCCGTCTTAGTGTTATAGGGTCTTTGTGTCTACTTAATTTCCACATTTTTGGGGGGACTGCACAGCTTTGTTTTGTCGCAACTCGCTAGGTGGTACCAAGGTCTCGATCTAATTTCCACATTTTTTGCTGGATACCACTTTTATCCCTGGTGGTAGTATTCGGTTGAAGGAGGGTGGTTCGAGGCTGTAGCCTGAGTGACGCGCTTAACGCATATACCTTCGACACCAGGGAAGACTAACTCAGAACAGATAAATGCAGACATTCTTGCTTCCAACACCCACAAGTCCTTCAAACGTGAGGGTTAGTGCCCTAGTTTATATTCCTATAATGGGTTACCAAGTTACAGAGCAAACTACATTATCTGTGAAGTGGGCAAGACTACACGACCGGTGGAAATGCGGGCTGGGCTGATTAGCTCGCATTCTGAAATGTGGGCTTCTCACCAGGCTCGCATTTGCCACCATTTGCGGGGCTGGGTTCCCTGCTGTAACGCGTTGCTAGGAGACATCAATTGTGACTTTCCTAGCAATGGTGGGAGGTCGAGCGCTCGTACTCCGACCCATCAGACGTGTTTCTGCATGCTCTGATGTTTTAGACAAGATTTAGGCTCTGATTGTCGAAATTCCAAACTGATTTAACTTAACAAATACGGGAGGGGATACACTTAATGTACTTAGTCGTTATTCAGTGAAATTGATCTATGAAAGAACTCTTATTGTGTTAGGTAGGGTAAGAATAAAGCCATGAGCTCTTAAGAAGTAATTGGAACATTCCTTGCATTCTTTATTATTCTCCAGTCTTTATATTATTAACCGCTATGGTCAACTTGATATTGGTATTCGATTGTTCTATAAATATATTTAATTAAGGGCCTTCCGGCCCACAGACTGTATGGAGTCGAACTACCGCCCTCCGGGGATATAGTAGCCACCTTACTAGCCCGGGTCAAGTTAGTGTGAAGGCGGTCAACCGGCGGCGGGACAAGAGGCGACAGCAGCCCGGCAGCAGGCCCGGAAATTCACATGGAAACAATTATATATTAACACGTAGGCTCGCCTTAAACGGGGGTGGAATAGCCGAAAGTCTATATATAGATATATATATAAGGCATGTGATTGGGTGCAGGAAAAAAACCTGAACATTATTTTAGGTTATCGTGGTTACACACAGCATCCCACTGAGTTGTGAGAGGGATGCAAATAGTGTATTTCAGAGGTGTTTCGGCGGCCAGGATAAAGAACAGAATTTAAAAAAAAACGGAATTCCGGTTACGGTAGGCAGAAAAAAACCGAAATCCGGTTAAAAACTGAGAAATCAGATGCCTGATATATATATATGTTGGTTGCTTGTTGGAGTTTTCCGTCCTGGCAACATCTAAGGTCAAAGCAATGTAATGCTACATCTGGTATTGTCACAAACTATTTAGGCCCGAAACAAAACGATCCATATAAGGGATCTTGCAGACAAACCAAAGTTTACATTGTGACATATCAGGGCGGGTACCGACTTATGACAGTGCGCACTCATGGCGAATTTATAGTGCTGCCCCACTGGGAAACCAGGCTGCCAGCATCATGACCTGATAAAAAATGATATCCCACTCAGTCACATCATCCTGACACTGAGCCAACCAGTCCTTGCCTTTCCTAATAATGCCAAGCGCCTGGCTAGGAAGCGACTAGTATCAATTTTTAAGTCAGTGGTTTGACTCAACCAGGGTTCGAACCTGTGGATTCAAATCCAGCGATCTACCAAAATGGGAGATGGACACTCAAGTCATTCGGCCATACCATCTGGTATATATATATCATAATGTGTAGTGTGTATATATTATATATGTAGGCCGAGTGCGTATATGTGCTCTATAATCTATTATGCGAATAAATAGATGTCATCATTTGACAAATGGGAAAGCGCAATCTTTTTCACATGAATCATGAGACATTGCGCACACAGCACATTTCCATTTGGGATATGTGGCCTCCTAGAGAGCCTAATGGTTAGGACCCTAGCCCCTGAATGGCAGAAGTATGTGTTCGATCCGTTAGTTTGCAAAAACACCCCCAATGACATATAGGCATTTAGTCAATCTCATACATATATATATAAGTGTACCAAGAATAGCGAGAAGACAAGTGACTCACCATTGAAATATATATATTTCAAAGAAATAAATATATCCATCCTCCCACAAAAAAGAAATACAAATCAGTGCTAACTCTTCCTTTTTTTGTCCATAGTAACGATTGACACAAAACAGCACAGAAACGGTTACACTGAAAACATTTGCTTCAAATCAATATGTATTCAATTGGGATTATGAAACACCATGTAAACAACAAATCAGTTTATCCTGAGCAAATGCATAGGTAGATAGTGTGTTGAATGTTACTATGGACAAAGTTGTGTCCCATATTGCTTCGCACCTTTTGAGACAGTCTCATATATGTGTATGTGTGTATGTGGAAAAATGCTGATTTAGCATAGTTTTCAGAGTATGGGCGTGATGGTGTAATATAGGGCAGAAAATCGTAATGATTCCGCAGAAATCGTAATAGTTGGCAGGTCTGGGAATATAAACAAGGACACTACCACTTATCGGTTCTTTTCTATATACTAGTCATTACCTACTAATCCGACTGTCATGTGAGTTAGTTCCTGCTTCTGCCACTATGGCGCCACCTGTGAGTGGATCCTGGCCACCCTGATACCAGCTGCATATGGTTACTACGGCCTTCAGACCTGCTGGGATGGTCAGATTTAAAGGCCCTGTCACACTACGACATAACGACGTCAGCGTAGGGAGAACGTGAAGAACGTTGAACTTCTCGGCGTAGTATGCAAATTTGGGCACAAGTTGAACATGGATGCAGCGTAGTTGATGAGAGTGTAACGTCGGTAAAGCGTAGTGATACCTTCATTCAACGAGAGAGGACAACGTCATTACGCTCACGGAATGTTATGAACGTTATTCCATCACCAGAACTACATTACATGACGTTACATACGTCATGACACAGTGGCGAAATGTTGAACGTGCGTTGAATGTATGTTGAACGTACGTTCTCCTGACGTTCGCCTGATGTTCCCATTACGCCGCGTGGACGTTTCCACCGGGTTTAATGTGGGTCAATGTAGTGGAACATAGTTGAACGTAGTGAGCAGCGTTTGACTAATGTCCTTTTAACGTCATTGACTTTCGCCCAACGTGTACAGAACGTACGGTGCACGTAAACCCTTATGTTCAATTTACGTCAAAAGTTTTGAACAGGTTCAAAACTTTGACGTGCGCCGACGTAACACGATGTAATGTGACGTAGCAAAACGTCAGTCTAATGTCATTCTGACGTCATCATAACGTAACCCAACATACGTCAACGTAATGACGAAACGTGATCACGTCGGGCTTACGTTTGCTCATTACGTCTTAGTGTGACAGGGGTATTAAGTGGAATGAGAAATACAATATAAAGAGACATACACACCAACCTTCTATGTTCACCATGGCGACATTGGCGGCCGACATGCCGGGGGGGCCGGGAGGCCCCGGTGGCCCGGTTGACCCCGGCAGCCCGACGCCCTGCTGGCCGGGGATGCCTGACGGGCCGCTGGATCCTACCGGCCCGGGGGGACCCATATGACCCGGGGGTCCGGCCACCAGGCCAAGATCCCCGGATTCAGGGCTGATTGGCCCGGGTGGACCTCTAGGACCTTTTGGTCCAATTCCACCCGCTGGACCCGCGCTTCCCGCTGGTCCACTCGGACCCTTAGGACCCACATGACCATTAGGACCCACTGGACCCGCAGGACCCACTGCACCCGCAGGACCCTGTGGGCCAGCAGGACCCACGACACTCGTTGTATTTCTTGAGGTCCCTTCCAACTTTGGGTTGGCTGAGGGGGAAAATGGAAAGAAAGAAAAAAAGGTCGGGGCTATGAATATGAAACTAAATTTTAACATATTCCATTGAACATCAATGCGAGAGATATCGAAATATATCTACCTGGTACAATGATTGAAGGCAAAGTACCTAACTATGGCATAACAATGTATAATTCGAAAAGATATAGTGGACTTGAGGTGATACCAGTCATAATTTACACAAAAGTCTCACAGTTCAACAAATAATAATAATAATAATAATAAAACACTTATATAGCGCCTGATCCAGCAAGCCGTTCTCAGGCGCTTTACAAAACAAACAAATATACAGGAAAACAAATTTCACCTAGGTAAAAGCAGATTTAGACAAATGTGTCTTAAGACCTTTTTTAAAAGCACCAACAGATTTACAATCAGTGATACATCCTGGCAGAGCATTCCACAGTCTCGGGGCAGCAATACTAAAAGCACGATCCCCAAAGCCTTTGAGTCTGCTCCGAGGAACTACTAACTGGCTGGAGACTGTGGAGCGCAGTGTTCAAACATTTGTGCTCTCCTGGAGCATATCTCTCATATATTCTTGAGCCTGATCATGCAAGGCACGATATACAAGAAACAGCACCTTGAAATCAATTCTCTTCTCCACAGGGAGCCAGTGTAATGATTTCAGCACAGGAGTGATGTGATCAAATATCTTTGTACCTGTCAACAACCTGGCAGCGGCATTCTGTATACGTTGCAGTTTTGAAATACTTGACAGTGGCAGACAATACAAGAGAGCATTACAATAATCCAGGTGTGAACCAATGAAAGCATGAGTAACCTTCTCTAACGAGTCACGTGTCAGGGCATCCTTGATGGATCTGAGATGTCTCAGTTGCATAAATGATGCCCCACACACCGTCTTGATGTGAGTAGACATATCAAGAGTATTGTCAAAGATCACACCAAGGTTACGGGCTGACTCCCTAGCTTGAACGAAGTCTTTCTGTCTGGGGAGTTCAGCTCTTCAATAGAATGCATGTTTACATACAGAACCTATCAAACTGTGGTGTACAATTTTCAAAAGGCAGCTTGACAAGGTGTTAACAACAATACCAGATGAACCTCAAATTCCAGGATACACCCGGCTAATGGTCTAACACCAACAGATTCAAATTCATTGCTGCACATGACAAAACTGAACAGAGCATGCGATGCACTTTTGAAGTGACTAAATTTGTGTCAATTTTCAGCTAAATTGAACTCGCAAAACATAGTTGAAGTTACTGGAGGCAAATTGATACAGTTGGTCTGAGGAACTTTAAAACCAGACGGGACGGCCGAATGAGTTAGAGCGTCCATCTCCCGTGTTGGTAGATCGTGGGTTCGAATCCTGGTCGAGTCAAACCAATGACTTAAAAATTGATACTTGTCACTTCCTAGCCAGATGCTCGGCATTACTAGGATAGGGCAAGGAGCAGTGGAATGAGGAAGACCAGTCGTCTGCGACTGAAATTTACCCTGCTTAAACAACTAATGTACCCAAAAAAAAAAAAAATGTGTCTGTGCTTTACACTGGCGAAGACGTATGGCATGTTGTTTACATTAAACCATTATTGGAAACAAGGCCATGAAATCTACGCATTCGTGTCGAATGTGACCAGTGGAGATTGAACGCACTGATTATGCAACGTTAACCCTTTAAAATTAAAGTAAAGTAAAATGCTCATCCTAATTCTTCTTTTTTTTAACCCAAACATGGTAGAAATTCAAAACCATCCGATGCAACTATAACCCTTTAAAATAAAAGTGGCTTCAAAGTAAAGTATAATGATCATCCTAATTCTTTTTTTTAATCAAAACATGGTAGATTCAAAACCATCCGATGCAACTTTAACCCTTTAAAATAAAAGTGGCTTCAAAGAAAAGTAGAAAGATCAACCTAATATATTTATTATTTTTAACCCAAACATGGTAGAAATTCAAAACCATCGGATTACGTAACTTGAACACATACACCTATATATATGTATGTCTCTCTTTAGATCAATAGATGGATAGATAGATGGATACGTAGACAGATACAGATAGACAGGCAGACAGATAGATAGATATATCATGGATACATAGATACATAGATAGAAAGATAAGAAAGTTTGTTTTATTTTAACGACGCCTCAAGAGCGCATTGATTTTTATTATGTCATATTTCCCTCTGCCGCCACATATACTACTCTTTCCGATAAGCAGCAAGGGGTCTTTTTTATGCACTTTCCCACAGACAGGACAGCACATACCACAGCCTTTGTCGAACCAGTTGTGGACTGGCCATTGAGTTTGTTGGAACGGAAAATAACCCCAACTGCAAATGCAACCACTGAGCAGGATCGATCGGATGATAAACCCTTCACATGTGTACACTCTACCATCTGAGCTACATCCCGCTCCAGATGGAAAGATAAGACAGATACATATGTAAGATATAGATAGATAAGATAGATATATACAAATAGATATATACATAGATAGATACATAGATAGATAGATATATCGATATATCTATGGACAGACACAGATAGATAGATAGATAGATAGATAGGTAGATAGATAGATAGATAGACGGAGAGATAGATAGATAGATAGATAGATAGATAGATAGATAGATAGATAGATAGATGGATAGATAGATAGATAGACCGTTGTACCAGCAGGGTACAAATGAAAACTTCTCTTCTTTCACATTTAGAACTTGTTCACTTCCGGGTGGTTTGTGAGTAACTGGGTAACACTCACTGAAATACTGCAGGAAGAACAGGCTCACGACGGCGATGAGCAAGAGGAAGCCGAACACGAGCAGCACTCTGGTCCACCTGGTGAATGATTTCTCTCTCGGAGAACTGTGTTGAAAGCAAGCAAAAAACATGGGATACCTTTCAGAAAGACTGGACAGCTAAGTCAATAGTATGTAGTTTGTGTATCGACCAGACGTGATAGCTGAATTGGTAGAGTGCATGCTTCCCATGTGGAATGTCGGGAGTTTGAAAGCCGGCCGAGTCAACCCAATGACTTACCAAATTTATACTTGTCGCTACCTAGCCCGGCGCTCAGTATTATTATGATAGGGTGAGGACTGGCTAACTCAGCGTCAAGATAGCCTGTCTCATTGGGAAACTGGGTCATGGTGCCAGGAGCCTGGTCTCCCAGTGGGGAAACAGTATAAAGTTGTCAGTAGTGTGCACAATCACAAACAAAACACACAAACAAAACACACAAACAAAACACACAACCAAAACACACAAACAAAATACACAAAAAAAATACACACACAAAATACACAAACAAAACACACAAACAAAACATACAAACAAAACACTCCAACAAAACACACAGACCAAACACACGAGCAAAACTCACAAACAAAACACAGACTAAATACACAAACAAAATACACAAACAAAACACACAAACAAAACATACAAACAAAACACTCCAACAAAACACACAGACCAAACACACGAGCAAAACTCACAAACAAAACACAAACTAAATACACAAACAAAATACACAAACAAAACACACAAAACACAAACAAAACACACAAACAAACCCTCAAACAAAACACACAAACGAAGCCATTAAACAAAGCACACAAACTAAGCTCAGGGTGGAAATGGGTCGTTACTTTGGTCGGCCCATGTTTGTTTATATATTAGAGCAGGCTACTCTCCTCGTTAACTCACCTGTCATTGTCAATGGTAGAGTACTCTTCCCCAGATGCCTCGTTAGCTTTCATGGAATCATGAGGAACTGTCTGGCCACCTAACATCTGCAGCTGTTTGGCGCTCAGGTACGTGCCGTCCTTCGTAGACGGCAGGGTTTTCGCGTAGCCCTCGTTCGTGTACATCTTGCAATGTCTGAAAGGGCGAGTGAATAAAATTTGTTATTTACCACAAAATGATGAGGTTAGTTCTCCGTACTCGAACCTCGGAACCGAAAGAAACACTCAACACCGGAATGACGGCAGAGACTGTTATTGTCCTAAGAGGTCGGGCCCGGGCGTGGTGGCCTAATCGGTACAGCGCAGGCCTCCCAAGCGGGAGATCGCGAGTTCAATTCTCGGTCGAGTCAAACCAATGACTTACAAAATTGATACTTGTCGCTTCCTAGCTTGGCACTCGCATTAATAGGGTAGGGCAAGAAGGACTGGTTAGCTCAGTGTCCTGATAATGCGACTGAGTAGGATATCGGGTCATGGTGCTGGCGGCTTGATTTCCCAGTGGGGCAGCACTATAAAGTCATCATCACTGTTACAAGTCAGTACCCGTCCTGATATGACCTTAGATGTTCTTGGGACATAACATATTTATGTATCTGCATAGTCCGATTAAAACGTCAAATTTTCATAACCTAAACAGTGATCTGGGGATGACTACATATCTAACTTAGGTCCTGATACATTTATTAAGCATTTGTCACCACATAGAAGGGAACACTGATGAATCAATTTAAAAGAACTTGTTACTGCAGAAGCCAATGGTGTCAGAGTTTTGGCGTGCTTGCTGAAACTAATATTACATGTTTACACTTCAAATATCTCAAAAGTTAGCCATTTAAAATAAAAGTTACTTCAAACTAAAGGAAGGTAGATTATAACAATCAAATTAATATATTAATATCAGAAAAATGTCCTCGCCCCTTCAATCAATTACTTACCTCAGTGATACAGGCAACTAACCACCCTCTATATATCAGGGCCAGTATGCATGGGGCGGTGGTAGCGCTCCAAACCGGTGGGTAGAGGCGATCTCCGGGTTAGTGGCGAAAAGTCAGTATGCATGGACCAGTGTTATGCAAACCCTGGGAGTTAAAAGTCGGGTAAGCTAACCCCATTCCGTAGCAGGTATAAGGGTGGTGGTAGGGACCGACTCGGGCCAAATCTATTGAATGCGATCATATTTAACAGAATTACATACGCAATAAGTGAAATTTTATCAATTTAACCCTAAATTCGAACCGTTATTAAGGCTACCGCCGCTTTGGCGGCGATATTAATAGTGTCGAATCAACGAATGTAAAGTAAACAAATCGCCGCCGCCGCCACGACGTCGATATCCATACTGGCATAACACCAGCGGCAATGTTTTACGCCCAAATCTAGTCAATGCGACCATATTTAACAGAATTACATACGCAATAAGTGAAATGTTATCAATTTAACCCTAAATTCGAACCGTTATTAACACTACCGCCGCATTGGTGGCGATATTAATAGTGTCGAATCGACAAATGTAAAGTAACTGCTAGGGTAGCTAACGCCTCCGCGCTTTGGCTCCGTGCATACCCCATGACCCATTTCTCACCACCGGCGATAGCTACCCCGAACTCGGTCCTTACCACCGGAGCCGATAAATAATTCTTCATGCATATGGGCCCAGGTGCCATAACGTGTTGAGTGTGGGGACTTCGGGGGAGGACTCCATTCTCTCCCCGACCCCTTATCACATACACAATACCCATAATAGCAGCACAGTTTTTGCAGTGACCCACCATCTTAGCCCATAATACTGAACTTATTATGGTTAACCCACTAAACCACTAACTTCCTTCATAATCGACTATTATGCCCTACCTAAGTACCTGCTGATCTACCTATTTACAATGTAATGTAAATGGCTGGAAAACCAGTGCCTCGGCACTGCAAAAAAGTATGTTCTGATGTATAAACTGATTCACAACAAAAAAAACACCATCGGACTATGCAACTTTAACATACCTTTCTTATGTATTTACTTTCTGGGTTTCATACTACAGTACAACCCCGTTAAACCAAGCTCGGTTAAACCAAACGATCGGTTAATCCGAACTTTTTTCGACGGCCCGGCAAAATACTACCATTTATCATATACAAAAGTGGGTCAAACCAAAGTCGGTAAATCCAAAGTATCAGTTAATCCAAACAAAATTGTTGGCCCCAGGCCACTTCCGGTACAGTTAAGCCAAACTTTCATGTGGCTTTAACATCATCTGGGACTTTTTTATATGATAAATGGTAGTATTTTGCGAGGTCGCCGAAAAAAGTTTGGATTACACGATCGTTTGATTTAACCGAGGTTGCTTTAATGGGGTTAAACTGTATATACATTAAAAAAAACAATAATCATAGTATACACATACATGGTACATTCATAATGCACCCCCGTTTTTGCCAAAGCCAAGTCAAAGTCAAAGCTCGGTTAAACCAATGATCGGTTAATCCAAACAAATTTCGAGGGTCCCTTCAAGTTTGGTTTAACGGGGTTATACTGCAGTTACATGTATTGACGAACAGTCCACCGTGTCTCACACTCCCTGCCAGCACTCACTGTGATTCATACGCTAACGCTACTGTAAAATTGTACACTGACCTACATAAATGACCCAACTTGCATCACAGTGTCCGATCTATTGGGTTAGTTCTTGTGCCCTGTTACATGTTGACCCCCGTCCTGATATGACCTTAGATGTTGCTAGGACGTAAAACAACAACAAACAAAACATGTTGAGCAGAGGCCGAACACAACATGCCAATATAGATGGTCAATCCTAACAGAAACAACAACCTGGATTTGATGAACATTTAGTAATATATCCACAGAACAGAATGTGATGGCCAGCTAGTTAAAGCGCCCGCTTCCTATAGAACGTGTCATTAGATCGAATCCCGGCCGAGTCAACCCAGAGACTTGCGGCTACATTACCTGACGCCTGTCATTGCTAATGCTGCCAGGTTGGCTAAATAAGTGTCAGGATACAGTGACTGAGTGGTATAGCATGGTATTGGTGGCACTAGAGTCTCTCAGCATTGTAATACACACTATGAATATACATTACCAAACGCCAGTATCCTCCCCCACCGATATTTGACCCCATAGTGTGGAAAGCCCAAACTAATCAACCAATAAACCAATGAATACCTGTGAGAGAGACAGCACGTACCGGAGATGTGTCCAGAAGCAATGCCGTTGTGGATCCAAGTGATGTCTCCCTTACTATCTCTAACCACAAGTTGGGAATCACCGAACCGTGACAGGTGTTGTTTGCGCCTGTTCTTGGCGACACGCTGGTGGATATGGAGGACAGGTGGGTGCAATAAGTAGAGGGGTGGGGGGTGGCTGGGAATTGGGGTGTATGGTGTGAGGGGTGTGGTGTGGGGGGTGTCATGTGAGTTTGGTGGTGTGTGGTGTGAGGTGTGTGGTGTGAGGTGTGTGTTGTGTGGTGGGTCATGTGAGGTGTGAGGTGTGTGGTGTGAGGTGTGTGGTGTGTGGTGTGAGGTGTGTGGTGTGTGGTGGGTCGTGTGAGGTGTGTGGTGTGAGGTGTGTGGTGTGAGATGTGTGGTGTGAGGTGTGTAGTGTGAGGTGTGTCGTGTGAGGTGAGGTGTGTGGTATGAGGTGTGTGGTGTGAGGTATGTGGTGTGTGATGGGGCATGTGAGGTGTGTGGTGGGTGGTGTGAGGTGAGGGGTGAGGTGTGTGGTGTGTGGTGTGAGGTGTGTGGTGTGTGGTGGGTCGTGTGAGGTGTGTGGTGTGAGGTGTGTGGTGTGAGATGTGTGGTGTTAGGTGTGTAGTGTGAGGTGTGTCATGTGAGGTGAGGTGTGTGGTATGAGGTGTGTGGTGTGAGGTATGTGGTGTGTGGTGGGTCATGTGAGGTGTGTGGTGGGTGGTGTGAGGTGAGGTGTGTGGTGTGTGGTGTGAGGTGTGTGGTGTGTGGTGGGTCGTGTGAGGTATGTGGTGTGAGGTGTGTGGTGTGAGATGTGTGGTGTTAGGTGGGTAGTGTGAGGTGTGTGGTGTGAGGTTTGAGGTATGTGGTGTGAGGTGTGTTGTGTCAGGTGTGTGGATATGGAGGCCAGGTGGGTGCAATAAGTAGAGGGGCGGGTGGGTGGCTGGGAAATGGGGTGTATGGTGTGTGGTGTGAGGGGTGTCATGTGAGATTGGTGGTGTGAGGTGTATGATGTGTGTGGTGTGTGGTGTGAGGTATGTGGTGTGAGGTGTGTGGTGTGAGATGTGTGGTGTGAGGTGTGAGGTGTGAGGTGTGTGCTGTGTGGTGTAAGGCTTGAGGTGTGTGGTGTGAGGTGTGAGGTGTGTGGTGTGAGCTGTGTGCTGTGATGTGTGTGCTGTGTGGTGTGAGGTTTGAGGTATGTGGTGTGAGGTGTGTGGTGTGAGCTGTGTGCTGTGATGTGTGTGCTGTGTGGTGTGAGGTTTGAGGTATGTGGTGTGAGGTGTGTGGTGTGAGCTGTGTGCTGTGATGTGTGTGCTGCGTGGTGTGATGTTTGAGGTATGTGGTGTGAGGGGTTGTGGTGTGAGGTGTGAGGTGTGTGGTGTGTGCTGCGTGGTGTGATGTTTGAGGTATGTGGTGTGAGGTGTGTGGTGTGAGGTGTAAGGTGTGTGTTGTGAGTTGTGTGGTGTGAGGTGTGTGGTGTGTGGTGTGAGGTGTGTAGTGTGAGGTGTGAGGTGTGTGGTGTGATGTGTGTGGTGTGAGATGTGTGGTGCGAGGTGTGTGGTGTGCGGTGTGTGGTGTGAGGTATGTGGTGTGTGGTGTGAGGTGTGAGGTGTGTGGTGTGAAGGGTGTGGTGTGTGGTGTGAGGTGTGCGGTGTGTGGTGTGAGGTCTTTGGTGTGTGGTGTGAGGTGTGAGGTGTGTGGTGTGGTGTGAGGTATGTAGTGTGTGGTGTGAGATGTGTGGTGTATGGTGTGTGGTGTGAAGGGTGTCATGTGAGGTTGGTGGTGTGAGGTGTGTGGTGTGATGTGTGTGGTGTGAGGTGTGGTGTGTGGTGGGTCATGTGAGGTGTGTGGTGTGAGGTGTGTGGTGTGAGGTGTGTGGTGTGTGGTATGAGGTGTGTGGTGTGTGGTGTGTGGTGTTTCGTGTGTGGTGGGTCGTGTGAGGTGTGAGGTGTGTGGTGTGAGGTGGAGGTGTGTGGTGTGTGGTGTGGTGTGAGGTGTGGGTGTGTGTGTGTGGTGTGGTGGGTGTGGTGTGTGGTGTGTGGTGTGTGGTGTGTGTGGTGTGAGGTGTGTGGTGTGAGGTGTGTGGTGTGTGGTGTGTGTGTGTGTGAGGTATGGGGTGTGAGGTGTGTGGTGTGAGATGTGTGGTGTGTGGTGTGAGGTGTGTGTTGTGTGGTGTGGCTGGGAAATGGGGTGTATGGTGTGTGGTGTGAGGGGTGTCATGTGAGATTGGTGGTGTGAGGTGTATGATGTGTGTGGTGTGTGGTGTGAGGTATGTGGTAGGAGGTGTGTGGTGTGAGATGTGTGGTGTTAGGTGGGTAGTGTGAGATGTGTGGTGTGAGGTGTGAGGTGTATGGTGTGAGGTGTGTGCTGTGTGGTGTAAGGTTTGAGGTGTGTGGTGTGAGCTGTGTGCTGTGATGTGTGTGCTGTGTGGTGTGAGGTTTGAGGTATGTGGTGTGAGGTGTGTGGTGTGAGATGTGTGGTGTTAGGTGGGTAGTGTGAGATGTGTGGTGTGAGGTGTATGGTGTGAGGTGTGTGCTGTGTGGTGTAAGGCTTGAGGTGTGTGGTGTGAGGTGTGAGGTGTGTGGTGTGAGCTGTGTGCTGTGATGTGTGTGCTGTGTGGTGTGAGGTTTGAGGTATGTGGTGTGATGTGTGTGGGGTGAGGTGTGAGGTGTGTGGTGTGAGGTCTGTGCTGTGTGGTGTGAGGTTTGAGGTGTGTGGTGTGAGGTTGTGGTGTGAGGTATGTGCTGTGTAGTGTGATGTTTGAGGTATGTGATGTGAGGTGTGTGGTGTGAGGTGTAAGGTGTGTGGTGGGAGTTGTGTTGTGTGAGGTGTGTGGTGTGTGGTGTGTGGTGTGAGGTATGTGGTGTGAGGTGAGTTGTGTGGTGTGAGGTATGTGGTGTGAGGTGTGTGGTGTGAGGTATGTGGTGTGAGGTGTGAGTTGTGTGGTGTGAGGGGTGTGGTGTGTGGTGTGAGGTGTACGGGGTGTCGTGTGTGGTGTGGTGTGAGGTGTTTGGTGTGGGGTGCGTGGTGTGGTGTGAGGTATGTAGTGTGTGGTCTGAGATGTGTGGTGCTTGGTGTGTGGTGTGAGGTGTGGTGTGAGGTGTGTGGTGTGGTGTGAGGTGTGTGGTGTGGTGTGTGGTATGTGGTATGTGGTATGTGGTGTGAGGTGTGTGGTGTGTGGTGTTGTGTGAGGTATGTAGTGTCTGGTGTGAGGTGTGTGGTGTGAGGTATGTGGTGTGAGGTGTTTGATGTGTGGTGTGAGGTGCGATGTGCTGTGAGGTGTTTGATGTGAGGTGTGTTGTGTGAGATTGTATGTGAGGTGTGGTCTGAGGGGTGTTGTGAGGTGTTTCTTAGTTTTGGTGGGGTTTTGCATCCTGGTACCATCTAAGGCCATATCAGGCTGGATACCAATTTGTGACAGTGTGCAACTATGGCAACGTTATAGTGCTGCACCACTGGGGAACTAGGCCACCAGTACCATGAACCGATATACCACTCAGTCACATTATCCTGATGCTGATGCCTCTCCTAGCAAAGCTGAGCGCCAAACTTGGTAGCAACAAGTATCAATGTTGTATGTCATTAGTTTGACTCGGCTGGATTTTGAACTCCCGACCTCCACACGGGAGGTCTGCGCTCTACCAAGGCCACCCGAACCGGGGTTTGGTGTACATAGTTGATCCATTTAGTAATTGGCTCGGCTTGGGGGTCCTCTGCTGGGGACTACTGGCTCCCTCGACAGTCGGCTTCCCTCGATATGGACTCCGTAGACTAGACCATTTAAACCTGTACGATTCTATAATAACTGCTAACTGATTTAACACCCTTTTTTCCATTCCCAACTTGTGCTGTGTTGGCTTCCTCTGTCCGAATCGTGACATTATCTAGATTACGTGACCGCCACTGAGCTTTGATATCAGCTATAAGGATAGGTTGGTTGGTTGTTGGAGTTTTACGTCCTGGCAATATATAAGGTCATATCAGGACAGCTACCGACTGTGACAGCGCTTGCTTTGGGGGGTGGTTTGTAACCTTACGATGGTTACTGGTTGCAGAACTGCAACATTAATAGAAAGGCTCCGATAAATCGGCCCAATCTTTGGTTGAAGACTTAACTTCAGTAGGGAGTGTTGTATAAGCTGGGGACATCTTCACAATCTTGTAATGGCAAAGCGTTGAGGTGGCCCCGAATCTCTTTGGTAGTTGAGCAGTAGTTGGCACTTGTATCCAGTCGACAGCAGCAAGGGTTTCGAGGAAGGGCGGGTAAAGATGGGTGCAGTGGTGGTCACAGCAACGCGAACAAAGCGAGAGAAAATGTAAAGGTTCAGGGCCCGACCCAAGCACACAACTGCCCTGGTCAGGCGGAGGAGTATGCCTGGGAGAAAGAAAAAAGGGTAGAGTATAGGAAAGAGAAATGAGGAGAGTTGAGTCAAAGGACCGTGTATATCTGCTCTATGGCGACCAACCAGCGAGCCATAGACACGGACAGAGTAAGAGTAGAAAGTGAAATGCCGGCGGGCCCCCCTTCCTGGAACTCTTTTCAGACATAATCAAGGAGGAGCAAGGCCGGTGGAGAGGACTCATGGCCACTTTTATAGTGCTGCTTCACTGAGAAATCAGGCCACCGGCACCATGACCCGGATATCCCACTCAGTCACATTATCCTGACACCAAGCCAACCACACCTTGCCCTATCGTATTAATATCGAGTGCCTGGCTAGGAAGCGAAAAGTATGAATTTTATACGGCATTGGATTGACTCAACCGGGAACCGAGGCCCGCGCTCTACCGCTTGGGCCACCGCGCCCGGCATGAGGATAGGCCTCACTGAAGTGTGAGTCGTGTGCTTTGTTAAGGAGAGTACCTGTGCCTTAAGAGGCTATGCCTCAGAAGGTTCTCTGATTAGCATATCCCATCTGATAAAATCATAACCTCATGACCTCAATAATGTGTAATTTTGGATAAAGAAACTTCCTTGTTGAGATCACCCTCCCCCTTCCCCCCACCCTGAACTCTATGCATACACACATACACAGATATATCTATGTAATAATGTGTATATTGTATAATATGTACATATTGTATACTCTATGTCTTACTGTATACTGTATACTGTAATGTATCTTAGTATCCGAATGCCCTCCCCCCCATGTAACACCAGACGACGTAATGAATACGTTATAAATAAAGTCAGTTGCAAACTAGAACTCACAGTGTCGACATCAATGTCAACAGCGTTCTCTATGGCGGAGTGGTTAGAGTGTCTGACTTTTTTCTAGGTCAGGCTCCTAATCTGAGGGTCGGTGGTTCGATTCCCCATGCCCCCAGCTCTGCCAATTTGGATTTCCACCGCTGTGTATAACTTACAGCGTCATCAAAGGCCGGTTGCTCTCATACCATGTCTATGTGGTGTGGGAGGTTAAAAATCCCTTGGGTCGGTAAAAGTGTAGGCTCGGGCTTTCTATCGACCAGCAGTGGAATGAGGAAGACCAGTCGTGTATGACTGAAATTTCCCCTGCTTAAACAACTAATGGACCAACAAAAATTGTATATTACATCTACCATTGGTTTTACCTAAATATATTGGGTCGATCAGGATAATCTTCCTTACTTTTAATTTGAAGTAAGTTTTATTTTAAATGGCTAACATTGGATATATTTGAAGTGTAAAGATGTTAAATTAATTTGATCATGCACGTCAATATTCTGACAACGTGTGCTTCGGCAGTAACATGTTTGATTAAATTGATGCACTACCCCCAACACATGCTTGTGCCTTAACAAGTGCATCAGTGTCTGAGTTGCATAATTGTACATGTTATAATTAACATGGGTAATTCGGACACAGAGACTGGGTATCCGATAACATTCACGAAAACGACACTGTGGCACCACCTCCCGGCTCCAGCCCGAACTAACTGCGACTCCCAGCGGCCACCGCTGCTATGGTGGCGACACCTGAAGGAACCTCTCTCCTTACTCATTCACATGCTAGGTGGTCAAACCATATCAAATCTCCCGCCATTTCGGTCACGTGACCTAACAACCTTTTGAAATCCCCGCACAACCGTCGCAGCCACCGCCATCTTCGCACCATCCAGCTTTCTTCGCTCTACAAGCATTTCCAATAGGATAATGCCTGCCGCCAAGAAATCCACAAAAATGTCTGCAGGAGGGAAGCAGAACAAAACCCCGAAGGTCAAAGGCCAAAGGTCATCAAGGAGGACACCGA
This sequence comes from Branchipolynoe longqiensis, assembly GCA_030323885.1. Taxonomy (NCBI): domain Eukaryota; kingdom Metazoa; phylum Annelida; class Polychaeta; order Phyllodocida; family Polynoidae; genus Branchipolynoe; species Branchipolynoe longqiensis. Next base: position 38,341,935 of record CM059200.1, read on the forward strand.
AACGACTGAGGACAAGATGCAAACACTCTCAAAACCTGTGATAGTGGAGGAGGAGGAGACAACAGAGTGTGATAGTGACATTGACAGTGATACAGGTGGGGCACGAGCAGTGACAGTGAGTCACATAGTCACGTACGACATGCTCCCCAGGCCCACATACCGGCCCACCCCATCACAGAAGAAGAAACAATACATACCTACACACATGAGAAAACAATGAATGCATTACGAGCATCAGTACCGGGAATCGTACCATGAGACTGACTTGCAACCAACCACGGCAGGACGCACACAGTCAGCACACCTGAACCAGGACATTCACAGTAACGACCAAGCCGACGCCATCAATGAAATCCTCGCCGCAACTCAGGACCTACCCACTTTCCACTCCACTGCTTGGCATCACCCTCGGCGGACAGTTCTACACCGACCTTGCACCACCCTTCGGCTGCCACACATCATCCATGGCATGTGCAAGAACCACAAACTCTGTGGTCTACTTGCTCCGCAAGAAATGGCACTTTGTGCACTGTTACCTGGATTATTTTGTGGGCGTGGCAGCCAACAGGCGGAGTGCCCAGGCGGCATATGGCCACCTCATCGAACTCGCCACCCAGCTTGGACTGGCACTGTCCCCCACAAAGTGCAACCCACCCAACAAGCAAATCGAGTGGCTCGGATTTACGATATCCGCCGACAACATGACCGTTACAATACCACACGAAAAGATGGGCGACATCCTTGACGAGTGCCTAGTGTGGATGGACAAGAAGACTGCGACATGGAAAGAAACTGCACCAGCCACGCCCACTCAGTCCAGCATTTATGCTACCCACCAGGACCCCACTCCAGCCCCATACCCTATTAGCTGCACTCCACCTGGCACTTACGGTCGCCGGTGTCCCCACACCCCAAGCCTACACCCTACACAGCCTGCGTAGGGGCGGGGCTCAGGCACTAGCTGCAGCTGGTGGGTCACTACAAGAGATTATGAATCTCGGGGCCTGGACTACATCAGCTGTACATACATACGTGCCTAGAGACCTGGTCGCTGCGGGGCCTCGATCCCTCCCTCTAATTGGTTGAGGGTTCGAGTCCCGCCCGATTCAAACCAACAGCATGGGTTCCGAAGAAGAAGGAAATCGATGGCGTTTCCGGTTCAGTGACTCATAAGTATTGCTCTGATGAATTACCTGACTCATATACACTGTACTGATGATATACCTGATGTTAATTAAAGCCCATTGTACCTGATGCTGTCTCGTGTTATGAATTGTACATGTTATAATTAACATGGGTAATTCGGACACAGAGACTGGGCAGCCGATAACATTCACGAAAACGACACTGTGGCGCCACCTCCCGGCTCCACCCAGAACTAACTGTGACTCCCAGCGGCCACCGCTGCTATGGTGGCGCCACCTGAAGGAACCTCTCTCCTTACCCATTCACACGCTAGGTCGCCAAACCATATCAAATTTCCCACCATTTCGGTCACGTGACCTAACAGCCTTTTGAAATCCCCACACAACTGTTGCAGCCACAGCCATCTTCGCACCATCCAGCTTTCTTCGCCCACCCACCCACACTGCTAGATAAAAGCGACTTGATAGGTTTGGGGGTTCGAGTACCACCCGATTCAAACCAACAACATGGGTTCAGAAGAAGAAGAAGATCGACGACGGTTCCGGTTCAGTGACTCATATGTATTGCTCTGATGAATTAGCTAACTCATATACACTGTACTGATGATATACATGATGCCCATTGTAGCTAATGCTGTCTCGTGTTATGAATTATCAGTGATTATGTAGAATCAAATCTAGGCAAATGCTTTGGTTTCGAACATTGATGTCTTCATCGAGCTATGCAGCTTTAAGAACTAAGGTCAAATTATATTGTTATTGTTGCAAAGTGACAATTTGTACAGTGAGTATAAATTGCCTTGTTATATTCAATTATGATCAGAAGATTGTGAAAATAGAAAAGAGATCCATAGTGGATTTTCTCCGAATTTATTTTTGTTCCCCAGTCATCAGGTCATAGCTTCCTGGTACACCGACCCCCCCTCTAACCCCTACACCCCTCCACCCACCCACCCATATGCTCCGGTCGTGCGAGCAGCGAGTATGCAAACAGGGGCGTATCCAGGGTATGTCCTGTGTTTAATTTCCTGTTCTGTCTCCTCCCAATGCCAAGTGCCAAGCTGGGAAGCGACGAGTATCAATTGTGTAAGTCATTGGGTTAGACTTGACCGAGAATTGAACTCCCAATATATCCATTAGGCCACTGCTACCGGTCGAGAAAAAGAAGAAGCAGAAGAAGAAGAAGTAGGAGAAAGAAGAAGGCGAAGAGAAGGAGAAGAAGAAGAAAACTTCTTTTTTTTTAATGAAGAAGAAAAAGAAGTTTTAAAAAGAAGTTTAAAAAAAGAAAAAAACAAGAAGAAAAATTCCTCCACAAACCCGCCCTCTTGTGGCAGTGGGAAGAACTAATATCGGTAGCAGCTCCCTGTACAGTGCGCCCTGTGGAAAGGCGTTTTTTTCTAGAAGGGATTCCCATAACTAACGCACCTTCTGATAGCAGTGACAAGAACTAATGTTGTAGGTAACAGCTTGTGGGTAACAGCTTGTGGGTAACAGCTTGTGGGTAGCAGCTTGTGGGTAGCAGCTTGTGGGTAACAGCTTGTGGGTAACAGCTTGTGGGAAACAGATTGTTGGTAACAGCTTGTGGGTAACAGCTTGTGGGTAACATCCTGTGGGTAACAGCTTCTGGGTAACCGCTTGTGGGTAGCAGTTTGTGGGTAGCAGTTTATGGGTAACAGCTTGTGGGTAGCAGCTTGTGGGTAACATATTGTGGGTGTCAGTTTGTGGGTAACAGCTTGTGGGTAACAGCTTGTGGGTAACAGCTTGTGGGTAACATCTTGTGGGTAACAGCTTGTGGGAAACAGATTGTGGGAAACAGATTGTGGATAACAGCCTGTGGGTAACAGCTTGTGGGTAACATCATGTGGGTAACAGCTTCTGGGTAACCGCTTGTGGGTAGCAGCTTGTGGGTAGCAGTTTATGGGTAACCGCTTGTGGGTAGCAGCTTGTGGGTAACATATTGTGGGTATCAGTTTGTGGGTAACAGCTTGTGGGTAACAGCTTGTGGGCAACAGCTTGTGGGTAACATCTTGTGGGTAACAGCTTGTGGGTAACAGCTTGTGGGAAACCGATTGTGGGTAACAGCCTGTGGGTAACAGCTTGTGGGTAACATCCTGTGGGTAACAGCTTCTGGGTAACCGCTTGTGGGTAGCAGCTTGTGGGTAGTAGTTTATGGGTAACAGCTTGTGGGTAACAGCTTGTGGGTAACAGCTTCTGGCTAACAGCTTACCGTGGATACTGCCCTATGGGAAAGGTCTCCTGATACTTAGACAATGGGTGAGTGTGGAGGAATGGGGGTTCTGGAGGTAGACATTCACTTGGATCCCCCCCTAGAACCGGCCCTGTGACATTCGTCCCTGACTCAGCGGACGCGGTGGCCGAATCGGTAGAGCGCAGGCCTCCCGTGCGGGAGATCGGGAGCTCGGTTCCCGGTCGAGTCAAACCAATGACTTTAAAATGTATACGTTTCGCTTCCTAGCTTGGCTCTCAGCATTAATAGGATAGGGCAAGGACTGGTTAGCTCAATGTTAGGATAATGTGACAGAGTGGGATATCGAGTCATTGTGCGGGTGGCCTGGTTCATCAAAGGCTGTGGTATGTACTGTTCTGCTTGTGGGAAAGTGTATATAAAAGCCCCTTGCTGCTTATCGGAAAGAGTAGACCAAGTGGCAGCAGCAGGTTTAATTCCAAAGAAATATGTCAGAATGACCATATGTTTGACGTCCAATAGCCAACAACAAAAATCAATGTTCTCTGGACGCATCATTAAATAAAACAAGTGTTACTTTTTATATACACATACACCTACCCCCGTCCTCCTACCCCCCATCCTGATATGACCTTAGATGTTGCCAGGATGTAAAACTCCAACAAGGAACCATACCTACCTAGTGCTCGGCGGTGAATCATTTGAGACAGCGGGAAGTGAGGGAGGGGTATGCCCCCAGCACCGGGCTGTGCAGTGACACATGAAAGGCCGTGTCCTCTTTAGTCGCGGTGCAGGCGCCTTGACAGTCCACAGCAATACCAGCGCACAGCAAGGAGCTCACACTACAACATGCGACAGACACCGGCTGCAACCATCTCATAAGGTTGGTTGGTTGGTTGTTAGAGTCTTACATCCTAGCAACATCTAAGGTCATATCAGGACGGGTACTGACTTGTGACAGTGCGCTCTCATGGCGACTTAACAGTGCTTTGCCCCCATATTGGAACTCAGGCCGCCGGCACCATGACCCACACTCCCATTCAGTCACATTATCCTGACACCAAGCCAACCAGTCCTTGTCATATCCTATTACTGTTGAGCGCCAGGATAGGATTAGTAGGAAGGGATAAGTATCAATTTTGTAAGTCAAGGGTTTGACTCGGCTGGAAATCGAACTCCCGATCTCCCGCATGGGAGGTCTGCGCCCTAGCCTACCGATTCTTCCAACGCATCCGGTGTGAGAGGATCTAGAGGTGGGTTATATATACTATATTTTTATTTGATTGATCAATAGCTTATTTACCCCGGACATAACATATAAGTTCATTATATAAATTGTTTTCAATGCTGAACAGCTTTAGTCAGAGCTTTGCAGGAGCTTCCTGGTCTACAGTAATTACTATTCACCGCAACCCTCTAAATCTAATGGCTGTGGTCTTCATTGGTTCCTGGCGTAGGTCATTTTGTTTTATGTATGTGTTTTTGCATGTATCAATTGATTTAATGTTTCTGGTCGTGATAGGCTGTTCATTCATCATGCACATGATGTTTCTGTCATAGCTGGCCATTTATAGGTATGTGATGAGTCATTATAGGCACATCATTTCTTCGGCTATTTCTTGTTGCTTCATGAATATATTCCGTCTCTACTGCAGGTGAATGCCGTAACTTTTAGGTGTGAACTGTGATTCTCTTCTGGTGTCTAATGTTGCTGTTTTTGTTTGTTTATGAATGTCATACTTATGTTGGATGTCTATTTTCTACCTATAGACAAATTGTCAATGCCTTATTCTGTAACCCTTTTAGCTTGGTGAGTGTAAGAGATGACTGCACACGTTGATGTCTCAGTTACAACTGGTTTATTCAAGTCAGGTACAGTGGTTCCGCTGGTTCCGCTGGTTCCGCACTGCTACCGTTGGTTACCCTGGCTGGTCTCCCACCTGCCTCACACAGTCGGTATCTACCTCTATGCACTACAATACATTACAGCGAGCAGTGTTTTGCTGCCTGCCATATATAGTTACTTTTGCTTGTTCCGCACTCATCAGACCGGGGCTGCTTTACAATGGCGTTTCCCCACTGGAAGACCAGGGCCACATTCAGGGTCCGTCTCAGAGGCGCCACGGAGATGTCTTGGCAATGCATTTTGGCCTATTTGCGTTCAGAGTGCGTCTTGGCGACGTCTCGGAGCGCCTCCCTTTTCAGACTGGAGATGAAAAGCGCCTCGAAATTGGCCGCTGTATTCAGTGGTTTCAACCAATCACAGCACAGCTTTTCCATTGCAAATGGCTGCCGCCTATGGGGGTGGCCATTTTCGAGACAACAAACTACCTTTGCAGTTCAGCCTAGCATGACGTCATGGCCAACTCCGAGGCGCCTCCGAGACAGCCCCTGAACGCGGCCCTGGCCACCAACACCATGACTCGATTCAACCCCCTCTCCACTTAGTCACATTTGCAACCAATGCGTAATGAGACTACAATGCATCAATTGCACCATATAGTAGCGATCGCCAAGATTTCACACACAAAGCAGAATTGGGGTTGGAGGTTTCCAATGATATGACGTCATAGATAGGTGAATGATTGGACTTATGTTACCATCCTTTTATCATTTCACCGCACCAAATACCACCGCCTTGCTAAGCGCATGCACGCTTGCGTAGGAAATCATGTTGCATATCGCATATCGCATGTCGCACGTCGCACTATATGTCAATGGAGTTGTCATGGGAGTGATGCAACAAAAAGGAACACTGCACTTACACTGGGATTTGAACGCACAATTCTTGCCATGCTAGGGTTGGCCTCCTAACCATTAGCCTACATAGGCTCCCTGATGCAATCACCATATCCGTACCTACCTGTCAGTCTATGTGGTTCCTTACCTGTGAAGTCAGTGCTGATTACACTCACCCTCCCCGCCGATTGGAATCGTACGTCTTAAATAATGTTGTTGTTGTTTGGGGTTTTACGTCCTGGCAACATCTCAGGTCATATCAGGACAGGTACCGACTTGGGACAGTGCACACTCATGGTGACTTTATAATGCTGCCCCACTGGGAGACCAGACTGCCAGCAACATGACCTGATGTCCCACTCAGTCACATTATCCTGACACTGAGCCAACCAGTCCTTGCTCTATCCTAATAATGCCAAGCGCCAGGCTAGGAAACGACACGTATCAATTTTTAAGTCATTGGTTTGACTCGATCAGGGTTCAAACCCACGATCCCACGGTCTACCAACCTGGGAGACGGACGCTCTAACTCATTCGGCCATCCTATTTGGATGGCGTCGATATAAGTAAAGCTGGCACGTTATATATTTGTGACAACCATGATAACACAGTGTTGTGGAGGGGATGACATGGGGAAATGTTGTGCCTCTAGCAGGATTTGAACCCACACCTCTTGCATTCCTGGATAGTGTGCTAACTATTACACCACCCAGGCTCACTTTTTTTTTTCCTTGAAGATTTATTCTGCCTATAATGGATAAGTCTGAATATTCTCATTTTCACCATTAAACAGTTGGTCAATAGAAAGCCAGAGCCTACACTTTTACTAACCAAAGCGATTTTTAACCTCCCACACCACATAGACATGGTATGAGAGCAACTGGCCTTTGATTATACACAGCGGTGGAAATCCAAATTGGTAGAGGTGATGGCATGGGGAATCGAACCACCAACCTGAGTCTCACCTAGAAAAATATCAGACACTCCAACCACTCCACCACAAAGAACACCACAGTAGCAATATTTGAATATACCATTACACACCTCTCTCTATACATAGACATTTATATGCGCATTATTGAATATGCAATAATCCAATATAAACTGCTTACCTACCACTGTTTACCGCGTGCTGAAATGGCAGGTCGAGCAACCTGGAGTATGTGTAGGTCTGCGTGAATGCTGCCATGATTCTCCCCCAGTGTGCTGATTTTGTGCTAAAGTGAAAATGTGAAAATTTAAACATTGAGACTATGCATTGACCCAAACCATTTTTCAACTTTTTTTTTTTTAAGATGTGTTCTAAATTTCTTTAGCTTAAATGTAATCAACCAACAACCAACAACCAACTAACAATCAACCAACAACCAACCAACAACCAACCAACCAACAACCAACCAACAATCAACCAACCACTCAACCAACCAACCAATCAACCAACCAACAACCAATCAACCAACCAACCAACAATCAACCAACCAACAACCAACCAACAACCAACAACCAACCAACAAACACACAACCAACCAACCAACCACCACCACCACCCACCACCACCACCCACCACCACCAACCAACCACCAACCAACCAACCAACCAACATTCAACCAACAATCAACCAACCAACCAACAATCAACCAACAATCAACCAACAATCAACCAACAACCAACCAACCAACAACCAATCCACAACCAACCAACCAACAACCAATCCACAACCAACCAACAGCCAACCAACAACCAACCACCAACCAATCAACCAACCAATCAACCAACCAACAACCAACCAACCAACAATCAACCAACCAACCAACCAACAACCAACAATCAACCAACCAACCAACCAACCAACAATCAACCAACCAATCAACCAACCAACAATCAACCAACCAACCAACAACCAATCCACAACCAGCCAACAACCAACCAACCAACAACCAACCAACAACCAACCAACCAACAATCAGCCAACCAATCAACCAACCAACAACCAACCAACCAACAATCAACCAACCAACCAACAACCAACCAACAACCAACCAACAACCAACCAACAACCAACCAACCAAATAACCAACCAACCAACCAACCAACCAACAAACCAACCAACTAACCAACCACCAACCAAACAACCAACCCACAACCAATCCACAACCAACCAACAACCAAATAACCAACCAAATAACCAACCAAATAACCAACCAAATAACCAACCAAATAACCAACCAAACAACCAAACAACCAAACAACCAAACAACCAAACAACCAAACAACCAAACAACCAAACAACCAAACAACCAAACAACCAAAGAACCAAACAACAACACAACCAAACAACCAAACAAGTAAACAAACAACCAACCAAACAATCAATCAACCAAACAACCAAACAACCAAACAACCAAACACCGCACCATTGATCTGACAAAGGCAAAACGTTCAGACCACGTTCAGACCACGTTCAGACCACGTTCAGACCACGTTCAGACCACGTTTAGACCACGTTCAGTCCACGTTCAGACCACGTTCCGACCACGTTCAAAAACGTTCGCAAGACATCAATGATGTTACGGCCACGCTAGACGATCATCAACGACGTCGACGACGACAGCGTGGACGTGAGGCGACGTTGACCTGACGTAGATGACGTGGTCATAACGAGAGCCTAACGTGACCGTAACGTGACTCGAACATCTTATCAACTCGTCGCGTCACGTCAAAGTTTTTTCATCATGTCCAAAACCTCGACGTCCTCCGACTGAGAGGTGATGGGAGGCAACGAGAGTGAACGTGATGTGACGAGAGCTTAACATGACTGTAACGTGACTTTAACATGACCCTACGTGATGACGAAAAGTCACCACGTCGGAGTCACGCTAGCCATTACATTGTAGTGTGACTGCACCATTACACCAAGCACAGATCTCACGCTTTACCTGTTTACACGGATGCTTCACTTTACCAGCTGTTTACTCACTATGGAGAGGCGAGAGGAAGTGTGTGTGTGTGGGGGGGGGGGGGGGGGGGGGGGGTATCCGTATATTACAGCTAGTTGTTTTCAAGGCCCACGAGGGTGGATGGTGGTATGTGCCCGAGGTATTATTGTGTAGGAGGAATTTCCGAAGTATTTCATACCAATTTCCTCGCATCTGTTTTTACAAACAGGTAACTTGGAAGTCTATACTGCCCATTTTTAATGTTCGTATTAAATTTTTTAATTGTGTAATTGTTGTCATTTATTTATATCATGCCCGAGAACTGCTATAATTATAGCAACGTTATGCATGTTTCCGCAACCAGATGGCACACCTCCTATAATCGGGCAGGTTAACCGACTAGGTAGATCATTCACTACACGTATGAAATGTTGTGGGTTCAATTCCCGACAACGATTATTAATGTTATTATTATTAATAAATCAGGCTCTGCAAGAATTAAAGGTGCACACAGCAAAGTACATAGTCCATTACATTTTACATTATAGTTGTTATTGTTGTTCTTATTATTATTGCTACCATTGTTATAGTTGCTAATATTACTATACTAATATTAATACTATTGTTATTGCTACTATTATTAAGCTTTCTAACATTTTATTAGCATTTGTAGTAACATTTTATTAACATTTTTATTAATACTATTATTATTACTAGAATTATTCCTACCATTACTAACATTTTTGTTATTATCGCTAGTATTAACCTTATTGTTAACGTTAAGCTAACTACTAGTATTGCTACTGATATTATTTTTAACATATTCTTGACATTATTGTTGTTATTGTTATTATTACAACTATTATTACTGTTTTATTATTAGTCAATTAAAATTATTATTGTTACTATTCATAACATTATTAGTGTCACAATAACAAACAAACTTAACATTGGTTATGTTGGCCCAGCTAACATGATTAAAATTTGTGACCACACTGCGTCTTAATGCTGATAGTGGCAGGTCTCCCAGTGGGGCAGCGCTATAACGTCACCATGACGTGGTGTGGTGGTTTCAATTCAGTACCCGTCCAGATATGACTTAACTGTTACTAGGATGTAGAACCCCAACAAACAACAAGCATTACATCACTGCAATACACTGCAGTACCTTAGTGGCGTGTATGTGTCTGACAACTTCTTTGTGTACACTTCCATCCAACCAGGAAGATTTGGAACGTTCAAAGCGGTGTTAAATGGGTCACAGCGTCAGCTTAACAAGACGGATTGGGGGGAGTGGGTGGAGGGGGGGGGGGGGCAACACGGTCAATACAAATACACCATGCTAAGGGAGGTGGTCACAACTAAAACAAGATTTCCTTTCGTTCCTTGTTGGACTTTTTTTTTTTTTGTCTTCATTCTTTTTGTGACAAGGTAATTTACCCTGCCCATAATGTATAAGCCCCCATGAGGGCACTTGTTTTCGATGCAGGGCAAGGAAGGACGAGGAGGGGAGAGTGGATTAAGAGGGCATTTTATTCAGAAATGCCCGAGGCTTTCATGGATATACATTAATCAAGCATGAATAAGGCATGTCAAGTGTAATGGCTCGATGTAATAAGGAGCAATATGAATAATAGGTAAGTACAATATAATGTATGAGGCATGGTCATGATAACAGTGTCAACTGTCAGGATCATGAGTAATGAGGAGTCAGAGAGATATCAAGTATAATATCATAAAGTGTCAATGTCAGATAATGTTAGTAGTTGGCGGGAGGTGGGCCCGAGGAGCCCTCAACCCTATAGTGGAGAGTTGGTGTATAGGGATGGTGGGTGGGGAAAAAAGGGTAGGAGGAGCGGAGTGTGTGGAGGCAGGAAGGCGAGTGGCCCGAGGCGGGGCTGGAGGCGGTTATAAGGGAAGGAGCGGGGGGGGGGGTTATGTAAGAGCCAACGGCTGGAGGAAAGAGAGGAGAGAGGGGGGACGCCCTCCCTCGCCTCGCATCAACCGCAATGCGAGCATTACGACCGATGCGCGGCAAGGAAGGATGAGGAGGGGAGAGTGGATTAAGAGGGCATTTTATTCAGAAATGCCCGAGGCTTTCATGGATATACATTAATCAAGCATGAATAAGGCATGTCAAGTGTAATGGCTCGATGTAATAAGGAGCAATATGAATAATAGGTAAGTACAATATAATGTATGAGGCATGGTCATGATAACAGTGTCAAATGTCAGGATCATGAGTAATGAGGAGTCAGAGAGATATCAAGTATAATATCATAAAGTGTCAATGTCAGATAATGTTAGTAGTTGGTGGGAGGTGGGCCCGAGGAGCCCTCAACCAAGACAGAGGAGAGGGCTCGAGGGGCCGCCGAGGGGGCGAGGCGAGGCACGTATGCGTGTACCGCCTCAGAGGTCCAGGTGCCCTGGGCCATGATGTAAGACGTTGATACAGCTGCGGCAGCACACGCAGTGGTAGGAAGCCCAGTGGCAGCAGCAGTCTGATGCATGACTGCGGTGAGAAAGGCATGGTGGCTGGTGACAATTCCAGGGCGCCATGGCTGGGTGACATGGGTGACCAGGGTGACCTGGGGGCATGGGTGACCAGGGCGACTTGGGGAGCCAGCACTCTGGCAGCAGTGGCAGCAGGGAGCAAGAGGGTGCCTGCGCACAGAGTGGCAGCACACTGGCGGCAGAGCGGTAGCACAGAGGTGGCAGCAGCAGATTGATATACAGCCGCAGCAGCACACCCGGTGGCAGGAGGCCCAGTGGCAGCAGCACAGTGGCAGCAGAGGTGGGGCAGCACAGAGGTGGAGCGCGCAGTGGCAGCACAGGCAGCAGAGGCAACAGGTGGCGTGGGTGACCAGGGTGACCTGGGGGCATGGGTGACCGGGGTGACCTGGGTTGGCATGGGTGACCAGGGTGACCTGGGTGGCGGCGGGTCTGGCATGGCGCCGCCAGCAGTCTGATGCATGACTGCGGTGAGAACATAGGCAATTCCAGGGTGCCGTGGCTGGGTGACCAGGGTGACCTGGGGGCATGGGTGACCTGGGGAGCCAGCCCTCTGGGAGCACAGTGGCAGTACAGGGAGCAAGAGGGCGCCTGCACGCACAGTGGCAGCACACAGACTGGCAGCACAGAGCGGTAGCACAGGTGGCAGCATCACATTGATATACAGCCGCAGCAGCACACCCAGTGGTAGGAGGCCCAGTGGCAGCAGCACAGTGGCAGCAGAGGCGGGGCAGCAGGGGTGGAGCGCGCAGTGGCAGCAGAGGCGGGGGCAGGTGGAAGCTGTAGGTGGCATGGGTGACATGGGTGACCTGGGGGCATGGGTGACAAGGGTGACCTGGGTTGGCGTGGGTGACGTGTGTGACCAGGGTGAGCTGGGGGCATGGGTGACCAGGGTGACCTGGGTTGTCATGGGTGACCAGGGTGACCAGGGTGACCTGGGTGGCGGCGGGTCTGGCAAGACTCCGCCAGCAGTCTGATGCATGACTGCGGTGAGAGCGTATCCGGGATGGCTGGAGACAACTGCCAGGAAGGAAGGAGGGTGCGGGCGGCCAAAAATTATGTAGTCCCGCAGCCGGGAGTGTCTGAGCCGTGTAGTGTGAAACACCAGTGTAGTGACACAAGGAGTGTAGTCTGACATAGCCAATGTAGTGTGACAGAGTGTAGTGTGATACAGGGTAACGAGTGTAGTGTATGACCCCACCAGCAGTCTGAGGCATGACTGCGGTGGCTGGAGATAGTTCCAGGCATGACTCAGCCGGCAGTCTGAGGCATGACTGCGGTGAGAGCACAGGGGTGGCGGCGGATCTGAGGAATGACTCCGCCAGCAGTCTGAGACTTGACTGCATGACCCCACCAGCAGTCTGAGGCATGACTTCGGTGGCTGGAGATAGTTCCAGGCATGACTCAACCGGCAGTCTGAGGCATGACTGCGGTGAGAACACAGGGGTGGCGGCAGATCTGAGGCATGACTCCACCAGCAGTCTGAGACTTGACTGCATGACCCCACCAGCAGTCTGAGGCATGACTGCGGTGGCTGGAGATAGTTCCAGGCATGACTCAGCCAGCAGTCTGAGGCATGACTGCGGTCAGAGCACAGGGGTGGCGGCGGATCTGAGGCATGACTCCGCCAGCAGTCTGAGACTTGACTGCATGACCCCACCAGCAGTCTGAGGCATGACTGCAGTGGCTGGAGATAGTTCCAGGCATGACTCAGCTGGCAGTCTGAGGCATTACTGCGGTGAGAGCACAGGGGTGGCGGCGGATCTGAGGCATGACTCCGCCAGCAGTCTGAGACTTGACTGCATGACCCCACCAGCAGTCTGAGGCATGACTGCGGTGGCTGGAGATAGTTCCAGGCATGACTCAACCGGCAGTCTGAGGCATGACTGCGGTGAGAGAACAGGGCTGGCGGCGGATCTGAGGCATGACTCCGCCAGCAGTCTGAGACTTGACTGCATGACCCCACCAGCAGTCTGAGGCATGACTGCGGTGGCTGGAGATAGTTCCAGGCATGACTCAGCCAGCAGTCTGAGGCATGACTGCGGTGAGAGCACAGGGGTGGCGGCGGATCTGAGGAATGACTCCGCCAGCAGTCTGAGACTTGACTGCGGTGGCTGGAGATAGTTCCAGGCATGACTCAACCGGCAGTCTGGGGCATGACTGCGGTGAGAGCACAGGGGTGGGGGCGGATCTGAGGCATGACTCCGCCAGCAGTCTGAGACTTGACTGCATGACCCCACCAGCAGTCTGAGGCATGACTGCGGTGGCTGGAGATAGTTCCAGGCATGACTCAACCGGCAGTCTGAGGCATGACTGCGGTGAGAGCACAGGGGTGGCGGCGGATCTGAGGCATGACTCCGCCAGCAGTCTGAGACATGACTGCATGACCCCACCAGCAGTCTGAGGCACGACTGCGGTGGCTGGAGATAGTTCCAGGCATGACTCAACCGGCAGTCTGAGGCATGACCGCGGTGAGAGCACAGGGGTGGCGGCGGATCTGAGGCGTGACTCCGCCAGCAGTCTGAGACATGACTGCATGGCCCCACCAGCAGTCTGAGGCATGACTGCGGTGGCTGGAGATAGTTCCAGGCATGACTCCACCGGCAGTCTGAGGCATGACTGCGGTGAGAGTACAGGTGTGGCGGCGGCGGGTCTGAGGCATGACTCCACGAGCAGTCTGAGGCATGACTCGGGGAGGAGCTGGCGGCGGGTCTGAGGTGTGAGGCCATGAGAGGGGCGGGGGGCGGTGACCCTGGTGGCGGTCAGGTTATCCAGTGGTGCGGGAGTTATGCAACCTGGGCAACGGTTAGGGAGGGCGGCGAGTTCTGAGGAGGGGGGGGGGGGGGGCGAGATCTGAGGGTGGAGTAGGGAGTGGCGTAATCCCTGGCGGTGCGCGGTGACATCTGAGGGCGCGGCGGCATCTGAGTGCGGCGTCAGTTGTGACGGGGACCCCCGGGAGGGCGGGGGGGGGGGGGGGTTGCACAATGGCATGTGTGTGTTGCCTCAGCGTTTGGCGCTCAGGGTGGTACCGACCCCGGGTGGGAGTGGGGGTGGGTGTGGGAGTGGGGGGAGGGTTGGAGAGTGTAGATCGGCCAGGATAGTGTAGAGGACAGGGCAAGCGAGGGACCAACCATGCGTGGAGGCGTGGCGAGAGGGATCGTCCTGCAGGGTGGTGTAGTGCAGGGTAGTGGTGAGGGGCCGATGCGCAGGCTGGCATAGTGCACGGTAGTGGTGTAGAGCACAGGTAGTGGTGGGTGCCCGTCATGTGGTGTCATGGTGTAGAGCACGGTAGTGGTGAGGGTGTTGTGCAGGATGGTGTAGTGCACGGCAGTGGTGAGAGGTCGTCCTGCAGGGTGGTGTAGTGCACGGTAGTGGTGAGAGGCCGCCGTGCAGGATGATGTAGTGCACGGTAGTGGTGGAGGGCCGTCGTGCAGGATGGTGTAGAGCACGGTATTGGTGAGGGTGTTGTGCAGGACAGTGTAGTGCACGGCAGTGGTGAGAGGCCGTCGTGCAGGGTGGTGTAGTGCACGGTAGTGGTGGACCAGGGTGACCTGAGAGGCCGCCGTGCAGGATGATGTAGTGCACGGTAGTGTGGAAAGGGTAGGAGGAGCGGAGTGTGTGGAGGCAGGAAGGCGAGTGGCCCGAGGCGGGGCTGGAGGCGGTTATAAGGGAAGGAGCGGAGGGGGGGGGGTTATGTAAGAGCCAACGGCTGGAGGAAAGAGAGGATAGAGGGGGGGGGGGCGCCCTCCCTCGCCTCGCATCAACCGCAATGCGAGCATTACGACCAATGCTGGACGGCTGTGATGTTGTTTTTGTTCTGATCCTTTACCCAGGGGTGTTTACCTGTTTCAGCTCAGGCCAGTCTCTTGAGGTTTTGGGTGTTAGTAATAATCTATGTTAGTTTCTTTGTGTTTTCTCCAGAATTTTTGTCTAGTTTGAGTATGATATCTTAGCCTACTATGTACATCTACTTGGGTGTCATGTAGGCTTGTGGGAGAGGATCCCATCCCATATTGGTTTGTTGCAACCCCCTTTTACCCAAGTCATGTCCTTAAATAGTGCATGGGTGTGCCAGAACACACCCAGACTCTTCAGGACTGCGACTACGTGGGATGGCTGTGTTGTTTGCTTAGCCATTTTGAATTTCAGGGGGATCAGATGCATGACCGTGGCCTGTCCATTTCTGTGTTGGTTTGTGCCATTAAGCATACCCAGGTGGACTGTGCCATGTGGTGATGGTTTCTCTGATGTCCTTAGTGCTTAGGGGGGCTAGTGTCCATATTTTTCTTTTCGTATCTACCATTTTTCTGGCCTGTCTTTTGCTTTTTGTTCTATTGCACAGCAAGCAGTGACAGTGTAAAGGGGCAGGTGTGATTTTTGTTCTGTTGGGAAGCAGTTTCTTTCTTTAGTAGTTTTTTGTAGTGGTCAAGGTTACGGATTGCCCTTTGTTTTGCATTTTGCTTATTCCAGGCATGTGCTGCCATGGTGAGTACACTCCTCACAAGATTTTGGTGTTACTTATTTCTGTCAGTAGTATCGGGGCCGCCATATGTCTGGTGTCCCTGCGGGGGGTTACTGTGTAGCCTGGTTTTGTGGTGTAGTGGTGTGCTAGTATTTTAAGGTACGTTTCCCTTCTATTCTTCATTGGTGTTGCGTTGCACTTTTTGTGTAGTTCCATCATAGGGTATCTTTTGTGTACCTGAGACATATTTTGAGGGCTTTGTTTTGTAGCACCTGCAGGTTGTTTAGAAGTTTGGTATTTCCGCCCATGTAGACTACATCACCGTAGTCGAAGTAGGGGAGGATCATACCCTTGTATATTTTAATTGCCATGATTTCAGTCATGTAGGGTCTTAATTTTGCCAGGAGCCATATTTTGTGGTTTGCTTTTTTTTATAGTGTTTGTTATGCAGAGGTCATAATTTAGGTGTCTGTCTGGGTCCACTCCCAGGTATTTGTAGTCATCTACCTGCTCTCGCTCGCTGTTTCCCAGGAGACACTTTATAGTATTATTACTGGTTTGTCTTGTGCCAAATAGTACTGTTTTTGATTTCCTGCTATTTATGGTTATTTTGTTTAGGTTGCACCACTCAGTCAGTTTTGTTAGTGTTTAGTTCAGTTTTGTTTCTATTTCTTCAGTTGATTTGCCTGTTGTGTATACCACAGTATCATCTGCATATAACTCGATGTCCAGCTAGTTGTTTAAATCATTTATGTATATGAGATAAAGAAGTGGACCTAGGACTGACCCCTGAGGTACCCCACAGTTTATTTATTCCTCGTTTGATATGGCCCCATTTACTGTGGTGCATTGTTTCCAATTTTCTAAGTAGCTTGTTAGCCATTTGCCTGTTACTCCTGTTATTCCCATTTGGGGTAGCTTGCTAATTAGGATAGTTTGGTCCACCGTGTCAAAGGCTTTGCTGAAGTCGATGAATGCCGCGCCCAGTAGTTTCTTTTTGTTGATACTGTTAGAGATATCGTTTATTAAGTTAGCAATTGTTTTTATTGTCAAGTGGTTTTTTTCTGAATCCACCCTGATTGCTATTCAGTACTTTCTGTTCGTTTAGGTGGTCCAGAACATGTCAATGCATTACTTTTTCCATTAGTTTACCAGGTAGTGGTAGTATAGAGATCGGGCTATAGTTACCCAGGGTTTGTTTGGGCCCCCTTTGTGGAGTGGGGTTACTTTGGGTATCTTCCAGTGGAAGAGGGTTTTCTTTTCTAGTGTGGATTAGAGAAGGGATTTTTTGTTAGTGCTGAAACGACTAAGTTATTTTGATTTTCAGCTTGTCTAATGGTCATCCCACTCGTTCTGCTGTCAACATTTGCGCCGCCAGTGCGTACGGACACATTGTTGTTCTTATTCAGCATTTGTGGGGTGACTGCCGAGATATTTTATGTTGGTAGGGGGTTGTATTTAGGGTTTATTTAGCTAAATCTAGTTCTAGAGATATTGCAATATTGCATTTTGGTGGTGCCAGCATATATTTCCTGACATATCATTCATAGTATATTTTTCTTAAGCTCTATATTATGTCAGTATCTTGTTGCTCTGGGTGGATGTTATATATGATCATGTAATATAGTTAGTGATTGAGGGTGACAGGCATCTGGAATTGAGACATGTAAAACATTCAAGTGTGTTGACAGCTTGTATATGTCAAGCTATGGGTGTCTTAATTTTCGGGTTAGTCTTTAGTTGTGTCAGTTGTTATTTTGATTTATCCCTCATTTGCACTTGCTGCTAGTGGTTGAGGGGAAAAGAGAGAGTAGTAAAGAGAAAGAGAAGGGTGGGAGGAGAAGAATAGGGGGTGAGGCAGAAAAGTGAAAAGTGAATGGAATACTTATCCGTTTGCGTTTTCATCTGCCTCACTTCCGGTTCGCAATGATACAGTAGCCCCTCATTCAACCTGGGTGTAAAATTGTCCGATATAATACATGTGAACCGAGGTGAAGTTACTATAATAAATTACAAACTGTCTATATAATGAAAGGTTAAATTATAAAAACCCAAAGACATATAGAGGATGTGTGAAATTGGTAAACTATTATTCATTGAGTATAGAACTTGTATATTGAATAGTCTTTGAGAGGGAGTGTCACTTCCGAGTTTGACTAAGAACAGTCTTTGGAAGAGTCACCTCACATGCCCCCTCCCCCCCCACATGGTATTGTTATGATCATTGACCACTGCATTGTACTCTGATTGGAGGAGTGAGTCATGTGACCACTGCATTGTACTGTGATTGATGAATAGGATCATGTGACAACGGCCATCTTGAATCTTGAGAACCTATATAAGCAATAAACCAGAGAGTCTCACTCTCTTACTTTTCCTTCTTACCCTGTTTTCCTTTATTACCTGTAGTGTTTTCACTTGACCTATTCACACCACCCACACCACCAGCCGGCACGTTTACATGGGTATGAATCCGTTAATTTCAGTTATGCAGCCGTCTATTAGTTCCTTGTAGCCAGTATGGCTCCTATTCTCTGTGTACGCTGCCATGTCCATCCCCACTAATTCACAGATTATTGGTGTTTCGGTTATTTATAGGATGGATGTTTGCGTGTGTCGGTATTCTTCCGTCATATACAGGAGTAGTGACTCCTTGTCTTGGAAATGCGGGGTTAGGCTCCCTTCTTCCTGTTTTAATGGTTAGATCACAGACTCCTGCCATTATGTAGACCTGGTCTAACCTTTTTGTAATGTATTTCCGAATAATTTGATCTACTATTTTGCTGGTCCTTGCGCCTTGCGTGTACTCTGAAGTTTTGTTGTGTTTTCCACTTCAGTTTCTCCACTATCCTGGGTGCTATGGCTCTTATCCTGGAGTCTCCACAGGGCAGGATCTTTGATTCCATTTTCTCGGTTTGGTTGCTGTGTGTTGTTTGCGTGTTTTGTTCGTTTGTTTGGGCAGAAGTGAGTTAAAAATGCACTGTGCATGCATTGCAACACGTTGGGTGTGTCGCGAGGTGGCTTTCCTGCTTGCATTCACCTTTCGCTTCGTATGCCTAGTGTATTCTATTTTTATGTTTTGTTTGTATTTATACTATATTTGTTTTTATTTTTATATTATTTGCTACTTTTTATCTCCCTATTAGCCCTCTTACTCAGTTTGCCTGGATGTTGTCCCTTGTTTTTTAGAGGATTTTTCCCATCTTGTTTTGGTATCCTGGTTTGACTATTTCTCCTGCATCTGCATTTTGGAGGAACAATCCTGTGCCCCAGTAGGGGCATCTCGTGCATTCCCTGGAGGCTTTCCCAGGTGCGTTTAGGATATTTTCTTTTAGCTCATCATTTTGAGTGAATTTCGCCATTACAATTTCCTCCATCACTTTTTCGTTGTTTTTACCCATTCAGGTGATCACCATACTTTTTTTCCTAGAGCCTTGATTGTGTATGGGTTATCCGTTGCTTCGATGAGCCGCATGATGTCAAACTTATTGTGGTATTTAGCCATAACCGAGCAGTAGTACTGTTCTGCTGAATTATAGGGTTTTCCATCTTTTCCCTTGATTTTGCATTTATACAGATTGCTGTTGTGCCCCTGAAAGGAGATTCCCCAGCTGTGCTCTCTCGTCACTGCAGCCTCTTGATTTATTCCTTCAACAGTTATGTTTCCGAATTCCGTTGGTTTGTATAATTTCCCTTTTATCTCAAAGTTTTTTCCTCTCATTTTGGCTGTGTTTTTTTTTTTTTTTTCTTTAGCCAGTGTGTACATTTGCTGGACTGTTTTTTCGTCCAGCATTTCCTTCTCAGTCCTGTCTGGTCTGAGTGTGACGTTCTGGTGGTCTTGTTCATTGTTCAATTTTTGTTTGTTCTTAAATAGTTCCCTTTTTTGTCTTCTTTTTCCAAGTGGATTTTTATTCCTCTCGGTCTGGGCTCTTTTGTGGGCTCTTTTGTGTTGTGGTTGGGGTTTCCTTCATGTTCTTCCCCAGTAATTTCTCCTGGTCCGTGATTTTGTTTGTTTGTTTCCTCATTTTCTGTTCTTTTCTTGGTTCTTTTTCCTAATCTGTAGGCTTTTTTTACCACTGTCCATCCGAATGTGCATTCTGCTTTTTTTAGCAGGTTTGAGATTGTGCTCTGCATGGATTCATCTTCTTTTTCTGGGATACCTTGTATGATTATGTTTAGTTTTTTGTTATCCACTGTCGGTTGTCATAGTGTGTCAGCTTCTTCCGTTGTTTTGTCGTTATCTTTTTTGGTTGCGCTTTTTCCATTTTGCATTCGATCATCGTTATTTTTGTAGTTGGCTTTGTACCAAGCACATTCTAGTGTTAGGCTATTGTATGCTGATTGTAGTTCACTTAGCTCTTATTTGAGGCTTTGGATTGTGTCCGCCGGCCTTTTGTTGTTTACTTCAGTATTTTCTTTGCTTGGCGTGGTGTCATCCTCTGGTTTCGTTTCACTTGGTTTTATTTTAGATTGGTTTACCACTTTTTTATCCATTCCTTGATTATTTTTGCGACATTTTCTCCTAATATCGTGGCTATGATCTTTCCTTCTAAGACGTTTCCGTTTTGGGGATTTGTTGTTTTGTCGTTTGGATTGATTGACTGTTTGATTGACTGATCGTCTGCTACAGCGGTTGCCACCATTTTTAACGGTTGGACCTAACTTGTACTCTGTCATTTCATTTTTTGCTTGGATTTCTTCTGCATTATCCCAGCAATGCATTATTTGCAGTATTTCTGTTGTTCTACGTGCTTAGGGCTACGCCTTTGTGCACTTTCCTTGTAGTTAGCACTGTGATTTAATTAGTAATCCACGCTATTTACGGAGCCTCCTACACTGCGTGTGTCATCATTCGCCTTGTCAACTTGTACGTCCTGGCAACAGCTAAGGTCATATCACTATCAGGACGGGTCCCGACGTGTGACAGTGCACACTCATGGCAACATTATAGGGCTGCCCCACTGGGAAATCAGGCCCCAGCACCGACGACGATTGGGGGTGTTTGTACCTTACGACGGCTACTGGTTGCAGAACTCCAACATTAGTAGAGAGGCTCCGATAAATCGGCCCAATCTTTGGTTGAAGACTTAACTTCAGTAGGGAGTGTTGTAGAAGCTGGGAACATCTTCACAACATTGTAACGGCGAGGCGTTGGGGCGGCAGCGAATCTCTTCGGTCCGGCAGTAGTTGAGCTGTAGGTGTAGTTGAGCACTTGAATCCGGTCAACAGGAGGGGTTTGAGGAAGACGAGTAAAGATGGGAGCAGCGGTGGTTCCAGCAACGAGAACAAGACAGAGAAATCGTACAGGTGAAGGGCCCCACCCAAGAACACAACTACCCTGGTCAGGGGAAGAAGTGTGCCTGGGAGAAATCGAAAGGGCAGAGTCTAGGAAAGAGAAATAAGGAGAGTTGAGTCAAAGGACCGTGTCTATTCTCTCTATGGTGACCGGCCAGCAAGCCATAGACCCGGACAGAGTAAGAGTAGAAAGTGAAATGCCGGCGGGCTCCCCCTCCTGGAACTCTTTTCAGACATATCAAGGAGGAGCATGGCCGGCGGAGAGGTGATAGAGCGAGGTGTGGACAGAGTGCGTTCTGGATAGCAAGTGGCCCCAGTACCATGACTCGATGTCCCACTCAGTCACATTATCCTGACACTGAGCTAACCAGTCCTTGCCCTATCCTATTAATGCTGATCACCAAACTAGGAAGTGACAAGTATCAATTTTAAAAGTAATTGGTTTGACTCGACCAGGAACCGAACTCCCGATCTCCAACACACGAGGCCCGGGCTCTACCAATTCGGCCACTGCACCCGGTTTCTGCAAATGGCCTCCGAGAGAATTTCCACCACTCAATCTGCCCTCTAGCGGTGATGGAAACAACTAATAATGTGGGTAGCAACTCACTGCGCATGCTCCACAGGAAAGGTCCACTGTTCGTCGTTTTTTTCGCAAATAAAACACGGTACTTCTTTCCTGCCATAAAATGCAGAGTCTATATTTATTTTGTTGCTTTCTAACATGATTTGGAAAGAGCCGAATATACGTTTCAGATTGTGAGGGAAATGTTTTAGGTCATTTTATCAATGTTATGGAGTAGTAAAAATATATGAATTAAACGTTACATTCTACCTCCAAATAAGAACTGTAAGATAGATGTAGTAATCAGTGAGCATATAGATCAAAATGATTTATATTTATCTACATTTATTGTCAAATGTATGTGATATATATACAGTACAACCCCGTTAAACCAAGCTCGGTTAAACCAAACAATCGGTTAATCTAAACTTTTTTTGGCGGCCCGGCAAAATACTAACATTTATCATATAAAAAAGTTGGTTAAACCAAAGTCGGTTAATCCAAATTATCGGTTAATCCAAACTAAATTGTTAGACCCCAGGACACTCCGGTATGGTTAAACCAAACTTTCATGTGCTTATAAGGTCATCTGACTAATTTGTATATGATAACTGGTAGTATTTTGCCGGGCCGCCGAAAAAAAGTTTGGATTAACCGATCGTTTGGTTTAACTGAGTTTGGTTTAACGGGGTTATACTGTACATACATACAAAAAAACAATAATCAAAGTGTCCACATACATTGTACATTCCAATACACTCTTACTCAAAGTCAAAATCAAAGCCAAAGCTCGATTAAACAAAAGATCGTTTAATCCAAACAAATTGCTAGGGTTCCTTCAAGTTTGGTTTAAGGGGGATGGATATACTGCATACATATATACATATAGAAGGAGCTACAAATAATAAACGAGACAAGAGAGGCAAATGGATTGGCAACTTTATAATATATTTTGACCAATGGCTCGGAATACCCGTACCAGTAACAAAAAATATAAATAAAAAGCAAGCGAGTGGGGCGAGGCAGGCGCTCCGACGGTGTATTTATAGGCCAACGCAGGACCGAAGCACCGCCGGAGCAGGCTCGCAGTGAATGGCATAGTGCCAAAAATGAATCAATAGACCATTTCATAATAACCTTGGTTAAACACTCGAAAGAGGCATAATATATTTTACGCCTACCTATATTCGCATAATTCTTTATACGCCTTATATTAATCTGATATTTACATGAGCATATAGATCATTTATTTATATTTATTATCAAATTAATCTGATATATATATACATTTATTGTCATATTAAGCTGACATAAAGCATTTTTGGATTGACCTTTACGGGGATTTGCCCCTGAACTCTTCACATGTAGTATTACTAACATATTAATACACCCGTGTACACAGGGTCAACAATAACTATTTGACTTGCTACCCACCCACCCCCCTATATAGGGTATTCACGTGACGTCACGAACCGGATGCGCGGCCATTGTGGCTATATCAACTAGTAAACATCCCATAGAGTTTGCTTGTATGCGCAGTGGAAAACGTCTATTTCATTCAAAATTAATAGAAATCCGGAACCCTAACCTTATCAATTTAATATAATCTATTCGTTGAATATGTTTTCTGTATGTGTACCAAGCGATTTGTTTTTAGGTGGTGTGGTTTTAGAGATATTTCACTTTTTCTGTATGAAGATTGCTCACGACCATTGACAATGCCTTGAGTTTGCCGGTATGGGCAGTACAAAACGTCTATTTCATTCAAAGATAATAGAAATCCAGAGCCCTAACCTTATAAATTTAATATAATCTATTCGGTGAATATGTTTTCTATATGAATGTGTACCAAGCGATTTGTTTTTAGGTGGTGTGGTTTTAGAGATATTTCACTTTTTCTGTGTGAAGATTGCTCACGACCATTGACAATGCCTTGACTGGCTTGAGTTCGCCGGTATACGCAGTGCAAAACATTAGTTTTATTCAAAATTAATAGAAATCCAGAATCCTAAACTTATCAATTTAATATAATCTTATTGGTAAACATGTTTTCTATATATGTACCAACCGATTTGTTTCTAGGTGGATTAGTTTTATAGATATTTCACTTTTTCTGTATGAAGATTGCTCATAACCATTGAGTTTGCAGTGTGACAGTGTGTTAATAATGTGGTTATTATCGCCACAATGGCCGCACTTCCGCTTAGCGTGACGTCAGTGCATATCCTATATAAAAAAGCCAAATTAGTTAGCAATGTAATGTGGAAACCAAAAATGTGGTAGGCAGTTTAAGCGAATGACCCGTCTAATTTTGTTGTTTTTCAGATGCCCTCTAACTAAGTGTCAGTTGCGTAATTAAGTATACATCACATATTGAATATATACGCACGCCCTGAGAGAAGAAGTCATAATGGCGGAGGGGGCTGACGTCATAATGCCGGAGGTGGAGACGCCGAGGCGTCAGGCGCACCGACGCGCCAATAGGTGGCGCCGCAAGCGGAAGAATACTGAAGGAGGCGACAACGAGGGCCATTACGTGAACCCAATTAGAGTCTGCCTCGTCAACTCAATCAAGAAAAAGGACGCCATCGGAGTCAAGAGAATGCTACAGGTAGGTACAGATGCGCACACGCATGCGCACATAGGTACATTTTCTCTCTCACTCACTCAAAACCATCGGAGTAACTGCAAATTTAAAAAAAAAAAAATTTTTTTAGATAAGTCCCAGGTATGGATATATAGAAAGAAGGGTGCTAACTAGCTGTATATGAACAAATATGTAAACCCCCATGACTGACCTATAAGGGTAGTCATCAGTGGTATGTAGTTTGTGCATTGACTTGACGGGGTAGCCGAATTGGTACAGCGCAGTGTTCCCATGCGGAAGGTTCGGAGTTTGGTACCTGGTTGAGTCAAGTCAAACCAATGACTTACAAAATTGACACTTGTTGCTACCTAACCTGGCACAGGGCGCGGTGGCCCAATCGGTAGAGCGCGGGCCTCGCGAGCGGGAGATCGGTAGTTCGGTTTCCGGTCGAGTCAAACCAATGACTTACTAAATTGAGACTTGTCGCTGCCTAGGCAGGCACTCGGCATTAGTAGCCTAGGGCAAGGATCGGTCAGCTCAGTATTAGGATAATGTGACTGAGTGGGCGATTGGGTCATGGTGCCAGTGGCCCGGTCTCCCAGTGCGGCAGCACTATACGGTATTAGCTTTGTATGACGGTAAAAACTTGTCTTTGACATGATGGTAAAAACTCATTTTAAAAACAATTATTGTTTTTGCAAATGCAAATAAATGTTCTCTCCATGGTGACATAGGTTTGTACGATAGGAACAAGATGTTTTCGAAATGATTTTCTTTTTTCTAGTGCTTACAAATGTTATCTTTTTTACCTCATGTTTGTACAATAGTAAACACCTTTTTTTTCAATAATAATAATAACCCAGTGTGGCGGTTTCAGCTCACTGTCAGTTTCAGCCGTGTGCATAGACTCAAACTCAAGGCATTGTCAATGGTCGTGAGTCACTAACCTTATGAATTTAATATAATGTTTTTGGTAAAGATGTCTTCTATATGTGTACCGAGCGATTTGTTAATAGGTGGTGTGGTTTTAGAGATATTTCACTTTTTCTGTATTTTCTGTATGAAGATTGCTCACCACCATTGACAATGCCTTGAGTTTGACGGTATGCCCAGTGCAAAACATTAGTTTTATTCAAAATTAATAGAAATCAAGAACCCTAATCTTATAAATTTAATATAATCGTTTTGGTAAAGATGTTTTCTATATGTGTACCAAGAGATGTGTTAATAGGTGGAGTGGTTTTAGAGATATTTCACTTTTTCGGTATTTTCTGTATGAAGATTGCTCACGACCATTGACAATGCCTTGAGTTTGAGTCGATGCGCACGGCTGAAACGGGCGCACGGCTGAAACCACCACACCGGATGCAAAACCTTGCACCTTAGGTGTTGTGTACGATGGTTAAAGCTGCATAGTGTGATGAAGCATGAAACTTTCAAACGAAAAAGATATTATTATCTAGATTTGATTCTACATATCTACCTTAGGTTGAGGCCTACTGAAGCACCTTTTAAGCATTTGTTGTCACATATAAGGGAATACTGAGCCAATTTAATAGAACCTATTAGTATTACTGCAGAACCCTATGGTGGTCAGAGTTTCAGTGTGCTTGCCAAAACTAATTTTGCATGCTTGCACTTAAAATATCTAAAAAAATTAGTCATTTAAAATAAAAGTCACTTCAAACTAAAAGTAAGGTAGATAATAATAATCAACTTAATATATTTATCTCAGAAAAATGACACAAACTCAAAACCATCAGACTATGCAACTTTTCTTTTTTTTAAACACTTTCGAAACATTTCTTTCTTTTTAAAAACAAATTTGTTGGTGGAAATGCTCCAACAAAAATGTTCTTTGGCATCTTACCCTCGATTGCAAACTGCTTTCGAATGAACTCGAGTGCTCTTCCCCTTTCACCACCGCAGGACCTGACTAGCCAGGAGTCCGTGGACGACCCGGGTATGGCCGTCGACGAGTACGCCATCTCCGTCATGGAGCATGTGGTCCGGGCGGGGTCCACTGAAGTACTAGAGGAGGTGTTGGCGGTGTGCAAGACCGCCAGGGACAAGTGGAACTCCATCTTGTGTGCCATGCTCTTCGCCATCAGGATCAATGACATTGACATGTGCCAGTACCTCATCAGGCTGCAGCAGAACCGAAGGTCAGTGGGACGATGTAATATCCCGGTTTAATTAAAGTTGCATAATCCGATGAAGAATCAAATTTTCTAAACCAAAACACTCACCTATATTTCTTTTATTTGATTTATTTTTTGGTCCATTATTTGTTTAAGCAGGGGAAATTTCAGTCATATACGACTGGTCTTCCTCATTCCACTGCTAGTCGATAGAAAGCCCGAGCCTACACTTTTACCGACCCAAGGGATTTTTAACCTCCCACACCACATAGACATGGTATGAGAGCAACCAGCCTTTGATGACGCTGTACGTTATACACAGCGGTGGAAATCCAAATTGGCAGAGCTGGGGGCACAGGGAATCGAACCACCGACCCTCAGATTAGGAGTCTGACCTAGAAAAAAGTCAGACACTCCGCCACAGAGAATGCCACATATTTGATTCTTCATGTCTAACTTAGAAACTGGTGCACCTATTAAGCATTTGTTGGCACATAGAGGGGAATACTGAAACAATTTAAGAGAACCTGTTACTACAGGATGTCAGAGTTTTGGCATGCTTGCCAAGACTAATTTAGCATGTTTGCACTTCAAATATCTCAAAGCGTGGCCATTTGTAATAAAAGCTACTTCCAACTAAAGTCAAGTAGATAACAATCAACTCAATATATTTATCTCAGAAAAATGGCAGAAACTCAAAACCATCGTACTATCAGAGAGCGTGTATACAGATGAGAGGGACAACTCCCATACTACACCATGTAACAGATGCCGACTGTGGCGCTCCAAGTGGTGGTTGTTGAACAGTATATGACACAGCTGTCAAACTCAAGGCATTGTCAATGGTCGTGTGCAATCTTCCTACAGAAAACGTTAAATATCTCTAAAACTACAACACCTAGAAACAAACTGATTGGAATACACATAGGAAACATGTTTACCAACAAGATTATATTAAAGAGATATGGTTAGGGTTCTGGATTTCTATTAATTTGGAATAAAACTGACGTTTTTCACTACGCGTACGGCAAACTCAAGGCATTGTCAATGGCGGTGAGCAATCTTCCTACAGAAAACGTTAAATATCTCTAAAACTACAACACCTAGAAACAAACTGATTGGAATACACATAGGAAACATGTTTACCAACAAGATTATATTAAATTGATATGGTTAGGGTTCTGGATTTCTATTAATTTGGAATAAAACTGACGTTTTTCACTACGCGTACGGCAAACTCAAGGCATTGTCAATGGTCGTGTGCAATCTTCCTACAGAAAAAGTGAAATATCTCTAAAACTACACCAAATAGAAACAAGCCGCTTAGTACACATATAGAAAACATGTTTACCAAAAGGATTATATTAAATCGATAAGGTTAGGCTTCGGCATTTCTATTAATTTTGAATAAAAACAAATGTTTTGCACTACACGTATGGCAAACTCAAAGCTTGTTCAACACTAACCGCCAGGAACGCCACTGTAGCCTGTGTTACCGATTTTCGCGGGAGTTGTCTCTCTCATCTGTATACACGCTCTCTGGTACTATGCAAGTTTAATGTGAATCACATGTCACGTGACTTTCTCTGCCTCTGTTCGGTTTTGGGGGGTTGCGGAGGGGTGGGGGTTGGGGTGGCAGAGCCGTAGCTATGAATTTGTGTTTGGGGTGGCGGGGATTTGTTTGTTTGTTGTTGTTTTATGTCCTAGCAACATCTAAGGTCATATCACGACCGGGTGTAGCGGGGATGTTTGTTTTGAGAGGGCCAGATCAATTCTTGGAACGAAAGAGTGTAGAAGGCGCGAGGAACTAGAGGGTGGGGGTGGGGGGGGGTCTGTGGGTATCCCACGCCCTTCTACACCCCCCACCCCCTCTGTCTACAATTATTCTACATAATTTAGAAGCTCTGAAGTGTCATTTCCAGCAATTTTTCGAGGTGATATAGGTTTTTTTGTTTTTTGTTATATCTATTGTCATAGGGTGATGAAAATGGGAAATATTGTGCCTAGAACGGGACTCGAACCCACATCTCTTTGCATTCCGGGCCAGTGTGCTAACCATTACACCACCTAGGCTCTCTGATATCAACACACTGCCCACGCCTACCTGTCTATGTGGCTCCTTGCCTGAGAGATCAGTGCAGACCACTACACTATTATTGGTGGTGGTGGGGGGGGGGGGGGTGGAGGGGTAGCCGGGAGGCAACCTCACACCCCTTGCACTAGTATTCTAAGTTAAACGTGTTCGGCGTTTGCTTGTTGGGGTTTTACGTCCTAGCAGTTAGGTATGTAGAATCAAATTAGGTAATTGTTTTAGTTTCTTAAAGTGTGTCATTTTATCGAAACATGTAGGCCTACATGTATGCAGCTTTAAGTAGGGGACATTTCAGTTGTGAATTATTATTGGTCTTCCTCATTCCCCTGCTCCCTGCAATGCAACTATAGCCCTGTTTACACGGGCGATTTAAAACGCCTTATATAAAACGACTTGCCTAGATCGACTCACATTTGCCGTGTAAACGCGACTCTGAGGCGTTTTAGGGCTGAATCGATTCATATAAATCGGTACATGTAAACCACCTCGCGAGGTAGCATAGATGAAGCGATTCAGCTGGTTCTTGGACGGAAATAGTGTAAAATAGTGGTGCTCGCCGGCTACAGGCTCAGCTGTAACTAATCGCTGGTTCCCAGCAGTGTTAGGGACCGATTAGGCCAAAATCTATTGAATGCGATCATATTTAACAGAATTACATACTCAAATAATGAAATTTAATTAAATTAACCCTAAATTCCAAGCAATATTAACGTAGCAGCTATTTTATTGTCGAATCGACGAGTGTAAACTAAACAAATAGCAGTGCTTGCCGGCTACAGACTCCCCACTAAGGCTGCTGGTTCCCGGCACCGACACACTTTCAAACTCCGTCCATGTAAACGCGCCTATAAAATGCTTCATATAAATCGCTTTGTCTAGATCGTTTCACAATTCCCTGTGTAAACACGGCTTATGTAGTAATGCTGAATGCCCGGCTAGATAGCGCGACAAGTTTTAATGATTAAATCATTGCTTTACCTCGGCCAGGATTCGAACCTAGTACTATTTCTAGCTGGCATAGCTGTTCATGTTGTGGATCAGGAAGTCAAGAGCTATGGTAATTTTCTTCTTCTTATTATTATTTATTTATGCTTTTTTCTAAATTCATGAATGGCGTAGTTGTACATATTGACCTAGATTGTTTAAACCTCATATATATTGCTTCATAGTTCTATGATTTATCAATCACAAACCCACAAACCCACAACAATAACCACCTATAGAGGGTATGCACTGACATCATGCTAAACGGAAGTGCGGCCATTGTAGCGATACAACCACAATAACAAACCCAACAAACTCAATGCATTGTCATTGGCAGTGAGCAATCTTCATACAGAAAATGTGAAATATCTCTAAAATTACACCACCTAGAAACAAGCCACTTGGAACACAGATAGAAAACATATTCAACGAAAAGGTTGTATTAAATTGATACGGTTAGGGTTCTGCATTTCTATTAATTTTGAATAAAATAGACGTTTTGCACTGCGCGTACTGGCAAACTCAATACATTGTCAATAGCCGTGAGCAATCGTCATACAGAAAAATTGTAATATCTCTAAAACCACACCACCTAGAAGCAAACCGATTGGAACACATATAGAAAACATATATTACGAACAGATTATAATAAATTTATATGGTTTGGGTTCTGTATTTCTATTAATTTTGAATAAAATAGACGTTTTGCTACTTTCCCCGCCTCGCTGTCTCTGAGGCCCCCCGAGCCCTAGCGCTGTGTTTCGGGTCGGCTCCGGCGCCCTCAGATGGCCCCCCCCCCTCGACATCGATGCCATTGACTGACTCCCCCTGTTGTACCTTCCATAACATTGTCAATAAATTAACCTTTTCTCCCACTTCGTCTCCGGCTTCCCTTATTCGAATCGCCGCATAATTTCCAAATTGTGGTTGATTCGATGAGGGGAGCAGGGTACCCACCACGCCCCCAGTGGGCAGGATGAACATCACTGACATAGAAACCTCCCCCCACCCTTCCAGCCATTCGGATTTCCTTGGCTGTTGGACACTCAACAATTTACCACACCCACCCTCTTGTTTAAGGACTATTTCATAGGGGTCGGCTCTGGCTGCCTCAGAGCACCCAGCAATCGGGGAGGCCCCACTCGACATTGATGCCATCGACTGACTCCCCCGGTTGTACTTTCCATAACATTGTCAATAAATTAACCTTTCCTCCCACTCGGTCTCCGGCTTCCCTTATTCGAATCAGTAACGGATTGTCTTTGTGGTCACTAAGTGATAATGTCCTCATAGTCATAGAGCATCTTGTTACTATGTGAATTATCCATGGTTAGTACATTGTTACCGAATAACATCAACAATTACCAAATAACGCTAAGTTATTACAGGTAATAAACTGTATAACAGGTAATAAACTGTATTATCCACAATCTGCTCTACCTTGTCCTTAAGCGGTGCTACAGATGGTATATATGCGTATATACTGGTGTAGGCACCCGCGGGCGTTGACAGAATAATACAAATGAACTGGTCTATCTATTGGCGTTTCGAACGCGCCGGCAGCGCGTTGGTTCGGGCGATTTGTGCTAGGCGGCGCCACACGCGCCGTCCGGGTTAGTTAAGCACTGTTATTACAGTTTATTAACAATCTGCTCTTCCTTGTCCTTAACCGGTGCTTCGCTAAGTATACTACTTGAAACAAATAGTCACCTACAGCTTGAATTGCTGATATCAGTTCGAGTGATATTCTATTTACAGCGCCGATGCTAATGATGAGCAGACGACAAGAATGCCGTCTGCTGCCAAAGGAACTGGTCGGAAGGTTCGCTGGTGGAAGCAAGATAACAAAACTGGTAGTACACGGATAAGCAACGTGGGCGAAAGCGAATTCTCAGAGGTATGTATGTATAGGAGTGTCACCTTGTAATTAGTTTGTTCATATTTATTCATGTGATGCATGGTTTGTTTGTTGTTGTTTTACAACCTAACAGCATCTAAGGTCATATCGCGACGGGTACCGACTTGTGACAGTGCTGCCCCACTTGGAGACCAGGCCGCCAGCAACATGACCCAATATCCCACTCAGTCGCATTATCCTGGCACTGCACTAACCAGTTAGTGTGCTATCTAATTAATCCTGAGTTCCATGCTACGTAGTGAGAAGTATCAATTTTATAAGTCATTGCTTTGACTGGGCTGGGATTCAAACCCCCGATCTTCTGCATGGGTATCCTAGGCTCTACCGATTCAGCCACCGCCTCCAGTGTGATGCATGGTTAATAATATATGTGCAGTGACCTGCGCCGACATTGACCTCCCCAAGTGAAATGCCACATAACATCATGGAGCCTATATAGTGTAATGGTTAGGACGCCTGGCCCGGAATGGCAGACGTGTGGGTTCGAGTACCACGGTTGGCTCCACGGGACAGTTCAGCCAAATCTAGACAAATATGTCATGTGTGTGATGAAAGTGGGAATGATTGCGCCTAGTGAGGGAGTCGAACCCACATCTCTTGCATTCCAGGCCAGTGTGCTAACCATTACACCACATAGGTTCCCTGATGTCACCACCCTACCTGTATATGTGGCTCCTTACCTGAGAGGTCAGTGCAGTGTATTAGTGTGTATTCAGTGGGTTTTTCTATATTATCTCAACCGCCCTTAATGCTGCCACAGTGACATGGTTTTCTGTTTAGGGTTTGCTCCCTTAGCCTTCAGTTCTGTCAAGAACCTGTACCACAAGGCAGTGGTTTACAACTCTGCAAGGCAGGGGTGTCAAACTCCCTGAGGTATTGCTATACCTGCAATACCTGCATACCTATAAACCATATCAATGGTGTATTTAACAACACTCACTGTTACGTGACTCAAAATGGATGCCACTCTGGTCGAAGTGACCAAAGATAGTAAAAAAAAACATCAAAATTAGTATGAAATGTGTTTGGTAGACACAAAAAAACATGTTATTAACAACCTGTAAATGGTGAGGCATCAGTAGAGTATGATGATGCTCGTTGGCAGCACCGATTAAAAGAGAAGTAGTGATCAGAATAATCCTAAACCGTAACCACCATTGGTATTATGTTCTATATAATTTACTATATGGATATAAATAACCAAAACCCCTTAATGGTTCTCTCTAAGCACCTTAACCTCCATGTGATTCACTGTGCAGCGGACATTCTCTCCTCACCGCCTCCTCTACCCCGTGACCCAACTGTCAATATATATATTATTGTTTGTGAATTTACTACTTCAAACAGGACATCACCCCTATTGTGTTGGCAGCCCAGCTCGAGAGGACTGAAATAATCCGGTTACTTCTGGATGAGTCCGACCCCAACATCCATCCCCTCACAGGTTAGTAGTTAGATAAAAGATTCCCCCGGTACTTGTAGTACATGGGTGAAGACCAGCCTTATATAAATACGGGCGAAAATAGCATTAGTGTGGAACATGACCTAGAAACTGTGGCTCCAGTATCAAATGGCTACCCATGTAGGCACAGATTTGGTGAAATGGGAGAAAATGCAAAAAGACAAGATGGCGGCCGCAGAACGCCGTCGATTTCACTTTTAAATTGCATTAAACTAGATATTATATTATATTTTTCAACTCAAAGGTAGCGGGCTCTCAATAATACATATGTAAAGAATAAATATTGTTTCTTAGATTGTGAAATTAGGCTCTCAATTCTTTGACCCGCATTTTCGACAGCTTTTACATAGGGTTGGTTTGCACCCCTACTGCAGCAGTACGGGGTGAATCTTGTATCTAGTTAGTAGTGTGCTAACCATTACACCACCTAGGCTCCCGGATGTCACCACCCTATCCACGCCTACCTGTCTATGTAGCGCCTTGCCTGATTGGTTAGTGCAGACTACTACACTACTCACCATCATTCAGTAAATTAATGCCCGGCCTGATATGACCTTAGATGTTGATAGCACGTAAAACAACAACTAATAAACAGTAATTTAATGCACACACAGAATGCTTTCTACGAACTAGGTACATCCAAAGACCCTATAACACTAAGACAGCTCACTCCCTATCACTCCCATGGTAATGTAAATTTCGCAGTGCCACCTTGTGGTGGGTTTGATCAGCCCGGCTGCTGGTTGGTGTTTCACATGTAAACACATACAATTATATTATACATGATATAAGTAAGTATGAATACACATCAATATGAAATTGCTATGAACAAATACGCATCATCATCAGCATCATCATCAGCATCGCTATCATCACACATCTTTCACATTCATATATACATTTATACATATAATATAGCAACTGTGTAACCAAGAGAACAGCCAGCGCACCAGGTGGTGGGTTTGATCATTTTGATTACACATTAGAGGCTGAGTGAGCCGTCTTAGTGTTATAGGGTCTTTGGTACATCACACCCACTTAGTTAGTTAAATTGGGATTATGCTTAAACCCAGACTGTAACAATATAACCCTGCATATGAAGCAACCTAAAGTATCACGTTAAAGTAAGGTAGATTATAGTCATCAACCTCAATCTATCTAAACTCATACTCATACTCATCCGCTTCTGATTTTGTTAGGCTTAAAAGCCTGTATCAGGTCGATGCATGTCAACATTTGATTTACTAGGATTAAACGCATCGAGTACCGGATGTATGCAATATTGCAGCCCCCTCCAATGCTTATCCAGTCTGCCTTTGAAGGCGTTGACGGAAACCGCTTCTATGACATGTTCAGGCAGTGCATTCCAGGCATTTACTATCCTGTTACTGAAGAATAGCTGTCTAAATAGCAGCTAAAGTTGTGTAGTCCAATGGTTGTGAGTTTCAGTCATTTTTTGTATAGATAAATCTACCATACTTTTGTTTGAAGTAACTTTTATTTTAAATGGTTACCTTTTGAAATACTTTGCAAACATGTAACACACCAAAACTTTAACACCATGGTGTAAAGTCGTCGGCTGGCAGCTGTAGTTTGTGTAGGCAGGCTATATGAAATCAATACAGGCAAGGAGAGAAAGGAAGAGTATAAAGAGTGAAAGTAGAGTGAGAGCTTGTACCCTCAGGTTTATTATTATATAGTGATACATGGATCTGATATGGCATACCACCTGACCATTATCTCCAATCAGCAACAAGCATTTCTAGTTCCACCAATGAACAGTAAGCATTCTTGTGTCACCATGGCTAGTGTGATCTACCCATGACCACCATGCAGTGTGGCTGCTTGGCCTGCACCTCCCTGCTGCGTGTGTGTTTGGTGATCCGTGACTAACAGTTGGCGGGGAGGGGGTAGTGAGTAGAGCTCTTGAGCTCCTTACACACTAACAGTAGTGCCCCTCTCACACTATCTATCTAATACACAATGACTATTGACTACAAGTAAAGAATCACCAGCAACTACATAAGTACATTCATGCACCTGGCCCTATACATCATTTACATTAATAGACCATTTGTACTCCTTTATAGACCATTTCACATTCCCCACCAATGCGTTTTATCGGAATATTTTACAATAGGTTTGTGCAGTAACAGGTTCTATTAAATTGCATCAGTATTGCCTTCCACATGGCAAAAAATGCTTGATAAGTGCACCAGTATGTTAATTAGATATGTAGAATCAAATCTAAATAATTGTTTTGGTTTTGAAACGTTTAGGTTTTCATCAGAGTATACAGCTTTAACCTAAATAAATCGTATCCAAAGAAAAATTGCAGAAACTCAAAATCTTCTTCCTATTCAACAAAGCATGGCAGACACTCAAGACCATCGGATTAATCAACTCTAATGTATTGACAGTACACTTTGTTCTCATATCTTCAGAAATCCCGATACATGACAGATCATCCTGCTTTGTGTGTCAAGAAGAGTCACACTTTGTAGGGAGACAGAAGATACAGGAGTGTAAAAAGGCAATAGAGGTGAGCTATTTTCTTTTATTAGTGTAAGTATTCCTACGTTTTTACTGCAGTATTAATGTTTGATTCTGGGCTGCTGCGCCATACCCCAGTTGGGTCAGAGCTATGTATGAGTATACAGGCCCGGTCACATACACGTTAGTGGACGTAGTTGAAGGTAGTGGAGGCTGACGTAGTTGAACATAGTTGAATGCAGTTGAACATAGTGGAGGCTAACGTAGTTGAATGTAGTTGAATGTACCGGCATCCATACTTCTCCGTCATGCTAACTTGGTAATAACATGGGTGGGCAGTGAGTTCCGAATTAATCTTTGGACATGTTCAAAAGAGCACTACGTTAGAGGCTAACATACTGTGGTGAAGTCTTTGTACTCTTAATGTACTGTAGCATACTCTAGTGGACTTTAGCGTACTTGGACTTAGTTGAACATAATTGACCATAGTGGAGGCTAACGTACATTGAACATAGTTGAACGTAGTTGAACGTACCAGCATCCGCGCCATAACGTATTTATCCGTACCAAAACCTGCCCTACCTTAACGTTTTTCACCATAGTTTAAGACACTTACACCACGTTTGACCCACGTTAATCTATCCTACGTTCAATTACGTTCACTAATGTGTACGTGACCAGGGCTTAACTGTGTATATAGGTTGGTGTGAGTGAAAATCAGGGAGCGGGACATAGCTCAGGCAGTAGAGTGTCCACCTGTAGAGGTGTGGGTCATCCGATCGATCCTGCTCAGTGAACAAATTTGCAGTTTGGGCTATTTTCCATTCCAACCAGTGTTCCACAACTGGTTCATCAAAAGATGTGGTATGTGCTGTCCTGTCTGTGGGAAAGTGCATATAAAAGACCCCTTGCTGCTTATCGGAATTGAGTAGCCTATGTGGCGGCAGCTGGGTTCCTCCAAAGAAATATGTCAGAATTACCATGTGTTTTGACATCCAATAGCTGATGATATAAAATTCAATGTGTTCTAGAGGTGTTGTCAAATAAAACAAACTTTGTGCGAGTGAAAATCCTCTATAAGATCTTTCTCCCACAGCACTATGCACAGTGGGGGTTGCTACCCACGTTAGTTCTTATCACTGCCACCAGAGGGTGTATTAAAAGTGGAAATCCTCTATAACTTAATACTTTTTCCACAGAGAATGCTGCACAGTGAGATATTACTCACAATATTAGTTCTAACCGCTGCCGTCAAATGGCACAGTGGGAATGGAAATCCTCGATAAGACGAGTAGGGGCTGCTTGCTACCCACAACATTAGTTCTCCTCACTGCCGTCAGAGGGCTGGTTGGGGAAGGAAACCATATTCTGCCATTCAGTGATCAATATTCGTAGGATAGGGCAAGGACTGGTTGACTCAATGTCAGATGTCATGTCAATGAGAGTGAGTGATGTCATCGTGGTGACTGATTATATATATGGACTTAGATCACAATGAAGCTTTACCCTTGTTTCTTCCAGGTTTACAAAGCACTCTCAAGTCCGGCATATATGTTCCAAGCAGGAGTGAGGGATCCAATTCTTGAAGCCTTCAACATTTCTAACATCATGGAAAAGCGGAAGCTGGTAGATCCTGCATATGTGGTAAGTGTGTTATGCAGTTTGTCGCCCCAAGTCCTGTTACCGAGTGGCAGAAGTTTCTTTTGTATCCTCTCCCATTTCACCAACTCTACGCCAATATAGATAAACACTTGACACTGGAACGAGGAGCTCCACATCTTGTTTATATAATCAGTTTTTGCTCGGATTTAGACATGGTTGTCATTCAGCCCCATAAACTGTGGATAATGGGGAGAATCTCTTTATCTAGTGTGAGCTACTTCATTGTTAGATAAAAGATTCACCCCTATGCAAGAGGTGAATGACAATGTAGTCTAAATACAGCGAAAATTATTTAGTATGGAACAGGAAGTCGAATTTCTGGTTCCAGTATCAAATGGCTACTTATATCGGTACAGAGTTGGTGAAATGGGAGAGAATGAAAAATAGACAAGATGGAGACCATAGAATGCTGTCGATTTCACTTATAAAATACATTAGACTACATTTTTTATTATATTTTTCAACTCAAAAGTAGGGGTAAATATAAAGATGTACATGAAGAATATATTTGGCTTCTTAAATTAAGAATTGACGTGCTCATTTCATTTACCAAGCCTTTCGCTACTTTTTCTCATGGGTTGTTCTTCACCCCTACTCTAGGTACGGATGAATATATTATCTACCATATATATATTCAATTCAATTCAATTCTATTCTATATTTCAGACTCAGGATTATGGTAGTTACATAATTTGGTCCATAGTAGGTAGATATAAAAATTAATGTGAATAGGATATAAGTAATAGTATGAATACTACCATACTAACCAATATCAAAATGTTGGTCTACATACAATCGTTTGTACCAATGCCTCCATATGGCAGACGTAAATCTGAGATCAGTCTCTTCTATTTTTACAAGTCCCTGTATTATAACATTTTCTGACTTGTCAAGTCTAGTAATAAATTTGAATATTAGATTCCTGATAACGGCCTGGAAGGCTGGCACATCAATATTGGCAAACAGCTGACTAGCACTGTGATACCTAGGTAGCCAGAGTAATAACCTCATAATGTCATTATATGCTACATTCAGTTTTCTAATGCTATACATTCTATAGTTCCACCAAATCTGGGCAGGATACAAGGGAGTACAGAAAGTTCTAAATAAATTTACCTTCACATCAGCTGTACACATATGAAATTTCCTGATGAGCATATTTCCCTGAGCATATAACTTGTGACACTGTCTATTAATATCCCTGTCATCTCTAAAGTCATTGGTCATAAAGTGTCCTAAGTACTTGACTTCAGTAGAGATTGACAGGGGAGAACCAGTTAACATAAAATCAGGAAACACAGTATCCTTGTCATATTTTGATCGAATGATCATAACCATACTTTTAATAGCATTGTATTTGATATCAACTTCTATGCCATATTCAGAGCATATATTAAGTAGCATTTGCAGTCCACTACTATATGGTGAGAATATTACCAAATCATCGGCATACATGAGAAGATTTAGAAGTAATAATCCATTAATACATTCAGTTTTACACTCATTTAACCTTTTTGACAGGTCATCCATATAAATATTAAATAAATAGGGGGACAATATCCCTCCCTGATGTACACCATTGCTGACTTGGAAGGGTTCTGACATGGCATCACCCCACCTGACTACCATTGATTGGTGTGAATACCAAAATATTAATATCCTGATGAGATAGCCTGGAGTACCACACTGCACTAGTTTTTCAAACAGTTTTGCATGATTCACTCTATCAAATGCCTTAGAGGCGTCAAGAAAACACAAAAACATAGTAGAATTTAAACTATGATACTTCTGTATAATCTCCTTAAGAGCATAAATGCACATATCTGTCCCATGCTTCCGCTTGAAGCCATATTGTTTATCATTTGTTTTTAAATACAACTCCAGTCTATCTAGCAGTACATTTTCAAATATTTTTGACAAAATACTAGCAAGTGCTATAGGTCTATAATTATCCTTACTGTTAATCCTTCCCATTTTGTCCTTAATTACTGGTACAAGAATAACAGAGATCATAGTATCAGGCAGAGTTCCATGTATGAGAAAGCCTGTGAGGCACATAGCTAACATGGAAAAAACTCTTGAGCTGGCATGTTTGAGATGCTCTGCATAAATATTGTCAGCACCACACGTCTTGTTACTATCAAGTTTAAATATGGCATCCCTGATTTCCTTAGCACCAACATTTATATCACTACAAATTTCGACATTAAACGTAACACTATCAACATTACTGCATACACAGTTAAATAACTCTTTATATTTATTTTTCCAGAGCTTGGCTATCTTCTCACACCCTACCACACCCTCAATATTTGTGGGAAGTGGTGTTTTACTATTGTCTATCAATTTGACCTCTTTCCAGAATTCTTCTACATTGTTATTCTGCAGCTTAGTGGCTAAGGCATCTCTCCTCATAGCATCCTCATTGTATTTAATGTATCTTAAAGCATATTTAAAACGGGAATTTGCCCTCTTTTTCATTTCAGAAATACAAAACCCTGCATGGGGTGAATCTCTTCTAAGTCGACTTTGAATATAAGTCGAGGAGTAGTTTTGAACGAAATATCTGGAATTAGGCCTCACCCCACTATAGGTCGAGCTTCATTTTATTTACTGACAAATTAATCTTCATTCCTACACATGCGCAAATATTGAACAAGATGACAGTACCACTGGTCACTCAAAAACCTTCAAAGTCAGACTTGTCATTGGATTCCTGCAGTAACTGCTGTACCTGCTCATGACTAATAGACCTGTCACACTACGACGTAAGGAGGGAACATAAGCCGACGTAGTTGAATTTTGGTCATTACGTTGAGGTACGTCGAGTTATGTCATGCTTACGTTAGACTGACGTCGATTTACATTGACTTATGTCAGGTTACGTTGAGTTACGTCAGTGCACATCCAGGTTTTGGACATGTCCAAAACTTTCGATGTAGCTCGATGCGATCCAGTGATGTTTGGATGACCTTACACTCACATTACGCCGACGTTAGATGTGAGGGAGGGATGCGTCAGCTACATTAGATCAACGTTGCGTTATGTCATAGTGATGCACACGGAGGAGGAACGTGCGAGCCGCGCTAAGACTGGCATGATCATGCCCGCTCGACGCTAAGCCGCCACAACAGTCATGCTAGACTAACGTCATGCATGCTGGGGTTTTGCTAGCCTCACTTTGACACAGTTAATAATTCCTTTGTCCTCTCTCGTTGGCGCGACACTAGACCGATGTAACACTCACATCGCCAATGCGGCACTGACGTCCAACTTGGGCCCGTATTTGCATATCACA
The DNA here is from genome assembly GCA_030323885.1 of Branchipolynoe longqiensis. Lineage (NCBI taxonomy): Eukaryota > Metazoa > Annelida > Polychaeta > Phyllodocida > Polynoidae > Branchipolynoe > Branchipolynoe longqiensis. The sequence continues at coordinate 38,382,431 of CM059200.1, forward strand.
CTGAGATTTTCTACGTGTTAAATTTATTTTCATTTTCTCCCTGTGCTGGCATGTTACGTCATAGTGTGACAGGGCCATAAGAGCATCACTGTAATATTCATAACCAGCGTCAATGTCTATGTCATCATCATCAATGACTGAGTCAGACTCATCTTACCACAATGTGTTAACTTGGGTGCCATCCATGCTCCCTTGGGGGGTATCGGGAGTATAAGACAATCTCAGAATAAGACATTTTGTGTTTGGTAAATTTTCTAGACTTATATACGGCACTTCATTGTCAGTGCTGCATGCTGTTGTAGGAGGAGTATGACCAGATATCACAGAAGTGCAAGTCCTTCTGTCTCGAGCTGCTCGACCTGTGCCGGACGGACGAGGAGGTAACAACGCTGCTAAACTGCGACAATGGCATCAAACAAACTCACGCCGACCGTCACAAGGCCAAGCTGCCCCGTCTCGTTGTCGCCATGTTCTACAACCAGAAAGAGGTATCGAGTGAATTTTACTATTTAACAAATATATTTTTGGTTACATTAGGCCAAATAACAGAGAATTGATGACGGTCCCCGACCGTGCCTGAAAAATCACACGCCCTTGAATGTTGTTGTCCTTTAAAAAAAACTGTTAAAAATGCGTCGGGCTAGCATCAATTCAATTTTTGTATCAATTTTTAAGTCATTGGTTTGACTCGGCCACTGTTCGAACCCAGGAGTTTGAATCTCATAACCTCCAGAACGGGAGTCGGGTGCTCAACTCATTCGACTATCGTGTCTGGGTACCTATTATGTCTAACTTAAAAATTAAAAATATAAATAAAAACCTTTGTTTTGCCTTAGTTGATTAAAGCTGCATAGTGCGATGAAGCATTACACTTTCAAAACTAAAATAATTATCTAGATTTGAGTCTACGCTGTACAATGTCAGACACGTGTATACCCTGTTTAGCGCTTTGAAATAGGTGACCTCCACCACCAACCCGCCCTCAATTAATTTAGTGTGATAGTTGAAGTGTTCATAAGTTTTCATGTAGGCTGCAGTATGCGTAGTCAGCTGTTCTGGTGGAGTTAGACAAGTGGATTGGCCCATAATTTCCGAATTGTGGTTGATCCGGCGGGAAGCCCGAGACGGGCACATCCCCAAGCACTGCACGCTCCCTCCTCCCCCTCCCCCCCCCCCTCACTCTGACCTGCATTTGGGCTACTGACTCCCTCCTATATAGATTTACCACGCCCGCCCACCCTCTTTTTAACACTCCAGGGGCCGTATGCACCAATCGGAGTTAGGGCCTTAACCGCAGTTTGACTATCCCCACAGGGCTAACTGTGGAAAATCTGTATGCATCAATCGGTGCCAGCGCTAACCGCCGACCGTAGCCTAGGCTAAGCTAAACCAGTATCAAATCAGGTTTAACTGCTAGCCGGGGCGGTTAGTGTGCGTGTGTGGGTCTCAATCTATTCAATGCGATCACATTTGACAGAATTACATACTCTAAACGTGATATTTTATTAAATTAACCCTAAATTCGAACCGATAGTAACGCTGCCGCCGCATTGGCGGCGATATTAATAGTTATATTTTCAAATCGCCGAACGTACAGTAAACAAACCGCCGCCGCCACCCGTATGGAAAGCGACGTCGATGCGGCGGCGGCAGCGATTTGTTTACTTTACTTTCGAAAATATAACTATTAATATCGCCGCCAATGCGGCGGTAGCCTTAATAACGCTTCGAATTTAGGGTTAAATTGATCAAATATGATCGCATTTAATATATTTGAGCCTAATATATGGCTACAAACGCAGAGGGAATTCCCAAATCTATAAATAAACTCACGGTCAGCTATCCACCCAGGCTAAAACATTGGCGCATACCAGTTTATCTTTTTCGCGGACCCCCCACTACCCGGAGCTAGCTGACCGGAGTTAGCGCCTAGCTCCGGTTACGACTAGCACAACTTGGTGCATACGGGCCCTGGGGGTCGGCTCCCGAGCCTACCTCCTCCCAGAGTGCTCCCTCTGCGGACCTGGATCAGGTCGATTGACATTTGACCCCATTGGCCTCAGTGTACCTTCTGCTACTATAGTTTAGTTAATAAAACCTTTTTCTCCCACCTCTGTCTCGGGCTTCCTCTGTCCGGATCAGTGTCTAGTGGATAGGTATAGAAACAAATAGTTAGGTTATAGTTGAAGTGGTAATACTTTTTAAGGTACGTCAGGAGTTTCACATGGAGTCGATTCGTGTGAGATGGATAGGAATAGAAACAAGTTCTTTGTTTGCATTTGTTTGGTCTTAAATTTGTTTGAATCATTTAGGGCTATAATTGAAGTGATAATAAGCTTTAATATGGGCCATGCTATAGGTAGTCAGCCGTTCAGGTGGAGTTAGACATTAAGTAGATTAGTGTCAGGCGAATAGGAATAGAAACAAGTGTTTTTTTTCAAATGTGTTTGGCTTTATGTTCCTTTACAATTTATAAATAAATGCGTTTAGAGTAAAGTGTGCATTCCTTACACGCGTTATGCGGTATGCGAATGCGAATGCGACAAAAAATCGAAACGCCTTGAAACCTATGAGCTACATTCCTTACACGCGGTATGCGAATGCAAATGCGAATGCGTTTTTCCGATCGGTCCATGTAGCGATCGGTGTGGCATGCGGTATGCGTCAAGCTGGGTGCGAATAGAATAGAAAACCTGAGTCTGATGTATCCATTAGTTTAACACCAGGAGAGGTGACTGAGCATTACGGAACGGTCTCACACAGGGGTGAGGAGGGGAAACACATGGTGAGCTGGGCACCCGGAAGAAATAAGGTTAGGGGAAAGCTATAAATGCTACCATATGCACAGAAATATGAATACTTATCTATAGTTTGGTTATAATAAAGGTAGGAACCCCCAGGTGACGTACAAAAAGGTACATAGATATAAATGCAATATTTGGTCATATACAGAGCAGTATGGAGAATAATTGTTTATTTTTATTTTTTAAATATAGCCAGTCATGTGCCGCATACCGCATACCGTGTGTAAGGAATCATGCCATTCGCATACCGCATGCTACATGCCGCATACCACATACCGCATACCGCGTGTAAGGAATGCCCGCTTTACAGTTGAAATTGTAATAAGTTTGAATGTAGGCCATGGTATGCAGTTTGGTAGGAATAGAAACTAATATGTTGTTTCTATTTGTTTGGCCTTATGCTTCTTTAACAAAACATGTTTAATTCAGTTAGGGTGATACGTTCAAATATAGAAACAAGTATATTATTTTGCATTTGCATGGCCTTATTATGCAACCACATTTTAAATCATTTAAAAATGTATAACTACTTCTTTTTTTTTTAATTGTTATAATTTTTTTTTTTTTTTTAAACAAACAATTTTCTCTCGGCCAGTTCATCGCGCACCCAAACTGCCAGCAGGTGCTGCAGAACGTCTGGTTCGGCGGCCTTCCCAAGTGGGTGTGCCGGCAGAGTGCGCATGTGCCGCGCCTACTGCTCTACACGCTTCTCGTCGCCGTAACCATGCCCGTCGCCATGCTCCTCTACCTCCTACGCATTCCCTGCGTCCGGGGCCTTGTCCGCCAGCCCGTGACCAAATTCCTCTTCGACATGATCACCTTCCTCGTCTTCCTCGGTCTGCTCTTCGTCAACGTGTCGCGCGGCCACGTGCATGCGCGCGGCGAGCCGCCCGTGGTCCTGGAGGGCCTCATCATGGTCTGGGTGGCCGGCTACACGCTGCGGCTCTTCCGGGTGCTCTACAGACGACACTGCTTCTACGCGACGCCCTACGAGTATGTGCGCTCTACAATGTACGGCGGCGTCAGCCTGCTCTTCTTCTGGCTCTACTTCGGCATCAAGCTGGGCGTGTATGCCGCGGACGGTGTCGGTGACGGTGTCAGTGGCGGTGGTGGCGTTGAGACCCGACTCGCCTGGGACTGGTATAACTCATCGTTGTGGGGGGAAGTGTTCTACTCGCTCGCCTGCGCGCTCTCCGTTGTCAACATCTACACCTTCTTCAAGGTAGGGAGCGCCTCGCCCGAAAACAGGAAGTGTGGGTAGTGGTTGGTGGGTGGAGAGGTGGGTTTGGCGGACGGGGTGGGTGGGGAGTGGGAGGTGGGCAGGGACGGGGCTGGGGTGGGTGGGGGTGGATGGGGGGGCGCGCATTGAACCGGATGTGGGAATGTGTGTGTGTGTCTGTGAGGGGGGGGGGGTTGCTGGACACTTGGACCTGAAATGGGTGGTGGAACAATGGACCGGAACTTGTTGGCGGTTTGTGGGACAATGGAGCGGAAGTCGGTGCTGGGTGCTGGGAAAATAAGTGGGGGTGGGACAATGGACCGGAAGTGGGGGCTGGGACAATGGACCGGAAATGGGAAGTGGTAAAATGGACCGGAAGTGGGTGGTGAGACAATGGACCGGAAGTGGGTGGTGGGACAATGGACCGGAAGTGGGTGGTGGGACAATGGACCGGAAGTGGGTGGTGAGACAATGGACCGGAAGTGGGTGGTGGGACAATGGACCGGAAGTGGGTGTTGGGACAATGGACCGGAAGTGGGTGGTGGGACAATGGACCGGAGGTGGGTGGTGGGACAATGGACCGGAAGTGGGTGGTGGGACAATGGACCGGAAGTGGGTGGTGGGACAATGGACCGGAAGTGGGTGGTGGGACAATGGACCGGAAGTGGGTGGTGGGACAATGGACCGGAAGTGGGTGGTGGGACAATGGACCGGAAGTGGGTAGTGGGACAATGGACCGGGAGTGGGTGGTGGTACAATGGACCGGAAGTGGGTGATGAGACAATGGACCGGAATTGGGTGGTGGGACAATGGACCGGAAGTGGGTGGTGGGACAATGGACCGGAAGTGGGTGGTGGGACAATGGACCGGAAGTGGGTGGTGGGACAATGGACCGGAAGTGGGTGGTGGGACAATGGACCGGGAGTGGGTGGTGGGACAATGCACCGGGAGTGGGTGGTGGGACAATGGACCGGAAGTGGGTGGTGGGACAATGGACCGGAAGTGGGTGGTGGGACAATGGACCGGAAGTGGGTGGTGGGACAATGGACCGGAAATGGGTGGTGGGACAATGGACCGGGAGTGAGTGGTGGGACAATGGACCGGAAGTGGGTGGTGGGACAATGGACCGGAAATGGGTGGTGGGACAATGGACCGGGAGTGGGTGGTGGGACAATGGACTGGGAGTGGGTGGTGGGGCAATGGACCCGGAGTGGGTGGTGGGACAATGGACCGGAAGTGGGTGTTAGGGTGATGGGGTGGTGAGAGACACCTGGCTTATTCCATATCACGATTTCTTACAAATTGATCCACTTGAGGCGGCTAAATTAAAGTTCAGCTTTGCTGGGACGCCCTGGCCTATGTCACTGTAACTGCTGAGGAGGATCATTTGGGTTTAATGACCCTACTGATCATACTTCGTGACACAGAAGCCACTCATTTCTTTTTTTTTTTGATTAATAACTCCCAGAAAATAAGTATTTCAAATTATAACGAATCATTTTCAACTCTGATAATTGTGGCTCTGTAATGTTGGTGATGTAACTTCACATTTACCGATCTGATTTGACTTTATATGTTGCTAGGACGTAAAGCCTCAAGAAGCAGTGATCTAAGAAACACCAAAACACTACAAAAATTCAAAAAACAAAATTAAGAAAGACTGGAAATGAGATATAGATAAAGAAATATGTCCTAAGTAATAGATGAGTGATAAACAGTGAGTAAGCCATAAAACATTAAAAAAAAACAATAGGAGACACCATATTATTACAAAACAACTCATGACCATGTAAGTGCCAAGCACAATGTGCAGTTGAAATAATGGGAGTTGTCCGTAAAGCAAAATGAGCTGAAAATACCTAATAAAATGCAGTACCGGAAACCCTAGATACAAGATTCACCCCGTACTGCTGCAGTAGGGGTGCAAACCAACCCTATGTAAAAGCTGTCGAAAATGCGGGTCAATGAAATGAGAGCCTAATTTCACAATCTAAGAAGCAACATTTATTCTTTACATATGTATTATTGATAGCCCGCTACCTTTGAGTTGAAAAATATAATATAATATCTAGTTTAATAAGATTTAAAAGTGAAATCGACGGCGTTCTGCAGCCGCCATCTTGTCTTTTTGCATTCTCTCCCATTTCACCAACTCTGTGCCTATATGGGTAGCCATTTGATACTGGAGCCACAGTTTCTAGGTCATGTTCCATACTAACACTATTTTCGCCCGTATTTATATAAGGCTGGTCTTCACCCGTGTACTACAAGTACCGGGTGAATCTTTTATCTACCGAAACCCATACAAATTATCCACAAATCTAACCTTCAAAGGTGTGACAAAAACCAAACAAAATAAATATTAACAGTATATCTAGATTAAAACACTAATTGCCATGTGCACAATGTTAACTATGTACACAAATATAATCGAAAACCACAAAAATATTGGAAAAGGAAATCAATCGTGTGGCGTTCTCTCTGGCGGCATGGTTAGAGTGTTTGACTTTTTTCTAGGTCAGACTCCTAATCTGAGGGTCAGCAGTTCGATTCCCCATGCCCCCAGCTCTGCCAATTTGGATTTCCACTGCTGTGTATAACTTACAGCGTCATCAAAGGCCGGTTGCTCTCACACCATGTCTATGTGGTGTGGGAGGTTAAAAATCCCTTGGGTCGGTAAAAGTGTAGGCTCGGGCTTTCTATCGACCAGCAGTGGAATGAGGAAGACCAGTCGTCTATGACTGAAATTTCCCCTGCTTAAACAACTAATGGACAAACAAAAAAAATCCATATGGATTATGACCACTACTGCACAGGAGCGAACACAAGTGCATGTACTTAATTAACTGTTATGAGCAGAATAAACAAACGATCACTAAAACAAACTTTTAAGACTTGCCTTTAACCTGCAGGCTAGCAGCACTTTGGGGCCGCTGCAGATATCGCTCAAAGCGATGCTGTTCGACGTGGTAAAGTTCTTCATTGTCTTCTTGGTCGTTATCTCGGCGTTCTCCATTGCACTCACCACCCTAACTATAGGCTACTGCTCTCGGGATAACCTGGACGGACCTGAATTCTGCAGGTTAGTCACCCACATGTAATACAAGTGTTATATTATAATCTATATATATATGCTGTATAAGAATTATCATCATCATCATGCTGTCGGTCGCGATGCGACAAAGACTGCTTTCATTACTTGACTGCCGCTCTCCATTTAGCTCTCTGCTGTGAGAGTTGCGTCCATGAGTCGGTCTTAATGTCTCTCAGCTTCAGGTTTCTCTTGATGGTATCCCTGAACCGGAGACGGGGATTCTGTAGCCAGAAGACAGTTGAGAATAGAGGATCTGCCTTGGTAGCCTGTCTGATGACATCCTCATGAGGTGTCCAGTCCACCGGAGATTCTTTTTGATCAGAAGATCTTCCATAGAGGGCAGCCCCATCTGTTCGAGTATTTCCTTATTCATCACTTTGTCCTTCCAGGTTAGCCTCATGATTGAACGCAGATGTCGCATCATGAAGGCGTGCAGCTTTTTCACCTGCCGTCTGTACACTGTCCAGGCCTCGGCTCCGTATAATAGGGTGGATAGCACGATTGCGCGGTAGATCTTACCTTTGACCCGAATGGACACATGGTGGTTGTTCCAGAGTCTCTGGCGTAGTCGGCCGAAAGATGTGCTAGCCTTGGCCATCCTCCTCTGTATCTCAGCATCAATGCGTCCATCACTTGATATAGTGCATCCGAGATAGGTGAATTCCGGCTTATTATACAAGCATAATAACCCGGAATTCCATACGTGGCCACCCGCCAGTAATGGGATGATAGAGCATGGGGCTAGTCATCTACTGCTCCAACCTACTCAACCTCAGCTCCGATGGTGGTGCCACCTCCCACGCTCACTATATAACTTTTTGTATCTTTTTTTCTTTTTTCTTTTTATTGAGGCTGTATTTATACTGTCCATAGCATGTAAGCCCGGGTACCCAGGCATGTTTTCAATGCTGGCCAGCTGTAGTGTTGGTGTTGTCTTATCAAACAGTAGCTGCTGATAAGTTATTTGATTATCTGCATTTCAGTAGCAGATAGATAGTCTGTTGGTACGTTTAGTAGCCTATGTTAGTTTTTTTGGGGCCCTCTTGGCCTTGTATTTTTGTTCTATTCTTATGACTATGTTAGTTGTTTTCTTAAAGTTCTATGTTAGTATTTTGGGGTTTTCTTGGGAAGAGTTTTCTGCTTTTTTCTACTTAATTCTATACTAGCCTATTTTATTTACATGTCCATAGGCCTGTACATAATAGGTGGTTGAGTTATGTTTGTTTGAATTTGATTTATATTGTTGTTGGATATGTTATCTGGCTTCTATATTTCCGGTTATCCCGCCCTGGGATGTCCAGTTGGTGGGCCGTGACATATCACCTGCCCCCTTGTGGTGCAGTTCAGTTGGGGTTCCCAGTTTTTATTTTGCACAGATATTTTTTGTACGTTTTTAGGTCAGGGATTTATCTTTCTTTCACCATTTGCACATTCCATGCCTTTGCGGCCATTTCCAGAGTGTTCCTTTCATGGGCTTTGATCTGGCTTCTGGTATGCCTTAGTAGGGGTGCCTTGCTTGCTCTGGTGTCCCGTAGTGGTTGGGTTAGATGCTTAATGTCTTGGCTATATCCATATGCTAATGTCTTTAGGTGGATTATCCTTCTGTTTTCTAGTAGCTTTCCTTTAGTTCTTTTATGTAGGGCATAAGTGGGGTGTAGTTTGTGTTATAATCTACATATATATAATTTCTTTTTAAAAGTTGTTATCTTCTTATAATCTATATATATAATTTCTTTCTAACTTCCTAAAATGTATTTGGATTTTCTTATAATCTATATATATATATGTATATATAACTTCCTTTTATCTTCGAAGACCAGATCTTATAATCTAAGACCAAACGGCATGGCCGAAAGAGTTGAGCGTCTGTCTCCCGTTTTGGTAGATCGTGGTTGGGGAGGGGGGGGGGGGCATTTCAAATAAATCAAATACTTATCAAAATAAGATAAGCCAACAACAATAATCCACTCCCTCAGCACTTGGAGGAGTGGTTGGGGAGGGGGGGGGGGGGGTGGCACTTCAAATAAATAAAATACTTGTCAAAATAAAATAAGCCAACAACAATAATCCACTCCCTCGGCACTTGGAGGAGTGGTTAGGGAGGGGGGGGGGTGGCACTTCAAATAAATCAAATACTTATCAAAATAAAATAAGCCAACAACAATAATCCACTCCCTCGGCACTTGGAGGGGTGGTTGGGGAAGGGGGGGGGGGGGGGGGGGTGGCACTTCAAATAAATCAAATACTTATCAAAATAAAATAAGCCAACAACAATAATCCACTCCCTCGGCACTTGGAGGAGTGGTTGGGGAGGGGGGGTGGCACTTCAAATAAATAAAATACTTATCAAAATAAAATAAGCCAACAACAATAATCCACTCCCTCGGCTCTTGGAGGAGTGGTTGGGGAGAGGGGGGTGGCACTTCAAATGAATAAAATACTTATCAACTGCCAATTTGGATTTCCACCGCTGTGTATAACTTACAGCGTCATCAAAGGCCGGTTGCTCTCATACTATGTCTATGTGGTGTGGGAGGTTAAAAATCCCTTGGGTCGGTAAAAGTGTAGGCTCGGGCTTTCTATCGACCAGCAGTGGAATGAGGAAGACCAGTCGTCTATGACTGAAATTTCCCCTGCTTAAACAACTAATGGACCAACAAAATAAAATAAAATAAACCAACAACAATAAGCCACTCCGTCTCTCTGTTCATACAGTCTGCAGCTGAGCTATGAGAAACTCTACTGGAACATGTTCGGGTACGGTGACCCGGCCGATGTTACTATCCCTCACGTGAAAGCGAACCACTCGATGCATACCAAGGATCATGTTGACCCCAAGATGACAAAAGCGATAGCCACTGGGCTCTACGGCTTCTATCATCTCTTCGTCATCATTGTGCTTCTCAATATGCTGATTGCCATGATGGCCAACACCTACAACATTGTTGTGGTAAGTATATGAATATAATAATATGAGGAATTCAGACGCAAAACCCGTAAACACCAATCCAAAAATTGAGATAAACATTGTAGTCAAACCTTCAAAAGGTTCAATTTTTTTGCATTCATATTTGTTTGTCCATCACTCCATAACCATTTCCAGAAAAGTGGAATTGGTGAGAATGGAAATTACCCTCAGGTAAAACTCTTTTATTTTAATTTAATTTCTGGATTTGTGTTTAGAGGGTTTGCACCTGAACCTTTCATATTATAATAACAGCAGCAGAGTTTTTGCAGCCACCCACCATCTTAGCCCATAGCACTGAAGTTATTATGGATAACCCACTAACACACAAAACCCCTTCATAATCTACTAATATCCCCGATCTAAGTACCCGTTGATCTACTTATTTACAATGTAATGTAAACGGCCGGAAGACTGGCGCCTTGGCACTGACAACATGTATATATATACTAATGAATAAACTGTTTTACCAAAAGAAATTATGCATGTTGCCGGTAACATTCACGACGTTGGAGACCGCGTTAGTGTCGGCAAGGCATGATACCGGATGTTACTAGTGCATCTGCCGCTCCCCCAATGACGTTGTAGCATTCTGAATCTCTATAGGGATTTAGCCTTCGTGTTAAATGCAAACGGGGCTATGGGTATTCACCACTGGAGCAGCACGCGGAACGGGTCGATTTTAAAACATAGTACCCAACGTCCTTTGATTCAAATCCTTCAAAAAAGGACCCTCCAATATTTCCAGTACTCCTAAAAATAAAACATAATTATTATTATGTAACAAAGAAGTGCTCAAGGTGCATAGTAAAAACCACTTGTGTATAAAATATATTGTCTATTTATGAAAAATGGTTTATTGTGATAGTCGAAAACTGTATAAGATGTGATAACAACTCTAACACTGAAATTTCATTCGGAAAAAAAAAAGCATATAGTAATAGCTGTGAATAGAAAGTTTGTATAATTCAAAACACGAGGCGGAAGTACATAATGTGAAAATTTATTCAGAGTAGGCATGGAGTTAATGGTGATAAGTGGTAGTATCAGTAAGGTCGAGGTAGGAATCAATGTAATAAGTAATCAGTAAAGTCAATGAATCAATAATCAAGGTAATCAATAGGAAGGTCTCTGGTTGAGTACAGTAATGAGTGTAGGTAGAAATCAATAAGGTTCAAGGGTAGATCAAGTGTCAATAAGTGATAAGGCGTTGGGTCAAGTGTTCAGGTAGATAAGTCCAGAGTGATGAGTACATTAATGAGTCAATAATCAAGGTAGGCAATAATGAAGTCTCTGGGTGACCCTGGCCTCAACCAAATAAAGTGGAGAGAGCCCGGGTCACCGCGGTGAAGGAGCGGGCCGGTACGTATTGGTGTACGGCTGAGGATCGCCAGTGTCCGAGGTCCTGGACGTCTTGGATAGGTGCACCGGCGGCCGCGCAGGCCTGGGCAGCCCCTCGACGGACGCTGTGGAGGGTATAAGCCCGGTGGTCAGGGCATCCAATGTCGTGGAGGGCAGCACGAAGCGTGGTGGTGAGAGTCGAGATGGTCAGGGGAGATCGTTGAGGGGTGAGGAAGGCTGGGGAAGAGGGCGACGCCCGGGTGGTGGTGTCGTAGCGGTGCCAGGCTCGCACAGGGCAGCAAAGGGAGGTGGGTATGGCTGGGATCGTGATGGAGAAGCCGTCCGCCTGGGATGTTGAGGTCTTGGTCGACTGGACGTTGATGGTCAGGTGGGTGCCTAGGTCGACGATGTCGCTATGTCGAATGGTGTGCCCTGGGTCGTGAGGCCGACCGGTGACGAGGAGGTTTCCTTGCCTGAGGAGGGAGAAGAATCCGACGAGTATGGCGGAGGTGAGGACTCGGGCGCATGGGCCAGCCCGGAGGAAGTAACGGACGACACCGAGGAGGTGAGGGACGGTGAGGGGTGGAGCCTGTCGTGGGTGGTGGGATGAGGTCCGGATGATGCCACGCTTGACGATGGATACAAGATAGGTCTCGAAGCTGCGGGTCCTTCCGTCCTTTAGCCTCACCCAGGTCTTGGCCGCACTGAGGTGGTTCATGATTGCCCCGGGTGACCTGAGTGAGGTGGAGAGGTGGGCGAGGTAGGAGGCCAAATCGATCTGGGTCGGACGGAGTGGGTCATAGTCGCGGGTGCGGGTGTGCGCCAGGTAGGTGCTGACCTGTCGTTGCTTATTCCGCCATGTCCCGTGGGCAAGCCCGGCGCGGAAGAGGTGGATGACGTCCTGGTGGTCCTGGTTTGTGCCTGGAAGAGAGGGGCAAATTAGTGTCCCTTCCAGGCTAGTCATCATCGGTGACAAGGGAGGAGTCATGGTGAGCCCGAATGGGGGTAAGGCCCATATCGTCGACAAAGCGGTTGGCGCTGAGGCTTGCGGCATGATCGAAAGGCGCCCTGCTGAGAGCATCTGCAAAGGCTATCTCGGCGCCAGGCTTGTGGATGACCTGGATCTTGCAAGAGTTAAGGGCAGTGAATCACCAGATCGCCCGTGCGCAGGCACACAGGGTTGGATCCGTCCCGGCACCGGAGTCGAGCACGATCTGGGAAGCCTGGTTGTCGGTGTTGATCACAACAGCATAGTCTTGGGGGTTTGGGGGGTGAGTGCGTGGAGGGCGACCACCAGGTTTATAGCCTCGAGCTGGGCGATGTTGTGTCCGTCGGCCAGGAACCCTGGCTGGTACTCCTCAGTCATGTAGCCTGCGAGGAGGGAAGAGTCGCATTCGATGACCCACTCGTGCTTGGGGGGAGGGCGAAGGAGGACAACGCCGTTGGAGGCATGGGCATACTGCCTGAACCATAGTCCTTGGTCATCTCGACGGTGATGGCATGCTTTCCGGTGTAAGGGGCACTTCTGAGAGGGTCGAGGATCCTGTTCATGAAGCTCCTGGCGAGTCGGACGCATTTTGCGACAAGTTGGAGCCTTCCAACGAGGCGTTGTAGGTCCTTCCTGGAGGCCTTTGTTGTGGGGCCCCAGGCGGCGCACTCGGCGACGACTTCGTCGAGCTTTGCCAGGGGGATCCGGACGATCATGTCGACCGTGTCCACCTCGAACCTGAGCCACTCGATGCGCTGGGTGGGCGGGACACACTTGTGTGGGGAGAGTGCCAGGCCCAGGTCGGCGGCGAGGTGGACAGCGTCGAGGTAGGCGAGGGTGGCATCCTGTTCAGAGGCGGCGGACCCGACAAAGTCGTCCAGGTAACAGAGGACGAAATGGCCCTTCCGGCGGAGGAGGTATGTGACAGCATTAGTGGTGCAGGCACAGGCCATGGAGGAGGTGCGGCACCCGAAGGGGGGGGGGGCGATGTCGTAGTAGGTCTCGCCGTCGATTGTTATTCCTAGGAGGGGGACAGAGAGGGGGCATGTCCTCAGCTGTCTGTATGCGCGGGCGAGGTCGATCGTCCATATGTATCCCCCTTGCCCGAGGCGGGTGACTTCGTCGGTGAGGTTGTTTATGTTGGGGAGGGTGTAGGTGGCAGGCCTCCCTTGGTAGTGCCCTTTGTGTATCCCTGCGTTAACGCTGGCACCCCTTGGGTAGCTGAGGTCGACAATGACCCGGCGCTCGTCGGTGTTCTTCTTTGGCCGGGTCATCATCGGGCTCGTCTGGGACCAGGGGGCGAAGGGAGGTTGGCGGAACGGTCCGAGCAGTGCGCCTTTGGACGCCTCGCCCTTGACATACCTGCGGATCCATTGTAGGTGGTCAGGATCCTCGCGGTGGTTGGCGGTCGACGAAACGGGAGGGGGGTCGGCGGTGTAGTCGACGGCCACCCAAACTCGAGGAAGTCGAGTAGCTCGGCATCATGGTATCCGGCGAGGAGGGCCCTCCAGCGGTCGATGTTGAGGTCGGATGGCACGGTATGCATGCTGCTACGTGGTTAGGGAGGGCAGTCGCCCGAACTTGGTCGAATATATGTCTGTATACTTCATGCCCCCAGGCCACGGGGACGGTGGTGGGCCATATGTTGTGTAGGGTAGGCTTGTAGGAGAGGGGGGTGTAGGGGGGGTTGTTGGGGGGGGAGGGCGTCGACTTGAACGGTGGTTATGTCGTCGATGTCTTCACTGGCGTGTGTCCGGTCATGATAGGTGAGGAGGGCGTCGGGTGCCGCGGCCGACTCGAGTTCGTCGTCGGCTAGGGGGGGCTATGCGTTCGCTGGCGGTGGCGGGTTGGATGCATACTATGGTGGCATCAGCCGGCTCACATCGTACGACAACATCTGTGGTGATGGAGGTGTGTGGGCGTTGTCGGCTGTTCGACCGTGTGCGTGGCCGGACACGGGTGGTGGTGGCGATGGCGGTGTGTGGAGGAGGGTGGGTGGGAAGGCGTTGGGGTTGGGGGGTGGGGGGGTAAGCGTAGGGGTGAAGGGTGGGGGGTGTGGGGGTTTTGGGGGGCGTTGGCAGGGGCCGGGGTTAGAGTGTGTGTGCTGGCCGGAAGGGGGAAGAGTTTGATTTCCGGTTCCGGGTGGGGGCTTCCGGCATCTGTGTTCCGGGCGGCATGTGTCTGAGGACAGGTTATGGCTGCGGTGTCGGGTAGGCGGGCGGCATTGTGGCCCGGAGCCATCCAGGGTGCCGTGGCGGTGTCCGGTAGGCGAGCACCGTAATGGCCATTAGCGGTGTCGTTTGTGGTCTGTCGTCTGGGGTGGCGTTTTCCCCGGCCTCGCCAGGGCCGCTATCTAAAAACCGCTCTGGCTGATTCTTCCGTGTCGAGTGCCGCGGCCTTGCGCTCAGTCTGTCGCTTTTTGTTGTTGGACTATTGCTCTCTGTGTGGGTTGGATTTTTTATATTTATTAGCGCACCAAGCGCACAGATGTGCGCGTCGATCGCTCCCGGTGCGTGGGATGCAGTGTAGCCACAATCCGTGCCCCAGTTCCATTTGTGGCATGGGCGCCCGTCCGTCTCAGTGTTAAACTCTGGGCGTCTGTAAGGTGTATTGTTCGTGGCTGTCGTCTGTTCGTCAGTGCGTGAGTGGTGGGGTCTGGTCGTGTGATCGGCCTTAGCGGCTCGCCTCTCCTCTTCCTTCCGTATGCCTGCAAGGCAGGCTGCGCGCTGTAGGTCTTTTATGGCCTGTTCGTCGCGCCAGGCCTTAGGGAGGCGGCCATCTTCTATCATGGAGAAAACCTTCTCCGACCAGGCAAGGCACGTGTCCCACTTCCACTCTGCGGCCATGTCAAACATCTCATCCTGGTGGCTGAGTATGGGTTTTATCCATGACTGGGGCACTTTGGGGTCTTTGCGCATGCATGACAGGGCCGCCAGGTACTCGTGCCACGTGCTCTCCCCCGGGCCCACCTTACCCTTGCGCTCGTCCCTAATAACGTATGTGTGGGGGAGGAGTTGAGTCCTACCTCTTTTGTCATTCCGTCCGTCTGGGTTGGTACCGATGATGGCGTCGATCACATGGCAGTCGTCTTCGCTCGAGGATGTGGCGGTGGCACGCCGTGCGTGGCGCGACCTCCTGTGTCTTGGTCGCTCTTGTGATTCTGACCTGTTCCGTCGATCCTTATGGGTGCGTTGGCTGCGTGGCGTGGGTCTCGGCGACCTGGGTGATCTCGGTGAGCGTGCGTGGGAGGTCGTAGCACGTGGTGTTGTTGGAGATTGGTCCGGGTCTGGAGTGCCGCGTTTCCTGCGTTTCGGGACGGGTCTGTCGTCCGACGAGCTGCTCTGCGATCGCTTGTCTGTTTTGCGCACCTCCAGTGCCTTGATCCTATCCTACATCGTTTTGGCCAAATCGGCTTGCTGACGTACTGAGTCGGTCACAGACTGTCTGAGCATATTGAGCAGACATGTCGTCATCGGTCGTTTCGCCCGCCGTAGTTCTGGGTTTGACTACCACGGAACGTGGTCTGCCCCGCTGGCGTGGTGTGTGTGTGGCGTCGTCAGACACGGCGGCGGCCGGGGTGGCTGCTGTTCATCGGGTTGTCGTGCGTGGCGGCATGGTGGCGGTTGTCGGTGTTCGTTCGTGGTGTTGGTGATCAGCCGGGAGGCGAGTTGAAAAGAGGTGTTGGTGGTCAGGCATGTGGTGGAGAAGTGGCAGAGTGAGAGGAGAGCGGAAGGGAGAGGGGGCGGGGGGGGCAGGGGACCAGCGGCGGCACCAGCGGTGGGTGCCGGTGCCGCCACCTGGAGGAGAGTGAGGGTGAGAGGAGGGAAGGGCAGAGGTGGCGCCGCCTGGATAGTATGGGAGGGGAGATGGACGGAGAGGAAGCGGGGGAGAGTAGGGGGAGGAGGGGAGAGGGAGAGTTGGGGTGGGGGAGAGGCGGAAGGAGGATAGGCATGGGTGGGGGGAGGTTTTTCCGCCTCTGTTTCGAATTAACCATATTGGCGTAGCAATATGAACATTGCACTAATTCTGTCTCCATCGTTGTGAATTATATATTCCAAAGTGCGCCCAAAGAGAGTCCGCTTAGCATTAGCTGAGTTTACATTGTTTTAGTGACTTTTCATTGCCAGATATCCAGGGTGTTTGTGATGCAATTTTAATAAGAAATATACTCCCAACAAAGGTTCCCTATATACATGACTGTAATTATCCAGATTATAATGTGGAAAAATAAATGAATTAATCTTGAGCGAGGGAGTATATCCTGACACCAACTCGGGCAGGGCTCGGAACTGGGTGCGAGCTCCACTCTCTACATGCCCTATTTGAACACCGAGTGTTGGAAGTACCTTCATACAGGCTTTGAAACATACAACAATCAAAAGGGCCGATACTTAGCTTCATTTATATATCCAAAATAATGGCCGTTATGACTTCCTAGAGGCATAAATAAAGTTGATCAAAGTTGGTTTTTTAAGGGATTTTGCCGATTATTCTAATGATACTCACTAAATAAATATCAGTGAAAAGTGGAATATGTCATTTGTGACAGAATGTCGTGTCAATAGACAAATGAAGCATTTAGTGGCTGAGTGCCGTGTCAGTAGACAAATGAATGTGACAGTGACAGTGCTCCATCAATAGACAAATGAAGGACTTTGTGACAGGGTACTGTGTCAATAGACAGTTGACGGATTTAGTGACAGTCCTCCATAAATAGACAAATGAAGGATTTGTGACAGGGTACTGTGTCAATAGACAGTTGGGGGATTTACTGACAGTGCTCCATCAATAGACAAATGAAGGACTTCTTGACAGGGTACTGTGTCAATAGACAGTTGAAGGATTTAGTGACAGTGCTCCATCAATAGACAAATGAAGGACTTTGTGACAGGGTACTGTGTCAATAGACAGTTGAAGGATTTAGTGACAGTGCTCCATCAATATACAAATGAAGGACTTTGTGACAGGGTACTGTGTCAATAGACAGTTGAAAGATTTAGTGACAGTGCTCCATCAATAGACAAATGAAGGACTTTGTGACAGGGTACTGTGTCAATAGACAGTTGAAGGATTTAGTGACAGTGCTCCATCAATAGGCAAATGAAGGACTTTGTGACAGGGTACTGTGTCAATAGACAGTTGAAAGATATAGTGACAGTGCTCCATCAATAGACAAATGAAGATAGACAGTTGAAGGATTTAGTGACAGTGCTCCATCAATAGACAAATGAAGGACTGAAGTGATGCAATACTGTATCAATAAACAACTAAACTATTTAGTGACATTCAGTGAGTACATCTTCGTTAATGTCCCATGTGAGAAACATTATTTAATTTTCATTTAATTCTTCTTCTTTCTTTAAAAATTATTCCAATAGAAAAACAGTCAGGTTGAGTGGCGTTTTGCGCGTACAAGGCTGATCCTGTCCTACCTTAACGACGTCGGGGTGATGGTTCCCCCCTTCAACATCCTCCCCATTAGAGTCATCCTTGGCCTCTTTTCGAAGGCTTTCTTCAGATGCTGTACGAAGACCGCTGGACAGGACGACTGGAGCGCCATGAATTACGAGGTAGAGATACTTACTTATCAATCATGAGGTGTGATCCTATTACTTTCCATTGACATAAGGCTCATTCTGATTGGTCGAGGCTCAGAAGATCAGTAAAACAAATTTCTGGGGAGTCACGAATGCATTGCCAGTCTGGTCACTTTCCAAAAGTGGTTGTGCATAGTTTGAAACATGATACACACCAAGGGATTCAAAGGACTAAAGTGGACCAATCACACTATCATATATAATAAGGTCACAGATGGAAGGTAGAAAGATTGCTTTAGTCATTCAATCATGTGGCGTTCTCTGTGGCGGAGTGGTTAGAGTGTCTGACTTTTTTCTAGGTCAGACTCCTAATATGAGGGTCGGCGGTTCGATTCCCCATGCCCCCAGCTCTGCCAATTTGGATTTCCACCACTGTGTATAACTTACAGCGTCATCAAAGGCCGGTTGCTCTCATACCATGTCTATGTGGTGTGGGAGGTTAAAAATCTCTTGGGTCGGTAAAAGTGTAGGCTCGGGCTTTCTATCGACCAGCAGTGGAGAGAGGAAGGCCAGTCGTCTGTGACTGGGATATCCCCTGCTTGGGACAACTAATGTACCAAAAAAAGAGAGACAAATAAGTGTTCACACTTCCTGTCTACCATTCGCTATATCGCAAACTTGAGCAAAAATCGGCGTGCTTGGGCCTTGTCCTATACGGTTATAGAGTGAGTGGGCATACCTACTATTGCAGCTTCACTGTAGTGGGTAAATGTGGGCAGGTTGATTGAATCAGGGAGCCTAGATAGAGGATTGGTTAGGACGCTCGCCCCAAGAATTGCAAGATACGTGGGATAATAGTTATTGAAGATTTATGCTGCCTGCCATGATAAGTCTTAACAGTCTTTTTTCACCATTGACAGTTGGTTGAAAGAAAGCCCAAGCCGACATTTTTATCCTCCCACACCATATAGACTTGGTATGAGAGCAACTGGCCTTTGATGATGCTGTAACTTATATATAGCGGTAGAAATCCAAATTGGCAGAGGTAACGTCATGGGGAAGCAAAACACCAACCTTCAGACACAAAGTCAAATGCTCTCACCACTTCACCACAGAGAACAACAGTTTATTTTATTTAACGACGCCTCTAGAGATCATTGATTTTTCGTATCATTGTGTAAAGTCGACGGCTGGCGGTTTGAGTGGTGTGGACAGACTAATAAGAAATCACTACAGGCAAGGAAGGAAAGTAGATAAAGAGTGAAAGGTAGGAGAGTGAGACTCTCTCATTTATTACTTTTATAGTTTCCAGAAAAAGATGGTGGTGATCACATGATCCAATCTTCCAATCCCTAACAAGCATTCCTCTATCCACCAATGAGGGTTCAATATTCCTGTTGCCAAGGCATGGTTAGATCTGTATCTGTGGCAGGGATCCATAAATAACTCTTGAGGGGAGGGGTATGTGAGGCAACTTCCCAAAGACTGTCCCACCTAAGAAGTGACACTCCTTCAGGTCAAGAAGTGGCCCTCTCTCTCTACACTATATTAATATACAATTTCTATCTTTTATGACTAGTAGCTCACCAACTCCACATATACCTTATATGCCTTTGGTTTTATATACTATTACCATTTTATAGACAAGTTTGCAATTTATTATAGCAGAGTTCTCCATATCCCATATCTCAAAATATCGGAAAATTTTACAATTGGCTATTGGACGTCAAACCACAGAGAACAAACACCACATACATATATGTATATAAATCGGAATTCTCCCTGAGGTGAAGGAAGGAACAAAGAGGGCTATAGTGGATTGAGAGTTTATTTTCTTGTAACAACGGAAATATAGCCGTATCGTTATAAATTTAAAAATGTTTAGAGCAGAGTGATTTAGTTGTTGCGCGCGAGGAAGTACCAAGAACCGATGGTGGTGGCGCAACCGTAGGCCGATAGGCCCACAGCTTATGGACAAGCTGCTGGGTGGTCCCTTATTTGACAATAAGCAATGATATAAGCGAGTACAATAATAAATAATAATCAACCTCATACCGAAGATTTATACCCGTATATCCATATACCAGCTATATATATATATATGTATATATATATATATATATATATATATATATATATATATATGGATTGTGATAAGACCGTTATCGGGTGTAATACGATCTGGAGTACTCCCCCCCCCCCCCCCCCACACACACACGGGCGGGTGGGGGGTCCGTCATGCGCCGAGCACCCACACCCACAGACACACACACACCCCACACCCACCCCCACCCCCCTGCGCGGGGCGTGACACTCCACTCGCTCAGATGTTTTTTTTTTTTATATGGGTTCTTCTTCAAAGCAGGTCCAAAATAAGGGGAATCAGAGGTCAAAACTGAAATAGGTTACAGCGTATCCCAATTAGGCTTGTGTTCCACATATATATATCCAATTTTAAAGCACAACTAAAATAAAAGCAGTTAATTCCCTGACCTATGTACACGTCCGGGTGGCTGCAGTGGAGAGCATCACACATGTTTCGGTCTGACACAAAATCTAAATGTAATAATGTAGAAGGAGAACTTGATTATTTCATTGATGGATTTTGAACGGTAATTATTAGGAGTAACTACGTCCAATTTCAGGAGAATTCATCCACTTAAGAGTAGAACAGAGTACCTGCAAAATTGAGACACTGAAACGTGCGTAACATGTTGTTATAATGCATGGTTAACACGTGATGCAAAGTTTTCACTGCTCTTTTAATGCATTTTAGGAAATAATCCAGTGACTTTTTTGTTCAGATCTGGGTATCAATGATGCTATGTTATTTATAGCAGCAGCTTCTTCCCCAGCATGCATTGCTTGACCTTGTGAATATTTAGAGTGTACCTGTATTTCAAGGCATGACACAAAATGAAACATGTGTTATAATTCACAATGAGACAGGGTGGCATAGAATGGCATTTTTAATCAGTAGAACAGACGGTTACAACAGTAAACATGAGAAAAGTATGTCGGCAATCTCAACCCTACCGCCTCCCAACCGCCGCGAGCTAGTGTCCTATGTAGTTGAGGGGTGGGCGGCGGCTGAATCAAACGGTGTAGTGGTCGGGTTGGTATCAAGGCGTGGACTGCCGGTTGGTCGGCTGCGCGTGGTCAGTGCAGTTTCGTATGATGCGTTTCTGAAACGATAGGTGGCGCCAGGCTCGTGGGGGCCGGGTGGGGTCGCGCTGGGGCGATCCGAGCGAGGCCAGTTAGTTAGTTCGTAATCGCCAGGTGGCAGTCGGGTCGGATTGTTTCGAAAGTCTACCACCCCACGTCCCGCTGCGAATTACCCATGTTAGCGCTAACATGGACAATTCACAATGAGACGGGGTGGCATAGAATGGAATTTTTAATCAGTAGAACAGATGGTTACAACAGTAAACATGAGAAAAGTACGTCGGCAATCTCAACCAAATAAGGTCGAGAGTGCCCGTGTGGCCTTTTCGAATGCCGTTTTGGGTACGTAAGCGTACATGGCGTCGGATCTCCACGCCCCGAGTTGTCGTACGTCGTCTGTCGAGGCCCCGGCCTGGGCGCAGGCCTGGGCACCGCCTCTTCGGAGCCCGTGGAGGGTGAAGGCGGCCGGGTCTGGGTGATGAGCTGCCCGGAGAGCTCTGCGAATGGCGGTGGTCAGTATGTTGGATGTCAGTGGGCGTCGGTCCGTGGTGACGAATGCGAGGTCGGAAGGATTGCCCGGGCACACCCTTGTGTATCGAATCCAGGCGTCGACCGGGCAGCACCGGGAACCGGGGATGGCGTAGAGCCGTACAGTGTGGTGGTCGGCCTTGGATCTGGATGCCTTGGTGGAACGAATGTGTACCAGGAGCCCGCCTCTGTCGCCGGTGATGTCGCGTCGTCTGAGGGTGTGGCGGGACGATTTGCTGCTGGGGAGTACGACGTTGCTCTGTCGTAGGAGGGTGAAGAACATCAGTAGTGTAGCGGAGGCGAGGGCCAGGTCCGGCGTGCCCCCGGCCTTGAAGTAGCGCATGACCGCCTCCAGGTGTGTTGTCGAGAGGGGCGGGGCCGGTGCAGCCACGTGCATCGAGGTGCGATTTACCCCCTTTTTGGCGAGCTGCACAGGGTACGTGTCGAACAATGCGGGGGAGCCACCGAGTAGTCGTGTCCAGGTCCGGGCCCCGCTTAGGTAATTTAGTACAGCACCGGGGGATTTGAGTGTCCTGTCGAGGTGGACGATGTAGGCCATCACGTCCATCTGGGTGGGTGATCTTGTGTTGAATCCTCTCCTCCTGGCAAATTCGAGGTATTTCTTCGACTGCAGGCGTTTGTTCCTCCATGTTCCTGTGGCCAGTCCAGCGTCGATGAGCCTCAGTATCCGGTTCCGTTCGTCGTCTGGGTCACCTGGGAAGAGAGAGGGAATTATACGAGCTTCCCAGGGGACTGGCTAGGTAGGGGGTCTATATTGGTCGAGTTGGTGTTGTACTCTTATGCGCTCGATGCCTTTTTGGAGGCAGCCGATCCGAGCCCGGGTGTCAGCTGCGGGGTCGGTATATCGTCTGCTGAGGGCATCAGCGAGGTCGATTTCTTTTCCTGGTTTGTGGATGACGTGAACACAGCAGCTATGGTTTGCAGCGAACCTCCAGACCTCACGGGCGCAGGCACAGAGGACCGGGTCGCGTCCGGCGCCGGAAGAGAGTACTTGTTGGGAGGCCTGGTTGTCGGTGTTCACAACCACGCTGTATTTGTGAGGCTCGGCAGGGGCTAGGGTGTTCAGGGCGACGACGAGGTTGATTGCCTCGAGGTGGTTGATGTTATAGTCCCGCTTAGTCAGATAGTGGTTGTATTCCTCGGAGAAAAATCCACCGGGGGAGTAGGCCCCGCCCCCTCTTAAGGTGGTGTCACATTCGATAGTCCACTCCTCCTGCGGTTTGGGGTGCAGGAGGACGATGCCATTTGTTGTTTCGGCATACCTCAGGAACCAGCTGATATCCATGGCAAGCTCCGCTGGCACCGTATGCTTTCCTGTGGGGGGTGCCTCCCGGAGGGCTGCGAGGATCCTTCCCATGAAGCGGCGGGCAGGTAGGACGCAACGAGCTACGTGCTGCAGTCTTCCGACCAGTCTTTGCATGTCTCTGCGGGAGGCTCTTCGGTCGGTCGTCCAAGATCTGCATTCCGTGAGGATGTCGGCTAGCTTTATGTCAGGTATTCTTATAGTCATCTCGTTTACTGATATATGGTAGCCCAGCCATTCGAGGCTCTTGGTAGGTGGGGCGCATTTAGCCATGGAGAGGGCGAGTCCGAATTCGCCAGTCAGCTTGATGACATCTTCGTATGCTGCCTTGGCGTTTTTTAGTGAGGGTGCCACCCCGACGAAGTCGTTGAGGTAACAGAGTGCGTGGTGTCTGCGTTGCCTCAGGAGGTATACGATGGCATTTGTCGTGCGGGCGCATGCTAGTGAAGATGTGCGGCACCCAAAAGGGGGGCTACATCGTAGTAGGTCGCTCCGTCCAGGTTTATGCCGTACAAGGGGATCGAGAGGGGGCAAGCGCGTAGTTGGCGGTATGCCCTAGCCAAGTCGGCCGACCAAATGTAGCATGTATCACCGAGGCGGGTCACCTCGTCTGCTAAGTCTTGTATGCCGGGTAATGTGTATGTGGCCGGACGTCCTTGATACTGGCCCTTCCGTATGCCTGAGTTTACACTTGCTCCCCTCGGGTAGCTGAGATCCACGATGACCCGCCCCTCATCAGTATTTTTCTTGGGGCGGGTCATCATTGGGCTGGTCTGCGCCCAAGGGGAGAAGGGTGGTCTTGTGAAGGGGCCGAGTAGTGCGCCGTGACCCACCTCGTTACGTACGTAGGTTTCTATCCAGATCATGTGTGCGGGGTCCTCCTTGTGGTTGGCGCTCGATGGGATTGGTGGTTGGTCTCCAGTGAAGTCTGCCGGCCAGCCGAACTCCAGATACTCCAGCAGCTGTTGGTCATGATAACCGGCGAGCAGCTCTCTCGACTTGTCAATTTTTAGCCCTGATGGTACTGGAACTCGGGCGATGAGGTGGTTAGGTAGGCCAGTGTCTCAGACTTTGTTGTAAATGAGCCGGTAAGTGTTGTTGGTCCAGGCTTCAGCGACTGTGGTTGGCCAGATTTTTTGGAGAGTCAGACGATATGAGGCTGGTGTGTGCGGTGGGTTGTAGTTCACGGCTGTGTTTAGTACGTCACCGTTTGTAATTACGTCGATGTCGTCATCCGCCTGTCTCCTGTCCTCGTAAGTAAGGGCCTGGTCAGTCTCGAGCAGTACTTCTTGTGTTGTCGGAGGGAGCCGGAAGGTGTTTGGCTTGACTGCACCGGTGTTGATGCTGAGCTGTGGTGTTGGGGGGAGGGCGGGGACGATGCCGCTCGCTCTTGAGTGTGTTTGTTGTTGTCGGGAGGGCGTGTCGGGTGTGTATACTGCGCCGTGGGGGTGGGCGTGGCCGCCGGTGAGGGAGCCGGCGGGAGGCGTGTTGGTTGAGTCTACGGTGCTAGCGGCTTGGTGTGGTGATAGCCGGGTCAGTAGGTCGCCCGTAGATGCGGCTGAGGCGCGGGCACCCGGGGGGGGTGGGTCGCGTCTCGGGTCAGCCTTAGCGGGTGATAGGTCGGGGCCGGGGTTTGACCTACTTAGCGGCATAAGCTCACGAGCACGGCGAGTTGAGCACGTGGCGTTAACTGGGTCACTGGTGGCGTGGGTAGGGCTGCTGGCGTGTCGGGGTGCTTTCGCGGGTTAGAGGGCTGGCCGGGCGTCATGGTCCCAGCTCTCGTAGTCCAATTTTGTGGTGCTAGTTAGTATTGCATGTGTGAGACCGGCATCGGACGGGGGCTCAGCTTCAGTGTGTGCTGCTGTTGTAGTTGCCTCTGACCGATCTACTGAAAACCTGTGGCTGTGGATTCAGTTTCTGCTGCTTGTTTTTTCTCTAGTGCACGCTTCTTGTTGTTACATTCGCTTTCTTTGTGATGGTTGGCCTTCCGGTATTTATTCACGCACCACGTTCGGCAACGTGCCGTGCGTGGCGGAGTGGCCACAGTCGGTGCCCCAAATCCATTGTTGGCAGGGGCGCCCATCAGTAGCGGTCGAGAATTCGGCTCGGCTGCTGTAGTCGTAGCCGCCGTAATCCTCCGCACGTTTTTGGTATTCGTTGTTCTTTTTCTTCTTAGCCACCAGACGGGTGCCGACTGCCTGCGCATCCCTCTGTACGTCTTTGATGGCGTAAATGTCGTCCCAGCCCCGCGGCAGACGCCTATCGTCAATCATGCTAAAAACGCGTTCTGACCAGAGTATGCACGTATCCCAGTCCCAATCCAGCGCCATTGTACTGAGCTGCTCCTGGTGTTCGCGCAGTGGCTCTATCCATGAGTCTGGCACGCTTGAGTCCTTACACATCCTGAATAGTGCATTAAAGTATTCCATACATGTGCTCTCCCCGAGGCCAACTTTCCCTTTCCTGTCGCCTCGGATTACGAATGTATGAGGCATGAGTGAGATCCTACCTTGTTTGCTTGATCGCGATCCTTTGTCCCTGAATAGGTCCTCGATAGACGCCCTGTGATCCGAGTCGCAGTTGGTGGAGGAGGGGGATCTTTTCCTGATGTTATCTCCTCCGTGGTCGGATGCTTTGGTCGCGTCGGCTTCGATGATTTCGTGAGTCGGGTGATCGCGTGTTAGTCCTGGTATGTGAACGGCTCCTGCTGCGTCGCTGTCGTCTCGGTGAGGTGCTGCGGCGGCCATTACGCGTGCCGCGTGCAGCATTGTCCGTTACTGCTGCCGTGTTCGTCGTCGTTACCGAGACTCGGTCCCTCGCCGTCTCCAGTGCGTTGATCCTGTTGAGAAGCGCGTTAGTAACTGTGTCCAGTTTGTCGGTTAGCGTTTTCTCGATCCTGGTAATGTCAGTGTTGGGGGAGTGTGGGCTACTTGCTCGTTGCCGTTGAGAGCCCCCTGCTCCGTTGTCGTCTGAAGTGCGTATGGTTGACCCTCCCGGGCGTATTCCTTTAGGTGTCATAACGAAGACTTTCGTTATTATTGAGCGAGGACGGCCTCTGGCTTTTGGCGTTCGTTTCGGCATTCTTCTTTCTATTGGCGTTCGAATGTGGGTCTTGAAGCGTCCGATCCTGTGAATCAAACGGTGTAGTGGTCAGGTTGGTATCAAGGCGTGGACTGCCGGTTGGTCGGCTGCGGGTGGTCAGCGCAGTTTCGTATGATGCGTTTCTGAAACGATAGGTGGTGCCAGGCTCATGGCGTTGCGGTGGGGTCACGCTGGGGTGATCCGAGCGAGGCCAGTTAGTTAGTTCGTAATCGCCAGGTGGCAGTCGGGTCAGATTGTTTCGAAAGTCTACCACCCCACGTCCCGCTGCGAATAACCCATGTTAGTGCTAACATGGATAATCAGTCGCTTGCATCATTGTTTGACATAGACCTTCAGTCTTGATATAATATATATATATGTATATATATATATACATACATATATATACATATATTCCCGTCCTGATATATTCCCGTCCTGATATGGTGTTGCTAGCACTTTAAACCCTAACAAATAAATATATAGTCAGTATATACGTATATATACCAGTGTAGGCACCCACAGGCGCCTTATCCTTCTCGGTTTAATGTTATATATATATATATATATATATATATATATATATATATATATATATATATACAGATGAACCTCGATCCAACGGACACAGATGCAACGGATTCCGGATCCATTGGACACAATCCGCTCGAGTGAATATCTGGTCCGAACGTTTAAAACTCCCGGGTGAAGCGAACCGAGACCGCTACTTGAGTAAGCATTTACGTCCTAGCAACATCTAAAGCCCCAGTCACACATAGCCGGACTAGCCCCGGATTTTGAGCCGGACCACCCACGGACCAACGGCCCTGACTGTCCCGGACCGCCATGGATAAAATCACTGTTTTCATCGATCTTTGCCTCACAGTCACACTTTCCCGGATGAGCCCCGGACGAGCACTGGACCACCCCGTACCACCCCCGGACTGCCCCCGGACTGGGCCGGACCGGCCCCGGATGGGGCCGGACCACCCCCGGACTGCCCTGGACCACCCCTGGACTATCCCGGATCACCCCCGGACTATCCCGGACCACCCCCGCTCTTACGGGGGCAGTCCGGGAGTGGTCCGTGGCTAGGCCGGGGCAAGTCCTGGATAGTCCAGGGATGGTCCGGGTCAAACCGTGGCTCAAAATGACCCCGCACCACCCCCGGACAGGCCTGGTCCACCCCGGACCACCCCCGAAATACACGGACCACCCCCGGATAAGGCCGGATGAGGCCGGATTGAGCCCGGATTGCAAAATCCCCCGGACCGCCCCGGATGTTTTAAACATTTAAAAACATCCGGGGCTGAGCCCGGCCGGCGCCGGACGAGCCACCGATCAGGCCGGATCAGGGGGTGTTGGCAGGGACGAGCCACGGATCACCCCGGATCGCCCGGGACCACCCCGGATGGCGGTCCGGGGCTCATCCGGCCCCTGATCCGGGTATGTGTGACTGGGGCTTAAGGTCATATTAGGACAGGTACCGACTTGTGACGTGTTGTTTACGTGTTTGGTCCCCTGTTTTCCACATTATCACTATGGCACCTATAGATAAAGCAATTTCGTCACTGCAATGGACAAACAGCTTTAACGGACAACTGCTCCCCCCCTATTAGTCCGTTGGATCGAGATTCATCTGTATATATATATATATATATATATATATATATATATATATGTGGTGTATAACGTATTATGCGAGTATAAAAATATGAAGGGAATTTCCTATTATTCTATATTATTATTATTACTTCCTACCATTGTTATTCTCCGTAAGACTATGCACTTGACCGGTGGCACCACCTGCGCTCACCCCCACCCTCCAACTGGCCGACATTGTCAGTCGTGCCAGAGGATTTTTTCTTATATATATATATATGTCATTAGTCTGGGCCTCAGATGTAATTTAGTTACCACCAGACGGGATGGCCGAATGAGTTGAGCGTCCGTCTCCCGTTTTGCTAGATCGAACCCTGGTCGAGGCAAACCAATGACTTAAAAATTGATACTTGTCGCTTCCTGATCCTCGCCCAGTGCTCAGCATTATTAGGATATGGCAAGGACTGGTTGGCTCAGTGTCAGGATAATGTGACTGAGTGGGATATCGGGTCATGGTGCTGGCTGCCAAGTCTCTCAGTGGGGCAGCACTATAAAGTCGCCATGAGAGCGCAATGTCACAAGTCAGTACCGGTCCTGATACGACCTTAGATGTTGCCAGGAAGTAAAACTCCAACAACAAAGAAACTGATGTGGTGATGCTGCATGTATTGCTTGTGGATGTAATCACCCATTTGGGCCCCCTATTACATGTTAATTAAGTTTACACTTAGTACATAAATATCACACTTTCTGTTATGGCCCTGTCACACTACGATGTAACGACGTCAACGTAGGGAGAACATGAAGAACGTTGAACTTCTCGGCGTAGTATGCAAATTTGGGCACAAGTTTAACGTGGATGCAGCATAGTGGACGAGAGCATAACGTCGGTAAAGCATAGTGATACCGTCATTCAACGAGAGAGGACAACGTAATGACGCTCACGGAACGTTATGAATGTTATTCCATTGCCAGAACGACGTTGCTTTATGTTACCTTACGTTACTTACGTCAATAAACGTGGGCAAAACACTGAACGTATGTTCTCCTGACGTTCTCCTGACTTTCCCATTACGCCGCATGGACGTTTCCACCGGCTTTAATGTGGGTCAACGAGTGGAATGTAGTGGAACGTAGTGAGGAACGTTTGCCTAACGTCCATTTAGCGTCATTGACGTTCGCTGAACGTGAACAGAACGTACGGCGAACGTAAACCCTTACGTTCGAATTACGTCTACATTTTTTAACATGTCCAAAACCTCGACGTAACTCGACGTAACACGACATAGCTCGACGTCAGTCTGATGTCATTATGACGTCATCATAACGTAATCCAACGTACATCAAAGTAATGACGAAAAATCACCATGTCAGGCTCACGTTCGCTCATTACGTCGTAGTGTGACAGGGGTATTACAGGTTTCCCTATTACATGTTAATTAAGTTTACACTTAGTACATAAATATCACATTTTCTCTTACAGGTTTTTCTGGAATGTCTCTCCAAACGCTATTGGCGAAAAAGGGAACGCCAGAGACGACAGAACAATGAGAAGTGCGAGTAAAGGATTTAACAGAAAAATGATCTCATTTAATCTACATTCAGGGGAAAATTCAATGAGTGACATTATCTGGGCATGAAGTGTAACCTTTCATAAAAGACTGAAAATGGATTTATCACGTTTTGGAAAGGATCTACATATATATATATATATATATATATATATATACAAATATATATTCTCAATGCGTCCATGATAGAAGCGTGCCGGTGGTGGCGCCACCGGTCACGTGGTTGAATGGGGGGCATATATCAAGTAAGCCACCCCATCAATAATAAGGTTTGTTTGTTTGTTGTTGTTTTACGTCATAGCAACATCTAAGGTCATATCAGGAAGGGGAATAATAAGGTAGTAAATAAACATAATCCCTTTCGTGTCTTTCCACTCGCACAATGCTTATACATCATATATATATATATATATATATATGCATCTATTTATATATATATATATATATATATGCATATACATACATATATATATATAAATGCTAAGCGATTCACAGATAGGCCTACATAAATTAAATAACACGTGCATGTTAATTAATGTAATATATAATTAAACCTAATAGTAATACGTTAATCAATACATAAATATACATAAGTCTGAAGTGAAAGTCTAAGGAGGTTTCTTTTTCACATTTTAACACGAGAGGAAAGACTTAATTTGCAGTTGAAAGGTCATTTAATTAATATCAGTTGTCCCAAAAGACTGGAATTGTGCTTTTACATGTGTTAAATAACTGAACTGTTGGAGGCATACAGTTCACAGGATATAAGTAGCCTACAAGATGAGTTACTGCTTCCAGAAAAATTAATCAAAATTGGTCGTAGGCCTACTGGTGGTGGTGGTGGTGGTGATGTAATGATGACGATGAAAATGATAATAATATAATGGTAATAATATATTAGTAATGTTACTAGGCCCCTAATAATAGTGATATTATATCATGTCAGTTAGGATGACCAGGTTGGCTCAGATACTAGGAAGTATATCTATATATAAATTATGTAAATTTCCGCACGCTTGATACTCAGGACGACGTGATTGAAAGCAAACCGCCACAATCCTAGTGTAGTTCCGGCGAAGACGCTAGGCGGAGTGGAAACTCGGTGGTTATTCCGCTTAGTAGCAGAGGGTCTTTCCATATTTGGCGTTCAGACAACATGAACAATGGTATAATAATGAACAAATAATGACGTGATATTCATGATATAATAACAATGATATTATAATAATGATATAATAACAATGTTTTGTTTGTGAAAAGTTAATGTTTTCATCGGGCGAGGTGAGAAAGCCGGCGGGCAGGGAGGCAGGGCGAGGCGGGAGAAAGCTGAGGGCGGGGTGACAGGGAAAGGTGAGAAAGCCGGGCGGCGGCGGGAGAGAAGAGGGGGGAGGGTCTCTTCCTTCCCTCGCATCAAACGCAATGCGAGCATTACGACCAACCTTCCCATTCTCCTTTCTTTCTAATGAAATAATCATACATGATCAGGTTTTTTTCCTGAGGCAGCAACACTAGAGAAAACATGATATATACCACGCTATATATATCACAACAAATTAGTACCCCTAGTATCAAAGTCAGTTTTGTTAAGTATGTTGGTGGAGGCTAACATCGATAATTTGCTCACGAGGCAAGGGCTATTTTTGTCTTTCTTCGTTAACCTCCTTACAGCTAGATCGTCACTCTGCCACCTGCACTCAGTCGAGCAACATCGATCAGCACTCTCTCAGGCTACTCTCATGCCTCGATGGCCTCAACACCACAGGTGGCACCGGCACACATACACTATATGACACCCTCGTCGGCATGCCACCCACCGCTCTCCTTGCAACAAGGAAAGTCACAACATTATAGAGTAGCACGGTTCTCGTGTGACTCGTTTGTGGACCAGGAGTGGAAGCAGTTGTCACCAAGCAGTTTGAGACCAGAACAACAAGCGGTCTCGTCTTCGCCATCTGCCTCGGCACATGAGTCTGACCAGGAAACCATCAAGAGGCTTCGTAGGGAGAACGCTCATTATGCGGAAGTCACTGCCAGACTCAACGCGTTGGAGAGGATAGCATCAGGCCCGTTCAGAAGACTCCTGGCACCGGCGCAAAACCCCCAAACGCCCCGTCCATGTGTCACGCAAGGTACGCCTGTCACGCCCGTCCCTCTCACTCCAGCTCCCCCCTTTCCTCACACCTGTTCATGACAGCACCCCTCATCAGCCCTTCACTCCGGCCCCGCTGTTGAAACCCCATGCCAGCATTCGACCCCGCCCCCTGCAGTACGGGCCGCCAGTGGTTTCGCCACCGAGGGCAGCTCATGCCACTCAACCCGCAGCAGCAGCACTAATTGAAGCAACACCAGCCCTCCAACACCAGCAAGGTATGACATTCTTTCCGCACAATTTTATAACTAGAGGAGACGCTCGTAAAAAGATTTGTGTAGGTGAAGCTTCCATGCTCGAGTACTTTGTTGCCCTAAGAAGAGTAGCGGCCCATCCCTCCTTTCCTGTTGAGTGGTGCCCCCCCCTGTTCCACCAAGAGGAGGATTTAGCGAGAATGGCCATAACCTAGGAGTGGTCGATGTGTAAGTGTTGGTCTGAACGGTTATTTCTCATGGTGGCCAACGCTAGACTTCCAGACGGTTGGCTTGATCCAGCAGCGCTGAAAGACATTCAACATGAGGCATGCACGGACGCACCGAGAGCAGCCCCTCGCCGGCCCCAGTATATATGCCTCTTCACAATAACCGAGCAGCCATTCCCCCAACCCAAGTGTCTCAGCCTGCAGTCTCAGCCCCGATAAACCCAAAAGAAGAATATAATAAAGATACGGATGGAAAGGCCTGCCATGTCTGGAATTGGGGGAAACACTGCGGGTTTCAAGCCTCGCACGGCTCAGGTGCATAACAGTACCTGCACATCTGCACGTATTGCGCGAACCGCTTTAAGCAAGTTCTCCAACATAAAGAGCAGGATTGTTTGAAGAAGTGGAAGTTTCTAGATAAAAAACTCTCTGATCAGTCACTGGAGCAACAGTAAGTTTGCCCCTCAGTAACACTGTAATTATGCCTGTTTTCCCTCCTTTCCCTGCCCAAACCCCCACCTCACACCTCCAACCTGCCCCCTCCCCACCCACCCTCACCAATCCAAAGTACACTGCCTCACACGTACACATTCCGACCCCTCAACATCCCCCAACTTCCCCCACCACATGCCACAGCAATTTGTCACGAGCCGCATTCCGAGCTACCACCGCCCATAGGTGCTAGTCCCACTGCTACACATTGTTTTGATACTGATTTGTCTCTTCCAAATGTTGTGTTTGACTGGTTTTCCACATTGCCCGATTCTGATGCCGCTCTCACCTCCTCGCCATTTACCCTTCCCTGACCCCAGTACTGTTCAGAGAATCACTTAATTCATTTTGGCCAGTGTCGGATAGGTCCCTGCGGCAGGACTCCCTCGCATACCTGGAGATTTACGATAGACTGAGACTAACTGCACTTCGAATTATATGAAAGCGAGAATTTCAGTACTGTCAGGTTTGAATATTCCGGCGTGGTGAGCAGTACTACTGAGGCAGTACTACTAATGAGGCTCCCTACCCCAACCTGGGTCAACCACTCTCGGTCAGCTGATTTAGACATTCATATTAGGTCATTTATTGATAAAGAGGTAGCGCTAGGAGCCCTGTTACGTCCCTTCACGGGTTCCCAATTCTACCACTGGTGCCAGATTAGTCCCCTAATGATGTGGCCAAAGAAAAACTCACTGAGTAAGCATGTGATATTTTACCTAAGTTTCCCCCCCCTCCAGCTGCAGTGTCAATTCAGGGATAGTCAAGGGCTTCTATCAAGGCCTTCCCTTTAATTTCTCGCTTCTAACGGTTCACACTCTGTCAGAAAGGTTTGTTAGATTCCGCAGCGTGGTTTTGGGAGGTGGATCTCACTCGAGCGTATACACAGCTGAGAGTCCGTCCACTCTCAGTCCTGCTTCTTGGTATCTCGGCTAACAATAATGTTTATGTAGACATTGCACTGCCTTTTGGCTGCTGGACATCGTCTTTGTGTGCATGCACAACTAGGGCTGTTTTATGGCTTTTGCGTCATGAGGGCTTTTACGCCCTTTGCTATCTCGATGATTTTGTGGGCTAGAACCCACACAAGCGACCCAAGCTTATAACAGGTTTTGCGAGTTAGCAGCTCAACTAGGATTAGAACTAGCGTTAGAGAAGTGCTCTACATAAGATTATTAACCATCTAGTCTGCCTTAAGACGACCCCCCGGGTAGATATTGTCGCCCTCATGTTAGGTTTCTTAACATTGATACGTCAAAGTAATTTCTTGCCTGGGGATAAGGTCATTGGCCCTCATGTATTAAGATTTCCCAATGTTATGCTTAAAAGGAATGAGCTCCTGGTAACCGTCCATTCCTCCAAAACCCGATTCTCGTCTGATCCACCCCTAATTTTCCGCCTGCCAGCCATACCTAATTCCCACCTCTGCCCCGTTTGGGCTTGGCGTAACTACCTTGAGACAATTAACCCCGCCCCTATTGACCCTGCCCTGCTCCTCCCCTCTGGTGTCCCTCTGACTGCCCGATCCCTCCTCCATACTCTAAGAACTGCTGCTGTAGCTGCCACTGCATCTTCCGCTTCATGTACTCTCCACAGTCTGAGGAGGGGCGCGGTGCAAGCCTGTGCATGTGCTCGACTTCTGCTACCAGGGATCATGGCCACTGGAACCTGGAAGTCCTCTGCCGTCACTGCATACCTGGCACAGACTGTAATTGATGCTGCACCCGCGGCCCTCAGTAAGTTAGTGGCTTGAGCTCCGACACGTGACAAACTGATACTACAATCAACCACAATATCAGAACTTGCCTGAACTGCATAACCGACATCAGGTCCTGTAACCCACAAGTATTAAGATAACTGCTGGCCTTTCCATAGGTCCTGACTTATTTTCATTTAATAAATATACCTTAAATATTTTAATTGCTTTGTCTCTTTGTCCGAGTGTAGTGAATTAACACACATAATGTCACCTTTCCAGGAATGTTATATGATATCAATTTATCCTGGTACATTTATCTTTTATCGCTCAATATTGGAGTGGCTTGGGAGTCCTACGTGGCATATTATGATAATTAATTGATGTGAATAACTCGGCTTTCAAACCGAACTGATCTCTCTGCCATATACCCTTACATTATATCTGGCTTAGTAGGCTCATGTGTTTATGGAGATTTGGTACATTCAATCAGGTTCAGGGATTCGAAATAATGTTTGCCTAATGGTAATAGATTCTGGTTGTACGATATGTCATGCCAAATAGCCAACATTCTTTTGAGTTGGTGATTGACAGGTCAGTTACCATGGAAACCGTCCACTG
The DNA here is from genome assembly GCA_030323885.1 of Branchipolynoe longqiensis. NCBI lineage: Eukaryota > Metazoa > Annelida > Polychaeta > Phyllodocida > Polynoidae > Branchipolynoe > Branchipolynoe longqiensis. Next base: position 38,417,029 of record CM059200.1, read on the forward strand.
TGTTGTATATGGTCAGAAACGGCACTGGTTTCTAATATTTATGTAAGTACATAGATTGTATATATTACGGGCAGATGCATATGTATATATATATACATATGCATCTGACCGTCATATTACAGCTAATAGAAGATAATAATGATAATAGTGTTAATAATAACGGAGACATATTTAAACATGAATAAAAACCCAAAGCAAGTAATCACTGGTAATGTGTTAATTTGTCCATTATTATTATCTTAGAGAAATGTGTGATTGTTTATTCGTTGTTTTACGCCCTGGCAACATCTATCATATCAGGACGGGTACCGACTTGTGACAATGCGCACTCATGGTGATTTCATAGTGCTATCCCACTGGGAGACTAGGACACCGGCACCAGGACCCAATATCCCACACAGTCACATTATCCTGACACTGAGCCAACCAGTCCTTATCCTATCTTAATAATGCGCAGTGCCTCATTCTCAAAATATATGGAAGTTCTATTCTCTTACTGCATACAAAATGGAATATAAATTTGCCTCAGCAATGTTATTCCTTGTAGCGCTATCTATTGAAGGGTAGGCATACATGACTGCACAAAAGGGTCTATTGAAGTGTCATCAGGAAACATGTGATTGTTGGTGCAATGTGAGTTATGGTATATTTTCTATAGTGAAGGATAGGGCTGGGAGGGGCACCCACCCTAACTTCCACCGTGCAAGCTGAAGCTGTCACCCAGCGTGCTGGGTCTCAGCCAAAGACCCTATAACACTAAGACGGCTCACTCAGCCTGTACTGTGTAATCAAAATGATCAAACCCACCACCTGGCGTGCTGGCTGTTCTCTTGATTACACAGTTGCTATATTATATGTATAAATGTACATATGAATGTGAAAGATGTGTGATGACGATGATGATGATGCGTATTTGTTCACAGCAATTTCATATTGATGTGTATTCATACTTACCTATATCATGTATAATATAATCGTATGTGTTTACATGTGAAACACCAACCAGCTGCCGGGCTGATCAAACCCACCACAAGGTGGCACTGCAAAATTTACATTACCATGGGAGAGATAGGGAGTGAGCTGTCTTAGTGTTATAGGGTCTTTGTCTCAGCTTCAGTCCTTTCTGAGCTGCCAATGGAACTAAAAATACCAGTGTTAACAGATGCTATAACTGAATGAAAACATCAGTAATGGCAAAACAAATGGACAAACAAAAATCACGGATGTCTTAGAAAGGTTTCTTTTTTAATTTGTTTTAATTACATCGTACGATAATCTTAAGTTTCTGCCATTCTTTGACGTAAATAGAATTGGATGATCATTCTAATCTACACTACTATAGCTTGAAGTAGCTTTTGTTTTAAATGGGTTACCTTAGGGATATTTGAAATGAAGACGTCCCAAATTAATGTTGACGTTGCATGTCGAAATTCTGATACCATAAACTTCAGCAGTAACATGGCCTATTAAATTGACATTCTGATACCATAAACTTCAGCAGTAACTGGGCCTATTAAATTAACATTCTGATACCATAAACGTCAGCAGTAACTGGGCCTATTAAATTAACATTCTGATACCATAAACATCAGCAGTAACTGGGCCTATTAAAGTGACATTCTGATACCATAAACTTCAGCAGTAACTGGGCCTATTAGATTAACATTCTTATACCATGAACTTCAGCAGTAACTGGGCCTATTAAAGTGACATTCTGATACCATAAACCTCAGCAGTAACATGAACTATTAAATTAACATTCTTATACCATGAACTTCAGCAGTAACTCGGCCTATTAAATTGACATTCTGATACCATAAACTTCAGCAGTAACTGGGCCTATTAAATTGACAATCTGATACCATGAACCTCAGCAGTAACTGGGCCTATTAAATTGACATTCTGATACCATAAACTTCAGCAGTAACTGGGCCTATTAAAGTGACATTCTGATACCATAAACTTCAGCAGTAACTGGGCCTATTAGATTAACATTCTTATACCATGAACTTCAGCAGTAACTGGGCCTATTAAAGTGAAATTCTGATACCATAAACTTCAGCAGTAACTGGGCCTATTAGATTAACATTCTTATACCATGAACTTCAGCAGTAACTGGGCCTATTAAAGTGACATTCTGATACCATAAACTTCAGCAGTAACTGGGCCTATTAGATTAACATTCTTATACCATGAACTTCAGCAGTAACTGGGCCTATTAAAGTGACATTCTGATACCATAAACTTCAGCAGTAACTGGGCCTATTAGATTAACATTCTTATACCATAAATGTCAGCAGTAACTGGGCCTATTAAAGTGACATTCTGATACCATAAACTTCAGCAGTAACTGGGCCTATTAGATTAACATTCTTATACCATGAACTTCAGCAGTAACTGGGCCTATTAAAGTGACATTCTGATACCATAAACTTCAGCAGTAACTGGGCCTATTAGATTAACATTCTCATACCATGAACTTCAGCAGTAACTGGGCCTATTAAATTGACATTCTGATACCATAAACTTCAGTAGTAACTGGGCCTATTAAATTAACATTCTTATACCATGAACCTCAGCAGTAACTGGGCCTATTAAATTGACATTCTGATACCATGAACTTCAGCAGTAACTGGGCCTATTAAATTGACAATCTGATACCATGAACCTCAGCAGTAACTGGGCCTATTAAATTGACATTCTGATACCATGAACTTCAGCAGTAACTGGGCCTATTAAATTGACATTCTGATACCATGAACGTCAGCAGTAACTGGGCCTATTAAATTGACATTGTGATACCATGAACTTCAGCAGTAACTGGGCCTATTAAATTAACATTATGATACCATGAACGTCAGCAGTAACTGGGCCTATTAAATTAACGTACTGATACCATAAACTTCAGCAGTAACTGGGCCTATTAAATTGACATTCTGATACCATGAACTTCAGCAGTAACTGGTCCTATTAAATTGACCATTTGGACCAAATAGCCCACCTCTTTCTGACCTCAAAGCAATGGTCGCCAACCTCTGGGCGACGATTTTGGCTCGCTCACTGCTCCATGGAGACCTCGACCACCCACCTCGACCACCCACCTAATGCCTCTAATATCTCATTGTTGATAATAAACCAACTGTGACTTGTGCATCGATGAAACCATGTGCTTCACTTAAAATATAAATGTACTCCAAACTTGTGCATTATGAATGGGGACCTTTCAGTTTGCATGAGTCTCCCGTCAGATGGCACACATGCCGGTTTCTGTAATGCTTTGTTTGGATAGAAGCAGTTCATTCTAGTGTGCGGATAATGGTGTGTGTGGTAGGGGTGCATGGGGATTTAGGGGTGTGTGGTGGGGGCTTAGGGATGTGGTGGAGGTGTAGGGGTGTCTTGTAGTGTGGCACCTCAAAATCTTTAGCATCCCTAATCCCCCACCACACACCTACACCACACACCTACACCCCCACCACACGCCTACACCCCCTACCACACCCCTAAACCCTCATCACACACATACACCCCAACAACACACATGCCACACACCTACCACATCCCTAAACCCCCACCACACCCTAAAACCTCACCATACACATACACCCTCACCACACACACCAGACCTAAACCCCCACCACACATCTACACCCTCACCACACACAGCACACATACACCCTCACCACACATATACCTCAATCACACACACCTACACCCCACCACCACACACCTACACCACCAAACACATACCACACACCTACAGCCCCACCACATCCCTAAAGCCCCACCATACACCTACACCCCCACCAGACACCTACATCCCACCACACACCTACACCCCACCACACACCTACACCCCCACCACACACCTAAACCCTCACCACACACCTACACCCCCACCACACACCTACACCACCACACACATACCATACACCTAAACCCCCACCACATCCCTAAACGCCCACCACACACCTACACCACCACCACCCACCTACACCCCACCACACCCCTAAGCTGTCGCCACACACCTACACGCCCACCACACCCCTAAACCTTCGCCACACACATACACCCCAACCACATACACCTACACCCCCCACCACATCCCTAAACCCCCACCACACACCTGCACCCCCACCACACTCCTAAACCCTCACCACACACCCAACACACACCTACACCCCCACCACATCTCTAAACCCCCACCACACATCACCACCCCCACCACACACCTACACCACCAACACACACACACCTACACCCTTCTATCCAACCATGATGGCCGACAATGGGTGCTGTCAAAAAGTGTATATCGAGAGAACTGGCTCATGAAAGCTCCCCATTGTAAACATATTGATTTCAAGTATTAATACCATTACAATCAATTACTGTTAATATTGTATTATCATCAATGCATATCTTTCTGCAATGTGATCACCCCTTTTCATTTGTATTTTAATTATAGCTTAGCAACCATTTAAAACTTGTTGTCAATAACTGTACCAGCCAATTCACTTACCCACCAAATTCTGTTTTGTAATAGTCAAATTATTTACTTTCTTCCGCTATACAAACTACCCTGAGTTATTATTTGTTCATCATCACTCATAGTTGTTTATTTTGCATCAGTTTTTTTCAACATGCAGTATTGTTATTCAACTATTGACATGTGTCATTCCTTTGTCATTTTAATATGCGTTCTCTGTGGTGGAGTGGTTAGAGTGTCTGACTTTTTTCTAGGTCAGACTCCTAATCTGAGGGTCGGCGGTTCGTTTCCCCGTGCCCCCAGCACTGCCAATTTGGATTTCCACCGCTGTGTATAACTTACAGCGTCATCAAAGGCCGGTTGCTCTCATACCATGTCTATGTGGTGTGGGAGGTTAAAAATCCCTTGGGTCGGTAAAAGTGTAGGCTCGGGCTTTCTATCAACCAGCAGTGGAATGAGGAAGACCAATCGTCTATGACTGAAATTTCCCCTGCTTAAACAACTAATGGACCAAAAAAAAAATGGTTATCCTTTCCTAGTGTACTATATCGGGAATATATATCAGCATTGATTGATGATGTGCATATTGTTAGATACAACTAATCAATGGTACATTCAAACTAAAAAAGGGCCATTTACATAAACTGATAGACATTTAATATCTAATCGAATTTGCAATATCTAAATTGAATATATATATATACATATACATACAATTATGAATTAAAAAGATCTCATTAATTATGGGTGGGAAAAGTGGTTGTAGAAGTTTAATCACTCGTATTTGCCAACTGGCTTCTTCCTGTACAATTGCTTCATGGATGCATAGTTATCTTATTTGTTTACATACATTGTTTAAAAGAAAATATATCATCGGGTGTTTTGCTCAGTCGCAAATTTCGATACGTCAGGAACTACTTTAATATCTATCTACCAAATATAGAATTCACATTGATATATATATATATATTTAGGGCCTGAACAGAGGGGGGAAGTTGGGGTGAACAGAGGGAGAGCATTTGGGGTGAACAGAGGGGGGCATTTGGGGTGAACAGAGGGGGGCATTTGGGGTGAACAGAGGGGGCATTTGGGGTGAACAGAGGGGGGCATTTGGGGTGAATAGAGGGGGCATTTGGGGTGAACAGAAGGGGCATTTGGGGTGAACAGAGGGGGGCATTTGGGGTGAACAGAGGGGGGCATTTGGGTGAACAGAGGGGGCATTTGGGGTGAACAGAGGGGGGCATTTGGGTGAACAGAGGGGGGCATTTGGGTGAACAGAGGGGGGCATTTGCGGTGAACAGAGGGGGGCATTTGGGGTGAACAGAAGGGGGCATTTGGGTTGAACAGAGGGGGGCATTTGGGGTGAACAGAGGGGGGCATTTGGGGTGAACAGAGGGGGGCATTTGGGGTGAACAAAGGGGGCATTTGGGGTGAAGAGAGGGGGCATTTGGGGTGAACAGAGGGGGGCATTTGGGGTGAAGAGAGGGGGGCATTTGGGGTGAAGAGAGGGGGGCATTTGGGGTGAAGAGAGGGGGGCATTTGGGGTGAAGAGAGGGGGGCATTTGGGGTGAACAGAAGGGGGCATTTGGGGTGAAGAGAGGGGGGCATTTGGGGTGAACAGAGGGGGGCATTTGGGGTGAACAGAAGAGGGCATTCGGGGTGAACAGAGGGGGGCATTTGGGGTGAACAGAGGGAGGCATTTGGGGTGAACAGAGGGGGGCATTTGGGTTTTATACATCACATATATAATCTTTCACAGTATTACAAAAATCGTTATCATCTAAGAGTGCTGTTAAGTTGTGGGTCATCCTATCGAACCAGCTCAGGGGACCCATTAGCAGTTTGAGCTATTTTCTGTTCCAACAAGTGGTCCACAACTGGTTCATCAAAGGATGTGGTATGTGCTGTCCTCTCTGTGGGAAAGTGCATATAAAAGGCCCCTTGCTGCTTCTCGGAAAGAGTAGCCTATGTGGCAACAGCAGTTTTCCTCTAAAGAATTATGTCAGAATGATGATGTTTGACGTCCAATAACCGATGAAACAATAAAAAAAATCAATGTGCTCTAGAGGCGTTGTTAAATAAAACAAGCTTTACTAAGTCAGTAAGTGCTGTTCAACTGTACCTTCAATAAACACGCAAACATCTAGGTTGAAATGACAAGTAGCTATTTCACGTTGGTTGTTGTAGATAACTTTTGCATGGATAGGAACTGGGCATTTTTGTGAATAAAGAGACAGGGACAGAAACCAAAGAAAATCAAATGCATATCTGTTGAAATAAAGGGTGACTAGTTTACTTTGTTTTCATTGTTTCTCTTGTGACAAATTAACTACTTGAAGCTAATGTTTGGAAAAGAACGAAGAAGAAGAAGAAGAAGAAGAAGAAGGAAGGGAGGGAGGAAGAACAAAGGAAAGAAATGAAGAAAGAAAAGAAGGAATAATAAGCAAGGAGGAGGAAGAAAAAAGGAGGAACCAAAGAAGAAGACAAAACAAGAAAATGAAGAAGAAGAAGAAGAAGAAGAAGAAAATAAAGATGAAAGAACAGGAAGAAAAACCAGGCGGGACGGCCAATAAGTTGAGCACCTGTTTCCCCGCTGACAGGTTGTGGGTCGAAACCCAGCCAAGTCAAACAAACGGGGGAAGAAAGGGAGAAAGGGGGGAGAAAACACAATGTAAAAGAAGAAGAAGAACAAGAAGAAGAAGAAAAAGAAGAAGAAGAGCGCGAATTGATCAAGTGCACTCTGCGCACTCGCACAACTTGATCACCTCGACGTTGGCGTAGGCGGTCAGCTTCTGGGCGTCTGCCTCGGCCGGGCCGCACACGAACGCCATCTCCCGGGTGTAGCTGACCGCCGGGCGGCAGCACCTGCCCGGACACTCGCCGCAGTAGCGCCACTGCAGGCGCTGCACACTGCGGCACTCGCCGTACACGAGCGGCAGGTAGTTGGCGCTGCGGTACGTCGACCCGCACGGACTCCACTGGTTCTGAAACACCGGGGAGAGGGGGGGGGGGGGGGAGAGGGGGTAATTGTGGTGGGTTTGTTTGTTTATTTATTTATTTATAAATTAATAATTTGGAATATATATGTTATATAATATATCATATATATATGCCGTATAAGAATTATACGAGTATAATAACCCGGAATTCTATACTATCCTAACACCCACCCACCAGTAATCAGGTGGTTGAGCCTCGGACTACTCATCTACTGCTCAGGCTTCAACTCCGATGGTGGCGCCACTGCTCGCCTGCTCACTGTCCTACTCACTTAACTCTGAGAAATGTGTTAATGGCCCTTCACTAAATGATTACAAGCTATCAATTGGCACCTACAAGTAAGTAATAATATTCAGGGATGAAAGATCTCCGCGATTTCGCCGATTTCCGGGATTTTTCCTGTAGCTATAAGTGTATACTGATACATTGCGCCCATGTATAGATGTTGCCAGGACGTAAAACTCCAACAACCAACCAACCAATACGTTGTTTCACACTGCAGCACCATCAGCGTATACTAATATGTGGTGCAAACACCACAGCACTAGCAGCGTATACTACTAATATATGCTTCAAACGATGCAGCACTATCAGCGTATACTACTAATATGTGCTTCTAACGCCGCAGCACTATCAGCGTATACCGATATGTGGTGCAAACGCCGCAGCACTAGCAGTGTATACTACGAATACATGCTTCAAACGGCGCAGCACTATCAGCATATACCAATATGTATGAAACCCGACTTCCGGGAATTTTCAGCGATTCCCTGACAATGCTAAGCCTATGGGAGAATATCAGCATTTCCGCTTTTATTCCCGGAGACCACTTTCATCCCTGAATATTACTTAGCCAGACATATTTGTCGGAATTTCTGGCTGTATGGCAACTGAGAATAATTAATTACTTTACTATGCAAGTAACAGATTTATATGTCATAATCCGAAAGGTCGCTACACACATACATACACAGATACACACATACATATACACATATACATACATACATACACACATCCTACAAATACATACAGATATTCATCCATACATACACACATACATGCACACATACATACATGCATTCACATATGCATACATATATGCATACACACATATATAATACATATAGACATACACACATACATACACACATACATAATACATACACACATACATACACACATAGATACACATACATCACATGCATACACACGTAAACACACGGATGCCTTGGCATATTCATTGCGGTACAACAGACGCTGGTACCTTGACAAATCTGTAGTTGCAGGGCCTGAGCTGACAAATCCGTGACTCGGGCAGTGTCTTACAGGCCGGTTTTCGGGTCGCCATCCGCGTAGACACACCGGACCCGCAGCTGGCCGAGCAGGCCGACCATCTGGTCGTCCCCACACGGCACTCGCCCGGCGACTCTAAGGGAAAAGGGAAAGTTTGTTTTATTTAACGACGCCTCTAGTGCGCTTTGATTTTCATCAGCGGCTATTTGATGTCAAACATTCTGACATTTCTTTGGAGGAAACCTGCTGCCGCCACATAAGGTGTTCTTTCCAATAAGCAGCAAGGGGTCTTTTATATGCACTTTCCCACAGACAGGACAGCACATACCACAGCCTTTGATTAACCAGTTGTGGACAACTGGTTGGAATGGAAAATAGCCCAAGCTGCATTCACTGAGCAGGATCGATCAGATGACCCACACCTTCACAGGTGGACACTACACTGCCTGAGCTATGTCCCGCTCCTCGGCGACTCTAAGGGCCCGGTCACATACACGTTAGTGGACGTAGTTGAACGTAGTGGAGGCTAAAGTAGTTAAACATAGTGCAACGTACCAGCATCCATACTTCTCCGTGATGAGAACATGATAAGAATGTGTGTGGGCCATGAGTTCCAATTTAAGCTTTGGACATGTTCAAAAGAGAGGTACATTTGAGGCAAATGTAGTCTCCGTGATGATAACATACTCTAGAGTGCTCTAGTGTACTCTAGCATACTTCTTAATGTACTCTAGCATACTCTAGCATACTTTGACCCGCACAAAACCTCGGCCGTTCTGCCGTAGTCACATAGCCGTTAGTGGACGAAGTTGAACGTAGTTGAACATAGTGGAGGGTAACGTAGTTCAACGTAGTTCAAGTGAGTTTAACATAGTTGGACGTACCGGGATCTGTACCGTACCCTACCGGGATCCGTAACGTAACGTACCGGGATCCGTACCGTAATGTATTTATCCGTACTATTAGCAATTGCCGTACATTAACGTAGTTTAACGTAGTGATAGCACGTTTCACCCAGGTCAATCTATCCTACGTTCAACTACGTTCACTGACGTGTATGTGACCAGGGCTTGACCTAGTGATAGGACGTTTGACCCACGTTAATCTATCCTACGTTCAACTACGTTCAACTACGTTCACTAACGTGTATGTGACCAAGGTAAAGCCCCGGTCACATAGGCATTAGTGGATGTAGTGATACGTAGGATAGAATAACGTTGGTCAAACATGGTGTAAGTATGCTAAACTGGACTGAAATACGTTAAGCTACGTCAGGTTTTTGGTATGTTATGGTACAAATAAATACGTTACGGTATGAATGCCAGTACGTTCAACTATGTTCAAATACGTTCAACTACGTTGCCTCCACTGTGTTCACCTACGTCCACTAATGGCTATGTGACCAGGGCTTCGTCCAAGTATGCTAGAGCACGCTAGAGCACGCTAGAGCACGCTAGAGCACGCTAGAGCACACTAGAGTATGTTAGCATCACGGATGCAAATTCAGCCTCTAACGTACCACTCTTTTCAACATGTCCACAAATTTAATCAGAGTGTAAAATTGTCCGATATAATGCATGAGGATCTATGTGAAATTACTATAATAAATTGTAAACTGTCTATATAATGATAAAAGGTAATATATAAAAACCAAAGGCATATGAGGGATATGTGGAGTTGGTAAACTATTACTCATTAGGTATAGAAATTGTATAGTAAAATAGTCTTTGGAGGAGTGTCACTTCCTAGATATACTCCTTGGAAGAGTCACCTCACATACCCCCTCCCCCCATGGTGTTATTTATGGATCATTGGCCACTACAAGGCACTGTAGCCAGCATAACAAGGCCTTGGATACAGCAGATTGTACTCTGATTGGTGGATTGAACCATGTGACCACTGCCATCTTGGATTCTAGAAAACCTATATAAATCAATAAATGAAGGAGTCTCACTCTCCTACTTTCACTCCTCACCTATTTTCCTTCATAACCTGTATTGATTTCCTTTGGCTTGTCCACACCACCCACACCACCAGCCGGCGACTTTACAAGAGATCATGGCTCACCCACGTTATTACCAAGTTAACATCACGGACAAGTAGGGATGCCGGTATGTTCAACTACGTTCAACTGCGTCCAACTACTTTCAACTAACAGAGGTAGAGCATTTGGGGTGAACAGAGGTAGAGCATTTGGGGTTTTAGTTCTCTGGAGGCGGGAGAAAAGTGTTTTTTGGGGGATGAGTAATGTCGAGCCTAAAATGGTTTGCCTCGACCAGGGTTTGAATCCCACGACCTACCAAAACGAGAGACGGACGTTCAACTTATTCGGTCATCCCGTCAGGAAAGTCATATAATAATGGGAATCCGACTAACCAATTGCTGTCATATATATATCCCAATTCCTTGCCATTTGTGAACGTTAATCAGTGAATATTTTAAAAAAATCGCCTAAATCCGGAGAAATGGCGGAGATCTTTGATCGCTGCGTTATCCTTACCTGGATACCTGGATACTAAATTTACGGAATAGAGGTTATGAAGCGTGTAAACATTCCGGTCTTGGCTGATGAAAATTAACTTCTAATGAGAAAAAATGGTCTCGGGATCTTGAATTTCTCATTTGTCCAAAACATGTCTAAACGACAGTATAAACACAGCATTAAAAAAAAAAAAAGAACAACAAAAAACAACTTAAAACGGTTCATTGTAGGGCTTGTCACGACATTATCTGCGAGGGAATTAATTACAAGATTCTCAGCGATTACTAAAATTGCACCCGTATAGATCTCGCCTACCTTTGGCGGAATCTAAAACCCTCGCTGTTGGTTTGAAGGTCGGGTAAACCCTCGGAATCTGTCGCTCGGCGTTCGGCAGTTTCCGGCGGCGCGGCTTCGGCGTGTATACTTCCGGTACGAACGGCTGTGGGGTCCATGGCTGCGGAGTCCAGGACTGCGGGGTCCAGGATTGCGGGGTCCACTGTTTACGGGCTGTGCGCATGTGCGGCTTGCGGGCGTCCGCGCGCGGCGGCACGGACCCCGGCGGGCGATGCACTTCCGGTTTAGCAGTCCACGAGTACGGGGACCACGGTCTTGGAGTCCACGTTCTTGGTGTCCACCACCACTGGGTGCGCAGAGGTGGGTGGGTCCAAGGGGCCTTTGTAGTTGTCGTCGTCGTTGTTGTTGTTGACTTTGGTGCTGTTGTCATCGCTTCTGTTGTTGTTGGTGGTGGTAGTGTTGTAGTTGGTGTTGTTGTAGGTCTCCTTGTTGTTGTTGTCGTTGGCTTCGGGAGTGGTATTACTTTAGGCCTTCGCTCAGTGAGATGCTCAGCCTCCGTCAATTCTGCTTTTTCCAGAAGATATGATTCCGCTGAAATATTTTATTGTTAGGCATTTATGTGACACGTAAGGTGGGTTTATGCGGATATTGTGCAGCGCAACATTGGCATTCAGGGTGAATGTGCTTGTGCTATTATTATACTAATGTGGAATATGAGCTTTAAGGTTATAATATATATATATATGAGTCAGCCTCACGAAAACGGGCCAATCGGTGGTCAAGTGAAGATGTTGGCATCGCAATTCTTAAAAGTGTAGTGCATTTCTTTGTTTCATATTAAATTATCCTAGAAACAAATCAAGTTGTTTTATTTTCTCGACCTTTACATTCAGGATAAATTTAAAGACTTTCCAACACCTCTGTCAATGCTAAATCATAATTATCCTGATCGACGCCGACATCCAATCATCGATGCCGACAACTTTAACAGATATCGGCGTCGCAATTCTTAAAGACTCGTACATTTCTTTGTTTTATATTATATTATCCTAAAAACAATTCAGGTTGTTGTACTTTCTCGACCTTTACATTCAGGATAAATTTAAAGACTTTCCAACACCTATGTCAATTCTAAATTATAATTATACCGATCGACGCCGATATCCAAGCTCGACGCCAATATTGACCACCAATTGGCCTCTTTTCGTGATCCTGACCCATATATATAATACCGAACGGTGGCTAAGTTTTAGGGTTCTTCTGATCACTACACCTCTGTTAATCAGCGCTGCCAACACGCATCATCATACTCCACTGATGCTTCGCTATGTATGGGTTGTTAATAGCATATTTGTGTTGTGCCGTCCGTACACATTTCATATTAATTTTGAGTTTTTACTAACTTCAGTTACTTTGACGAGAGTGGCATCCATCACAGGGAGCGTTAGGGCTAGTAATAGTATAATACTACTAAATGTTGCGGCTTTTGAAACTGTACAATATATAACACGTCACTATGATAGAGTATACAACATAGCAGTATGAAATAAACAATATATACTTTATACTCATTTTATGAAACTACTGTAAAATATTCTGATAAAACACATTGGTGGGGAATTTGAAATGATCTATAAGGGATTACAAATGGTCTATAAAGGTAAATGATGTATAGGGCCAGGCGCATGAATGTAATTCTCTAGTGCTGGTGATCCTTTACTGGTATTAAATAGTCATTGTGTATTATATAGATAGTGTGAGAGGGGCATTACTGTTAGTGTGGAAGGAGCTCAAGAGCTCTACTCACAACCCCCTCCTCCCCAACTGTTAGTCACGGATCACCACACACACAGACACAACAGGGCAGGTGAGGCCAAAAGCAGCCACAAGGCATGGTGGTGGTGGGTAGATCACAGTTGCCATAGTGACACAAGAATGCTTACTGTTGATTGGTGGACCTAGAAATGCTTACTGTTCATTGGAGGGCATGGTCAGGTGATATGCCATGTCAGGTCCAGAAACCACTATATAATAATAAACCTGAGGGTGCAAGCTCGCACTTACTTTACTTTCACTCTATACTCTGCCTTTCTTATACTTGCCTGTATTGATTTCCTATTAGCCTGCCTACACAACTGCAGCTGCCAGACGACGACTTTACAATACCATGTATAACATCTTATGAAATACACAATATATAGCTTAATACATAGCTAAATATATAATGCTGCAATATATCACGATGGAATGGTAAACCCCTCTTTGCTCCACATTTCAAGGCGATATAAGGATGGTTCAAAAGTACTCACGTGGTATGTATATGGGTGGTGCCTCCGTATTGACTTTGAACGTGTACAACACACTGTCGGGAATAACAAAGTCCTTTCCGTAAAACCTGCAGAAGAAGTCAACAGTTAGTTGGTTGGTTGTTGGAGTTTTACAGCCACGCAACATATAAGGTTATAGCAGGATTGGTACCGACTTGTGACAGTGAGTACTCATGGCAACTTTATAGTGCTGCCCCACTGGGAGACCAGGCTGCCAGCACCGTGATCTGATATCCCACTCAGTCACATTATCCTGACACTGAGCTAACTAGTCCTTGCCCTATCCGAATAATGCCGAGTGCCTGGCTAGGGAGTGACAAGTATCAATTTTTAACTCGTTGTTTTGACTCGACCCATGGGTTCGAATCAGTGGGTTCGATTCCCACGATCTACCAAAACGGGAGACGGACGCTCAATTCATTCGGCCATCTTGCCCAGTCGGCCAGTCAACAATTTCTTTTTTAAAGAATGTACAGGCTTACCTGCGTAAGAATATGAGTACTTCGTCATCGTTCCACTGGGTGGTGTTTGTCCGCCTGGTCCGGTGGCGCCACCTGGTGCGTCCCGCCTGCGATATGCGGCATGTGAGACACTGGCTGACGGAGGGGAATTCACTTTTCGGGTGTTGTGGATCTTCCGTAGAGTCTCCAGCAAGACGCTTATTCACCCTGCGAAGGGAGCAGGCAAGCGACAAGAGTGTAGGCTCAGGGCTGACTGAGTAACTGGGGTTTTACATCCTAGTGACATCCAAGGTAAGATTAGGACATATGGTGAACCGATGTCTGATGGTGCGCATTTACAGTTAGACCGAATAGGGCTAGAGTCCCACTGAGATAGCATGGCGCCGGCACCACCACCCGATATATCACTGAGTCACATATTATCCTGATGGGCAATAAACCAGTCTGTGGGAGGTGGTGACAGGTACACAATTTGGTAAGATTTGTATCTAGATTTGATTCTACATATCTACCTTAGATACATGTCCACTAACTAAGCATTTGTGGCGACATATAAGGCAATACTGAGTCAATTTAATAGAACCTGTTTTGGCATGCATGCCAAAATTAATTTTGGATCGTTGCACTTCAAGTATTTCAAAAGTTAGCCATTTAAAATAAAGGTTACATCAAACTAAAGTAAGATAGACTATAACCATCAACCTAATATACTTATCCAAAGACCCTATAAATAGTATAATACTAAGACGGTTCACTCCCTATCTCTCCCATGGTAATGTAAATTTCACAGTGCCACCTTGTGGTGGGTTTGATCAGCCCAGCTGCTGGTTGGTGTTTCACATGTAAACACATACAATTATATTATTATACATGAGATAGGTAAGTATGAATACACATCAATATGAAATTGCTATTAACAAATACACATCATCATCAGCATCATCATCAGCCTCATCATCAGCATCACCATCATCACACATCTTTCACATTCATATATACATTTATACATATAATATAGCACCTGTTTAACCAAGACAACAGTCAGCGCACCAAGTGGTGGGTTTGATCATTTTGATTACACAGTACAGGCTGAGTGAGCCGTCTTAGTATTATAGGGTCTTTGACTTATCTCAGAAAATGACAGAAACTGAAAACCATTAGAACTGCAACATTAACAATTGCACCAGTATCTAAGTTGGGTATGTAAGACCAAATCTAACTAACTGTTTCTGTTTTGAAAATTTGATGCTTTGATTGGACTTTGCAACTATAAAGCTCCCTTCTCCCCCCCCCCCCTCCACTCCTTCCTCCACCCAGTGCACCCATAACATGTTGAAATCGATGGATGGCCCTTACTTGTTGTGAGTGCGCCATAACCAGAGCGTCCCGTCACGTGGTCTCCTCACCTCGCGTTCGATGCTGCGCGCCATGACGCCGAAGTGGCGAGCGCACTCGCGACACCCGAAGAAGTGATGGATGTACTCGCGAATGTTGAGCAGCACCTCGCGGGAATCGTACTGCGGGTCTGAAAGGACATCGGGGTTAGTTAGCTTTGCACACTGAGGTCGGCTGTTGGTCCTCTATGTGTGCCCTCTGACACTCACTCACCTATTTACTCGCTCACTCACTCACTCACACACTCAGTGACTGACCCTGTCTTACTCACCCACACACACACTCATTCGCTCACTCAATGACATACCATTTCTCATTCACTCACTCACACACTCACTCATTTACTGACATTCTCTCACTGACTGACTCACTAACTCACTCATTGACTGCCCCTGTTACTCACACACTCATTCATTCAGTGACTGCCCCCCTCTCTCACTTACACACTCATACACTCACTCACTTGCACACTCATTCACACATTCACTCAGCGATTGGCCCTCTCTCACTCAGTTACTCACTCAATCATACACATTCACTGACAGTCACACACTCACTCATACACTCAGTGACTGACACTCTCTCTCACTCACACTCACTCAGTCACCTACTCATACACTCACTCAGCGATTGGCCCTCTCTCACTTAGCTACTCACTGAATCATACACATTCACTGACAGTCACACACTCACACACACTCACTCACTCAGTGACTGACACTCTCTCACACACACACTCACTCACTCACCTACTCATACACTCACTCAGCGATTGGCCCTTTAACCATCGGGCTTTTCCGCCCCCGCCTAAGGCGAGCCTACGGGTTAATATAATTAATTGTTTCCATGTGAATTTCCTTGGGCCAGCCGCCGCCGTTGTACCCTTACCTCCCGCCTGCAAGTAGTCCGTCGTCGGTGGCCGCCCCGTACGGAAGGCGCCAGCCAGAGTATCGTCTAAATACTAGATTTGCTGTCATGCGCATTTATCGGCCTAAAGTGTATTTACATTAGGTTATTTCCACTACTGGCTGCCCCCTTCGTCGTTGAAGATATTATGAATGTTACTAACTGAATCCAAATATGCGCAGTCCAGCAAGAGTTGTTGCCGCTGTCTCTACTATTTAGTTTACATTATATGTCATGGTTCTAGCCTAAAAGTAACACTACGTTAATTCTGTGAATGCGTCAGTTATTAGATTCCCGCAGATGGGTAAATTACTTGCAGAAGGCCGACTTAGGCTTAAGGCCTCTCAGTTCATAGAAAGCAATCGAATATCAGGTTTCCATAGCGGTTAATCTACAATAAGACTGGAGGATAGTAAAGAATGCAAGGAACATCCTGATTCACCTTCACAAGAGCTCACGGTTTATTCTTAACCAAAGACTAACATGGATACCAGTATAAATAGTAATAAATGTCTTCGTTCCCTCCCGTGTCGTTTCTATAATTTAGTTTAGAATTTTTCCCATGAAAAGCCTAAAAATCGGTGGAAACGACGGAGCATGTAAAAACACGTCCGCCGGGTCTGGCCCCGAACGCCCAACCTTTTCTCGTTTTAGCTAGTCGCTAAGCAACGCTTTACCACCGCGAACCCTTGCCTGCCCAAGTGAAAGCAATTTGCGCGCCCGTAGAACGGGTGCGCAAATTGCTCACGGCGAGTAGACACGCCCACTTCAGCCCTCTCTCACTTAGCTACTCACTCAATCATACACATTCACTGAGAGTCACACACTTATCCACACACTCACTCACTCAGTGACTGACACTCTCTCACACACACACTCACTCACTCACCTACTCATACTCTCACTCAGCGATTGACCCTCTCTCACTTAGCTACTCACTCAATCATACACATTCACTGACAGTCACACACTCATCCACACACTCACTCACTCAGTGACTGACACTCTCTCACACACACTCACTCACTCACCTACTCATACTCTCACTCAGCGATTGACCCTCTCTGGCTCAGTTACTCACTCAATCATACACATTCACTGACAGTCACACATTCACTCACACACTCACTCACTCAGTGACTGACACTCTCTCACACACACACTCACTCACTCACCTACTCATACACTCACTCAGCGATTGGCCCTCTCTCACTTAGCTACTCACTCATTCATACACATTCACTGAGAGTCACACACTCATCCACACACTCACTCACTCAGTGACTGACACTCTCTCACACACACTCACTCACTCACCTACTCATACACTCACTCAGCGATTGACCCTCTCTGACTCAGTTACTCACTCAATCATACACATTCACTGACAGTCACACACTCACCCACACACTCACTCACTCAGTGACTGACACTCTCTCACTCACCCACACACTGACTCACTTATTCATACTCACTCAGCGATTGACCCTCTCTCACTTAGCTACTCACTCAATCATACACATTCACTGACAGTCACACACTCATCCACACACTCACTCACTCAGTGACTGACACTCTCTCACACACACACTCACACACTCACTCACTTACTCACACACTCACTCAGCGATTGACCCTATCTTGCTCAGTTACTCACTCAATCATACACATTCACTGACAGTCACACATTCACTCACACACTCACTCACACACTCACTCACTTACTCGCTTTTATATCTAAGTCGATGGATAGATGTTTGGAGGCTTGAACGTAGATAACAGGAAATTACAATAAAACTAATTGAGCATATTGCCTGTTTATATTCAGATAATAGATAACTTGAAGGTAGATACCAGATTATAATAAAATGATTTGAGTATGTTTAAACCTTAAAACCAACACCTAATGACCTCTAACAGAACAAGGTGAAGGCGGTCAGGGAAAATAACTATAGATAACCGAGCAACTAACCAATTGTAGAACTAACAGACTCACAGAGGGTAGGGAGATGTGGGAGAATGCTTACAAACAGAGAAAGAATGCATGAGGTCATTAGCTACACAACTGAAAGTAACAAAACAAGGGGAACCACAAGACTATTACTGTCTAGCAGTGAAAACAAGTAATTAGACTTAACTGTTATGGGCAGCATAAATACACCATCACCAAAATAAAATGTTTATTTATAATCGCATAATAGATAGTTTGAAGGTAGACCTACTTGATAACGGGAAACTATAATAAAACAGTTTGAGTATATTGGGTATATATATTCACATACTAGATAGCTTGGAAGTAGATTCCATGAAACTACAATAAAACAGTCTGGGTATATTGGGTATTTATATTCATATAATAAATAGCTTAGCTGTAAATAACAACAATTACAATAAAACAGTTTGAGCTTGTTGGGTATTTAAATTCACATAATAGACAGCTTAGGTGTTGATAATAGAAAATTACAATAAAATTGTTTCAGTATATTGGGTATATATATTTTCATAATAGATAGTGTCGTGGGGGTAATGAAAATGGGAAATACTGCGCCTAGAGCGGGACTCGAACCCACATCTCTTTGCATTCCGGGCCAGTGTGCTAACCATTACACCACCTAGGCTCCCTGATATCAACACACTCCCCACGCCTACCTGTCTATGTGGTTACTTGCCTGAGAGGTCAGTGCAGACCACTACATTCGTCCCCCTGGAATTGTAAGTCTTGTAATGCTTACAATTACATACATACAGGCAATGCACTAACACATACATACACAGGGTAGGTTCAACAATCATACAGCGCAAATCTTGTACAGGATCCTGATCACGGCAACCAGTGTCGTGGGGGTGATGAAAATGGGAAATACTGCGCCTAGAGTGGGACTCGAACCCACATCTCTTTGCATTCCGGGCCAGTGTGCTAACCATTACACCACCTAGGCTCCCTGATATCAACACACTCCCCACGCCTACCTGTCTATGTGGTTACTTGCCTGAGAGGTCAGTGCAGACCACTACAATAGCTTGAAGTTAGGTAACATGAAACTATGATAAAATAGTCTGAGTATATTGGGTATTTATATTCATATAATAGATAGCTTAGATGTAGATAACAGAAAATTGCAATATAATGGTTTGATATATTGGCTATTTATAGTCACATACTAGATAGCTTGAAGGTAGCTAATATGAAACTGCGATAATACAGTTTGAGCATGTCCAGTGGCGATAAGTATCAGATTCATATACCAGACAGCTTGAAAGTAGAACATGGAAAATTACAATAAAATGGTTGAAGTATGTTTCGTATTAATATGAAACTACGATAAAGCAGTCTGAGTGTGTTGGGTTTTTAGAGTTGCGTACTCTGCACTCACTTCGATTGTTGGTTTCCAGCGCGTTGACTGTGAGGGCATGGAAGGTCTGCCAGAGACTGCATGGGTAACCCCTGAGACCTGGCACGCTGCCAGAACACCCAGTCCACCGCAGAATGTCAGGAACATATGCATCTCCTGTCTGCTCCAAGTGAGAAAGTGTAGCCAGCAATTTGCAAAATTGAATGTATGTGTGTAGGCGATGCAGGGTCCGATGATTTTTAGTTGCTGCCATATTATTTTTGGATATAACTACATTAGGTTTGTAAATATGATTTATTTTATTTTAGCTATCATCCAGGAGCAAAAATAACCAAGGTTATTAACCTAACTTATCACTAATAGTTGGTTGGTGGTTGGACTTTTACATTCAGGCAACATCTACCTTCTAAGGTGGTATCACCAAGGGTACAGACTTGTGACTGCACACTCATGGCAACTTTATAGTGCTGCCCCACTCGGAGACCAGGTCACCAGCACCATGACCTGATATCCCACTCAGTCACATTATCCTGAAACTGAGCCAGCCAGTCCTTGCCCTATATCCGAATAATGCTGAGCGACTGGCTTGGAACTGACAAGTATATATTTGTAAGTCATTGATTTGATTCGACCAGGGTTCGAACCCATAGGTGCAAATCCCACGATCTACCAAAACGGGAGACGGACACTCAACTCATTCAACTATCTGCTCCTGACCAACCAAATATCCTACTCAGCCACATTATCCTGACACTGAACCGACCAATCCTTGCCATATCCTGGAAATGCTGAGCACTAGGCAAAGTGGCGATAAGTATCAATTTTAAGTCTGGTCTCAGCAGAGAGCGTGTATAGATGAGAGGGACAACTCTCATACTAGACCGTGTAACAGCTGCCGACTGTGGCGCTCCAAGTGGTGGTTGTTGAACAGTTCATGACACAGCTGTACGCATACCCAAACTCAAGGCATTGTCAATGGTCGTGTGCAATCTTCATACAGAAAAAGTGAAATATCTCTAAAACCACACCACCTAGAAACAAATTGCTTGGTACACATATAGAAAACATGTTTACCATGTTTTGAATAAAACTAATGTTTTGCACTGCGCGTACCGGCAAACTCAAGGCTTGTTCAACAATGACCGCGAGAGGTGCCACTGTCGCCTGTGTTACCGATTTTCGCGGGAGTTGTCCCTCTCATCTATATACACGCTCTCTGGTCTCAGCCAGAGATTGATCCAGCAAGTTTTATGATGAGATCAACCTGCTCAAATTTCATATTTATTTCTAAGTTTGGTTTATTCTAAAATAAGAATTACCTGAAGCTTGTTAAGGGCTTCCACCCACTCGACGCCTGTGATCCAGTGTGACACCCCTTGCAGCCACATGTCCAATTTATGCAGAAATCCCATCAGGTAGTAACTGCCAGGAAAGTACTGCAAAGCAGTTCGTTAGAGAAGTGAGGCTGTGAGGGGAAGCGGGTGAGTCAGAGATGGTCGGGAAATGGGTGTGAAAGCCTGCCGGCCAATCAGGTGGAAAGACGGCGGACTCCTCCGTCCACCTGAGGGAGAGTTCAAAGCATGGCGGGGTGGGCAGGGAAAGTGTGTCATTCCCGCCAAATCAAACGCTATGCTAACATTGCGACTAATATAATGAAGTCTGTGAGTATGCTTTACAAATATTTATATAATGAACTATATAGCAGACAGAGGATGAATTCAAGTTATTCAAATCAATAAATACTTTTAGTGAACAAACCACCAATATCTATATATAGATCTATATATAGATATATATCTATATATATATATACACACAGGAGTATAAATTGTCACACTGTAAACACGTGCAAACAATTTCTCTCAGCATTATATCTTTTCCATACTGAATCTTTTATAATATGCACATTTTTATTTTGTTCTCATCAATATTTTACTTCCTGTCTGACATACAATTTTGTGCTTAAGGTTTTTTTCTGGCTACGCCCCTGATATATATATGAAGAGTTCAGGTGCAAAACCACGTAAACGCTGATCCAAAAATGGAGATAAACATTGAAATCAAACCTTCAAAAAGTTAATTTTGTTATAATCCTACTGTTTTGTTCATTGCTCCATAACAGTTTGATCATACGAAAAGTGGAATTAGTGAGAATTAAAATTATTTTAAGGAAAAAATCTTTGATTTAACCTACATTTTTGGATTGGCATTTACGTGGTTTTGCGTCTTAACTCTTCAAATATATATGGAAAATATATGTAAAAACATGTAAATATATGTAAATGTATGTATGCATATGTAATTATATGTCCATATATAAACATTTGTGAATATATTGAAATTATGTGAATATAATGTAAATATATATAAATGTATGTAAATGTACGTAAATGTATGTAAACGGATGTAAATGTATGTGAGTATCTAAACGCATGTAAATGTGTGTAAATGTACATGAGTGTATGTAAATGTATGTACGTGTAAGTAAATATGAAGAGTTCAGCCACAAAAAGACGTAAATGCCAATCCAAAAATTGAGTTTAAATAAAGGATTTTTACATAAAGATAAATTTAACACTCATTAATTCCACTTTTCCTATGATCACATGGTTATGGGGCAATACACAAAACAGTAGGAATATAAAAATATAAACTGTTTGAAGGTTTGATTCCAATGTTTCTCTCCATTTTTGGATTGGCATTTACGTCGTTTTGTGCCTGAACTCTTCATATATGTAAATATATGTAAATGTATATAAATGTATGTAAATATATGTAAATATATGTAAATACATGCTTCTTTATGGATTCTCCTTTTCGATATTGGCTTCTGGTTAGTTTATGATAAAGCATTACAAAATATATGTAAGCGGAGTGGTTAGAGTGTCTGACTTTTTTCTAGGTCAGACTTCTAATCTGAAGGTCGGTGGTTCGATTCCGTGTGCTACCACCTCTGCCAATTTGGATTTCCACCGCTGTGTTTAACTTACAGCGTCATCAAAGGCCAGTTGCTCTCATACCATGTCTATGTGGCATGGGAGGTTAAAAATCCCTTGGGTCGGTAAAAGTGTAGGCCCGGGCTTTCTATCGACAAACTGTCTAATGGTGAAAACAAGTCTACTGAGACTTATCCATGATAGGCAGTATAAATCTTCAAGAAAAAAAATATGTAAGCAAACGGCACCAACCCTTGCAAGCGTCCCAATGTAGTTGCGAAGGACTTGCAATGCAGGACCGGATATGTTGTATGTGGCCCCAACTTCCAGCCACAGTGAGTGGTACAGACCCGATTCCAGGTCTTGCATATGTAGACCGTATGTTGAGGTGTGCCTGTTAAATAAAAGCTTTCTCAAACAGCGCTCCAAGGTGTGCATTGTCCACATATAATTGCAATGTAATGCTGATGTGAATAGTGGCGGCCTGGTAGTGCTTCCCCTACTGAGATACCGCGTTGTCATCTGAAGAAATAATCTGGCAGACACAATTTAGGTCATCGATGGAGGATTGTATGGCATTTGCATAGTGAGAGCATTGATATATAAACACTGGTGGACGCTGGTTCGTTGATAGATAAGGGATTCACCCTGTACTCGCAGTACACGGGTGAATGACAGCATCGTCTAAATGCGGGCGAAAATAGCTTTAGTATGGAACAGTAAGTAGAATGCCTGCTTCCAGTATCAAATGGCTACTTATATCGTCACAGAGTTGGTGAAATGGGAGAGAATGCAAAAAGACAAGATGGCTGCCATAGAACGCCATGGATTTCACCTTTAAATTCTATTAAACTATATGTTTTATTATATTTTTCAACTCAAAGGTAGCGGGGAAATATTAACACATATATAAAGAATAAATATTGCTTTTTCGATTGTGGATTTAGGCTCTCATTTCATATCACCGCTTTTTCAACAGCTTTTATATAGGGGTGGTATTCACCCGTGTACTGCGAGTACATGGTGAATCTGTTATCTAATTGGTTGATTGCTTGTTGGAGTTTTATGTCCTGGCAATATCTACGGTCATATCAGGACGGGTACTGTCTTCTGACAGTGCGCACTCATGGCGACTTTATAGTGCCTTTAAAAGTGACTTCAAAAGTGACGTAACGTCGATTATAACAATCAACCTCATATATGTATATATATAAATATATATATATGAGTCAGCCTCACGAAAAGGGGCCAATTGGTGGTCAAGTGAAGATGTCGGTGTCGCAATTCTTAAAAGTGTAGTGCATTTCTTTGTTTCATATTAAATTATCCTAGAAACAAATGAGGTTGTTGTATTTTCTCGACCTTTACATTCAGAATAAATTTAAGGACTTTCCACCATCTCTCTGTCAATGCTAAACTATAATTATACCGATCGACGCCGACATCCAATGATCGACGCTGACAACTTTAACAGATATCGGCGTCGCAATTCTTAAAGTCCCGTGCATTTTTTGTTTTATATTAAATTATCCTAGAAACAAATAAGGTTGTTGTATTTTCTCGACCTTTACATTCAGGATAAATTTAAAGACTTTCCAACACCTCTGTCAATGCTAAATTATAATTATATCGATCGATGCCGACATCCATGCTCGACGCCGACAACTTCCACCAATTGGCCTCTTTTCGTGATCCTGACCCATATATATATATTTTTCTTTTAAAGACAAACTGAAAACCACGGAATATGATTAAAAGTTACTTCGCAAGTAAACTAACATCGATTGTAACAATCAACCTCATATATGTATCTATTTAAAAAAAAGACAAACTGAAAACCATTAGACTATAGTCAAAGTTACTTCACAAGTGAAGTAACATCGTTTGTAACAGTCAACCTCATAAAATTATATTTATCTATTTGGAAAAAAAAGACAAACTGAAAACCATTAGTCTATGGTAAAAGTTACTTCAAAAGTGAAGTAAGTTCGATTATAACACTCAACCTATCAGGGATGAAAGTGATGTCCAGCAAGAGATGCGGAAATCAGGCCCAGACCTTGGCGCCAATGGAGAATTTCCGTGAAAACGCGGATTTCCCCCCCCCCCCCCCATAGGATTAGCATTGTCAGGGAATCGCGGGAAAAATGCCGGAAGTCAGGTTTCAATTGTGCTTGTTGTGACGATGCTATCGCTCTTGCCCAACTTTCTTGTTTGGGTTTTACATTCTACCAACATCCAAGGTCATATAAGAATGGGATTCGAACTAACTAATTGCTGTCATGTATGGTTTATTGGGGTTTTATGTCATAGCGTCATATCAGGACGGGGCTGTCATATATATCGGCATTTTGTGAATGTTAATTGGTGAATACCGAAATCCGCGAAATTGCGGAAATCTTTCATCCTTTTAAAAAAAATTGTATTGAGGCTGTATTTATAGTGTTGGTGTTATCTTACCACACAGTACCTGCTGATAAGGTATTTGATTGCCTGCATTTCAGTAGCAGATAGATAATTGGTTGGTATGGTTAGTAGCCTATGTTAGTTTTTGGGGGATTTTCTTGGCATATATGTATTATTTTTCTTTGTTCTACTCTTATTACTAGACTAGCCTACTCCAATGTACATATCATAGGCTTGTACGTAGCCTATTATCCCTGATTTATCTAGATACAAAAAAAAGACAAACTGAAAACCACCAGGATGCTGCCGGAGGGTGGGCGGGAACCTACGTGGTCATGCGTGTCGGGAAGGGAGACTTCTGCGGTTCGGGCTGGGTGCCCTGCGGAGGGCGCAGTAAATGTTCCACTGACAGCTCAGTGCCCTCACGAAGCTTGTCACGGTCCGTACCCCTGTCACGGAAAAGGGCACCGAGTGAGGTCAATGGGTGGGTGGGTGATGGAGGGGGTGATTGAAGGGATAATTGGATGAGTAGGTCGGTGAGTGGGTAAGTGGGTGTGAGTTAGTCAGTAGGTAGGTGAGAGGCTGAGTAGGTGTGGGTTAGTGAGTGGTTGAGAGGGTGATTGAGTGGCTGTCAGTTAGTCAAGAGGTAGGTGAGGGAGTGAGTGGGTGTGAAGGGGTGAAGGGTGTGAGTTAGTGAGTGAGTGAGTGAGTAAGAGGGTGATTGAGTGTCAGTTAGTCAGTAGTTACGTGAGAGGGTGAGTGGGTGTGAGTCAGTGAGTGGGTATGAGTTAGTGAGTGGGTGTGAGTTAGTGAGTGGGTGTGAGTCAGTGAGTGGGTATGAGTTAGTGAGTGGGTGTGAGTTAGTGAGTGGGTGTGAGTCAGTGAGTGGGTATGAGTTAGTGAGTGGGTGTGAGTTAGTGAGTGGATGTGAGTTAGTGAGTGGGTGTGAGTTAGTGAGTGGGTGTGAGTTAGTGAGTGGGTGTGAGTTAGTGAGTGGGTGTGAGTTAGTGAGTGGGTGTGAGTCAGTGAGTGGGTGTGAGTTAGTGAGTGGGTGTGAGTTAGTGAGTGGGTGTGAGTTAGTGAGTGGGTATGAGTTAGTGGGTGGGTGGGAGTTAGTGAGTGGGTGTGAGTTAGTGAGTATGTGTGAGTTAGTGGGTGGGTGGGAGTTAGTGAGTGGGTGTGAGTTAGTGATTGGGTATGAGTTAGTGAGTGGGTGTGAGTTACTGAGTGAGTATGAGTTAGTGGGTGGGTGGGAGTTAGTGAGTGGGTGTGAGTTAGTGAGTATGTGTGAGATAGTGGGTGGGTGGGAGTTAGTGAGTGGGTGTGAGCTAGTGAGTGGGTATGAATTAGTGAGTGGGTGTGAGTTAGCGAGTGGATGTGAGTCAGTGAGTGGGTATGAGTCAGTGAGTGTGTGTGAGTTAGTGAGTGGGTATGAGTTAGTGAGTGGGTGTGAGTTTGTGAGTATGTGTGAGTTAGTGGATGGGTGAGTTAGTGAGTGGGTGTGAGTAAGTGAGTGGGTGTGAGTTAGTGACTGGGTATGAGTTAGTGAGTGGCTGTGAGTTAGTGAGTAGGTGTGAGTTAGTGAGTGGGTGTGAGTTAGTGAGTGGGTGTGAGTTAGTGAGTATGTGTGAGTTAGTGAATGGGTGTGAGTTAGTGAGTGGGTATGAGTTAGTGAGTGGGTATGAGTTAGTGAGTGGGTGTGAGTTACTGAGTGGGTGTGCGTTAGTGAGTGCATGTGAGTTAGTGAGTGGGTGTGAGTTAGTGAGTGGGTATAAGTTAGTGAGTGGGTGTGAGTTAGTGAGTAGGTGTGAGTTAGTGAGTAGGTGTGAGTTAGTGAGTGGGTGTGAGTTAGTGAGTGGGTGTAAGTTAGTGAGTGGGTGTGAGTTAGTGAGTATGTGTGAGTTAGTGAGTGGGTGTGAGTTAGTGAGTGGGTATGAGTTAGTGAGTGGGTATGACTTAGTGAGTGGGTGTGAGTTAGTGAATGGGTTTGAGTTACTGAGTGCATGAGAAGGTAAATGAAGAGTGGGTGATTGAGTGGGTGGGTGAGTCAGTAGGTGGGTGCGAAGGTGAGTGAGCAAGGAGGTGGATGAGAGGGTGAGTGGCTATGAGTTACTGAGTGGGTGTGAGATAGTGAATGGGTATGGGTTAGTGAGTGAGTGTGTGAATGGGTGAGTGAGAGGGAGTGATTGAGCAAGTCGGTTATTGAGCAAGTGAGTAAGTGTGAGGTGACGCAGGTGCAAGTGAGTGAGTGAGTGGGTGGGTGTGAGTTAATGAGTGAGTGGTTGTGAGTTAGTGAGTGAGTGGCTATCAGTTAATGTGAGGATGGTGAGAGCAGTGAGTGAGGAAATAGGTGAGTGGGTGAGTGGATGAAGTTGATGAATGTGTGGGTGGCTGAACCAGTGGGTGAGTGAATCAATGAGTGAATGCATTAATGAATGAAGTGAGAGTGTGTCTGTGTGTATGGGTGAGTGACTGGATAGGTCAGTGGGTGAGTGGGTGAGTGAAGAGTGTGAGTGACGGTAAGTGAAGGGTGTGAGTGGCTAAGTCAGTGAGTGAATGAATGAATGAATGAATGAATGAATGAATGAATGAATGAATGAATGAACAGGTGGGTGATGATGGGCGGTAAATACCGTTAATAATTATATTACTTTAGTTTGAAGTAACTTTAATCTTAAATGGCAAAGTTTTGAGATATTTGAAGTGCAAGCGCGTATAATTAGTTGTTGGCAAATGCATCAAAACTCTGACACCATAGGCTTCAGCAGTAACAGGTTCCATTAAATTGACTTAGTATCCCCTTCTATGCGACACGGAATCCTTAATAAGTGCATCAGTATCTAAGTTAGATATGCAGAATTAATTCTAGATAATTGTTTTGGTTTTGAAAATGTGATGCTTCATCGGTATTGTGGGGAATCAGATCGTAATTTACTCACTCCACAATTGCGACCAGCGTTCCATCCTGTTGTAGCTCATATACACCGGAACTGATGTCTGTCCTGCGCAGGCGCATCACGTGGACATTCGGCAGTCCAGAAAGATCCAAGAGCAGCTGCCCACATGTGTAAGAAATAGCCAAATGTAATAAAGCAGGAAATAAAGAGAGTAAGACACATAGGTATGTGTAAAAATATACTATAAATAGTGTATAGTGCTTAGGCCGCAGTTGGCTCTCAAGTACCAGAATACGACGGTGATGGCGCCACCGTAGCCCTGTAGTCCCGCAGCTTATGAGTAATTAAATACAATAATCGAGTAGAAAATAGGCTAAATAAATAATACCTCCTGCCGAAGATGTATACCTGTACAATATTATACCAACTGTAAAATAAAATACTATATATATATATATATACGCATTTGACAGACAGATTGTACAGATTGACAATAGCCAGTAGCCGGAACTAATTTAGTCATTAAGAGATGCAGATATTTAGTAAACCATCTATCGCACAATGTGGGTTTTAAACATTCACGGGGAGGGTGGGTAGGTATAGCCATTGTCGATATCAAAACTCACAACCTCGGTTTGATTGTTGGTTGTTGGAGTTTTACGTCCTAACAACATCTAAGGTCATGTCAAGATGGGTACCGACTTGTGACAGTGCACACTTATGTCAATTTTATAGTACTGCCCCACTAGGACACCAGGCTGCCAGCAACATGACCTGATATCCCACTCAGTCACATTATCCTGACACTGAGCCAACCAGTCATTGCCCTATCCTAATAATGCCGAGTGCCTGGCTAGGAAGTGACAAGTATCAATTTTTAAGTCATGGGTTTGATATCGACACGTCTCTAATCCCATATCTCATAATAACCTTAAAATTGCATAGTCCGATGCTTTTGAATTTTTGACATTTTCTGAGATAAATACATTATGCTAATCATTATAGTCTACTTTAGTTTAGTTTGAAGTAATTTATATTTTAAATGTTTAACTTTGGAGTTATCTGACGTCAAAACATGCCAACTTAATTTTGGCAAGCATGCCAAAAATCTGGCAACATAGACTTCAGTAGTAACAGGTTCTATTAAATTGACTTATTACGATCTTTTATGCAGCAAAACATGCTTATTAAGTGCACCAGTATCAAAGTTGAATACATAGAATTATGTCTATATAAGTGTTTTGGTTTTGAAAATGTGATGTTTTCATTGGACTGTGCAACTTTAATTTTTTTTGTTTCTTGAAGATTTATACTGCCTATCATGGATAAATCTGAATAGACTTGTCTTCACCATTAGACAGTTTGTCGATAGAAAGCCTGAGTCTACACTTTTACCGACGCAAGGAATTTTTACCCCCCCACACCACATAGACATGGTATGAGAGCAACTGGCCTTTGATGTCGCTGTAAGTTATACACAGCGGTGGAAATCCAAATTGGCAGAGGTGGGGGCATGGGGAATCGAACCACCGACCTTCAGATTAGGAGTCCTGCCTAGAAAAACGTCAGACACTCTAACCACTCCGCCATAGAGAACACCACAGACTATATAGAGCCTATATAGATAACAATATGCTCACTTGTTTCGCTTTGTTTTCGTCGATATTATCGGATTCTTTTTCCACGATGGCGAGGACCACGGTGTCATCCACTGATACCCGCGATAAGATGTCTCTTGTGGAGCTGAAATGCATCGATTTAAAGGCCATCTTTGTCGAATCTGATTGGCTGGTTCCATGTGGCTAACATTAGGACTGTCCTAAAATGTTTATCATCGCAGTAATAATATTTAAAAGAATACTTCTAAGAAGGAATCACAATAATTTTTTTGAAACGTATTCCGACGTTTGAAAATGAAGCCAATGCACCATGATATATGGCTCGTTGTTTCTCTTATAAATATATTTTGGTGGTGTTTAATGAAAATGTGTTTGTGCGATATTGTCATAAATCAGCTCTGCGGGAAAGGCCAGGGGACCGAGCTACCAGATCTTAGCGCTTTATTTACATTTCCACATTTATTCTGCTAATAAATTGGAGGTGGGGGGGGGGGGGCAAATAATGCCATTTGGTACTGATATATATATATATATTACTACCCATACATTGTTTAAATATTGACTTTTTTTTTTCAAGGAAAAAGATCCATCAAACAAACGTATACTATGGGAACAGGTACAGAAACCACGGAGCTGAGGGAAACGGAATGTGAAAAAGATGTGGCAGTACTCATTGATAACGACCTAGTCTTTGAACAACACTGCCAAAATATTGCCGCTTCAGGCAACATACTAGTAGGGATAATGAGGAGGACGTTCAACCATATTGACAACATTCACACTATTCACGCGAGACCTAATTCGTCATCAGAACGAGGCTGATTACGCGTTGGGTATTGGAAATTGCCATAAGACACTGCTGTGTGCCGATGTGTATGAACTACTACAGAAATTAAAGGAGTAAAATTTGAAGATATTCACTTTTGAAACTATCATATTCATCTTTGCATACCTTCTTTCTATTTATTGGTCAATTTTCATGAAGATAGAGTGACGATCAGATGCATTTCAGTAAGCAATGTCAACAAAGTCCCTCACCTTGGCTGCCAATCTTTTCTTAAATTCAAAATTGCATAACTTTCTTAATATATATATATTTAACAAATATATTTTGACCCTTTTAAAGCTTTTATTAATTTGTAATTATTAAGATTAATTGTTTAACTGTGTTGCACAGATAACTACGCTGAGAGTTCTGCATTACATGATACCACCATAACTATGCAGACTTGAAGTTGACAGTCATATTGTAGTTAAAGAATGGGAAAATCACCATGTAAGGGTCATCCAACCTTCGTGAAAATTGGCTAATAGATAGAAAATAGGTATGCAAAGATGAATATGGTAGTTTCAAAAATGAATACCCTCAAATTTGAGTGATTTCGAGAGGTAATGATCGACGAAAAAGTATTCACATTACTTTTCATTCAGCGGCGCCTCGCAGACGCGTAAGTGGCCTCGGTCTGGTTTCAACATGGCCGCGGCGTGAATAGTGTGAATTACATTTAAATATAACATGTACAAGGGCCTCATTAGGCCTAGGCTTGAATATGCGTCATCTGTATGGAGTCCTCTGAGAACAAAAGATATTGACCTGTTTGAAGGAGTCCAGAGAAGAGCCACCCAACCAACTAGTAATACGGATGAAGGATCTGACATATGAAGAAAGGCTGAAAACTCTTGATCTGCCTCCCCTCAAATTCAGGAGACTATGTGGCGACATGATACAGGTGTATAAATATATGCATAACCTGTATGATACATGCTGGAGAGATGTGCTACCCATTGCAGGACAGTCGTCAACTCGTGGCCATCAGTTTAAGATCAATAAAATAAGAGTAAACAATAGGACAAGAGGTCACTTCTTCTCACAAAGAATAATGAATGACTGGAATTCTCTTCCACAGGATATAGTGACAGCACCATCAATTAATGCATTTAAAAGTAGGCTGGACAAACATTGGGTTCATAATCCCTATCTCTACGAATATAAGGCATCTATGGATGTTTTTGACTGATATTACCGAGAAAGAACAATATGAGCGGTGCATAGGCAAAGCTTTGCCTTCCCGCTGTATAAAATATCTATCTATCTAACAATATGCAAAAGCTATCTGTCTCCTGATGCAACTTTCAGCCAGCCAATCAGGTACGTGAAAGATGGCCTTGAAGGCCTGGTCACATACACGGTAGTGAACGTAGTTGAACGTAGTGGAGGCTACCAGCATCCGTACTTATCCGTGATGAGAACGTGATAAGAATGTGTGTAGGCCGTGAGTTCCGCGTTTTTTTGTTGTAAATTAATTGTTTAAGCAGGGGAAATTTCAGTCGCAGACGACTGGTCTTCCTTTAAGCTTTGGATATTTTCAAAAGAGAGGTACGTTTGAGGCAGACATAGCCCCTGTGATGATAACGTACTCTAGCTTACTTTTTACTGTACTCGAGCGTACTCTAGCATACTCTAGCATACTCTGGTGTACCCTAGCACACTTTGACTTGCACAAAACCTTGGCCGTTCTGCCATGGTCACATAGCCATTAGTGGACGAAGTTGAATGTAGCGGGATCCATACCGTAACGTATTTATCCGTACTATTAGGTGGGTATTCAACCAATACCTGCCGTACCTTAACGTAGTTTAACGTAGTGATAGCACGTTTCACCCATGTTAATCTATCCTACGTTCAACTATGTTCAACTACGTTCTCTAACGTGTATGTGACAAGGGCTTCAAGTTGAACAACCAAGCATAATGGAGAAGTGACAAATGCACAGGTCAGTCCGATATCAGTTTTATCGCTGAACCCACCTGACGGGATCCATGACAGGCCACACCCTGGGTTTGCCCTTCACTGTGGACACGTAGTCGACTGTACCGGAAATGAGTGCTGGCACCGTGCCAGCTCCAACGTACTCCACACCGTGGTACTGTCGGTTCTTTAGGTACGGTGGGAAGAACTGCGGAAGTAGACAAAAGCAGGCCTAACTAACTACACAGTCGCATAGCGGATTCAAAATGGCCGCGTGGGGAAAACGGAATGAACGGTCACTTACTGGGATGAGTCAGTTAGTCAATGAGTGAGTTAATGAGTCAGTCAGTGAATGAGTCAGTCAGTGAGTTAGTCAGTCAGTCAGTGAGTCAGTCAGTAAGTGAGTCAGTAAGTGAGTTATTAAGTGAGTGCGTAAGTGAGTCAGTGAGAGGGTCAGTGAGTGAGTCAGTAAGTGAGTCAGTAAGTGAGTCAGTAAGTGAGTCAGTGAGAGGGTCAGTGAGTGAGTCAGTGAGGCAGTAAGTGAGTGAGTCAGTATGTGGGTGAGTCAGTGAGTCGAGAGTGAGTCAGTGAGTGGGTCAGTCAGTAAGTCAGTGAATCGGTCAGTCAGTCAGTAAGTGAATCAGTGAGCGAGTCAGTGAGCGAGTTAGTGAGTGACTCAGTAAGTGAGTCAATCACTAGATGAGTCAGTAAGTGAGTCAGCCAGTGAGTCGGTAAATGAGTCAGTGAGTCAGTCAGTGAGTCAGTAGATGAGTCAGTAGATGGTCCAGTGGGTGAGTCAGTGGGTGAGTCAGTGAGTGAGTCAGTGAGTCAGTAGATGAGTCAGTAAGTGAGGCAGTCAGTCAGTGAGTCAGTCAGTGAATCAGTCAGTAGATGAGTAAATCAGTGAGTTAATTAGTGAGTCAGTGAATGGGAATGTATGACCAAGCGCATATTTGGGGTCATATTACACTGGGCACTGACTTGTAACCGTGCACATTTCATGGTGGCTTTATAGTGATGTCCCATTGCTGGTATGCACCGTGAGTGAGTCTCTGAGTGAGTGCTTCCATGAGTGAGTTGAAGAGTGAGTGCGTGTTTGAGTGAGTGAGTGAGTGAGTGATTGTACGAGTAGGTGAGTCAGTGAGTGGGATGTTATGACTAAGCACACATTAGTAGAGCTGCCAACATTTGAAAATGAAAAAACTGTAATCTTTTCATATTGTCGTGGGGGTGATGAAAATGGGAAATACTGCGCCTAGAGCGGGACTCGAACCCACATCTCTTTGCATTCCGGGCCAGTGTGCTAACCATTACACCACCTAGGCTCCCTGATATCAACACACTCCCCATGCCTACCTGTCTATGTGGTTACTTGCCTGAGAGGTCAGTGCAGACCACTACACTCGTCCCCCTGGAATTGTAAGTCTTGTAATGCTTACAATTACATACATACAGGCAATGCACTAACACACACATACACAGGGTAGGTTCAACAACCATACAGCGCAAAGCTTGTACAGGATCCTGATCACGGCAACCAGTGTCGTGGGGGGGTGATGAAAATGGGAATACTGTGCCTAGAGCGGGACTCGAACCCACATCTCTTTGCACTCCGGGCCAGTGTGCTAACCATTACACCACCTAGGCTCCCTGATATCAACACACTCGCCACGCCTACCTGTCTATGTGGTTACTTGCCTGAGAGGTCAGTGCAGACCACTACAATATGAACACCAGCCTTTTGAGGTCTGCGGTGATGGGGAACTCATACGTCCCGCATTGCGTCCTACACACCTACCACATTTCTATGCCATTTCGGCATACATTTCTGTTCTCTATTTTACCTGTTTGAAATGTAATTTTTTACTCAAATATGTTTAACCACTGTATGACCCCCCGATAGCCGATGTTTACTTTTTGTGCCGGGCAGCCATCAAACAAACAAACAAAATGCGTCCTACAGAAGGATGTCCTTACCCGGAGGGTTGGGTAGTTCCGGATGCGCATGCTCCGACAGAGCGGCACATTGCGAGGCTGCGAGCAGGCGACAGCTCCAAGCTTGACCACGTGACCCCAGCCTGCAATGGAAGTTACTGAGAGCTTAGTTCTATAAAGCATGAGTAGGGTATTCATTTCTCCTTTTTAACGAAATAAAACATTCAAAAAAATTCTTAAAGTTGAATAACGTGTTGCTTTTTATTATTATTTATTATATTTATTTATATTATATAATTATATATATTTATATTTATTAAATATGCAAATAAGGTTTTGTCTTTTGTTAGCACGTTTAACCCAATGTAGAAATAACTAACACCTAAAGTTATATCAGGACAGCATATAAATATATATATAGGACATACTTATATATAACATATATATATATATAAGAACATATATATTCTTTCTTTCTTTTTAAACAACACCCTTTGTTGTTGTTTTCTACTCATTATTCTGTTTTCTTTCCTTTTGTTACATTTGTTGATTAGGCATGGGAAATTCCAATCACAGACAATTTGTCTTCCTCATTCCACTGCTCTTTACGCTCTCCTAGCATCCGGCTAGGTAGTGACAAGTAGGCCTATGATTCTTTAAAGTCGCCGGCTGTACCTCACCCAGATACAAACAAATCCAGCATCAAAAGCTCTCCAAACATACCTTTGCTTAGTTTGTTCAGTTCATGCCACTGAACATGTGGGAGGAGAGTTGAGGTCTGTGATGTATGAATGACATCATAGGTAGGATTCCCTCATTACATGACCTAGAGGGGTTCCCCACACACAGGGGAAGCCATGGCAACCACCAAGATGGCAGCCACAGAAAGCTCTCAATTCAACTTTTAAAATCTACATGATTTAATCAATTATTCACACAATAAGTAGCTGGTTATGATAAATAAACATTTGAACTTTATATTTATCATTTTAGATTGCAATTTCTAGCATTTCTTTCTCTATATGGTTGTCTAAAAGTGTCAGTTCTGCTGGACTAAATAATACACAACAGAAGCAACCAATGTCAGCACTCTCGCCCCACATAGGTAGTTGCATAAACTGAAAACTGGCAAACGTATGCTTGGAGAGCATTTGTCGGAGTACGGATAGTGTCTCAGCGACCTATATCTGGTCCCTTTAAGTCATTGGTTTGACTCAGCTGGCTTTCGAAACCATGACCTGCCACACGGGAACCGGTCGTTCAACTCATCCAACCAACCCGTTGTAGTTCGCCCTCAATGTTTGGTTTTTATTTAACTTTTTTGTTGCATCCCCCCCCCCCCCCACTCTGCTGACTTTGAAATCCGCTTCCTCAGCGTTTTAACCGTCAGAATTCGAAGTATGTGAAACAGACCCCAGCGTTGCATAGTTACACGTATGGGAAACCTCTTATGTCTAAAGATAGACTTCGCTTAACTCGTACCATATGCCTCTATGGGCCTGGATTTGGTAAGTAGCCACAGGCCACAGATCATAGCCAGAACCATAGATATATTCAAAACCATAGCCACTGCCATAACTAGAACCAGAGCTATATCGAGAACCAGAGCTATAGCTAAAACCATAGACATAGCCAGAACCATAGCCAGAACCATAGCTAGAATCAGAGCTATATCCAAAACCAGATCGAACCATTGCCATAGCCAGAACCATAGCCAGAGCCAAAGCCATTGCCGTAGCCAGAACCAGAGCTATAGCCAGAACCAGATCCAGAACCATAGGCATAGCCAGAACGATAGAGAGAAACATAGCCAGAACCACAGCCAGAACCATAGCCATAATTATAGCTAGAACCAGAGCTATAGCCAAAACTATAGCCATTGCCAGAACCAGAGCCAGAACCATAAACGTAGCCAGAAGCAGAACGCATAGCCAAAACCATAGCCATTGCGATAGCCACAGCCATAGCCAGAACCATAGTCATAGCCACAGCCAGAATCAGAAACATAGCCAGAACGATAGTCATAGCCAGAGCCAGAATCAGAACCATAGCCAGAACCTTTCTCTAACTGATTGGACAGGCGAGAATACAGTCGTCAGCAGTGCATTGTTTGGTTGTTACTAGGCAACAGGAATAGTTCAGTATGAGAGTAAACATTTGGTGCAATTAATTGTTGTGTGCACACCGAAATACTGGACATATTAAAGGCCTCAGCAGTGACGGATTCCAAATTGATTCATTATTCCTTCTATGCAAAATAAATATTTAATATAAATCCACCAATATCAAATATAGGTAAGTGTCTTGGTTTCGAAAATGTTATGCTGTTATCGGGCTATAGTTTTAAATAGTAAGCATATATTACTTAAATAGTAGGTCTAACATCTAAAATGTGTATGTTATTTATAACGTCAGCATTCTTTTTATTTTGGTGAGTGAAGAGTTGGTTTTAATAGTTCTGTTTGCTGGATTCACTTCTGAGAACCACTTATTATCGCTCTTTTTTAACTCCCCAAAAGAGTCAAACTTGGTCGTAATGCGTAGCATTGCGTTTGATGCGAGGAGAGGAAGAGACCCTCCCCCGCCCCGCGCTGTCGCGCTGCTTTCTCACCTCGCCCGACGCCGCCGCGCGCCGCCACCTCCCCCCGCCCCCTGTCGCGCAGCACTCGCGCCTCACCCGACGCCCGCTGCTCGCCACCTCTCCCCCTCCCCCGGGCCGGCAGCATTCACACCTCACCTGCTGTCGCCCGTCCCCCTTCCCTTATAAGGTCGCCCGCTGGCCTCCCTCAGCCACTCGCCCTTCTGCCGCCCTCCAGCTCTCTCCCTTTTTCCGTTGGGTCCACCTCGGATTGCTGCTCCACCTCAAGCTACACCATGCCTCGAGGAAAAGGACGAGGACGGAAGGCCTCCCGGGCCGCCCCCCCGCACCCCGGGGCCATCGTCAACGCCCCGCGGCGATCCGCCTCCGCCCGGCGTCCCCCGCGGCGCCCTCGGACCGCAGCCTCGGGCGCCGAGGTCTCGGCAATACTGGAGGCACTCCACCGCATCCAGCTTGAGCAGCGCCAGACGTCCGCCGAGGTGCGCCAGACTGCAGCCGACATTCACGCCCGGATGGACGCCCTGGAGACCGGGGAGGCCCGCCCCCCGACACCCCTGGCCGCCCGCCTCCGCCGCGGCCGCCCCAACGCCTCGGGCGCGTACCACCGCCGCACGCCGCCCCCCGCCGCCGCCTCAGGCGAGCCTGCCCGGGGCGGCTCACCCGGAGTACGAGAGGTACCGCCACCTCGCTACACAAGCCGCGCCCACCGCGTCCCCGGCCTACCAAGAGGAACCCACCCGACACAGCCCCGTCTCCGCGGCCGATGCCGTCCGGGACATCCTGGCCTCCGCCGAGGCGCGACACTCCATGAGGCGCCAAGGTATCCCGGTCGACTACATATTCCCATCCGACCTGGTAGAGAGGGGGCCGGAAAGAAAGCCGGTGAAGAGGGGCGAGGCAACGAAGGACGAGTACACCCTCGCCCTTCTACACCCTCATCGACCATCCCGATTTCCCCGCCCACTCCGCCCAGGGACTCCACCACCACCACCTTACAGTCTGCCCGGACAACCTCATCTACCCGTGGCCGACCGTCCGTCGGTACTCCGAGACCGTATTCACGTGGATCGCGGACGGACAGGCTCCCCCACGGGTGGCATGACCCAGTAGCCCTCAACCTCCTGAGAGTCGAGTGTATCGCCATGCCCGACCACCAAGCCGCCAGCACCCCCGCCCGCCCACTCGACCCTCCACACCGAGGCGCACACTTCCCCCGAGTCCAAGCCGACGCCCGCGCCACCTACGACAGGCACACCCACGGGGCCCCCTGCCCGGCCTGGAACCGCGACCCCGCCTCGTGCGATCGGGCCCCCGTCGGGGAGGCCCACGGCGAGGCGGGGGACAGGCGCCGTCACGTCTGTGCCTACTGCGCCAACGTGCGGCGCGTCCTAACCATGCACAGCGAGGCCGATTGCATGACAAAACAAGCCCGTGAGCGCCAGAACCCCCCCCCCCCCCCCCCACCTCGGCGGATTTTTGATCCGCCGGCCTCCCCCCGGCCGGCCCGGGGGGCCCTTCCCGGCGCCTCACCCTCACCACTGCCGACAGCCCCGCGACTTCCACCGACAACCTCCCAGCGACCACCGATCGCAGCGCCGCCCAGTCTCAGCCGGGATCATCACCTCGGACCTCACGCCTCAGACCACAGCCCAGCCCAGCCTCACGAGGAACCCTCTGCCGACATCACAGCCGCCGACCCTATCGACACCGCCGTCCACCGACAACCTCCCAGCGACCACCGATCGCAGCGCCGCCCAGTCACAGCCGGGGACCATCACCTCGGACCTCACGCCTCAGGCCACAGCCCAGCCCAGCCTCACCAAGAACCCTCTGCAGACATCACAGCCGCCGACCCCCACGACACCGCCTTCAGCGACCCACCTGACCCGACCCCGACCGCCACCCCACCCAGCCCTGAGGACTTCGCTGCCCCCCTGCTCGACCCTAGTCGCACCTCCTCACCGGACCTCGCCAAGGAGCGGGCCTCCTCTTTTTGGCCGCCCGCTCCCTGTCGACGCAGGCCCCGGACACTTGCCGCCCACAGAGGGAACCTGACCCCTGCCGCGCTGCGCCCTCCCTGCCGCCCCCCCCTTACATGCCCCCTCCCCCCTCGGGCGCGCCGCGAGCCCTCTCCGCCTTTTTTGGTGGAGGGCTCCTCGGCACCCCCTCACTCATCTACTGACACTTGCTCCTCATGAGCCCCCCCTGCTGTATTGCTCCTCATGAGCCTCTGTACCTTTCTTCATTTATTCATTTTGTACTTACACTGTTGCTCCTTATGAGCTTATTTACTTTTGCTCCTCATGAGCCTCTCTTGCATTCCTCTGTATACTCTGTCTGTCTGAGGCGTAAATAAACGCCTTTATTTCCACCTCCGCCTTCCTCTCTTCCTTTTCGCGCATCGGTCGTAATGCGTAGCATTGCGTTTGATGCGAGGAGAGGAAGAGACCCTCCCCCGCCCCGCGCTGTCGCGCTGCTTTCTCACCTCGCCCGACGCCGCCGCGCGCCGCCACCTCCCCCCGGCCCCCTGTCGCGCAGCACTCGCGCCTCACCCGACGCCCGCTGCTCGCCACCTCTCGCCCTCCCCCGGGCCGGCAGCATTCACACCTCACCTGCTGTCGCCCGTCCCCCTTCCCTTATAAGGTCGCCCGCCGGCCTCCCTCAGCCACTCGCCCTTCTGCCGCCCTCCAGCTCTCTTCCCTTTTTCCTGGGTCCACCTCGGATTGCTGCTCCACCTCAAGCTACACCATGCCTCGAGGAAAAGGACGAGGACGGAAGGCCTCCCGGGCCGCCCCCCGCACCCCGGCGGGACGAGTCCCCGGCGTCCGCCCCGGCGTCCCCCGCGGCGCCCTCGGACCGCAGCTCGGGCACCGAGGTGTCGGCAATACTGGAGGCACTCCACCGCATCCAGCTTGAGCAGCGCCAGACGTCCGCCGAGGTGCGCCAGACTGCAGCCGACATTCACGCCCGGATGGACGCCCTGGAGACCGGGGAGGCCCGCTCCGCCGCGGCCGCCCCAACGCCTCGGGCGCGCACCACCGCCGCAGCCCGCCCCCCGCCACCGCCTCAGGCGAGCCTCCCCGGGGCGGCTCACCCGGAGTACCAGAGGTATGGCCACCTCGCTACACAAGCCGCGCCCACCACGTCGCCGGCCTACCAACAGGAACCCACCCGACACAGCCCCGCCTCCGCGGCCGATGCCGTCCGGGACATCCTGGCCTCCGCCTCCCGGTCGACTATATATTTCCATCCGACCTGGTAGAGAGGGGGCCGGAAAGAAACCCGGTGAAGAGGGGCGAGGCAACGAAGGACGAATACACCCTCGCCCTTCTAACCCTCATTGACCATCCCGATTTCCCCGCCCACTCCGCCCAGGGACTCCACCACCACCACCTCGCAGTCTGCCGGGACAACCTCATCTACCCGTGGCCGACCGTCCGCCGGTACTCGGAGACCGTGTTCACGTGGATCGCGGACGGAAGGCTCCCCCTCGGGTGGCATGACCCAGTAGCCCTCAACCTCCTGAGAGTCGAGTGTATCGCCATGCCCGACCACCAAGCCGCCAGCACCCCCGCCCGCCCACTCGACCCTCCACACCGAGGCGCACACTTCCCCCGAGTCCAAGCCGACGCCCGCCCCACCTACGACAGGCACACCCACGGGGCCCCCTGCCCGGCCTGGAACCGCGACCCCGCCTCGTGCGATCGGGCCCCCCTCGGGGAGGCCCACGGCGGGGGACAGGCGCTGTCACGTCTGTGCCTACTGCGCCAACGTGCGGCGCGTCCTAACCATGCACAGCGAGGCCGATTGCATGACAAAACAAGCCCGTGAGCGCCAGACCCCCCCCCCCCCACCTCGGCGGATTTTTGATCCGCCGGCCTCCCCCCGGCCGGCCCGGGGGCCCTTCCCGGCGCCTCACCCTCACCACTGCCGACAGCCCCGCGACTTCCACCGACAACCTCCCAGCGACCACCGATCGCAGCGCCGCCCAGTCTCAGCCGGGGATCATCACCTCGGACCTCACGCCTCAGTC
The DNA here is from genome assembly GCA_030323885.1 of Branchipolynoe longqiensis. Classification (NCBI taxonomy): domain Eukaryota; kingdom Metazoa; phylum Annelida; class Polychaeta; order Phyllodocida; family Polynoidae; genus Branchipolynoe; species Branchipolynoe longqiensis. The sequence continues at coordinate 38,458,200 of CM059200.1, forward strand.
CACAGCCCAGCCCAGCCTCACGAGGAACCCTCTGGCGACATCACAGCCGCCAACCCTATCGACACCGCCGTCCACTGACAACCTCCCGGCGACCACCGATCGCAGCGCCGCCCAGTCACAACCGGGGACCATCACCTCGGACCTCACGCCTCAGGCCACAGCCCAGCCCAGCCTCAGCAAGAACCCTCTGCAGACATCACAGCCGCCGACCCCCACGACACCGCCTTCAGCGACCCACCTGACCCGACCCCGACCGCCACCCCACCCAGCCCTGAGGACTTCGCTGCCCCCCTGCTCGACCCTAGTCGCACCTCCTCACTGGATCTCGCCAAGGAGCGGGCCTCCCCTTTTTTGGCCGCCCGCTCCCTGTCGACGCAGGCCCCGGACACTTGCCGCCCACAGAGGGAACCTGACCCCTGCCGCGCTGCGCCCTCCCTGCCGCCCCCCCCTTACATGCCCCCCTCCCCCCCTCGGGCGCGCCGCGAGCCCTCTCCGCCTTTTTTGGTGGAGGGCTCCTCGGCACCCCCTCACTCATCTACTGACACTTGCTCCTCATGAGCCCCCCCTGCTGTATTGCTCCTCATGAGCCTCTGTACCTTTCTTCATTATTGTCATTTTTACTTACACTGTTGCTCCTTATGAGCTTATTTACTTTTTGCTCCTCATGAGCCTCTCTTGCATTCCTCTGTATACTCTGTCTGTCTGAGGCGTAAATAAACGCCTTTATTTCCACCCCCGCCTTCCTCTCTTCCTTTTCGCGCATCGGTCGTAATGCGTAGCATTGCGTTTGATGCGAGGAGAGGAAGAGACCCTCCCCCGCCCCGCGCTGTCGCGCTGCTTTCTCACCTCGCCCGACGCCGCCGCGCGCCGCCACCTCCCCCCACCCCCTATCGCGCAGCACTCGCGCCTCACCCGACGCCCGCTGCTCGCCACCTCTCCCCCTCCCCCGGACCGGCAGCATTCACACCTCACCTGCTGTCGCCCGTCCCCCTTCCCTTATAAGGTCGCCCGCCGGCCTCCCTCAGCCACTCGCCCTTCTGCCGCCCTCCAGCTCTCTTCCCCTTTTCCTCCGCCCACCCACCCATCTTTTTCTTTTACACTCTTCTCTTCCAGGGGTGGAGGGCTCCTCGGCACCCTCTCACTCATCTACTGACACTTGCTCCTCATTAGCCCCCCCTGCTGTATTGCTCCTCATGAGCCTCTGTACCTTTCTTCATTATTGTCATTTTTACTTACACTGTTGCTCCTTATGAGCTTATTTACTTTTTGCTCCTCATGAGCCTCTCTTGCATTCCTCTGTATACTCTGTCTGTCTGAGGCGTAAATAAACGCCTTTATTTCCACCCCCGCCTTCCTCTCTTCCTTTTCGCACATCAAAATAATACAATAAAATACCTATATTTGTATTAATCAAATATTAGTCAAACTATTACTTTAGACATTCTCTTATTCTATACACAACAAAAATGCCCCCCCCCCCCAAAGAAAAACCATAAAAAAAACCTGTATATTCATTAATCAAACCAACAATCGAACTATTATATAGACATTCTTTTATTATAACCATGATAAAAATAATCAATAAAGCCCTATACATTCACTAAACAAACTATTATAAAACCACTAAATAGCCATTCTCTTGTTCTAGCTACAATAACAACACCAACGACATATACACTAATCAATAGTATTGCATAGTTAAAGTTGTGCAGTCCGATGGTGTTGAGTTTCTGTAATTTTCTGAGATAAACATATGAGGTTGATCGTTATAATCAACCTTCCTTTAGTTTGAAGTAACTTATATTTTAAATAGCTAACTTTTGACATATTTGAAGCGCAAACAGGCAAAATTAATTTTGGCATGCATGCCAAAACTCTGACAAAAACAGGTTCTATTAAATTTCCTCAGTATTCCCTTCTGTGTGGCTACAAATGTTTGATAAGTGCGCTGGTATCAAAGTTAGATATGTAGAATGGAATCTAGATAATCGCTTCGGTTTTGAAAATGTTATGTTTTCAACGGACTATGCAGCTTTAAGTCCAACTATTAAATATACTGTTATTCTAACTAGGTCAATTCTAAAGCTCCCGACTATGAAAGCTAAACCCAGCCCTGGACAGAACCAGCAAAAACTCATCTTAGATAAATACCCATGTGCACTGAAGATAACCGTGGCCTGGTTAACAGCGTTTGTAACTGTGCACCCTGTGAGTAGAGTTCTGTGGAGAATGGTGGATAATCAGACATTGTTCTAGACTCCTTCAACTATTGCCACCTCAGCTGTATGACGTGTCTTCCTTCTTCATTTATTTACTTTCATTTTTAATTTGGACAAATTGTCGAGTTATAATAGATGGAGCTTCTTTGTAAATATATATTTATAATATATAATATACATTATATATAATATTAACAGTTATATGTGTGCATCACTGTTAAATATAGATAATAACTGTTACAATAAATGTATATATATATAAATATAAAACAGTTATATATATATTATATAACTGTCAAATATAATTGCTATATATATGCATATAACAGCTATATGTAGCAACTATAAATAAATGTTAGCATATACATCTGGTATATATATAAAAGCTACATATAAGTGCATATCTAATAACCATAAATAATAACTATAAATAATAACCCCATATAATACCTACATAAAACAACTATATACTAGCTAAATGCAATATACCATTACTAAGTATAGCAGTTTTATATTTTAACTCCACATACTAAATACATATTTCTAATAGCTAGATACAATAACTGCATATAGCAATTATATATAATAGCAATAATAATAGCTTTATATGACTGTAATGTTATATATAATAACAATATACAATAATTATATATAATCGGTATATGTGTTGTTGTGTATAATATTATATATGCATTTAAATTAGCAATATCGAAAATTATGGAATAGACTTATACTTATGATTGTATAATAAATAGCTCAATTTGATTATACATACCCAACAGATATAGTTGCCTTTACTGAATATTTAGTGTTACACTGCAATGGTCACCAACAGATAAACAAAACATATGCCAAAACATTTTAGTGTGTTAAATGTTAATTTACCATGGTTTCACTTTGCTCTTTTGGCGTACATTTCTGTGCTCTATTTTACCTGTTTGAAATCTAATTTGTTATTTAGATATGTTTACCAACTGTATGTCCCCCAAGAGACGATGTTTACTTGTTGTGCTAAGTGGCCATTAAACAAACAGACCAACAAAAGCTTTCACTTCGATTATCTAATAATTTAATCCTTTAAAATAGCAGTTACTTCAAATTTATAAGGAAATACTCGAACGGACAAGACTGCCCTCTATGGAAGATCTTCTGATCAAAAAGAATCCCCGGTGGACTGGATCCATCATGAGGATGTCATCAGACAGGCTACCAAAGCAGAACCTCTACTCTCAACTGTCTTCTGGTTACAGAAAGAGAGCACGCCTCGTCTAAGGATACCATCAAGAGAAACCTGAAGCTGAGAGACACTAAGACCGACTCATGGACATCACTCTCACAGCAGAGAGCTAAATGGAGAGTGACAGTCAAGTAATGAAAGCAGTCTTTGTCGCATCGCGACCGACAGCATGATGATGACGATGACTTCAAACTAATGAAACGTAGTCTAATATAGTAATCTACATATACAAATAAACATGACATCAACCCAACATTATCGGATTATGCAACTTTAATTATCCCTTAGATTACCATACGGTGAAGATCAACTAAATACTTATATATATATATTCGCGTAGAATATAAAACTATAATAAACTGACAGCACACCATCGGGACAAGTGGAGAACCATTGCATCCAACTCTCGACTAGAGGACGGAACTATTGATTGATTGAATAAACTGACTCCGTGCATTGTGTCTTTTGTGAAATCACCATTACCTCGCGATATGTAATCCTCCAAGAATATATTACACGATTATAAAATAAACAATACCGCAGATTGATCTTCTTTTTTGCTAAGAAGTGTGAACATTGCCACAGTAAATTGCATCATTGTAAAATGGATAAAATTGTATCATTGTAATTCAATTGCATGATTATAAAATAAACAATACAATAGATTGATCTTCCTTTTTTTGCTAAGTGTGAACATTGCCACAGTAAATTACATCATTGTAAAATGGATTGTGTAATAGATTATTGTTGTCCTTTTGTGCCCTTTTTATCTCCAGTATACTCCCAAATATGCAGGTATTGCAATACCTCAGGGAGTTTGACGCCCCTGCCCTGCAGAGTTGTAAACCACTGCCTTGTGGTACAGGTTCTTGACAGAACCGAAGGCTAAGGGAGCAAACCCTAAACAGAAAACCATGTCACTGTGGCAGCATTAAGGGCGGTTGATGTATGGAACTCCCAACATCTCCCGACCAGCCACTGCAGGGACAAAACGTTTTGTGCCTGTCTGGACATGTTCTTGCTGGTGTGAAACCTCTATTTGCTCCCTGAGAGAGTGCCGCTGGTAACTTGCAAAAGCTAGCAGCACTTCAACACTTTTGCAGGCAGCTTTCATGAAATGACCATCAAGAGAAACCTGAAGCTGAGAGACATTAAGACCGACTCATGGACGCAACTCTCACAGCAGAGAGCTAAATGGAGAGTGACACTCAAGTAATGAAAGCAGTCTTTGTCGCATCGCGACCGACAGCATGATGATGATACTCCCAAATAGTCAACATTGTGTGAGAAATCGAGAATAATGCCAAGTGGGGAGAAAAACTTCAAGTGCTGATCAGTGGGTGATGGTCCCCTGGCGTCAAGTCAATAGTAAACGGTTATATCCATGGCAAAAAAAAATTAGCACAAATTTAATTTATTACTTTACCATTATAAGAATATAATAGAACAGTTTAATGATCTGGTCACGAGATTTAATTCTAGTTTTTTTTAATGAGTATTCTCTACATTTTACCAAAAATATTCTATTGTTATCAATATTTACTCTAGCATTGCACTTAGAACCACTAAGAACAGCTCTGACAGCAGAAAGGGGTCGTTAGAAACAAATGTATGGCAAGAACCAAATCAAGTTTGATCATCAAGAGACATAGCAATAAAGCGACTTGGGAACAGACGGGGTGGCTGAATGAGTTGAGTATCCGTCTCCCATTTTGGTAGATCGTGGGATTCGAACTGAACCCTGGTCGAGTTAAACCAATGACTTAAAAATGTATACTTGTCGCTTCCTAGCCAGGCGTTCAGCATTATTAGGATAGGGCAAGGACTGGTTGGCTCAGTGTCATGATAATGTGACTGAGTGGGATATCAGGTCATGGTGCTGGCGGCCTGGTCTCCTATAAAGCACTATAAAGCCACCAAGAGTGCACACTGTCACAACTCTGTACCCGCCTGATATGACGATAGATGTTGCCAGGATGTAAAACTCCAACAATCAACCAACCAACAAACCGAATATGGTGAAGGATAGAACTGGGAAGAGAGACCATTCCCCGCCTTCCACTGTGTAAGCTGTGGCTGTGACCTGGCGTGTTGAGTCGCAGCTTACAGTCCTTATTGAGGGACCAGCGGAACTTGGTTGGTTGGTTGTTGGCGTTTTACATCCTGGCAACATCTAAAGTCATACCAGGTAGGGTACCGACATGTGACAGTACGCACATATGGTTACTTTATAGTGCTGCCCCACTGGGAAATCAAGCCACTGGCACCATGACTTGATATCCCACTCAGTCACATTATCCTGACACTGAGCTAACCAGTCCTTGACCTATCCTATTAATGCCGAGTGCCAGGCTAGGAAGTGACAAGTATCAATTTTATATAAGTCATTGGTTTGACTCGACTGGAAACCGAACTTCCGACCTTCCGCTTGGGAGGCACATGCTTTGCCGATTCGGCCATCACGCCCAGTGCAGTAGAACTTGGAATACCCATATTGTCCAGTGTGCGACAGGCATAATGCCTTTAACACGTATACAGTGCGCACTAGCCTGAGACAAGCCGAGTCCCTGCCGTACCAAGCTCTGGTGGGACAAGGCTCTCTCGAGCTATGTAGCATGTCTACTACAATAAAATAAGATTGGCTTCAAGTGTCAAGTGTCCCTTTTCAAGTGCATACATACACCAGGCAGCTTTCCACGCAAATATGTTTTTCAGAAATAATGCACCTTAAGGAATTTTAATGAACGCTGCAATACATGAAAATAAATAGTGGATGAGGACATGGTACATGTTAAAATAATCGCGGGCAAAGTGACTGAGTATGGCCAGACAAGTTACCGTATTTGCAACCACTAAGGGACACCAGAGCAAGCAAGGCACCACTACTAAGACAGACCAGAAGCCAGATCAAAGCCCATGAAAGGAGCACACTGGAAATGGCCGCCAAGGCATGGAATGCGCAAACGGTGAAAGAAAGACAAATCCCTGACCTAAAAACGTACAAAAGATATCTGTGCAAAATAAAAACTGGGAACCCCAACTGAACTGCACCACAAGGGGGCAGGCCCACCAACTGGACAGCCCAGGGCGGGATAACCGGAAATATAAAAGCCAGATAACATATCCAACAACAATATAAATCAAATCAAATTCAAACAAACATAACTCAACCACCTATTACGTACAGGCCTATGGACATGTAAATAAAATAGGCTAGTATAGAATTAAGTAGAAAAAAGCGGAAAACTCTTCCCAAGAAAACCCCCAAAAAACTAACATAGAACCTTAAGAAAACAACTAACATAGTAATAAGAATAGAACAAAAATTCAATGCCAAGACGGCCCAAAAAAACTAACATAGGCTACTAAACGTACCAACAGATCTATCTGCTACTGAAATGCAGACAATCAAATAACTTGTCAGCAGCTACTGCTTGGTAAGACAACACCAACACTACAGCTGGCCAGCATTGAAAACAAGCCTGGTTACCCGGGCTTACATGCTATGGACAGTATAAATACAGCCTCAATTAAAAAAAAGAACAACAAAAAGGGGGCGCCACAATCAGGCGGTTGCATTGTCAATGAACAATTAATATAGTAAGAGCAGTACAATGGATGAGTTAGGATAATAAAAGGAGTGAAAGCTTATGATTAATTATGCTTGCATAATGCTTATACATAAAACAAACATATATACATATATATATATATTATATACACACTAATACGCACACAAATACACATATTTATATTAACATGCATTTAGGTCTGATTTTGAGTGTTTTTTTTAAAGCTAACTGATGTACATAGATCGGATTTATTCTTTTTCTAGTCATTTATAATTTCAAAAATATCTTAGCCAACAATAAACCTTTAAAGAAGCAGAATTTGAGATAATTCATGAGGCTTCAAATACTTTTTTATATAAATAAAATGGTCAGTGCTATGTCTGTCTGGCCGTAATGCTTCACTGTTACTTCCGTGGCAAACCCTTAGCCCCCCCCCCCCCCCCCCCGCCACGGTAGGACATTAACTTTTTTTCCCACTTGCCCAATTGGCCCAAGTGAATTTTCTACTTGACTGAGTTGCAAAACCACTTGCCCAAGCCCAAGTCAGCCAATTGAAACTGAAATCTGTTACTGCATATCAGAAAAATAACGACTTGCCCGTTCAGGCAGGTCACCAAGAACTTCACCTGCTGTAAACCGAGTAAACTAGGTGCCCTGGGCAACCGGACAGTCCTTATTCTCCTACCCTGCCCCCAACACCACTCCATCCCCACGCCTGCTACAGCTGTTTCTAGCTGCACCACATACAACCACAACTTATGACCATAAACAAAGACTAGTTCTCTATTAACAATGTTCTACTATATTATTTCCTTTGCAACAGTAGGCTTACCATTGGAATGTTATATTGTAGTTCTCCTAACTGCCGTTGCGGCGCCACCAGCGATTGGGATCAAAGACCCTATAATACTAAGACCGCTCACTCTCTATCTCTCCCATGGTAATGTGAATTTTGCAGTGCCACCTTGTGGTGGGTTTGATCAGCCTGGCTGCTGGTTGGTGTTTCACATGTAAACACATACAATTATATTATACATGAGATAGGTAAGTATTGTGATATATGCGTAATAGACGTCTAGACCTGTGGTTAATATATGTTAACGAGATGCAGAGTTGGGGACAAAGAGATATGCAAATGAGATGACATCATGGAAAGTTTAGCCGGCGGGTCAAGCGTGCCCTAGGCCGTGAATAAACCATTCAGTATCCAGAAGTCAAAGTGTTCAGACGTTGTAATTTCACATGGTGTCAGATGTGGAAGAATGCCGCCCGCAAATACTTTGCCGGGTTTGCGGCCGCCTGGTCAGCTTGTCCTCAGCAACAACGCGAGATCGAACTGGAAAACATGGATCAGAGCATATGATATATACGCCACTGCGGCAGGTGTCGTATTGAAGACAGAATGAGTGCAATGCTGCATCTCTCTTCACGTTGCTGGCGAGGAAGGGAAAAAGGTATTTGCCAATATGACTTTTGCTCTCGCTGATCAAGACAAGATCAAACCGTTGACTGAAGCATTTCAAGTTTATTGTGTCGGAAAGTGCAGTATAATTATCACACGATACAAATTCAATTCGCATAATCAAGCGTCAGAGAATATGGCTACGTACATCACAGCGTTAAGGGACAAAGTTGAAAGACTGTGAATACGGGACGGTGGAGGAGTCGCTTTTGCGCGATCGAATTGTGGCTGGCGTAAAAAATGTGAATTTGCAGAACAAATTGCTTCAAACTACTGAGTTAACATTGGTAAAATGCATAAGTATGTGTGAAATGAGTGAATTCAGTTCAGATCTGTTGGAGGACACCAAATCAGACGTCGAAAGTAAAGACATGGATTTCATTCGGAATTATGCTAATGTGCGTACCGGGGCACCGGCGGTTCGGTCAGCGGCGACGCCATCTTGGAAATCGCCACCTTGGATTGCCGGCGGCGCAGGTGCAGGAGAGTTCAGGATCCGCTGCCAGAACTGTGGATATGAACACCGCCGGGGAGTTTGCCCAGCGAAAGGAAAGACTTGCATTGCCTGTAAGAAGATCGGGCACTTCGGGAAAGTCTGTAGGAGCAGGCTGGGGAGAGTCAACGAACTTAACGTCGAAGCGCCTGACCCTCACAATGCTGAGCAAGAAGACCCGGATCCGGTGGAAGTCAATGTACTGGCAACGGATCTGTTTGTGGGGGCCGTTGACCGCGGTGCTGGTCGGGATGCCGAGCTGTGACATGCAATCGTTCGCGTGAACGGTTGTCCTGTCAAGTTTAAACTTGACACCGGTTCGGAGGCAAACGTGCTTCCGAGGTTCGTGTTCGACAGAGTCGCTCCGGGTAGACTGACGAACACCAGATGTTCGTTGGTGACATTCTCCGGTCATCGGATCACGCCTGATGGAGAGGCACTGCTCGACGTCAACGGGTTAATTCTATTACGATTGTAAAGTAACCAAATAAGATTAGGATTTGTCTCGATCCGACTAAATTAAACAAAGCGATAAAAAGCCTTTCCCTACCAAAACCATTGATGAAATTATTGCCAAAACGGCCGATGCAAAGTATTTCTCAGTTTTGGATGCAAATACAGGGTATTGGCATATAGAACTAGATGACGAAAGTTCATGTTTGTGCACGTTTAATACTCCGTGGGGCCGGTACAGGTATACCCGTTTGCCTTTTGGCATCAAAACAGCCAGTGACATTTTTATCCAGGAGATGCACCGTGTAATGGGCGACATACCCGGTATCGGGATAGTCACGGACGATATTTTGGTATATGGGTCAACGGTTGAGGAGCACAACGAGCGGCTCTGAGCTGTTTTGGACCGAGCTAGGTCGGTTAATCTAAAGTTAAATGACACTAAATCGTTGCTATGTAAGACTACAGTGAAGTATGTAGGTCATCAACTTACCCAACAAGGTGTGAAGCCTGATCCAGACAGAATACAAGCAATAGTAGACATGCCAGAGCCGCGTGACAAACAAGGCGTCCAAAGGTTCCTGGGCATGGTTGGATATGTACACAAGTTCATACCCAACATGTCCGAGATAGCCAAACCACTACGCACGCTCCTGGCCAAGGATGTGGCGTGGCACTGGCAAGCCGAACAGCAGGGCGCGTTTGATAATTTGAAAGAGAAGTTAAGAACTGCTCCTGTGTTGACATATTACAACGTTAAGAAACCTATTGTGATTCAAGTAGATGCTTGTCAGTCAGGTTTAGGAGCCGTGTTAATGCAAGATGGTAAACCAATCGCACTCGCATCTCATGCGCTTAACGCAGCACAGTGTGGATATGCCACTATAGAAAAAGAAATGCTCGCCATATGTTTCGGATGCCAAAGGTTTCATGAGTATATATTTGGCAAAGAAGTTCAGATTCAGACGGACCACAAGCCGTTGGTGGCCATAATGCAAAAACCAATACATAAACTGTCTGCTAAAATGCAGAGAATGCGAATGCGATTGCAGAATTACAATATTCAGTTATGTCATGTGAAGGGCTCTTTGATGTTTTTTGCAGACACGTTGTCCAGGGCGCATAGTTCTGCGTTGCTGCAGTGGACATGCAGTCGTCGAGTCTGTTGAGTAAGATTGTGACTGAATATGAAAAAGATGTATCTATGTCTATGCTGATCTCACACATTGAAGATGGGTGGGACACTACACGCATACAGACACCACCGTGCCTGAGACAGTACATTCCGTACAAACACGAGTTGACAGTTGAAAATAATCTTGTAATGAACGGCAATCGGGTGGTGGTTCATCCAGCTCTTCGTGGTGAAATGATAGAGGCGTTGCATGAGATGCATTTGGGGGTGACTAAGTCCAAGCAGTTGGGGCGGGACTGTATGTTTTGGCCAAATATTAACAAGCAAATTGAGGATAAGGTCAGTCGGTGTGACACTTGTCAAAACAACCGGAAGAATTTGCATAACGAGCCATTGATAAATCACCCAATCGCCTGTCAACCATATGACAAAGTTAGTGCCGATTTATTTGAGTTAAATCATAAGAATTACCTGATAACTGTAGATTATTACACAAAGTTTCCAGAGGTAACATTGTTGGACGATACGTCGTCTGTCACTGTTATTGAAGCGTTGAAGGACAATTTTGCAAGACACGGTATTCCTAGTCAGGTAATGTCGGATAATGGTCCACAGTTTAAGAGCCATGAGTACAAGGAGTTTGCACTGCATTATGGGTTCAAGGCCGTTTATTTCAGTCCGCCGTATCTGCGTAGCAATGGCCAGGTAGAACGGTTTGTCCAGACAGTTAAGGACATGTTAAAGAAGTGTGAGAAAACTGGAGCTGATTTTCAGTTGGCATTGCTGAATTATCGTAATACTCCGTTGCCTGTCCTGAACGCATCTCCGGCGCAGTTGCTCATGAGCAGGAGGTTGAGAGGCAGGTTACCTATGGCAAAGGGTATTTTGGTGCTGAAACGCAGATTCCTAAGAGAAGGCAGACAGCCCAGCGGCAGAGTAGTCAGAAAGCATTTCTTGACCGGAAGTGCGGTAAGGCGCACAAGCCTATGAAAGTTGGAGATAAGATAAAGTACAAAAATAATGCTGGGGAATGGAAAAAAGGGGTTATTTTGGGACGGACTGGTGTTTCTGGGAGAGAATATCAAATTTGAAATGAGTCGGGCAATATGTTATATCGCAACCGTGTGCAAATTATTGGAGCGCCTGTAGAGGGGCGGCCCGAGGTAGTCGTGCAGACGCAATCTGGGTCAGCGTCAGCACCGAATGTAAACAGTACGGCTAATCTAAGTAGGTCAGGTCGGCTGATAAGGCCGGCGAGCAGGTTAGATCTACAGCAGGTCAGTGTGCTTCCGGCGGTATGCAGTTAACATGTGCATGTACAGTTAAGTTTATTTCAGCTCTTGTGTTTACTGTTTGATACGTGATGGACAATTTGTGATGTCAGGCATTACGGCCGGACTGTTGAGGACTTAAGTGCATTGTGCACTCGGACATTTGCAAGTTAAGTGCGCATATATGTTGATATTGTATTTTGTATGTTTCTTCATTGATATTTTGTAACATTTCATGTTTCAGAAATACTTTGAGGGGGGGATGTGATATATGCGTAATAGACGTCTAGACCTGTGGTTAATATATGTTAACGAGATGCAGAGTTGGGGACAAAGAGATATGCAAATGAGATGACGTCATGGAAAGTTTAGCCGGCGGGACAAGCGTGCCCTAGGCCGTGAATAGACCATTCAGTATCTAGAAGTCAAAGTGTTCAGACGTTGTACTTTCACAAGTATGAATACACATCAATATGAAATTGCTATGAACAAATACACATCATCATCAGCATCATCATCATCATCGCCATCATCACACATCTTTCACATTCATATATACATTTATACATATAATATAGCAACTGTTTAACCAAGAGAACAGCTAGCGCGCCAAGTGGTGGGTTTGATCATTTTGATTACACAGTACAGGCTGAGTGAGCCGAGCCGTCTTAGTATTATAGGGTCTTTGGTGGGACTCAATATCTCGCTGTTCTTCAAGCCTTGGAGATCTTGCATGCATTTTTGTTTGTTTGTTGCCTCATGATATATCCTAAAGTGATATTGAAATGCTCAAACATGATGCATTTGAGGAAATAAAGTTTGTTTGTTGGGGTTTTGCATCCTAGAAACATATAGGGTCATATCAGGACAGGTACCGACTTTTGACAGTGCGCACTCATGGCGACTTTATAGTGCTGCCCCACTGGGCGATCAGGCTGCACCGACTTATGACAGTGCCCTCATAGCGACTTTATAGTGCTGCCCCACTGGGATACCAGGCTGCCAGCACCATGACCCAATATTGCACTCCGTCACATTATCCTGATACTCAGTGAACCAGTCCCTACTCTATCCTAGTAATGTCAAGCGCCTGGCTGGGTATCGTCAAGTATAAATTTGGTATGTCATGAGTTTGATGCGTCCGTGACTCAAGCGCCCGACCTTCCACATGAAAAGCCTGTGCTCTTACCGATTCAGTCACCGTGTCCGATCGCGGAAAGAAATCAATGGAATGGTTTCGAGATAATCAACCAGGTTTCTTTTCTTTAATCCTGCCTTTGTAAGTAGACCAGAATAGTATTGTTTGTAGGTGCTACATAATGAATGTAATCTTTAAATGCGCAATACGATCCAGATGACATCTACCCTCCACACACTACACTTTCAGCAGAGGCAGACTACACAACCCAGACTACGCACACAACTTCCAAAGCCTCTGTTGTTGTTTTTTTTCAAACAAATTTAGCGCAGACGACAATTTCCAGTTCGAACAAACAAGTAAATGTGGGCAACAAGCCAAAATGGCGCGCAATATTGGTGGGGGGTCTCTCTGTCCAAGGGGCATTCCTAACTAAATGAAGTGCCTATATTGTTACAACATATGGAAATGAACATTCCTGGTGCGACAAAGCTCGCCTCAGACAAGCTTCTACAGTCACTTGAGTTGACCCCCACTATGTCGACTGCAGATTGTCACGATCTAACGCAGCGTTGACTGACAGTCTGTGCATTTTTACCAATTCACTTCTAAGTGTATTCATGTGTGGACTTTTTTTTTAATAAATCTTTTTTTGTTATTGGATGATTGAATGGGGATGTAAATAATTCATTGTTCAGAATCAAATCACCATTGATCACACCTTTCTTACCTAACTTTTTTTTTTTTTAGCAATTTAAGTGTTGGTGTGTTTGAGCCGTTGAATTTGTGCATCTATTGATACAAGAGTCCATCAACTCCATTAGGTTATCTAGACTACAGTTGTGTGTATAAATATGTATATATATAAATACATAAAAATATATAAAAATATATATACAGTGGCGAAAGCGGCCCCAAGAAGAATGGAATGGGGGTGGGGGTGGGGGTGGGGGGGCCGAGGTGCATGCTGGTCACCCACTCACCCCACCTCATAAGAGGGGGAAGGAAACCACTAAAGAGCTTATTACATGCGATAAAGGGGTTCATCACTATCCATATATAAATATATATAAATATATGAAAATATATATAAATAAATCAAATTATTTATTTTGGTGGGGTGGTAAATATTTGTATTCATCTGAATAAATATGTTGTCAGCGCCGAGGCATTAGATTTGTATAAATGGGTGGAACTGCCTGATTGTATATATTTATTATTCTTCACTTATGTTTATTTATTCGCTGCGGAGCAGCTCCTATTGGTACTTGTGGCGCCCCCACCGTCACCAGCGAGAGGTGCCTCAACTAGTGAACGTCACACGCTACAGGAATGTTAACTTTAGCGTTATACCCCTGTCACACTATGACGTAACGAGCAAACGTAAGCCTGACGTGATCACGTTTCGTCATTTTGTTGATCTACGTTGGGTTACGTTATGATGACGTCAGAATGATGTTAGACTGACATCGAGCTACATCACGTTACGTCGTGTTACGTCGGGCGCGTCAAAGTTTTGAACCTGTTCAAAACTTTCTACGTAAATCGAAAGTAAGGGTTTACGTTCGCCGTACGTTCTGTGCACGTTCGGCGAACGTCAATGACGTTAAACGGACGTTAGTCCAATGCTGCTCACTACGTTCAACTACGTTCCACTACGTTGACCCACATTAAACCCGGTGGAAACGTCCACGCAGCATAAAATGGGAACGTCAGGAGAATGTACGTTCAACATATGTTCAACGTTTCGCCACCGTGTCATGACGTATGTAACATCACGTAACATAGTTCTGGCGAGGGAATAACGTTCATAATGTTCCGTGAACGTAATGACGTTGTCCTCTCTCGTTGAATGACGGTATCACTACGTTTTATCAACGTTACGCTCTCGTCAACTCGCTGCATCCACGTTCAACTTGTGCCCAAATTTGCATACTATGCCGAGAAGTTCAACGTTCTTCACGTTATCCCAACGCTGACGTCGTTACATCATAGTGTGACAGGGCCTTTAAGTGTTTTAAGTGCTAAATAGGGTTTGGAGTGGAGTTTGGAGTGGGGTATGTGTGACGGGATGTTAGTTTACAGTGAAGGAGGTGAACATATGTCTCACTGAACCTCATGCAATAGGAATGCTGCATGAGTAGCCATTGTAATATCAAAGTTTGAGGCTAACCGCTGTCATTGCTTTGTTTACCTTTTGACGCTGAGTATACGCTGTGGGTATACAGCTTTCTGTCATTCAGGCTATTTTGTTAAAATGGACATTTGATGTTAGATACGTGTACATAATGTGCAAAAGGACATTTGGAAGCCATTTCTGCCTTTAATTCCACTCAAAACGATGTATTTTTGGTGAAATCATAGTATTTGGTCGGTTTCTACAAGAAAATAGTCGGTCGATTCAAACCGCTTAAGCCCTGTTTTCCCATAGAGCTGAGATCCACAATGTTATATCTATGGAGACCTGTCAAACAACCGCGCATCTACCATCAACGTTGTCGGGTTTTTCCTAGCTTGACAGCCGGAAAGATGTAATGGGTGGGGCAAGCGTATCAATTAGGGACTAAATGGTAGTAACACCAAAGCCTGTTTGTACCAATGTAAAACTCATGCTGTCGACTGAAGATTGACCTCAGGATTGTCACAAGGACCTCTGGAGTGTCACAGAGTTTGAAAAAGGTCAGATTGGACTAAAAATGGTCGCAAATTGTGGGCACACATCTTTTAACACCATATAGAATATCAGAAATGGTTTATGCTCTTCGTAAGTGGCAGACAAAGGTGGTTATAAAAAAAAAATAATTGTATGATTCGAAGTCCGAAGACCTTATCCATTAAATTGATAGATATTAAGAAATTATTTATTATTGGTTGGTGGGTTCAACAAGGTTATATGGAAACAGTGTAGAGACATAAACTTCTTTCCGCGTTGCTTTATTGATATGAAGCAGGTGGTAAGAAGTGGAGGGGCGGAGTATGTTGTAAAATATTCCGATATTTGGCATGGGAGGAATGCAATTGTTCTATTTCTGATTAGTGTGCTTGACCAGGTGCCTGTGTTTATGTATATTTATATATATATATGGGTTGGGTGGTGCCTGAGTGGGATGTAAATATACATAGTGGTGCTGGCAGGTCTGGGTGTGATTGCCCTCAGGGTCTGGCCCTTCTGATGGGGTAGGGGTCACCACACTCAAAAGGTCAATGTTGGTGGTGGCCAGGGGGCCAGACAGCTACTGGTGGTGGACAGACCACTGGTATCGATAGAGACCATGAATGCTGGAGTCCTATTGGTGAGACAAGGAATGCTAGAATCCTATTGGTGGAAAGAGGTGGCATGATATCCTACCAAGAACCCATGTAACTATATAATAATAAACCAGAGGGTTGGACTCTCTCTCTCTTAGTTACTCTCTTACTTTCTCTTTGTCTGTATTGTTTTTCTTCATAGCCTACATACACAACCACATATCTGAGCATACACTCTACAAAACTAAAGACCCATCTACACCATCGTATATTTGTCAAAAAAAACATTTCTGGATAAGCCAGGACAAATGTACAGACTTGTTCACATTGGTATAACATTCCGCCTACACGATGTGCACATTCATTGACTTCTGTCAACATTTGTTGCACATTGTTGGCAACATGACACAGCATTCATTGACTTCTGTCAACATTTGGTGCACATTGTTGGCAACACAATGCAGCATTCATTGACTTCTGTCAACACAACGCAGCAATCATTGACTTCTGTCAACATTTGTTGCACATTGTTGGCAACACAATGCAGCATTCATTGACTTCTGTCAACATTTGTTGCACATTGTTGGCAACATGACACAGCATTCATTGACTTCTGTCAACATTTGGTGCACATTGTTGGCAACACAATGCAGGATTCATTGACTTCTGTCAACATTTGTTGCACATTGTTGGCAACACAATGCAGCATTCATTGACTTCTGTCAACACGAGACAGCAATCATTGACTTCTGTCAACATTTGGTGCACATTGTTGGCAACACAATGCAGCATTCATTGACTTCTGTCAACACGAGGCAGCAATCATTGACTTCTGTCAACATTTGTTGCACATTGTTGGCAACACAATGCAGCATTCATTGACTTCTGTCAACATTTGGTGCACATTGTTGGCAACACAATGCAGCATTCATTGACTTTTGTCAACACGAGGCAGAATTCATTGACTTCTGTCAACATTTGTTGCACATTGTTGACAACACACTGCAGCATTCATTGAATTCTGTCAACATTTGTTGCACATTGTTGGCAACACAATGCCGCATGCATTGATTTTTTCAACATTTGTTGCACATTGTTGACAATGCGATACAGCATTCATTGAATTCTGTCAACATTTGTTGCACATTGTTGGCAACACAATGCAGCATTCATTGACTTCTGTCAACATTTGTTGCACATTGTTGACAACACGATGCAGCATTCATTGAATTCTGTCAATATTTTGTTGCACATTGTTGGCAACACAATGGAGCATTCATTGACCTGTCAACATTTATTGCACATTGTTGACAATCTTCTTTGCTAATTTAGCTTTCTTAGGCTTTGACTTTGAGAGTGGCCACTTCATGCTTTTATTTTCGATTGCTTACAGTTTGATATGAATCGATACTTTTATCATCAGCGATCAATGAGTTTCATTACTTCTTGATGTGAGCATGCATTGTCCTCTTGAGCTGAGATTACCACTTTCAATGTCATGTGATGTACATGACCCATATGATCTAGTTATAACTGGACACGAGATGAAACATTTGTTGAAATGATTAAGCAAGGCACTTAAATCTTTAAATATGTTGCAGCCATCCTCCCTCATCCAACTTTATTGAAAAAGTGTTCTACAAAAAACAAGTCATACGTTTATTCTAAAACAAGTCAGGACATTTATCCTGGCTTGTTCAACAAGGCATTTGGACAAATGCATTATCGTGGTGCAAATAGGCTTAAGGGCTTACACCAGACTTGGTGAGGGGTGGGTGGGTGATGCCATGATGGTGTTAGGAAGTTTGAGCATTTGGGTGACATCCTCAAAGAGTTAAATCTACAACACCTCCCCCCAGACAGGAGCGTCACTCCTCCCTGTCACTCACAACCATGACACCACTCACAAAAATGACTCACTCACCTCTCCTCCAACCACAAGCCAATCCACAGATGGCACCTCATAACCAGATGACCAATCACCTGCCAGCACACCAATATATATATATCATCCTATCCTGACCACCAACTACTGGTCGCTGTTCCTTGCCCTGCTGACCACGCCACATCTCTCCTCTCATTTTCTGTACCCACCCACCCACACCTCCACCTGATATGGTGCACAAAATACACCGATCAGACAAAAGATATAGATTTTAATAACAACGATTAAACTCCATAAGCTCGATACATTAATTATTCAAACACAAACTCAACTTTTCAACATTTAACTTATCAAGTTATTAATGATTTAATATGCACCAGAGCTCATCACATTGTATTAGTATGTATTGTTAATTGTTTACTATGCACATGTTGTCTTGTCTGTCGGCGTTACTCCTTCCCTTTTGTTACTGGCATTGCTTCAGCACGATGTATGAGGAGCCCCCTCTGCCTGAGCTGCTCCAAGCACATGACTGGCCAGAGCGCCAAGATGACCGTTAATGCATGGTAATAAAGCAATGTTTATCCCATCTCCTCTCTGCGTTTTGTGTGGCCAGGGCCGCATTCAGGGTCCGTCTCGGAGACGCCGCAGAGACGTCTTGGCGATGCTTTTTGGCCTATTTGCGTTCAGGGTGTATCTCGGCGACGTCTCGGAGACGCCTCCCTTTTCAGACTGGAGATGAAAAGCGCCTCAAAAATGGTCGCCGTATTCTGTGGTTTCAGCCAATCACAGCGCAACTTTTCCATTGCAAATGGCCGCCGCATATGGGGGCAGCCATTTTCGAGACAACAAACTGCCTTTGCAGTTCTGACTAGCGTGATGTCACGGCCATGTCCGAGGTGCCTCCAAGACAGACCCTGAACGCGGCCCAGGTCAGTAATGAGGCAGCAATTAGGCAGGGAAGCCACTAACCAATTAGGTCGATCTCATGACATCATTAGTCTTGCCCTCATTCTAAGGATAGCAGGCTACCTACATCAGTAGGTCAGCCCACATCACATGGCCATCGTGGGAAGACAATCTACGTCATAGCTACAGGAGTTTTGGAAAGCTTGTCAAAATTAATTTGGGTTCTTTCAGCTCAAATTGCTCCCAAATTAACAATTTTTCATCAAATGTACGCTGGATTAATGAATAGTAGGTAAAAACTAACATAATTAAGGATAGCCATTAACAGCTAAGATAACAAGGCAACTACCAAATTGAGACTGTTGCTGTTCAGTGATGACAACAAGCCGTGATGTGACTTACTTGTTATGGACAGGGTAAATAAGCCAATACAAAAACAACAACAAATAATAATAATGGTCAACAAATAATGGAAATAAATAAAAAAACGATGGGATTATACAATTTTAAACTTAAACTTAAAGACTAGTGCTTTACCTTTGACGTTGACTGCCAGCCGCTTGTAAATCGGTGCCAGCCTCTTGCAGTGCCCGCACCAGTGAGCGTAGAACTCGATGAACCAGGCGTTCGGTGTATTCAGTACCTCCTGGTAGAAGTTCTCCGTGCTTAGCTGAATTATGCTGTCCGAACTGTGGTACAGCGAGATGCAGGAGGAGGGTGCCCACAGCAACGAGAGAGCGACGAGCAGAGGCAATAAAACAGTCGCAGAACAGTTCCGCCTCCTCCCGACAGGCACCGCCATGTTTGCTTCTGCTTCTTTCCGGTTTCTGCAGCTGGGTCAGACAGACGTTGACTTCCAGTCACCACTGGTCAGTATGTCTGTGCCTTCTTTCCGTTCCGGTTTCTGAAACTAGCTCAGACAGATGTTGACTTCTGGTCAGCACTAGTCAGTGTGTCTGTGCTTTCTTTTCGATTTCTAAATCTTGGTCAGACAGAGGTTCACCTCCAGTCACCACTAGTCAGTCTGTCTGTGCCTTCTTTCCGCCTTTTGAAACTAGGTCAGAGAAACATTGCCTTCCGGTTAGCACTGGTCAGTGTGTCTGTGCCTTCTTTCTGGTTTCTGCAATTGGGTCAGACAGACGTTGACTTCCGGTTAGCACTGATCAGTATTTATGTGCCTTCTTTCCGCTTTCTGAAACTAGGTCAGATGGACCTTGACTTCCGGTCACCACTGAAATTGGATCAAAGAGGAATCCACTTGCAGTCAGCAGCTTCCTGTCGATCTCAGTGCGTAGTAGTGCGTGCTACATCAGCGATGCATGGTTTTTGCGGTGGTTATATAAGCTTCTGAAAGTAGGACATGGGCAGACAGCAACCAACTCGCTGTGTTCGTTTGGTTTTATATTCAGCTGTGCTCCACAAACATGAGATGCGTAGCCTAACTCCACATGCGTATGTTGATGCTTTACTTGTATATTACCCCTCCCTCTCTCTCTCTCTCTCTCTCTCTTTGTTTTTCAAATCTTCTCGTCCCTGATAAGGAATAAACAAAACTGTGCGTTGACGTCTAGGAGCTGACCTAGAAATGGCAAACTACAGTGTGAACTTTTAGTTCTAGTTGTTGGACACGACAACAGCACTAGGTTCTTAGCGCACATCCACGAACTGGTCTTTGAGAACCACAAACTTATTTCCGCAGTTGGTCTTTGACAGCCACTACATATTACATGGCTACATCTGTGTCCTTTATGTATATTTCAATGTGATCCTTGACAACCACTATGTGTTATAAAATGCACTTTGTGTATATCCTTAAATAGTGCCACTACATATTAGTTACATAAATGAATATGTGTATTTTATGTTTATCCATATTTGGTCCTTGACAACCTCTATGAATTACAAATGTGTATATCTGTCCTTTATATATATCCTTAATTGGTCCTTGACAACCACTACAAATTATACAGGTGCATATGTGTACTTTATATATATCCTTAGATGGCCTTTGGCAACTACTATAATAATATATATAGATGTACATGTGTCCTTTACATATATATATATATATATATATATATCCTTAATTAGTCCTTGCCAACCACTATGTATAATATATAGATGTATGACTTTTAAAATGTGTCTATACTCCTCTTCTCTACGATGCTCTTTCCTTTAAGTGGTCCATTCCTCTAAGTGGTCCATTCCTTTAAGTGGTCCATTCCTTTAACTGGCAAAATCCTTTAAGTGGTCCATTCCTTTAAGTGGCAGAATCATTTAAGTGGTTCATTCCTTTAAGTGGTCCATTCCATTAAGTGGTCCATTCCTTTAACTGGTCCATTCCTTTAACTGGTTCATTCCTTTAAGTTGACCATTCCTTTAAGTGGCACATTCCTTTAACTGCCTCATTCCTTTAAGTGGTCCATTCCTTTAAGTAGTCCATTTCTTTAACTGGTCCATTCCTTTAACTGGTTCATTCCTTTAAGTGCCCATTCCTTTAAGTGGCACATTCCTTTCAGCGGTCCATTCCTTTAACTGGAACATTCCTTTCAGTGGAACATTCCTTTAAGTGGAACATTCCTTTAAGTGGCACATTCCTTTAATTGAACCATTCTTTTAAGTGTCATATTCCTTTCAGTAGTCCATTCCTTTAAGTGGTTTTAGAATCCACACCAATGCTACATGTTTTCGTGGGCTGACTGGTACGCCCACTACAATTTACGTAGGTCTGGTCAATCGGCTTCAATAACAATGCACATACAATCCGTAGCAGGGCAGAGGCGTTCCTCAATCAGTAACTGGAGCAACTCCGCGAATTAACCAGCATTTGATGACGTCACAAGAAGTCCAGGCTGCAACAGCGACACCTCAGCTTTAACAAAACAAATATATATATGGGTCAGGATCACGAAAAGAGGCCAATTGGGGAAAGTTGTCTGCGTCGAGCATGGATGTCGGCATCGATCGGTATAATTATAATTTAGCATTGACAGAGGTGTTGGAAAGTCCTTAAATTTATCCTGAATGTAAAGGTCGAGAAAATACAACAACCTTATTTGTTTCTAGGATAATTTAATATAAAACAAAGAAATGCACAAGACTTTAAGAATTGTGATGCCGACATCTGTTAAAGTTGTCAGCATCCATCATTGGATGTTGGCGTCGATCGGTATAATTATAGTTTAGCATTGACAGAGGTGTTGGAAAGTGCTTAAATTTATCCTGAATGTGAAGGTCGAGAAAATACAACCTTATTTGTTTCTAGGATAATTTAATATGAAACAAAGAAATGTACTACACTTTTAAGAATTGCGACACCGACATCTTCAATTGACCACCGATTGGCCCGTTTTCGTGAGGCTGACTCATATATAAACAGGGATGTGGTGAAGTAATGTGTATTGGTGTTATTTGAATACATCAATCAGACTGGTTTACTGAGTCCTAAAGCAGTCGCTTGGTTGGTTGTTGGTGTTTTACATCCTGGCAACATCTAAGGCCATATCAGGATGGGTACCGACTCATGACAGTGCACACTCATGGCAACTTTAAAGTTCTGCCCCACTGGGAAATCAGGCTGCCAGAACAATGACCTGATATCCCACTCAGTCACATTATCCTGACATTGAGCTAATTAACCAGTCCTTGCCCAATCCTATTAATGCTGAGCGCCAAGCTAGGAAGCGACAAGTATCAATTTTATAAGTCATTGGTTTGACTCGACCGGGAACCAAACTCGCGCTCTCCCGCACGCGAGGCCTGCACTCTACCGATTTGGCCACCGCACCTGGTAACTAAAGCAGTAAGATAAGGTAGTAAGTTGAACCCACCGCCATAGGTTAAATGACATCTAGGCAGTTAGGCATGGGTAGGCTAATTGCATCTAGAAGCCTAGATAGGCTCATGGTTAGGACGTTCGCCCCAGAGTGGCAGAATAGTAAGTCCGAGTCTCACTCTGGTCTAGGCATAATATTCTCTCATTTATTTGAAACATCTCTCATAAAAATAACATATATAACACAACATATACATACAAATACTTACATAATATGTGAATATTATATATACATAACCTACTTATAAAAAGTTATATGAAATGAATCATGTATATAATACGACGTATACGTATAAATACTTACATAATATGTGTTAATAATATATATAATCCACGTACATGGAATTAATTTTATATATAACACAACATATACATGTACATACTTACATAATATGTCCATACATATTAAATATATAATATACTCACATGAAATTAATTTTACTAGAATTTAGAAACCAATCGCTAACCTTGCAGAATTAAATCGATTTACGGTTATTTTAATTTAAATTATTCCCAAATGACCCCCACTTGCCAATGTTTACTTTTTGTGATAGGGGGTCGATAAAGAAAGAATTATTCCCAGATCATATGATTCTTCTGTTGCTACAATCATTCAATAAGGAGGGGGGGGGGGGATGGGTTCATTTCAATGGCGGACCATTGGCCTTCTTCACTCGACTACTCCTTGCCCTATACTAACAACAATACCAAGGGCAATGCTAGGTACAGGCAGAAATGGTTAAATCGTTGTTTTGACTCGGCCTGGGTTCGAATCCCACCACCTGTCACACAATGGGAGTGGGTGCCCGAACCAACTCAACCCTCTCTGCCTGGCTCTGTATTGGATCAATTGATACTTGTCGCTTCCCTAGCCAGGCGCTCGGCATTATAGGATAGGGCAAGGACTGGTTGGTTCAGTGTCAGGATAATGTGACTGAGTGGGATGATAAATGGTGGTATTTTGCCAGGTCGCCGAAAAAAGTTTGGATTGACCGATCGTTTGATTTAGCCGAGGTTGGTTTAATGGGGTTAAACTGTATATACATGAAAAACAATAATCATAGTGTCCACATAGTACATTCATAATGCACCCCCGTTTTTGCCAAAGCCAAGTCAAAGTCAAAGCTTGGTTAAACCAATGATCGGTTAATCCAAACAAATTGCTAGGGTCCCTTCAAGTTTGCTTTAACGGGGTTATACTGTATGTGGGTTCTCAGGGTTCTCTCACGTGTATCCTGTCACTTGAAGGGTCTACACATTCGTCATGGCTGTGGTTTCGTGCTCGGCAACTGCACAGTGACCGGTGGGCGACTGGTCGCCAAGTGGTCACAACTGTGCGAAGTGGTCACAACTGAGCAAAGTGGTCACAACTGTTCCAAGAGGTCACAACCGTTCAAAGTGGTCACAACTGTGCCAAGTGGTCACAACTGTGCCAAGTGGGCACAACTGTGCCAAGTTGTCACAAATGTGTCAAGTGGTCATAACTGTGCCAAGTTGTCACAACTGTTCAAAGTGGTCACAACTGTGCCATTGGTCACAACTGTGCCAAGCGGTCACAAATGTGTCAAATGGTCATAACTGTGCCAAGTGGTCACAACTGTGCCAAGTTTTCACAACGGTGGCAAGCAGTCAGAACTGTGCCAAGTAGTCACACCTGTGCCAAGTTGTCACAACTGTGCCAAGTGGTCACAACTGTGCCAAGTGGTCACACCTGTGCCAAGTGGTCACACCTGTGCCAAGTGGTCACAACTCTGCCAAGTCGTCACAACTGTTCAAAGTGGTTACAACTCTGCCAAGTCGTCACAAACTGTGCTATGGCTGCTGAGTGGTCAGTGTCTGCTCAGCGAGCGGTAACAAGCGCTGAAAATAAATTTGGTCACAATGAGGTTTTTGGTGCAGCAGCAGCTGTAACCACAAGGCAACCAAAATGGTCCAAAATGGTCGCGCAACCGGTCGCAAGATGGTCGCAAGTATAGTGTGACTGGTGGGGGTAACAGAACGAGTGCTCGGCTGTCCTTTCAGAGCTGTTCAGCCCAAGTAGCGCCCAGTTTCACTTACTTGTCTGTAGACACACTCATACGCATGCGTCCAACACGCGTTACACAACTCCCTGTGTCCAGACCGCGTCCTGCTCGCTCAGTTCCTAGCAGGCACTCTGTTTACCCCGTGCTTCCTCCGAATCTCCGCCGGTTCTCCACGACCTCACAAGTCTCCTAAATATCGTCCACATTCTATGCAGTGGCTGCGTCAGGCTGACATTTAAGACTTACTCCCTCCCAATCCTCTCCCCTCTCCCTCCTCACCCACCATTCGCCCTCCCTCCCTCCCTCCCCCTGCCCTCCTCTCCCTCACCTCCCTCTACCACCCCCCCCCCTCCAGACCAAACGGGATGGCCGAATGAGTTGAGCTGAGCATCCGTCTCCCGTTTTGGTAGATCGTGGGATTCGAACCCACATATTCAAACCCTGGTCGAGTCAAACCTAGACTTTAAAATTGATATTTGTCACTTCCTAGCCTGGCACTCGGCATTATTAGGATAGGGCAAGGACTGGTCGGTTCAGTGTCGGGATAATTTGACTGAGTGGGATATCAGGTCATGGTACTGGCGGCATGGTGGGCAGCACTATAAAGTTACCATGAATGCACACTGTCACAAGTCGGTACCCGCCCTGATATGATCTTAGATGTTGCCAGGACGTAAAACTCCAACAACCAACCAACCACATCTCCTCCCCATATCCACCGACTCCCCCAACCAACCTCACCCTCCCCTCCCCTCCCCAGCCCTCCCACACCCCCACATCTCATCCCCTATTCCACCCCCACTCCTCCAACCAACCCCTCCCTCCACCCTCCACCCTCCCCCCACGCACCGCCCCCTCCCTAAATGGGTGTCACTTGTTTTCCCTGTCACATATCGCGGTCAGGAATGTAGTTGGTTGTGGAGAGAAAGAACATAAGTACGCCCTCTTCTCACTGAGTCAGTCCGTTGGTAGAGTGCTGCGGAATAGTATTTATCACATACCTAACCGTCCGAGCGACTGTGATATTGAGTACGTTGGTTGGTTGTTGGGGTTTTACATCCTCGCAACATCCAAGGTATTATGAGGACGGGTACCGACTTGTGACAGTGTGCACTCATGGTGACTTTATAGTGCTGACCCCACCGGTTAGTTTGTTAGTTTGTTTTGTTTGTTGTTGTTTTACGTCTTAGCAACATCTAAGGTCATATCAGGACGGGTACCGACTTGTGACAGTGCGCACTCCTGGCGACTTTATAGTGCTGCTCCACTGGGAGACGAGGCCACCAGCACCATGACTTGATATCCCACTCAGTCACATTATCCTGACACTGAGCCAACCAATCCTTACCCTATCCTAATAATGCTGAGTGCCTGGCTATAGGAAGCGACACGTATCAATTTTTAAGTCATTGGTTTGACTCGACCAGGGTTCGAACCTGTGGGTTCGAATCCAACGATCTACCAAAACGGAAGACGAACGGTCAACTCACTCAGAGGTGTGTCTGTTAAACATGTTTAATTTGTTGCCCATTTCCATTCAGGAATGCACTATCGAACAATTCGGGAAATGTAAGCTTTGACTTGAAATGAAACACATCAGATTTTGTTTCTTCTGTTTTCCTCCTCTCCCCTTTTTTCACCGCAGCTATGATTTTTCTCGTTGTTTCTTCTCCCCCTCCCCACCCACCCTACCCCAACAAGAGAAGAAGACAATAAAACACACCACCGTGTATGTAATAAGAGATTCAATTTCTCCTGATACTGTGGGTACTTAAATTAAATCAAGCCAATGTCGCAACAGTATTTACACACACGCATAGGTATATGTAAATATGTCCACGTTTATATATTGATATATATTGACAGATTATATATAATTATATTTACAGATTATATATAAATGTATGTATATATGCTTATATACACATATACATATATTTTTATATATACTTGTATATACTATATTGAAATAGTGATACCGATTTGTTCATGATTGTATGATTTGGACCTGAATGATCACATTATATTTACCAAGGGGTCATACTATATTTATAATGGGGTCATACTGTATGTATATACATATATATAAATATATATATATATATATATATATATATCAATGACAGGGTTGAAAGAGTATGATTCCCAGTACTGCTCCTTTTTAGTATTGGATATATTTGTTTAAACATGCAATTGGAATGCTTTAGAATTCGATTGCTTGAATAGTTCTATTTCTTAAACCAGGATTTCTTAGGAGTAAAAGTATAGGATACATTAAAAGAAACAGCAAATCTGCAGTTCAAGAGATATGCTTGTTCGTCGGAGCTTTACGTACTAGCAACATCAAAGGTAATGACAGTGCACACCCATTGCAACTTTATAGTATTTCCCTATTGTAATGCAGTGGTGCCGGTGTAGTAAGTTCAAAAGACTACCCCACAAAAACACTACAGTAGTGTTTTTAACCTAGGTTCAAAACACTAAGGTGTTTTCAACCTAGTTGAAGGTAGGTTCAAAACGCTACTGTGGCCACTACTCTAATTTAAGTTCAAAACACTACTCTAATATTATATATATATATATCATTGCTGCATAGTCATTGTCATTTGTAGTAGGGTGAGGCAGTATGCAGTAAGGTGGGGCAGTATGCAGTAGGGTGGGGCAGTGTGCAGCATATACGACTAATATCTGCTTCAACGCCGCAGCACCATCAGCATATACTAATACATGCTAAAATTGCCACAGCACCATCAGCCTATGTGGTGCAGACGTTGCAGTGCTATCAGCGTATACTACTATACTAGTATGTGCATTCTAATGACATTAGATGTTGCCAGGACATAAAACTCACAGCAACCAAGCCAACTAGTATGAGCTTCAAATGCCAGTACCAGTTGCAGCATTAGAGCCCCCACTGCCATGTTATGATAGTGTTTTGAACTTGGATAGTGTTTTGGACATACGTAGGGGTAGTGTTTTGAACTTAACAGTAGTGTCTTGAACTTAAGTTCAAAACACTACCGTAGTGTTTTGAACGTCCTACACCGGTACCATGACCCGATATCCTATTCAGTCAAATTATCCTGACACAGAGCAAATCAGCCATTGTCCTATTCTATCAATGCTGACTTGTATCAATGCTGACTAGTATCAATGTTTAAGTCATTCGTTTGACTCGAACAGGGTTCTATCCCGTGGGTTCGAATCCCACGATCTACCAAAATGGGAGACGGACGCTCAACTCATTCGGCCATCCAGTCTAGTCATCCCGACAGCAATGTTATTAAATTATACCCGCCCTGTGCATCTACGACATGAACTAATCACTGCACAATCACACTAAAGCAAGGCACTGTAAGTGTATACTGCGGTTCAATTATCACGTGTGCAATGGATATATAACCGATACCTGATGACCAAACAATGCCTTCACCACCCACACTGGATGCCAGCCGGCTCACCAACACCACCGCCAGCATGGACGTGGTGTTGGGCTAACAAATAGGCATCACACTTGCAAAGTAATCATAATTCTCTTCCAGAAAATGGGACGTGATGGTCGAGTGGGTAAGACGCTCGCATGCCGTGCGGGAGGTCATGTGATCCGTCATCCGTCCACCTCCATATGTGTGCAAAGAAAAGAAGGTTTTTCAAAATCATAGCGCGCTGGCATCAGGGACGCAATAGGGCCTAGATCAGCCAGGAAAGGATCTGTAAGTTAATCTATAAGTTAATCTGTAAGTTAATCTGTAAGTTAATCTGTAAGTTAATCTGTAAGTTAATCTGTAAGTTAATCTGTAAGTTAATCTGTAAGTTAATCTGTAAGTTAATCTGTAAGTTAATCTGTAAGTTAATCTGTAAGTTAATCTGTAAGTTAATCTGTAAGTTACTATTTTAATATGTAAGTTAATATGTAAGTTCATCTGTAAATTAATCTGTAAGTTAATCTGTTCCCGGCCTTACACAATTTTCCTTGTTCCTATTTTGCCTGGCTCTCGGCATTACTAGGATAGGGCAGGACTGGTTGAGTATAGTGTCAGGATAATGTGACTGAGTGAGATATTGGGTGCAACTGGTGAGTCAATGGTGAGTCAATGGTGAATGAGGAGTCAATGAGGAGTGAATGGTGAGTTAATGTGTTAATGGTGAGTTATTCTCAGGGTTAATCAGACATCCCTGAGCTGCTCCTTATGTGATTGATCCATGAGGTTGCTGTGCTTTCCCCAGTGGGCATTGTGTGTGTGATGGTTCTTGGAAAAAGCCCCGGCAGGCTTCCATTGAGGCAAACGCCATGTTGAGTTTTACTTGGAAGTCGCCACCAGAAAGAAAAGAAGTCGCACCCATCACCAAACATCAAACATAAAGCACTTGTTTGATTACAAAGCTTGCTGATACTAATAGACGATTTCCACTACCAACCTGCCCTATGGTGGAATTGGCGAGAACTCGCGTTGTGGGTAGGACTTTAGAACCAATGCATCGGATAATTAATACCCAATATGTTTTCTTTTTAAGGGCGGCATAAAACTACAGAATTATATAATTTAACAGATATAATTTAATAGCAACATGAAGTAAAACAAACAAACCTCTGCTGAATATCCTGTTCTGTGAACAAAGCTGTAGATCTTTAATGCGGAGCATGCGCACTCAGTCAAAGATCGAGGTGTGGCAACTGGACATCAAGAAAGGCTGTCAACCCATGACCATTCACACAACGAGTTATTCGAACCCAAACAAGAACCTGGGAAGATGGACTCGTTATTGGCTCTCTATCCCAAGTTTGTCTTTGTTTTTGTTGTGATGGCTTATTTATGGTGCTGTCACATTACGACGTTCCTGACATCTGCCGACGATTCGCCAAAAAGTGACACACGTCGACGCGCTTTGGCGAGAAACGTCGTACTGTGACAGCACCATTACCCTGTCCATAATAGCCCTGTCATGCTACGACGTATCTTGCCGGCGTGCCGCCAATGCACAAAATCACTTTTAATCGTTGAGACACGTAAAGCTTTTTGGCGTGAGCACAACGTATTGGTAGCGTGCTGCCGACGTTGTGAGAAAAAAAACTAAAAAGTTTGGTGCAGCGTCTTGATATGACCTTAGATGTTCCTAGGATGTAAAACAACAACAGACAAAAAAAGCAACAGTTTGGCGCAATGTGTGGGACCGACCCTCACGTGCGCGCGGCGTCTGCCTAGCGTTCGCATAACGTTATTCCAGCAATGTCGACGTGCTTCTGACGTCACCATAAGATAGGCACCCGCCCGTTGTCGCGCATTGTCACACGTCGAAAGTTTTGTACAAGCACAAAACTTCGCCGATACCCTGATGCGCGTCGCCGACCGCCGTCCATCAACATCTACCAAAGCGCCCCTAATGCGCGCGCAACGCTTCCAAACGTCTCCTGACATTTCGCCAAAAAGTTACACACGTCGACACGCGTTGGTGAGAAACGTCATAATGTGACAGCACCATAATGAGTAAGTCACATGACGGCTTGTTTTCATCGCTTTCCCACTGAGCAGGATCGATTGGATGGCCCACACCTTCACAGGTGGACACTCTACCGCCTGAGCTACGTTCCGCTGCCCAATAATCAATGTGCTAACCATGACACCAGTGCACCAGTACCTAACTCGGAGTTGGATATAAGTAGAATCAAATGTAGAGAGGTGTTTTTGGCTTCGACAACATAATCCTTTCAAATTTGACGCGATTATGCAGCTTTAAGAAAGACAATACAAAAAGAACAATGACTGCCAAAATGACGAGTATTCTGCCCCGCTCCCGGATCTTGAGTGTATGTTTATCTAGGCGTTGTTTGGTTCAAGAAGAGACTGGTGTCACACCAACCTTCTCACAACACGAGGGCGCGGCTTGTGGAGACCGTGCTTTCCCTATTTGGTGGATTTTAGTATATTCCAGTGCGCCACTGGTGAAGGTTTGGGCCGGTGGTGGCGCCACCAGTAGCAGGTGTGGGTCACCCATAGAATAGTACACAGCATATCAGTGGTTAATAATAATAATAATGATAATAATGATGTTGATGATGATGACGGTGATGATGATGATAATAATATTATTATTATAACAATTATTATTATTATAATAATGATAATAATAAAAAGATAATATAGGGAACATCCCATACGCGCTTTTATAGTCGCATAATCCTTATACATCCCATATATCTCAGAAACTGTGTACTTTTGTGACATAGAAGCCGAAAGTGAAAACATTCCAAATAATAACAGAAAGTGTTCCAAATAATAGCAGAATCCATGTTCATATGTAGATTAAATTTTCTGACTATATATGTCAGAGTTGAAGCAAATAATTTCACCTTTTGATTTTGATCTTATATAAACTGAGAAAAATTATAAAAATTAACCATGTGATATTCATCCATACCAGCATTTTAGTACACATTCATCATAACATTGTGTAAAGTCGACGGCTGGCATCTGTGGGTTGTGTAGGCAGGTTTGTAGGAAATCAATACAGGCAAGAAGAGAAAGGAAGAGTATAAACAGTGATAAAGAGTGAAAGTAGAGTGAGAGCTTGCACCCTCAGGTTTATCATTATATAGTGGTACATGGATCTGATATGGCATACCACCATCATCATCATCCATCATGCTGTCGGTCGCGATGCGACAAAGACTGCTTTCATTACATGACTGCCTCTCTCCATTTTGCTCTCTCCTGTGAGAGTTGCGTCCATTTTGCGGTTGTACATTTCATGAAAGCTGCCTGCAGAAGTGTTGAAGTGCTGCAAGTTACCAGCGGCACTCTCTCGGGGAGCAAATAGAGGTTTCACACCGGCAAGAACATGTCAAGACAGGCGCAAAACTATTTGTCCCTGCAGTGGCTGATCGGGAGATGTTGGGAGTTCCATACATCAACCGCCCTTAATGCTGCCACAGTGACATGGTTTTCTGTTTAAGGTTTGCTCACTTAGCCTTCGGTTCTGTCAAGAACCTGTACCACAAGGCAGTGGTTTACAACTCTGCAGGGCAGGGGCGTCAAACTCCCTGAGGTATTGCTATACCTGCAATACCTGCATACCCATACCACCTGACCATTATCTCCAATCAGCAACAAGCATTTCTAGTTCCACCAATGAACAGTAGGCATTCTGGGGTCACCATGGCTACTGTGGCATACCCACCACCACCATGCATGTGGCAGCTTGGCCTGCACCTGCCTGCTGTGTGTGTGTGGTGATCCGTGACTAACAGTTGGGGGGGGGGGGGGGGAGGGGGGGGGGAGGGAAGGAGGGGGTAGTGAGTAGAGCTCTTGGGCTCCTTACACACTAACATTAGTGCCTCATTCACACTATCTACCTAATACACAATGATTATTGACCACAAGTAAAGAGTCACCAGCAACTACATAAATACATTCATGCACCTGGCCCTTTACACCATTTACATTAATAGACCATTTGTACTCCTTTATAGACCATTTCGCATTCCCCACCAATGCGTTTTTTAGGAATATTTTACAATTGTTTTAACACACAACAAATTCAAACAAGATTTGTGTTATTACAGTTAAGCCAAAAATATTATGTCTTACAAGTAAAAAGTTGGGAAAAAAAGTTTGGGTAGATGTAAGGTGTTAGTTGATCTGTAAATTTTCATATTTTCACTTTAGCACAAAATCATAGATAGCATATTTTTTTAACATATTTGGTGGGATAGATTAAGTAAATGTAGTATTTCTAACATACTTAATACACAGATGTAACAATAACTATTTGACTTACTACCCCAACAAAAGAAGGCTTAATCATTAACAATGTCACATTGAAACCAAATATTTGGTGCACAGTTTCTGAGAAGAACTCACTATATTACAGTTTCCCAATCCGACAGTTTTTCAGTTTCTCCCATTTATTTATTTATAATTCTTTTTGTTAAATATACTAGGTTTCTGGAGATCATGTGGAGAGTGTGTACGTGGGGCGCTTCCTACATAAAGCTGCCTAGTCCGATGAAAAATCTAATTTTCAAAACCAAAACAATTATCTAGCTTTTATTCTACATATGTAACTTAAATACTGATGCACTTATTAATAATTTGTCGATACACACCAGAAGGAAATATTGAAACAATTTAATAGAACCTGTTACTGCAGCAGCGTATAGTGTCAGAGTTTTGGCGTGCTTGCCAACATTAATTTGGCCTGTTTGAACTTCAAATAACTCAAAAGTTAGCTATTTCAAATGAAGGTTACCTCAAACTAAAGTAAGGTAGATTATATCGATGAACTAAATATATTTATCTCAGAAAATGACAGAAACTCAAAGTAAGGTAGATCATATCGATGAACTAAATATATTTATCTCAGAAAATGAGAGAAACTCAAAGCCATCGGACTGTGCAACTTTAATGAATGACCACTAGATGAAACCACAGGGAGGCGTGACTGGATCATGGCCAACTGTACGCCAAACAAACAGGTGTCGCTACACAAAATCATTAATAACTTCATCAGAATTGTTGGTATTTTCCTGTTACTGGAATTCAGTGTGTGCATGGGAGGGGGAGGGGGTTCAGTCTTGAAAGTAAAAATGTTGCCAAGGATACTCATTCATAGTAGCAAAGGCTCCAATTCATGGAATTACTTTTGTGTAACATTGATATCACTTGCCCTGCGGCCATATGTATGTGAATTTCTTATATTTATATTTAAACAAGCATAATGTATTTTATGCCCCCTATATTCGCATAATCCTTTATACGTCTTATATATATACAGTAAAACCTCTCTAAATCGACCGACCATGGGACCGACTTTAAGTGGTCCATTTAGGGAGGTGGTCGGTTTAGAGTTAGATTATCCTTACAATGGTATTGTTGGGACCCAAATAAAGCGATCGATATAGGGGAGTGGTCGATCTGTGGAGGGGTCGGTATAGAGATATTTTACTATCGATGCATATTATGCATCGTCAAGACTTCCTACTAGTTTATAGCCAGGGTTAAATATATTTACAACGCACAAAATATTAATAATAATAATAATAAACACAGGTAACATATTTAATTTGTCTGTACAATTGTTATTTACAATGCATACAATATTTAACCTGATAAACAAAGATAACACATTTAAAGTCGTTCGATAATTATAATGTATAATGAACAAAATATTAAAAATAATAAATCCAAGAGAACAGATTGTATTTGTCTCTGGAATTGATCTTGGTGCACTAAAAGGTTATACGATATATATTTTCTCTTTTATTTTAGCTTTCTATTCAAAAGAACCACCCCGGTAAATAGCATGATGTCTAGATTGTGCATGTGGGTTATTTGTTGTTTTTTGTTCTTGTTTTTGTGTGGCGATTTTGCTCATTATTTATTTCATAGGCTATAGATTAAACCGCATTGCATAAATTATAATGAACACTATAGAGTGCCGGATTTAGATGAAGAGAGACCCTATGCTATCCTAGTTGTGAGGCCCCTCCGAAAGGCATATGACTTTCAAAAATGGTGTACACCTTGGTCGGTCAAACCTATAGGTAAATCCAGCACTGACACTACCAGACCAAAGACCCTATACAACTAAGACGGCTCACTCAGCCTGTACTGTGTAATCAAAATGATCAAACCCACCACTTGGTGCACTGGCTGTTTGTTCTCTTGGTTAAACAGGTGCTATATGTATAAATGTATATATATGAATGTGAAAGATGTGTGATGATGGCGATGCTGATGATGCTGATGATGATGGATATTTTTCATAGCAATTTCATATTGATGTGTATTCATACTTACCTATCTCATGTATAATATAATTGTATGTGTTTACATGTGAAACACCAACCAGCAGCCGGCTGATCAAACCCACCACAAGGTGGCACTGCGAAATTTACATTACCATTGGAGAGATAGGGAGTGAGCCATCTTAGCATTATAGGGTCTTTGACCAGCTTCTCCCAATCAACCTTGATTTCTTCAATTACTAATTTCGACAGACTGTGAATAGTTCTAATACTAACACATACACACACATATATATATACACCCTGTTATTATGTATATATATGTAATATATATATGTATATATATATATATATATATATATATATATATATATATATATATGCTGAATAAGAATTACATGAGTATAACAGCCGGGAATATCCCTCCTGCTCCCCAGCACTCCCCCAGTCATTGACTGCTGGAGTCTGGACTAGTCATTTGCTGCTCCAGCCTAGTCAACCTCAGCTCCGATCGAGGCACCCGCACCTGCTTCACACTGTAGCTGCCACTCACTCATAGAATTAGAACTAATATTATATATATATATATATACACATATAGATAGATATATATATATATGTGTGTGTGTAATATATATAAACTGTGGTCAGCCCGCAGTGAATAAGCAAATTAGTAGAGCACCACAGCGACAAACATTTGCAATCTGTATATTATTTATATTCCCATAATAATCTATGCAACATATATATGTATATATGTGGGGTACTATAATTAATTAACAAATAATGCACATCATAACACAATCACAATGGTTTGAGTGCTGTGCAGTGATTATGGTTGGTTGGTTGTTGGAGTTTTACGTCCAGGCAACATCTACGGTCATATCAGGACAGGTACTGACTTTTTCCAGTGTGCACTCATGGTGACTTAATAGTGTTGCCCCACTGGGAAATCAGGCACTGAGCTAACCAGTCCTTGCCCTATCCTATTAATGCCAAATGCCAGGCTAGGAAGCGGCAAGTATCAATTATAAGTCATTGGCTTGACTCGAACCGGGAATCGAACTCCCGATCTCTCGCACGCGAGGCCCCCAGCTCTACCGATTCAGCCACCGCGCCCGGTGCAATGATTATGTATTCGCTGCAGACTAACCACCCACTTACTATCCCTGCAGCCAAACCCCCCGACACTAGCGCCACCCCCGGCCGTTTTCGACACTCCCCGCTACTTGGCGTCGTTGCGAAAGCCAGCAGACAACTTTTTCCTTTTTTTTAGTCAAAGCAGACGACACAGGGCAGATCGCCGGGAACAAGCAGGCCCCGGGAGATGTTGGGTGATTGTGTTTGTGTGTGGGTTCAGTTCGGTCAGACTGTAACCAGGGTGCTGTGCGCATGCGTAGCAACTGTGGTTTACCAATGCTACACTGGTTGTTTTAAACAGTCTTTAATTATGAGAACATACCCCTACCCGTTGTTTTCATAGATGATATAATCCTCACCCTCACCTTCACCTTGCCTCCCTCCAATGAACGTCGACCACCCCCACCCCCACCCCATTTTCGTTGTCCCCCTCATTTTTTTTTTTTTTTAAGTGTCATAATCTGCTGGTTTTGTGTTCCTGTCATTGTTCTGAGATCATTATATTGAATTGATTGTTATGATCTATATTGCTTTAGTTTGAAGTAACTTTTATTTTAAATAGCTAATGTTTGAGATATTTGAAGTGTAAATATCGTAGATTAGTTTTGGCAAGCATACCAAAAGTCTAGACACTATAGGCTTCAGCAGTAACAGTTTTTATTAAATTGGCTCAGTATTCCCTTCTATGTGGCAACAAATGCTTTAAAAGTTCATCGGTATCTAAGTTAGCTATGTAGAATAAAATCTAGATAATTGTCTTGGTTTTGACAATTTGATACTTCATCGCACTCTCTAGCTATAAGAAAGAGAGATAGATATATATATAGAGAGAGAGAGAGGGGGAGAGGGAGAGAGAGATGGAGAGAGGGAGAGAGAGAGAGAGAGAGAGAGAGAGAGAGAGAGAGAGAGACAGAAAAATAGCTCCAAGCCAGGATACTATTTTAGGTAGATTACATCATAATTTCACTCTAAACTTTTTATTAGTTAACCCGCCAGCCTGCATCGCGATGGTTCAAGTGTGCATTAAATTTGTTTGTAACTCTTGTCCATTACCCTTTTTTTTTGGTTAACCAATTGAGCTTTCCCTTTGCGTTAGTTAATTTCTATCTCGTTTTAATCTTATGGATATACATAGTACATAATAAGTATCTCACTATCTATAGATCCAGTAAAAGAGGAGAGACATAGAGAAATCGAGAGTCAGAGTCACAGGTTGACAGGATAACCTGATTGAGTCTGAGACTCTGTCATGATGTTATTTACCTCTCTCATGCTCTGATTATCTATGTCCATAACACCCTCCATTACTCTCGCTATCTCTCTTATCGGGCTAACAATCCGTATAATTTTTGGAATTCTCTGAACTTCTATTTCCCCCACATATATGTAGTGACAGATAGGCAGGGATGGAGATAGACAAAGATATATAGACAGTTGGTAGACAGAGAAACAGAGTGAGATATAAGCCCGGTTCACACGGGCAAAATGTAAAACGATTTAGACAAGGCGAATCATATGATTCGATTTAATTTGAAAGTGTTTCGCATTCACACGGGCAGTGCTTTGCGTCGATTTAAGGCGGAAATCGATATCTGTGCATGAGCAAGTCAAGACTAACCAGCGCCAGTTTCGCTTAGTCGATGTCGGCACTAGAGAATGTGGGTTCGACCTAGATCTGTTTCGACTGAATCGTATTGTTTTGGAACGGTCAAAACTTCTGCTGGGCAGTGAAACCCTAAAAATAAATGATGAAAAAACTATCCGTGCACCTCTAGCAGGTTCATAGACCAAATTATATAATATGCACTTTTGATCGACCGGAAAGTCAACAAACTAAGGTCTCGACTGCGCATGTGTGTCATGTCCTTAATCCACCTCAAGTAAGTCGGTTGGGTTCACACATGCCACTTGTGTCGATTTAAGCTAAATTGCTTCATCTATACTACCTCGCGAGGTGGTTTATTTGAAGTGAACTAGATGCATCGATTCAGCCCTAAATCGCATTAGGGTAGCGTCCACACGGCGAATGTGAGTCGAACTAGGCAAGTCGATTTATATGAATCGAATTAACTGCCCAGTGTGAACGGGGCTATAGACAGTGGTACTGAGAAAGAGAGATGCAGAAAATAGAGTGACAGAGAGAAAGGGGATACAGATATGATGATTCAGGGAGTGTGAGTGTGTTATATAAAGACTGCGAGGGACATAAAGGGGGGAAAGAGAGAAACACAAAAAGAGTACGAAAGACCAACATTGTGAAAAGATGGAGAATGGAATAGAGAAAGAGGGAAATTGGCACTCAGAGAATCAATGAACTATGCAGGTACTTAGCCCGATAACAGAGGCGGAGAGAGCAATGCAGAGAGTTTTGGCAACAGATAGTCAGAGCCACGTTATCCTGAAACTGAGCCGAACAGTCCTTGCCTAATCCTAGTAATGCCGAGTGCAAGGATGGGTAGCCACAAGTATGAAACTGTGTAGGTGTTTGGTTTGACTCAGTCGGGGATTGAACCCACGAACATTCAGAGCAGGAATCAGGTGCGTTACACTCTCGGACATCCCGTCCGGTTGTGAGAAAAAAATTGATAAGAAAGAAAGTGATGCATCATGTTATGTATCTTATGGTATAGAGGTGTCGCTTTTGATGTTTGTGGGAACTAGTCGGTGAACTCTTGGAGAACCTGGCCCCTGGAGGTACATGTGTCTTGTGACGTCAGGCCCCCCCCCCCCACGTTATATCAAGTGTCACGTGATCCAGAGGTCCTCTGGTCCTCCCCGTGTTAGACATCAATCAAAAAGTCTCCTACATGAAGTGTCAACCCTCCCAACACCGCGTCACACTGCAGCCACAGCATTTCACACTGCACCACTCAAGATCACCCCAGTCCAACCCTCCCACACCGCGTCACACTGCACCCACACCACGTCACACTGCACCCACCCCACGTCACACTGTACCCACACTGCATCACGCTGTACCCACACTGCATCACACTGTACCCACAGGTCACACTGCACCCACCCCACTTCACATTGCAGCCACAATGCGTCATACTGCTGCACCCACTTCACATCACACTGCAGCCACAGCATTTCACACTGCACCACTCAACGTCACCCCAGTCCAACCCTCCCACACCGCATCACACTGCTCCCACACCACCTCACACTGCACCACTCAACATCACCCCAGTCCAACCCTCCCACACCATGTCACCCTGCACCCATACCACATCACACTGTACCCACACTGCATCACTGTACCCACACTGCATCACACTGCACCCACACCACGTCCCACTGCAGCCACAACACGTCACACTGCACCCACTTCACATCACACTGCAGCCACAGCATTTCACACTGCACCACTCAACATCACCCCAGTCCAAACCTCCCACACCGCATCACACTGCACCCACACCACCTCACACTGCACCCACACCACATCACATTGAACCCACACCACATCACACTGCACCCACACCGCATCACACTGCACCCACACCACATCACACTGCAGCCACAGCATTTCACACTGCATCACTCAACGTCACTCCAGTCCAACCCTCCCATACCGCGTCACACTGCAGCCACACCACGTCACACTGCACCACTCAACATCACCCCAGTCCAACCCTCCCACATCGCATCACTCTGCACCCACACCACGTCACACTGCCCCCACACCGCATCACAATGTACCCACACTGCATCACACTGTACCCACACCAAGTCACACTGCACCCACAACTCGTCACACTGCACCCACTTCACATCACACTGCAGCCACACCATTTCACACTGCACCACTCAACATCACCCCAGTCCAACCCTCCCACACCGCGTCACACTGCACCCACAGCATGTCACACTGCACCACTCAACATCACCCCAGTCCAACCCTCCCACACCGCATCACTCTGCACCCACACCGCATCACACTGTACCCACACTGCATCACACTGTACCCACACCACGTCACACTGCACCCACACCATGTCACACTGCACCCACAACCCGTCACACTGCACCCACTTCACATCACACTGCAGCCACACCATTTCACATTGCACCACTCAACATCACCCCAGTCCAACCCTCCCACACCGCGTCACACTGCACCCACACTATGTCACACTGCACCCGCACCACATCACACTGCAGCCACAGCATTTCACCCTGCACCATCAACGTCACCCCAGTCCAACCGCATCACACTATACCCACACCATGTCACACTGCTCCCACATGTCACACTGCACCCACCACGCATCACACTGTACCCACACTGCACCCACACCACGTCACACTGCACCCACCCTGCATCACACTGTACCCACACTGCATCACACTGTACCCACACCGCATCACACTTTACCCACACCATGTGACACTCCACCCACCCACGTCACACTGCAGCCACAACACGTCACACTGCGCCTACTTCACATCACACTGCAGCCACACCATTTCACACTGCACCACTCAACATCACCCCAGTCCAACCCTCCCACACTGCACCCACACCACGTCATATACTGCACCCACACCACGTCACACTGCATCCTTCATCTGAAGGATGAACAAATCTTAGTCAAAGCCCTTCATTTTCTTCTTTACTTTGCTAGCATGTGTTTTTATTCAACTAGACAATTAATACACAATTAGTAATTCATTCCCACTCATGTAAGCATTTTGTAGTCCTTATTTTTCAAACATACAACAACTTTCTTTAAAAGGCCGGCACACACCTCCCGTATAAAACCTAAAACTGCCCGTTTCACGACTAAAGATCGAGTTTTAGTCAGTTTCAGTCTTTAGGTGTGTGACCCCCTAACACACCTGAGCCTTGCGATTCGCGTATAAAACTCAGTTTAAGGTCTTATACGGGAGGTGTGTATGGGATTCGAAAAATGAATCGGGCAGTCTTTAGTCAGGAAATGGGACAGGTCGGGTTGAAACGGGAGGGGGGGTCACACACCTAAAGACTGAAACCGACTAAAACTTACTCGGGAAACAGGACGGATCGGGTTGTGACGGGTCGTGTCGGGCAGTGCAGTTTTAGCACGTAAATCGTATACGG
This sequence comes from Branchipolynoe longqiensis, assembly GCA_030323885.1. Lineage (NCBI taxonomy): Eukaryota > Metazoa > Annelida > Polychaeta > Phyllodocida > Polynoidae > Branchipolynoe > Branchipolynoe longqiensis. The sequence goes on from CM059200.1 coordinate 38,499,053, forward strand.
GAGGTGTGTACCAGGCTTTAAGCGTTTGCGTGGGTCAAGCAGTTATTTTATGAACTGACCTAGTTTCCGGACAGTCGCTTCCGCTGCTTTTATGTGTGTGTGTGGGGGGGGGGGGGGAGCTGACAAAAAACGGGGCTGGCATGACTACAGTTGTCAGAATGAAAATAATACGATTCTGTATAGAATGAGCCATGTGGTTCTCAATTCTGTAATGTGGTATGTATTCACCTAGTCCTACTAAGCTGGACTGGTACCGGAAGTTGCCCCCGCTCCCACCCGTCCCCCAGGGGGAATTGCTGGGTCAAAACCAAATCAAATGCATGGTCAAGAAAATTCATAAGGAAAGGAAATACGTAGACGGAAATAGTACATATACATATATATATAACATTAAAATTAATTATTTAGAAAGAGAGAATTATTATATAGAGAAGCTGTACTTCCATTTAAAGGTGTCAGTTCTTATTGTAGTTGACATGCCACAGTCGTTGCCTATCATGAAAGAAAGGAAAATACCGAGAAGGGAAACTTACAGAGAAGTGTTGATTCTTATTGAAGGTGCGTCAGCTCTTGTTGAAGGTGAGTCAGTTCATACTGACGGTGTCAGTTCTTATTATATTTGATGTATGCCACATTACTTGCCTATCAAGAAAGAAAAGAAAGGAAAATACATGGAAGGGCAACTTACAGAGAAGTGTTGATTCTTATTGAATGTATGGCAGCTCTCGTTGAAGGTGAGTCAGTTCATACTGAAGGTGTGTCAATTCTTATTGTGTTTGATGCATGCCACAGTCTTTGCATATCCTGGACAGAAGAAAAGGAAAATACCTAACAGGGTAACTTACAGTGAGGTGTCAATTCTTAGTGAAGGTGTGTCAGCTCTTATTGAAAGATGGCCTTACTATGTGGAATGTCGCATTTTTATTTCTACGATCGTTGGTTTGGTTTATTGGGATTTAATTTCTGAGACACATCGAAGGTTATATCAGGACACGGCTATTTTTGTTACGGTTATTGATTAAGCAGAAGATTTCAAGTGCAAACAATTGGTCTTGTTCATTCCACTACTCCTTTCCCTACCCTATTAAACCGGAGCATCAGGCTAGGCAGCGACTAGATACAAGATTCACCCCATACTGCTGCAGTAGGGGTGCAAACCAACCCTATGTAAAAGCTGTCGAAAAAACGGGTCAATGAAATGAGAGCCTAATTTCACAATGTAAGAAGCAACAATTATTCTTTACATATGTCTTATTATTAGCCCGCTACCTTTGAGTTGAAAAATATAATATAATATATAGTTTAATAAGATTTAAAAGTGAAATCGACGGCGTTCTATGGCCGCCATCTTGTCTTTTGGCATTCTCTCCCATTTCACCAACTCTGTGCCTATATAAATATCCATTTGACACTGGAGGCAGGCATTCTACTCTCTGTTCCATACTAAAGCTATTTTCGCCCCTATTTAGACTACGTTGTCGTTCACCCGTGTACTACAACAAGTACCGGGTGAATCTTTTATCTAGGCAGCGACAAGTATAATTTTTGTTAAGTCATTGGTTTGACTCGACCAGGGTTCAAACCCATGACCTGCAGATACAGGCGATAGCAGACGCTTAACTCATGTGGTCATCCCGTCTATATCAAATGAAACAAGCACTGCAAAAAAAGACGGTCGAAATTGCTTACAAAACTAAAGAATTAATACTAAGAAGGCAAATTTATCAGGAATATAATCATAAAATTAGACCCTATACATTATTTTGTAAGTCGCTCGAACATTCTGAGCACTGATACTTCTGCACAGAGACCGAAAGTGTAATCACCACTGTGTGCTACATGGATATTTATAATTGTAAGTATGAGACTTATCATTTCAGGAGGACAAGTGTAATGAGGTGCACTGACCTATGTATATGAAATGCCACATCACAAGTGGGCATGGGTAGGTTCAATTGCATAAATTAACTTAAAGGGACCAGATATAGGTCGCTGAGAGACGACCCGTACTCCGACAAATGCTCTCCATGCATATGTTTGCCTGTTTTCAGTTTATGCAACTACATATGTGGGGGTAGAGTGCTGACATTGATTGCTTCTGTTGTGTTTTATTAGTCCAGCAGCACTGACACTTTTCGACAACCATATAGAGAAAGAAATTTTAGAAATTGCAATCTAAAATAATAAATATCAAGTTCAAATGTTTATATATCATAACCAGCTACTTTATGTGTGAATAATTGATTAAATCATGTAGATTAATAGACTTTAAAAGTTGAATTGAGAGCTTTCTGTGGCTGCCATCTTGGTGGTTGCCATGGCTTCCTGTGTGTGGGGAACCCCTCTAGGTCATGTGATGAGGGAATCCCACCTATGATGTCGTTCATACGTCACATACCTCAACTCTCCTCCCGCATGTTCAGTGGCATGAACTGAACAAACTAAGCAAAGGTATGTTTGGAGAGCTTTTGATGCTGGATTTGTTTGTATCTGGGTGAGGTATAACCGGCGACTTTAAATAGACTAATGGTTAGAAGGCTAGCCCCAGAATGGCAGAAGTATAAGTTTGAATCCCATGTTCGGGGCAATAGTTCCATGTATTTGCGAAAGCACCCCCATGACAGTGATGCTAGTCTCCTTAAAGTTAACTGGTTAGAGTGCTACGTTTTTATACAAAGATTATTTTCACTGACACAGTTTCGATATTCTCATATAACCATGCACAGGCATCTTGTCAATTTGTCATGTTTACAGTTGCATGTTTTCATCTATGAGTGCTGCTTTAGCTCTTGCTTTTCTTGTATGTGTGTAGGTGGTGTTGTATGGTTCGTCGGGTTCTTGAGTTTTTTTGTGTTTTTTTTATATAACGCATAACTTCTGTTCCATTATATGTCTAATCTTTTTAGTGCTGCACCAACATATTTTGAATGCAACAATAGTGGAACAATCCCACGAAGGCGATCCAAATTAGCGACTCAACTATATCAGTCAAGTAGATCTAAGTTGCATAATCCAATGGTTTTGAGGTTCTGCCATATTAGGTTGGTTGGTTGTTGGAGTTTTACGTCCTGGCAACATATAATGTCATATCAGGATGGGCACCGACTTGTGACAGTGCACACTCATGGTGACTTCATGGTGCTTCCCCACTGGGAAATCACTCCATTGACACCATGACCTGATATCCCTCTCGGTCACATTATCCTGACACTGCGCTAACCAGTCCTTGCCTGATCCCATTACTGCTGAAGCCAGGCTAGGAAGCGACAATTATCAATTTTATAAGTCGTTGGTTTGACTCGACCGGGAACCGAACTCCCGATCTCCTGCATGCGAGGCCCACGCTTTGGTTCACCATTATAATCTACTATGCTTCAGCATGGAATAACCCTTTTTATATTTTATATTTGTTAACTTTTGAGGTATTTGAAGTGAAAACATACCAAAGAATTCTGGTGAACACATCAAAATGCTGGACATCATAGGATTTTATTACTTGCAGTAGTGACAGCTTAACTGGTTAATATTCCTTCCATGAAGAAATAAATGGTGAGTAAGTACATTAGTATCTGCATTGGTAATAGCCCTGTCACACTATGACGCATCACGCAAATGTGCATCAATGTAGGTGATTTTGGGCTTCTGCATCAGTCTACATTGATATGCGTTACTCTGATGTTATGCTTCATTATGTGTACGTTGGTATATGTCGATGTAGGTCGATGTTCATCGTTATATGCCGTCGCTCGTCAAGGGGTCGCGAAGGTTTTGTGCATGCACAAAACTTTTGATGTGCGACAACGTGTGGCTGTTACGTCAGGCCTATGTTATGCAAACGTTAGACATACATCGATGTACATTAGACGTTTGTTAGAGGTATGTTATACAAACATTGAACTACATCAATCATAAGTCGAGCCAGCGGAAATGTACAGTCTGTGTATTGACAACATATTGACAACATACAACAATGTATGGATAATATAGTCTGATGTATGTGTAACTTACATTTAGCGTTTCTCCACCATGTATTTAATGTATAAGGCATTCTTCTAACGATCGAATCACGTATATAACATTCTCTGGCATTCTGCATATGTGGCATATGCGAGCGTTTTTCGAGCCAACGTATGGCCAACGTATGGCCAACGTATAACCAACGTATGACCAATGTGCCTCCCACTGGGGATAGCTTCTCATATGCTATGCATACGCTGGCCATACGCCGAGAACGTGGGAGGCACTTTAGTCATAGGTTTGGCCATACATTCTATGATACGCTCTCATACACTGTCATACACTAGCAAAACGTCGCACATACATTGTACATACGTTCAGTACGCTGTGCTGACGTCCAACTTGTCCCCCCATGCCGAAAATTTGTACGCATCTTGACGTAAGAAAGTGATTTTAGCCGTTGGCCATGCGCTTGCGCAATGCATCGTAATGCGACAGGGCCATTATGGAGGATCAACAGTACGCAAATGATTCGGTTTAAGAAATGAAAGTTTGTTTGATTTAAAGACGCCTCTAGAGCACATCGATTGTTATCATCGGCTATTGGATGTCAAAGGGTTTAGGAAATGTTACAGTTTCATCGGGTTATGTAACTTTAAATAAACCATCAAAGTAGGACGTGATCTGTTGATTAAATACATCAGTTTTGTCCACTGATTGATTATTGAAGCAAATATCATAATTAAATTATTATGCACGCTGGAAATGGCTACCAAGGTGTGGAATGCCCAAACGGTAAAGGAACGACAAATTCCTGACCTAAAAACTTACAAAAAATATCTGTGCAAAATATGGCTAGGAAACCCCCAATAAGCTGCACTGCAAAGGGGCATGTGATATGTCATGGCCCACCAGCGGGACATCCAATGGAAGGTAACCATGCCAAAAGTAGCCAGATAACACACCACACAGCTACGTACAAGCCTATGATATGTAAATAGGAGTAGGCTAGTCTAGTAATAAGAGTAGAACAAATAAATACATATGTACCAAGAAAATCAAAAAAAACTTACATAGGCTATTAACCATACCAACCAATTATCTATCTGCTACTGAAATGCAGGCACTCAAATACCTTATCAGCAGCCACTGTGTGGTAAGATAAAACCAACACTACAACTGGCCAGCATTGAAAACAAGCCTGGGTACCCAGGCTTATATGCTATGGACAGTATAAATACAGCCTCAATAAAAAGAATAATAACAAAAATTATCGACTATTAACAGCAATATTAATGCTGATTTGTCTCTTGACGACTCTCTTAGTTTCATGGCTTAGAAGTTAGATTATGATTCGAACACATGCTTCGACCATTCTTTGGCCGGCATCCCGCCATTGGATCACCTGGTACTGCCGATAAAACTAATCCAACCAAACTTGTGGCAGTGGACACTTACGGTGACTTTATAGTGATACCCCACTGGAAGAACAGGCTGCCAGCTGGCCAGCACCATGGATCAATATCCCACTCCATCATAGTATCCTGACACTGAGCTAACCAGTCCTTGTCCTATCCTATTAATGCCAAGCAGCAGGCTATGAATTAACAAGTATCAATTTTGTAAGGCATTGCTTTGACTCGGCTGGGATTTGAACCCACGACCTCCCTTATGTGAAGTCAGACAGCGTCTTACTGATTTGGCTTTCCCGTCCGGTCAGTTGACATGGCCGAGTGTGTACACAGGTGTAGGGGCAAACCAAAGTCGTACCCAATTTATGCTTGCCACTACTTTGCTTAGCGCTCGACATTACAACACCAGCACAAGTTCTGCCTAGTTGGTACGATGTCAGGATAGTGTGACTGAGTGGGATAACCGAACGCGGTGGCTGAATCGGCAAGATCGCTGGCTTTCCATACAGAAAGTCAGGAGTTCAAATCCCAGCCTAGTCAAATCAATGACTTACAAACTTGATACTAGTCACTCCCTAGCTTGGCGCTGGCATTAATAGGAATGGACAAGGACTGGTTAGCTCAGTATCAGGATAATGTGATGAGCAAGATATCGGGCCATGGTGCTAGTGGCATGGTTTCCCAATTGGGCAGCACTATAAAGTCAACATGAGTATGTACTATCACAAGTCAGTAGCGACCCGTCCTGTTATGACCTTAGATGTTGCCAGGACGTGAAACCCCAACAATCAACCAACCAACCAAGTCAGTACCCATCCTGATATGACCTTAGATGTTGCTGGGATGTAAAACAAAGTGTAATATAGGGCAATAGTGCCACTGACACTACCAATGTACCATGGATGACGGATTGTGTTACTTCTTGTCAGTGCCTTTCCTGATATGACCTCAGCTGTTGCTTGGAAACAAAACACCCCAACAAACCAAGCAATAGACATGGCTAATCCACATAGATCACTGGGGGCAGGTGCTGCCACCTTCAGGCTATTCCTAGTGATTAACCGACTTCCTCCCACGCTGCCAAAATCCCACCCACACACCTCAAACTCAAAATCGAGGCACTCGACGCCAGCAAAGCGAACTGCTGAATAACGCCCACACAATTTTCCCCACCCACCCAACAAACCTGTTTAGGGTCGAGTGTCGTCATCCATCTCCCGATAATACACGATCATCTGTCACTCCTTCGCCCACCACATGTGAGGTCACCCGCCTTCTGGTTTTCTGCAGCCTGCCTAAGACGTTTAAAGATCTAGTCACTTGACTAAATTGCACCGGACGCACTGGCCGAATAGGTAAAGCGCAGGGTTCCCGTGCGGAAGGTTGGGAGTTCAAATACCAGCTGACTGTTAAAATTGATATTTGTCGCTACCCAGCTTGGTGCTTGGCATTATTAGGATAGGACAATGACTGGTTATCACAGTATCAAGATAATGTGACTGTGTGGGATATCGGGTCATGGTACTGGCAGCCTGGTCGCCCAGTGGGGCAGCACAATAAAGTTGCCATGAGTGCAGAGGTCAGTACCCGTCCTAATATGACCATAGATGTTGCTATGATGTAAAACAACAACACACAGACACACACCTAACAGCATTAAACTGAGTATCCCATAGCTATTAATAGCAGTTGTGTGATGTCAGACAGGGAAGGGTGGCCTTACTTAGATTATAAGGCATACTCAAAAACCTTCAAAATTATTTTTTAAATTCGATGGTTTTGAGTTTCTACCATTTAAACAAATAAATACATTATGTTAGCCATTTTAATCTACTTGAACTTTCGAGATATTTAAAGTGAAAATATGCCAAATTAATGTTGTCAAGCATACTAAAATTCTGACACTACAGGTTTTAGCAGCAACAGGCTCTATTAAATTGACCTAGTATTTCCTTCCCTGCAGCACCAGATGCTTAATAAGTAAACCGGTATCTAAGTCGGGTATGTAGAATTAAATCTAGGTAACCGCTTTGGTTTTGACAATTTGATGCTTTCATCGGACTATACAGCTTTAAGTGATATATCGTATATGTCCCAATAGAAGAATGCTACCCAATAGAAGCACACCCCCCATTTCAAGATTGAAAGCACGCACAATGTTACGATCATATTCAGACTGAATGCACATAAAATAAGACTGCCCCACTTTATTTCAGAGGCACAACAAAAAGAAATCAAAATTTATGATCATATTCAGACTGAATGCACATACAATAAGACAATCCCATGTTTCTCCCACATGTTGTGCTAAGTGTTCAACTTTTACAATCGAAAAATGTCTCCAAATATGTGAGACACGTAGCCCACGTGCTGCTGCGTCTATTTTGGGCAGGAGGCAGAATTGATGACCAGAGCAGGATGTCAGGCTGGTAACACCTGCACTGTACTATTAAACAGACAGGCAACGACCTACAACCTGAGAATGACCTTCTACTTACATAACCCGACAGTTTCGAATTTCTGTCACGCTTAAGGCTACATAGTCCGATGAAAACATCAAATTTAAAAAACCAAAACAATTATCTAGATGTTATTCCACATATCTAACTTAGATATCGGTGCCGTTTTGGTAGATCGTGGGATTCGAACCCTGGTTGAGTCAAATCAATGACTTAAAGATTGATACGTGTCGCTCCCTAGCCAGGCGCTTAGCATTATTAGAGTAGGACAAGGACTGGTTGGCTTAGTCTCATGATAATGTGACTGAGTGGGATATCAGGTCATGATGCTGGTGGCCTGGTCTCCCAGTGGGGCAGCACTATAAAGTTGCCATGAGTTTGCACTGTCACAAGTCAGTACCCATCCTGATATGACCATAGATGTTGTCAGGACGTAAAACTCAAACAACCAACAACTAACAACCAACCAGATACTGGTGCACTTATTAAACATGTGTTGCCACACAGAAGGGAATACTGAGGCAACCTAATAGAATATGTTTCTGCAGAAGCACATGGTGTCAAAGTGTTGGTGTGCTTCCCAAAATTAATTTTACATGTTTGCACTTCAAATATCTCCAAATTTAGCCATTTAGCATTAACGATCAACCTAGTTTATTTATCTCAGAAAATGACAGTACCTAAAAACCGTCGGACTATGCAACTTCAATAGACTTTGGTTGGTGGTTCTAAGGTATAATCTTTTTAGTGCTGCGCCAACATACTTTGGATGCAACAATAATGGAATAACCCCGTACTTTGAAGTTAATAATTTTTTTATAAATAGCTCATTTTGGAAGTGTTTGGTGTGAAAGCATGCACAAAATAAATTTTAACCATCTGGTGTGCACACCAACATATTGGGCATCATCAGTGAAGCAGTGTAACCAGTGGCGTATCTATGAAAAATAGTGCATATGGCAAGCACTGAAATTGCGCCCCTGTCCAAACATCTGACATCCATCTTTTAGATAACTTTACCATAATATCAGCGCAAATTTCGCCACCCTCCAAGTGGCGCCCAGGGCATGTGCCATACTTGCAATACCTTAGGTACGCTACTGAGTGTAGCATAGAAAGATTGGGCGCTGTTTGAGAAACTCTGTTGCCTTAAACGTATGTCGGCGGCGTGTGCGTAACGTGTCGAAATAATTTGAAAATAAAAATAGGTTGAGATACAGCAAACTACGCCGACCTGCTAGATGCTGAATATCGTTGTGGACTAGCACAGGTGCAGACCGCGGGGGTGTGTGCGTGGTGCTTCAACATAATGTCATTTTAAAACACTTGCATGTTTATTAAATGCTTATTTGGCGCTCAAAACAAATCAAGCAATTTGTTTTTGGAATGCCATATGATAATAAACAATGCCATATGATAATATGGAATGCCATATGATAATAAACAAACTTCCAAATTTGACAAACAACTATTATAACTCAATGACTCAAGACCCACTACCACTACTTGCACACAATATAAACCATTATACATGCACAACATGGCACTAGTTAAAGACTAACCGTTATTAACACCAAATCTAACTGATATACAAACACAGCATATGATTTAACCACTAGTGTACATTACTGCACACTCTATCTTGATGCATATACCTTGCACTATGTTGAGTACCTATGCTGTACACTATGCAGCATAGGCTGCTCCCCCACTTTCTTGTTATGTTCAGAATGGGTTGTGTTGCACACAATGCAACACATTCCACTTCCACTATGTACAGATCAAATGCGATCACTCCAACGGCTGGAAGACGAGTGCCCCGGCACTGACAAAATATGTATTCAGATGAATAAAATGTTGACTAAAAATAAAAAATAAAGAACAACCAGAACCACACACAGGACCGATATGTCTGACACGTTGCCTCAGGGTGGTTAAGTGGTTAATACTTGGTGTGACCATGAAGAGTGTGTACGTGTCTTATACTGTGTAACACACATAACCCCAGAAGGTTGTGAATGGCTAGGGGATGGTAGGGGATGGTAGGTGGGCGGAGGGGAGGGCACGGGATGGGATCGGAACGGAAGGGAGAGAGGGGGAGGCGGGGGGAAACGGGAGAGGACTGGAGGAGATGAGAGAGATGGGGAGGCGAGGGAGGGGGAATGTTCTATCGCTTTGGGGGGATTAAAAACATTCCTGGAGACAGGGGGTAGGGACAACAAGTACTACAGAGGGCGATGCTGGTGGAGTTGGTCAGTGTCAGCTGCTACGCATGTCTCCTGCGCTTGTTTCCTGCGCATTTCTCCCGTGCAGGTCCCCTGCCGCGCGTTACTACATAACCCCGGATCTATTCCAGACAATTGACTACATCACGGTTCCGACTGCGCATGCACTGAAAACGGCCTTAGGAGCAAAGCAAAGGCGTACACCCATTGAGTTTGCCGATACGCATAACGCAAAACTGGCATTTTATTCAAAATAACTAGAAATACATAACAATTTGGCATAAACATGGACGGAAGGATGCAATATAATAATATAATGCATATGTTTAAGACACAACTCTCCATAAACTCATTTTTTATTTCTACATATGTCATTAACCATAGGATATTAATAAAAACATGAATAAAAGAAATAAAATTGACTCTGGCTATGGCTCTAACACTAGTCTGAGTGCCTAGATTTGTCTAATTTATCTAAATGCACATGGCATAAGATGTGCTGGTTATATTGATGTAAATGCAATGCTGGATAAAAGATTAATATCTTAATTTATTATATATATTTTTTTAGTTGTTATTCTATGTTTCAAACAAGAGCTGAGATGAGCTGAAACTAGCACATTTCATAGCTGCACCCAGTGTATTAGCATGTGCCATGTGCTTCTTGTGGCTTTGTTTTGCTCTGATGCATCCCACAATGCATCGCGCCGCTGGAACCGTGATGTAGTCTATTACCTTAACTCCTCACTCAGTTCCCTGCAGTGTTTGTCATAAATGATCTATTTGTTTGTTTGACCACGAAAATGCTCTGGTAAAATAAATAACATGTGTCGATAGAAGTGGCATGTGGGAGAGATATCTGATGACTAGTTTTCAAATTCAGTATATTCGATTATCGAGCATACCCTATACCTAACCACCTCTGCATTATTACGTTGTGATAACTATTGAGTAATACCCGAATATGTCAGTAGTCCCACATCTTTTAATAAATAAGAAAAGATGTGGAAATACATGTACAACGAATATGTGAACAAAGTAATTATCTAAATTATGTACAACACAAAAATTAGTAACAGAACATAATTTAAAGTAAGAAACTATACATATATACATATATATGGGTCACTCTCCTAAAAACTGGTCAGCATGGGATGGGATTTTAAAACATCAATAAAAAAACTTCCTACTTATTTTTGTCCTTATACTTTTCATATTCATGTTCAGATTTGATGTAAGAAATAAGGGAAATAAAATAAACTGTGTGCAACTTTGGTCCTTTTAGTTAGGACGTGTTTCTGTACCAAAGAATAACATTTTACAGTCAGCCATTTGTAACATGACATATGGGACATGGTTGGATCCTTAGTAACATCTTGCATTGCATTGATATATCAAACAAAACAGTTCCCAAATCAAAAAGGAAGTGTTTATTAACATTTATGCATGCTTAAATTTTTCTTTAATGTATTTGATGTCTTCAGAAATAACATTACAAATTTCCGTCACATATGTAACAAGTGGTGTCTGGATGCCACACAAATATTGTACACTAATGTTTCAGTGAATGGCTGGGAATTACTTCTTTTTTTAATCAATATAAGCACTACATATTTCTGTATATTATGTCATGATTAATATGCTTCTAAGTATGAAATTATTTAATTCTGCTTAGATTGTTATTAAGCAGACTATGTGGTGTCCTAAACATGTGTTACATCTGAGCAACACATGTTATACTGCCATAAGACATAGCTTAATCATGGACTACACCTTTATTTTTTATCTCATCAATTTATACTTTACATAAATATAAAGGGGAGATTTCCAGCTTTCATTTGCAACCAAAGAATGTTAAAAATTCAAATATTGACACTTCTGGCAGGAGAGTGACCCATTTATGTATATATATGTATACATATATATATATATATATATATATATATATATATATATATATATATATATATATATATATATATACACACTTAAAAAAGAAGAATTCCAGTTATCAACTTGTTATTAATTTGGATGTTTAATGTCTGATATATTTTCCATGATATATTACACTTTTCAAAGTTATCTCTTGCTTTATTTATAACATTAACACATATAATGTTTTTTGTACAATTGACATAGTGCCTGCCTAAATACAGATGGTATCCCGCTGTGGAAATTCATAGATTGAGGTGGTGAGCTGCTGTGAGGATACATAAATAAATAAAAAATTAATATAAGTGCCATCCTGATGTAGGGATGTATTAAACTAGGGAGGGTATATTAACTAGGTTAATAGCTGAAAACAACATCAACCAGCATAATTTAAGTCACTTTAACTCTGGAACCCGATGGCAATCCTTTATTAAGTATGTCTCTCTGAAACCACTGATGGGCATAACATGTGACAGCAAGCCATTACTGCAGATTAGAAGTGGTTCCTGCTCCAGTTCAGTTTTTGTTTGTTTGTTGTTTTACATCCTAGCAACATCTAAGGTCATATGAGGACGGTACTGACTTGCAACAGTGTGCACCAATGGCGACTTTATAGTGCTGCCCACTGGGAGACCAGGCAGCTAGCACCATGACCTGATATCCTGCTCAGTTACATTAACCTGACACTGAGCCAATCAGTCCTTGCGCTATCTTAATAATGCCGAGCGCCTGGCTAGGAAGCGATAAGTATCAATTTTTAAGTCATTGGTTTAACCCATGGGTTCGGATCCTCCGATCTCCAAAAACAGGAGATGGACGCTCAACTCATTCGGCCATCCCGTCTAGTTGCTCCAGTTCAACAAAGACCTTTAAGGTGCCTGTTATAACTCGCAGAGACGGGAACCGCACTCTCACAAATGCTCTCCAAGCACAACTTTGCTTGCTTTTTCTGTTTATATAACCACATATGTTGGCGGAGTACTAGAGTCACTGCACCTGAATTGGGTCAGGGCGAGTGTTGAGGTCAGTACAGCTGCTGTTTTGAAAATGGCTGGGTGAAAGTGGAGAGAAGCGGGAGTAAAACCTAGATATTTCTTTTTTTTAGAGTTGTACATACAGGAAATATATTTGCTGTAATGTACAATATTTATTAGTACAATTTCATTGCATAATTTACTTACAGTGATTATTTAGAATCAAACATAGGGGGGGGAACACAAAATAATAATGTTTTTGTACTATTCGACATACTACCTACCTAAATACAGATGATGTCACGCATGGCGGTGTTCAAGTTGCTGTGAAGATGCATAAATAAATAAATATAAGTGGCATCATGCTGTTGTGATGTATAAACTAGATGGTGTCTCAAATACGTTAATAGCTGAAAACAACTCCCTCATAGTTTAAATCATGGTGACGATAGAAACCAATGGCAATCCTATAAAAGCTTTATTCAAATGTGTCTCCCTGCAACCAATGATGGCCAGTAGGCCTACTTTAGATTTGCAGAAGTTTCTTCTGCAGTTCAATAAACACCTCAACACGGGTCGAATAAATATATCAGGAATATAGATCAATGCAGACTAGATAAAGGATTCACCCTGTACTCGCAGTACATGGGTGAATGCCAGCCCTATATAAAAACGGTCGAAAATACGGTGAAATGAAATGAGAGCCTAATTTAACAATCTAATAAGCAACAATTATTCTTTATATATATATATTCATATTTCCCCGCTACCTTTGAGTTGAAAAATATAACAAAACATATAGTTTAATAGAATTTAAAGGTGAAATCGACGGCGTTCCAATGCTGCCATCTTGTCTTTTTGCATTCTCTCCCATTTCACCAACTCTGTGCCGATATAAGTACCCATTTGATACTGGAGGCAGGCATTCCACTTCCTGTTCCATACAAAAGCTATTTTCGCCCGTATTTACACAACGTTGTCGTTCACCAGTGTACGACAAGTACAGGGTGAATCTGTTATCTAAATGCAGACATGCAGATACGGGTGCATTCTTACTACCATTCGGTACAAATTCTGAAACAAGACGTGCATTCTGTGTAGGCCTACTTCCGTGGAACTGCTTCTGTTCTTAATCGAGTAGCCCACGGCAAATTCTTATCCACACTTGTAAATAACTAACAAACCGTACAAAACAAATAAGCCACAAACTACTGATTAAAGCTGTTCAGGTTGAAAACAAGTTCTAAGAAGTTTTATCGTGAATGTATATATGTTAGGAAAAGGGTAAATAAACCATCAATAAAAAAAAGTATCGTTATTAACTGGGGTATGACGTTTCACCCTCTCCTAATTGGAAAGGGACGAACAGCACATAACTAAAGATCATATGAAAACTACCTTTTGAAATAACAGCGACATAATTTTGTTTGTATGGAGACATGAAATACTGTCATTACCTATACATGCGCTTTGTATGTGTGCTGTAGGGCGACATTAATTTTACTGACAAAATGGCGTCGTAAACAACTGATGACGTCACGATGGCATCTAAAGGCCCTATCACACTACGATGTATGGCGGCGGCGTGTGCGTAACGTGTCAAAATAATTTGAAAATAAAAATACGTCGAGATACGGCGACCTACGCCGACCTATGCTGAGCGTACTCGACCTTTGCCCAACCTATACGTAACCTATGATACGATATGCCGACGTGTTGGTCAAAATTTGCATAGGTCGCCATAAGCGGAGGATGCACGTTCAATGTATGGCTAACCTATGCCGACCTACCCCTGATTTATGCGTAACCTATGCCGACGTACGTCCAGCGTACATCCAGCATATGAGAAATGTATGAGCCACACGCTAGCATAGGTTTAAAATATGCACAAAGAATTGTTGGCGGCTTGACCTACGGCAACCTATGACGACCTATGAAAAGCATATACAACGTATGCCCGACCGATTTGTAACCTATGATGGCCTATGCCGACGTGTTGGTTGAAAAGCGCATACATCAGCATACGCTAACGCCATAGGTCATAGTGTGACAGCCCCTTAACATGGAACCGCTCCGGCTCTGATCTCAGGCGAGGTAGCTAAAGCCCCAGTCACAGGAGGCCTACGTTCACTTACGATCGATTCGCAAGCATTTTGCAATTAAATTACAACCATCTCACGACCACCTTACAACTAATCGCCGAGTGCTCGACAAGCGATCGCTGACTGATCGCTGACCATTTCGGCCCATTTTGGTCGCAAGGAGGTTGTCGCTGCAGCACCGACAATCTCCTTGCGACCTCTGGTGTCTCCACCTTCATTGCCATATTTGGAGATGCGATGTGGTGCGTGGCCGTTGGTAAGTAATGATGATGTCACAATGTCGCCTCGTGCATCATTGTCGACATATTAAAATAGTTTGTAACAAATTGTTTCATTTTTGTCGCAAGGAACTCGCAGGCTTTTGGTCGCCAAGTGACCGCAAGTGAACGCAGGTCGTCGTGTGACTGGGGCTTTACACAGTAGAACTCACTTATGGTGCTGTCACTTTACGACGCATCGCACAAATGTACTTTGACTTATGTGATATTTTTTTCCGCTACATCGGGACACATCGCTATGCATTACGCGTGCATTAGGCGTTCGTTGGTATACATCAATGTACGTTGACGTTTGTCGAGATACGGCGTCGCACATCAGGGGGTCGGCAAAGTTTTGCGCATGCGCAAAACTTTCTACGTATGACAACGTTTGACAATGTTTGGATTTTACGTCCACCGTACATTATGTATGGGTTAGTCATACGTCGATGTATGTTAGATGTACGCTAGCCAAACATTGTTCACTACGTTGCACTATGTTGCACTACTTTGACCTACTTTAAAGGCAGTGGGAACGTACAGTCCGCATACTGACAACATATGGATAATGTATGCCTAACGTATGTCTAACGTATGTTTAGCGTCAGCATGTCTTGACGTATGTAATGTATGATGCGTAGTTCTGCCGATAAAATAATGTATATAACGTTCACCGGCGTTCTGTGAATGTACCGTGAGCGTAATTCGAGCATTTTTCGGCGGGAGGTACGTTAGCCATACATTGGTCATACGTTGTCCATACGCTGTGTATACTGTATGTATACCTCCAACTTTGCCCCCCACGCCGAAAAGTTTGACCGTTCTCGACGTTGGCGGGCTCTGGCGAGATGCGTCGTATTGTGACAGGGCCATTAGATATGTGTAGGTTACATGTAAGAATAGAAAATAATATAATTTTTGTCTTGAAATAAAAGACTGCAATATTAAATATAGATGAACCTCTCGTTTCCAAAGTTCGATTGTGTCTGCCTCTTCGACTGCCCCGTTAGTTCTGTGTTATTCCGCCGTTTCGACTCCGATGTCCGCTGGTACTCGCTAAGGTCACTAGAGGGCGGCTCTCATTTGATGTGCTGATGATGTCTCTTGGTTGTCGATCGGTGGGGATGACGACAGAAACTCATCATTTGTTGTGAACTCGTCGATTACTGATGAATCAAACTTATGCTCGAAATGTGTGGTGCCACGTTGAACATGTGTGTGTAGCTGCTGTCAGAGAGAGTCTTGTAGATGAATGAGACGATCTTTCCTCTGTGCTGATATAATCACTAGAGGGCGGCACCAATGCGCATTAGTGCTCAGCAAAATCACCAGAGGGCGGCACTGCGCCAGCACTGTGCCTCGTCAGTCCTTAACCTGTTAACGGGTGGCAGGGGCGTATCTACTTTGTCACCGAATTCAAAGTAATATAATCATGTCCAGAATAAACAGGGGAACCGTGTTTTGGACGGAACCGTCAAGCCGGCAAAATGACAAATTAAGCTTGATGTGGGTTGTGTTTTTTCAGTATATATGTCTACCCAATGCTGCTACCTGCAAAAATGTGAACTAAAAATTACAAGAGTCTCAATCCCAAACACAATTGCAAGCTTGCTTCTTTTTTTTGCTTTAAAAAAAATATAGACCAAATAGTTTACTCTGGGTGTGAATATAAGTTAAGAGGGGTACTACTGCTAACAGTTGCGCTGTATTTGGATTAACTCGGTATTGTTAGTTCCCCCTTGTGCATTGGTAAATTGTAAATTAAACGAAACTAGAACCTCAACCCTATCCAGTTACACCCAGTTTTATTGTTGTTATTGTTGTTCTTATTAGCAGGAATACAAAGATCAAATAATATTGGAAAGGTTTGAGCTTTAACTGAGTAAATCTGCATGCTTTAATCAATTCTGCACTCCAAACGTAGCGAGCTATGATGGACGTAGTATTTGACCAATATATTTAGCTTTTTAGATTAAGAATATATAACCAGCCTTCTGACATTTTGTTTCACAGTAAAGTCTACGAGACAGTGGTGCGGCAGTAACTAGGTTTTAACTAGATAAAAGATGCAACCATACCCAGAGTAAGGGTGAATGACAACCTATTTTAAACTCAAGCAACAACTGCCTTAGTATGAATCACCTTAAACAATGATTCAACCATTGATTCAACGCAAAAGTAGCGAGCTATAATAAATTAATATTTTAACAATATATTTAATACCGATCCCCCAAACTCCTGCCCCAACCCACCCAGGAAGGAGGCTATCATGACCTTATCAGGGCCGCGTTCAGGGTGCTTCTCTGAGGCGCCTCGGAGATGGCCCTGACGTCACGCTAGTCTGAATGGCAAAAGCAGTTTGTTGTCTCGAAAATGGCCGCCTACCATAGGCGGTGGCCATTTGCAATGGAAAAGCTGTGCTGTGATTGGCTGGAACCACTGAATATGGTGGCCATTTTTTAGGCGCTTTTTGTTTCCTGTCTGAAATGGGAGGTGTCTCCGAGATGCGCCCTGAATGCAAATAGGCCAAAAACCGCCGCGGAGCGGAGATGTCTCCGCGGCGCCTCCGAGGCGCACCCTGAATGTGGCCCAGATACACTAGAAACCAGAAACCGGAACTAGCTACAGAAATCAGGTCACCTCGGATTCAAGTTGAGAAGGGTCCAAAGCGAGATAAGGAGGAAAAACGGGTGACCACTGCCCATATTGAGCATAGCCTTGCAGGATGAGTTTCCCATTCTTTAAGTACTGATATTGTGTGATTTAAACAAAAGTCAATATAGATCAATTTCAAATATACTTCAAACACTTTAATCTGTGCAAAAAATACATAGATGTGTGACTATGTCTGAACAAGAGACTACTAAAACAATAATGGACATATTCGACCGGGACCTTTTCATAATTTGAGCCAAGCAAAGCTGTTCTTTTCAATTGCAAATGGTTCCCACCATTTGCAATTTGGGCAGCCATTTGCAATCGGGAAAAAACAGCTCTGATTGGTTGACACTGAGAGCTGTTCTCAGCCAATCAGAACTGTTCTTTTGATTGCAAACACCGGCCCCCATGGGGGAGGGGGGGGCAGCCACTCGCCAGGCTCAGACAAGTTCAAATGTGGCTGGTTGTCCCTCTCCTTTTAGCGCTGAATATGCTTACGGTCGGTTCAAGTCACGATCATTAATGACATGAAAGAACAATAAATAAAATTATAAATATCCGATGTCTCAGCGTTTATTTATCCTTTATATATACTGAGTGTTGAAAGTGAGTTTACAATCGTAATGTGGTTGCCATGGCTTCCCCTGTGTGTGGGGAACCCCTCTAGGTCATGTGATGAGGGAATCCCACCTATGATGTCATTCATACATCACATACCTCAACTCTCCTCCCACATGTTCAGTGGCATGAACTAAACAAACTAAGCAAAGGTATGTTTGGAGAGCTTTTGATGCTGGATTCGTTTGTATATGGGTGAGGTATAGCCAGTGACTTTAATATTATTGTTTCCTTTCCTGTGATATATTCCAATAGTAAAACTAGCCTAAACTCAGTGTGCCACAGGTATATATGTCATTTTACTACATAATCTTATGTATAAAATTCGACCTTGGTAATTGAATCAGACATCCAATGACCATCGTAGCCCAAACGAGGTAAGCTCTCCAACCTGCTCAAATACATGGCGAAAACTAGGCATGATTTTTGCACCTCTAAATTGCTTAGTGGGCAGATGTCTCAGCACTCTGTTGGAAAAGTTTGCCAGCAATTAGTTGTACTGCTGAATATTGCTGCAACCCACAGTGGTTCACTCGGCGGTTAATGCAATCGCAGATCTCGCAGCACTGACATCAATTGGTGTTCTCTGTGGTGGAGTGGTTAGAGTGTCTGACTTTTTTCTAGGTCGGACTCCTAATCGTCCTGATATGACCTTAGATGTTGCTAGGACGTAAAACAACAACAAACAACAACAAACCTAATCTGAGGGTCAGTGGTTCGATTCCCCATGCCCCCCCCCCCCCCCACTTCTGTCAATTTGGATTTCCACCACTGTGCATAACGTACAGGGTCATCAAAGGCCAGTTGCTCTCATACCATGTCTATGTGGTGTGGGAGGTTAAAAAAATCCCTTGGGTTGGTAAAAGTGTAGGCTCGGGCTTTCTATCGACAAACTGTCTAATGGTGAAAAGAAGTCTATTCAGACTTATCCATGAGAGGCAGTATAAATCTTCAAGAAAAAAAAAATTGCATTCGAAAGCGAGGCTACATGCACTTGATGGTGGTGGTGGCCCACGAGTGTGCCATCGGTCAATTGTTGGTGCCAGTCAACACATATCAAGATGGTGGTCTGCATGCACACTGCTTGACATAATAGCTGGACATAGGGTTTGAGAACCAGAATGGTGCATTCTATGTATTTAATTACATGTGCTCATTTGTAGGCCACATATGGAAAATAGCTAAAAGCTAGGAGTTATAACTCCTAATTTTTAGCTATTTTCAGTTCACAATAAGCCTCTGCGCTCAGCCTACAAAGTCGGTGGCTAGTTGCAGTGTTATGGCCCTGTCACATTACGATGCTTCTCGCCGGTGTGCCGCCAACTTTTCAGCGGCGAGGGAAAAAATTTGACGCTAGCGCAACGTGTTGGTAGTGGTCGGCCAACGTGTATCGATGCGTGGGGAAAAAAAACAAAAAGAGGTTGGCACGCCGATCTGATATGACCTTGTATGTAGCTAGGACGTAAAACAAAAAAGCAACAGTGTGGCGCAACGTGTCGGAACGACCCTCACGCGCATGCGGCAACTGCCTAGTGTTCGCATAACATTATTCCAGCGATCTCGACGTCCCCCGAACATGCCCATAATGTCCGCACCCACATGTTGGCACACATCGAAAGTTTTGTGCAAGCACAAAACTTTAGATGCGCCATGCCGCATGACACCGACCGTCGCCATCCATCAACGCTCACCAACGCACGCCTAACGCTTCTTGATGTGTGCCGACGTTCCGCCCGAAAATCACATACGTCGATGTGCGTTGGAGAGAAGCATCGTAATGTGACAGGGCTATTACCTGTTGGCAATACACATAGGCCTAATAAGTTCCAAACCGTCACAGTTACATGATATCTAGGCCGTGATGTCTTTTTTTGCCAATTTTCGTTCAAGGTGTGCCTCAGAGTATATGTTCAGGAAATTATAAACGATTTCCAGTCTTCTTACTTGGCATATTCACTGACTTTCACAGCTACCCAGAAGTGCATGTACAATTCATGGATGCAAATAAATATATAAATATAAACGTTAATTAAATATGCATTGGCTAAGTTAAATTAATAACAAACTCTTTACCCTCATATATCTTGCTACTTGATATGGAAGACTACAAATTAATTAATTTTTTTAAATCGCAAAATCCTTGTTAGACTTGGAGCCCCCCCCCCCCTCTTCATTAAGTCTCTTTTAATGGTGCAGTCTATCAACAAACCCAGAACTAGTGGAGACACCTCTGATGTCATTGCAGTGTTGATATGGTTACATAGCCAACTTAATAATGGTGCACTCTATGCACCTTTATTGCAGTTTGGTGACCCTGTGCTATGTTGCTATCCTCAAAAATGGGTAAGCAAAGCCTATGCTCTGCATTTTGATGTGCACACCAAAATCAATACCAGACAGGATGGCCGAATGAGTTGAGCGTCCGTCTCCCGTTCGGTGGGATTCTAACCCTGGTCAAATCAAACCAATGACTTAAAAATGTATACTTGTCGCTTCCTAGCCAGCCGCTCGGCATTATTGAGATAGGGCAAGGACTGGTTGGGTCAGTGTCAGGATAATGTGACT
This sequence comes from Branchipolynoe longqiensis, assembly GCA_030323885.1. Lineage (NCBI taxonomy): Eukaryota > Metazoa > Annelida > Polychaeta > Phyllodocida > Polynoidae > Branchipolynoe > Branchipolynoe longqiensis. The sequence continues at coordinate 38,520,212 of CM059200.1, forward strand.
GAGTGGGATATCAGGCCATGGTGCTGGTGGCCTGGTCTCCCAACAGGGCAGCACTATACAGTCACCATGAGTGTGCACTGTCACAAGTCGCTACCAGTCCTGATATGACCCTAGATGTTGCTAGGATGTAAAAATCCAACAATCAACCAATCTCACCGTTCAACCGAATCTGGGTCACTCTGTAACTTCACAACGCCATCTCCTCAATTTCCTACAGTAGACCTTTTTGGTTTAGGTTTTGTTCCCATCATAACAATTACACTAACTGATGTCTATCTCATCATCGTCATCAGAATCCTAAAACAGCACCTCGACGTAATCCTACGTCAAAGACAAGCAGCGCCAAACACAACACTGTCCTTCCCAGGAGCCCCGCCTGGGGGCGCCTCGCGACACTTCCGGTTGGCTCGCGTCCAAAGTCGTCCCAGCATCCTTGGCAGTGTGGCTTGGAGTTGCAGTGACCTAGATTCTGGCCGACGCAGGAAGCGTACATGATGACATGCGCAATGAAGCTCTGGTCGCGGCATCCGTGGAAGAGGTGGGACATGGGTCCCCGCGCATGCGCAGTGACGTCTTCCCCGCCATGCGTCTCGTCGCGCACTGGAAACAGCGCGTCTTGCCGGAAGTCCTTATGAGCTGCATAAGATGAGAAGAACAGGTTGTATATATATATATATATATATATATATATATATATATATATATATATACCTTTTTTTTTAATATATAATTTATTTCAGTTGTTGAATAAGTAGGGGAAATTTCAGGCACATGCAATATGGTTCTCCCACCTTGCATATATATGCATATATATATATATATATATATATATATATATATATACATATATACGCATATATATATAGACATATATATAAACGGTTATTAATTTTCTTAACCTGAGCTTAGATGATATGAAATAAAAACACAAACAGCAACAAACCTCCCGAAGTGGCCATGGAAATTCGATATGGCAGGAATTTTAGTTATTTTATTTTTGCCTCAAAATGTCCATTATAAAAAAAAGTGTTGGGCAGAACTCAAAATTGACGCTGAACTGCCTGAAGAGTGTAGATATACATATATATATTATATAGAAAGTGTATATAGAAAGTTTATTTAAATAGCTCATCTATATATAATATGTAAATAAAATAAACAATATTTATACATATATCCATGCATATTTTCTTTTTGTATTGAGAAACAATTTGGGGGGAGGGGTCTTGAGTAATAAGTGTGCTTTGCTGTTGTTTTTGCTTGGTATATTTTGCGTTTTGCTGTTGTTGTTGCTTGGCCTATTTAGTGTTTTCCTGTTGTTTTTGCTTGGCCTATTTAATGTTTTCCTGTTGTTTTTGCTTGGCCTTTTAGTCTTTTGTTGTTGTTTTTGCTTGGCCTATCTGGTGCCCACCGGTGAGCCCGCTGCGCCCGGACGCGGTGAGGTTGCGCCGCCCGTGTATGGGCGTGTACCCGCCGGTGTGGGAGCCCTCGGCCCGGTGTCGGTACCACCCCGGCCCGTTGGCGTAGTTGAGCGTCGTGTATGGCAGGTTGTCGTCGGCCAGGGACAGCCGCACCAGGTCGCCATTGTAGTTCTCGTTAGCAAGACCTGTTGGAAGACAGTCCCATATCGGGATGTTCACGAATATTAGAGAATGCTATAAATATCAGGGAATGTGATGGATGTTACGCTATTAATACGATTAATACTATTAATACTATTTAATACTATTTAATACGATTGATACCATCGATAGTATTGATAATATTGATAATAGTAATAGGATTGATAATATTGATAGGGTTGATAATATATATATTTATATATATGAATTCATATGTATACATATATATGCATATATACACATATATGGAAACACATATCTTTGTTTGTTTCTGTCATTAAGCATACAACACCAAATTCGACCGTGGCAATTGAACCGGGGGTCAAATTAAGTATTTTAACCACCGTAGCCCAAACGAGGTAAGCTCTCCAACGTGCTTAATGTTTCTCTCTGCCCATATTAAAGTTGCATAGCCAGATGGTTTTGAGTTTCAGAAATTTTCTGAGATAAATACATTAGGTTAATCGTTATAATATACCTTACTTTAGCTTGAAGTAACTTTTATTTTAAGTGGCTAACTTTTTAGATATTTGAAGTGCAACCATGCAAAATTAATTTTGGCAAGCTTGCCCAAACTCTGACACCATAGGTTTCTGCAGTAACATATTATATTAAGTTGCCTCAGTATGCCCTTCAATGTGTTGGCAATTGTTTAATAAGTGCACCATGACCTAAGTTTAATATGTAGAATCAAATCTAGATAATTATTTAGGTTTTCAAAATTTGATGTTTTCATCGGACTATGCAGCTTTAGCCTCCATAATATTCGCTGCGGAGTATGCATTCTCCCAATCCCGCCTTCTCTACACTGTGAACCAATGGTCATTCTTCTCACTTTCAAACTTTATATAACTTGTATACAGGCCTGTATGCAGCTGTAAGGCAAGGAGGGATATTCTATTCTGGTAACACCACTGTGGTTCCCGGGTTCGATACCATGGGGGGAGGTTCACAGCGCTGCGTTCGCAGACTGCCACTGTATGCCCCGCTGAACTGGACTCGTCATTCGGTATTCAGCAGCGCTCAACCTAACTACCAAGCAGTTTAGTTTTTTTTACCGGTAGGGCAGTTGGCCCAGCCAGATATCATTCTCAAGTTGATTATTGATTGTTATTAATATTACTGTTTGTGAGACAATTTACTCGATGCCAATTGTTCATCGTTGATATCGCATACTACAATGCTAATTTATTATCATATTATTACTGTACTTTGTGAAATTGTTATTATATGGTTATCGCCTTTATTCATTATATGTTCGTCGCCTCCTCTTGCATACAAAAGGTAATGAACACCTCGAGTTGCTGGTGGTCTGCTGACAGTTGACACCGAGTATTCAGCACTCACTTACCAAGTATGTCGTTGTGGAGGGTGGAATAGCCGCTCATGGTGAAGGTGTGTGAGTGGTCGGCCGTCACTACAATCAGCGTATCAGAGATGTTCGTCATCTGGACTGCCTTCTGCACCGCTTCCGACAGCGCCACCGTGTCAGTCAGCGCACGGTAGGCGTTCCCGTCATGGTGGGCGTGGTCAATGCGGCCCCCTGGCGGAGAAATTGCTTACTAGAGTTGTATACATCCTAGTGACATCAAAAGCCCTGTTTACACGGGCGAGTTAAGTCAGCTTAACTAATTCGCCTCCTTTAGTTCGACTCAAATTGGTCGTGTGGACACTACGCTGAGGCGACTTAAGGCTAAGTCGCCTCATCTAGTTTGCTTCAAGTAAACCGTGTCGCGAGGTAGTATTGATGAAGCGAACTAGCTTAAGTCGGCCCATCTTGCCTGTGTGGACAGTAGCGGTTTACTTGAGGCGGACTAAGCACGTCACAATATATAATATAATTTGGTCTATGAACCTGCTAGAGGTGCACATAAATGTTGTTCATGATTTATTTTAAGGTTTTCACTGCCCAGCAAAAGTTTTGACCATTCCAAACCAATACGATTCAGTCCATAGATATCTAGGTCGAACCCACACTCTCTCGTGGCGACGTCGACTAACCAAAACTGGCACTGGTTGTGATATATGCGTAATAGACGTCTAGACCTGTGGTTAATATATGTTAACGATATGCAGAGGTGGGGACAAAGAGATATGCAAATGAGATGACATCATGGAAAGTTTAGCCGGCGGGCCAAGCGTGCCCTACGCCGTGAATAAACCATTCAGTAACCAGAAGTCAAAGTGTTCAGACGTTGTACTTTCACATGGTGTCAGATGAGGAAGAATGCCGCCCGCAAATACTTTGCCGGGTTTGCGGCCGCCTGGTCAGCTTGTCCTCAGCAACAACGCGAGATCGAACTGGAAAACATGGATCAGATCATATGATATATACGCCACTGCGGCAGGTGTCATATTGAAATGAGAACGAGTGCAATGCTGCATCTTCCTTCACGTTGCTGGCGAGGAAGCGCAAAAGGTATTTGCCAATATTACTTTTGCATTCGCCGATCAAGACAAGATCAAATCGTTAACTGAAGCATTTCGAGTTTATTGTGTCAGTAAAAGCAGTATAATTATCACATGATACAAGTTTAATTCACATAATCAAGCGTCAGAAAACATGGCGATGTACATCACAGCGTTAAGGGACAAAGTCAAAGACTGTGAATACGGAGCGGTGGAGGAGTCGCTTTTGCGCGATCGAATTGTGGCTGGCGTAAGAAATGTGAATTTGCGGAACAAATTGCTTCAAACTACTGAGTTAACGTTGACAAAGTGCATAAGTATGTGTGAAATGAGTGAGTTCAGTTCAGATCTGTTGGAGGACACCAAATCAGACGTGGAAAGTAAAGACATAGATTTCATTCGGAATTATGCTAATGTGCGTACCGGTGCACCGGCGGTCCGGTCAGCGGCGACGCCATCTTGGAAATCGCCATCTTGGATTGCCGGCAGCGCCGGTGCAGGAGATTTCAAGATCCGCTGCCAGAACTGTGGGTATGAGCACCGCCGGGGAGTCTGCCCAGCGAAAGGGAAGGTGTGCATTGCCTGCAAGAAGATCGGGCACTTCGGGAAGGTCTGTAGGAGCAGGCTCGGGAGAGTCAACGAGCTTCACGTCGAAGCGCCCGACCCTCACAATGCTGAGCAAGACCCGGATCCGGCGGAAGTCAATCTACTGGCAACGGATCTGTTTGTGGGCGCCGTCGATCGCGGTGCTGGACGGGATGCCGAGCTGTGGCACGCAATCGTTCGGGTGAACGGTTGTCCTGTCAAGTTCAAGCTTGACACTGGATCGGAGGCAAACATGCTTCCGAGGTTCGTCTTCGACAAAGTCGCTCCGGGGAGGCTGGCGAACACCAGATGTTCGTTGGTGACGTTCTCCGGTCACCGGATCACGCCGGATGGAGAGGCACTGCTTGACGTCAACGACAGTGCGCTTCGGTTCCAGGTGGTTCCGGATTGCCAGCCCATCCTGGGCAAGCAGGCTTGTGTGACTTTGAACCTGCTGGCACGCGTGGATGAGGTGCACAGGGCCATACCGACGAACATTGGCAAACCGACGAACGTAGCCAAACCAACGAACATTGGCACACCAACGAACAGTTCCAGCGCAGGAGCAGAGAAGCTGGTAAGCGAATACAAAGACGTATTTCAGGGTTTGGGGTTGATCAAAGCAAAGTCTATCATTCATGTCGATAAGTCTATTCAACCTGTCATAGATCCGCCTAGATGGATTCCGTTTGCAATTCAGAGTAAGGTACGCAGTGAGCTTGATCGGATTGTAGAGTTAGGTGTTATAGTGGAGCAGGATGAACCTACCGAGTGGGTTAATTCTATCACGATCGTAAAATAAACTAATAAAATTAGAATCTGTCTGGATCCGACTAAATTAAACAAAGCGATAAAAAGAGGGCCATTCCCAACCAAAACTATTGATGAGATTATTGCCAAAACAGCTGATGCTAAGTATTTTTCAGTGTTAGATGTGAAGACAGGGTATTGGCAGATAGAATTGGATGAGGAAAGTTCACGGTTGTCCACATTCAATACTCCGTGGGGCCGATACAGGTACACACGCTTGCCTTTTGGCATCAAAACAGCGGGTGACATTTTTATTCAGGAAATGCACCGTGTCATGGGCGACATACCCGGTATCGGGATAGTCACGGACGATATTTTGGTATATGGGTCAGCGGTTCAGGAACATAACGAGCGGCTCCGAGCTGTTTTGGACCGAGCTAGGTCGGTTAATCTCAAATTAAATGATGCTAAATCGTTGCTATGTAAAACTACAGTAAAGTATGTAGGTCATCAACATACCCAGCAGGGTGTAAAGCCTGATCCAGACAGAATACAGGCAATAGTAGACATGCCAGAGCCGCGTGACAAACAAAGTGTCCAAAGGTTCCTGGGCATGGTTGGATATGTGCACAAGTTCATACCCAACATGTCCGAGATAGCTAAACCACTACGCACGCTCCTAGCCAGGGACGTGGCGTGGCACTGGCAAGCCGAGCAGCAAGGTGCGTTCGATAAATTGAAAGAGAAGTTAAGAACTGCTCCTGTATTGACATATTACAATGCTAAGAAGCCTATTGTAATTCAGGTAGATGCTTGTCAGTCAGGTTTGGGAGCCGTGTTGATGCAAGATGGTAAACCAATCGCACTCGCATCTCGTGCGCTTAATGCAGCGCAGTGTGGATATGCCACTATCGAAAAAGAAATGCTCGCCATATATTTCGGATGCCAACGGTTTCATGAGTATATTTTTGGCAAGGAAGTTCAAATTCAGACAGACCACAAGCCGTTGGTGGCCATAATGCAAAAACCGATACACAAGCTGTCGGCTAAAATGCAAAGAATGCGAATGCGATTGCAGAATTACAATATTCAGTTATGTCATGTGAAGGGCTCTTTGATGTTTTTTGCAGACACGTTGTCCAGGGCACATACCGCCAAAGTAGGTCAGGATAGCCTGTTCGATGACACGTTCTGCGTTGCTGCAGTGGACATGCAGTCGTCGAGTCTGTTGAGTAAAATTGTAGCTGAGTATGAAAAAGATGTATCGATGTCTATGTTGATCTCACACATTGAAGATGGGTGGGACAATACACGAATACAGACACCACCGTGTCTGAGACAGTACATTCCGTACAAGCATGAGTTAACGGTTGAAAATAATCTTGTAATGAACGGCAATCGGGTGGTGGTTCCTCCAGCTCTTCGTGGTGAAATGATAGAGGCGTTGCATGAGACGCATTTGGGGGTGACTAAGTCCAAGCAGTTGGCGCGGGACTGTATGTTTTGGCCAAATATTAACAAGCAAATCGAGGATAAAGTCAGTCGGTGTGACACGTGTCAAGACAACCGGAAAAATTTGCATAGCGAGCCATTGATAAATCACCCGATCGCCTGTCAGCCATACGACAAAGTGGGGGCCGATTTATTTGAGTTAAATCATAAGAATTACCTGATAACTGTAAGATTACTACACCAAGTTTCCAGAGGTAACGCTTTTGGGCGATACGTCGTCTGTCACTGTTATTGAAGCGTTAAAAGACAACTTTGCAAGGCACGGTATTCCTAGTCAGGTAATGTCGGATAACGGTCCACAGTTCAAGAGCCATGAGTACAGGGAGTTTGCACTGCATTACGGGTTCAAGGCCGTGTATTCCAGTCCACAGTATCCACCTAGCAACGGTCAGGTTGAACGGTTCGTACAAACAGTTAAGGACATGTTAAAGAAGTGTGAGAAGACTGGAGCTGATTTTCAGTTAGCATTGCTGAATTATCGCAATACTCCGTTGCCTGTCCTGAACATATCTCCGGCGCAGTTGCTCATGAGCAGAAGGTTGAGAGGCAGATTGCCTATGGCAAAGGGTATTTTGGTGCCTGAAACGCAGGATCCTAAGAAAAGGCAGACAGCTCAGCGGCAGGGCAGTCAGAAAGCGTTTCATGACCGGAAGTGCGGTAAGGCGCACAAGCCCATGAAAGTTGGAGATAAGATAAAGTACAAAAATAATGCTGGGGAATGGAAAAAGGGTGTTATTTTGGGACGGACTGGGGTGTCCGGGAGAGAATATCAGATTTTAAATGAGTCAGGCAACATGTTATATCGTAACCGAGTAGAAATCATTGGAGCGCCAGTGGAGGGGCGACCCGAGTTGGTCGTGCAGACACAATCTGGGTCAGCGTCAGCGACGCAATCTAGGTCAGCGTCAACGCAGAATGTAAACAGTACGGTTAAACTAAGTAGGTCAGGTCGGCTGATAAGGCCGGCGAGCAGGTTAGATCTATAATAGGTCAGTGTGCTTCCGACTGTTGCAGGATTAACATGTGCATGTACAGTTAAGTTTATTTCAGATTTTGTGTTTACTGTTGATTCATATGGACATTATGAGATATCAGGCATTACGGCCGGAGTTTGAGGACTTAAGTGCATTGTGCACTCGGACATTTGCAAGTTAAGTGCGCATATATGTTGATATTGTATATTGTGTGTTTCTTCATTGTTATTTTGTAACATTTCATGTTTCAGAAATACTTTGAGGGGGGATGTGATATATGCGTAATAGACGTCTAGACCTGTGGTTAATATATGTTAACGATATGCAGAGGTGGGGACAAAGAGATATGCAAATGAGATGACGTCATGGAAAGTTTAGCCGGCGGGTCAAGCGTGCCCTACGCCATGAATAAACCATTCAGTAACCAGAAGTCAAAGTGTTCAGACATTGTACTTTCACACTGGTTAGTATGGACTTGCTCATGCGCAGATATCGATTTCTGCCTTAAACCGCTCCGTGTGCGGACACAACACTAGTTTGCCTCCTCTAGTTCGCCTTATCTAGTTCAGCCTAAAGTTGTGGGTGTGAACACGGCTAAAGACAATGTAGACAAACGCGCCACTCAGCGCTTTCCATTGAAATATAGCAAATAAGGTACAGTAAAACCTCTCTAAATCGACTGACCTTGGGGCCGACTTTAAGTGGTCCATTTAGGGAGGTGGTCGGTTTAGGGAGTTAGAATGTGGTTACAATGGTATTGTTGGGACCCAAATAAAGCGATCGATATAGGGGAGTGGTCGATCTGTTGAGCTGGTCGGTTAGGGAGGTTTTGCTGTAATTGGATAGGTCACCTAGCCCAGCCTGACTGCTGCACCATTGAAACACCGGGACAGGTTCCCTAGCCTAAACTGACTGCTGTACCATCAAAGACAATGTATGCTAATTATAGTGTATTATCTCCTAATATTAATAATGAAAACAATATTATAGTATAATAAAGTTCAAACATACATTAAGCACTTTAATCTGTGCCATACATAAATAAAATGTGTGATTATGTCTGAATAATAAAACTACTACTACACCTGAGCAAAGACAATGCACCTTGGATGGCACCAAAATCTGCAAGATTATTTAAGAAATTCCTATATGAAAGCGCTGAATGGCATAGCGCTTCTTGTCATACATTGTCTTTGTTGACATTTAAATGAATCAGGTATATGTCCGTGGAACTAGAGCTGCACTCCGACAACAAATTTTCTCCAAGCACACCGTTGCCTTGTGTTTTGTTTGTTTCAGTTAATGCAACCGAATATGTGGATGGTTGGTTGTTGGAGTTTTATGTCATGGCAACATCTAAGGTCATATCAGGACTGAATATGTGGAGGGACAGTGCTGAGGTCTGTAATGTCACTGGTGGGATTCCCTAATCACATGACATAGAGGGGTTTCCCACATATTGGGGAACACTGGAAAACCCCTCTAGATTGCAATTGCACACTAGCCATCCTGCAGACTGACTTCAGCACTCTCCCTCCACATAATTATATAGTTCCACAAACTGAAAGGTGTGTTTGGATACCATTTGTCGGAGAATAGTCCCAGTCTCAGTGGCCTATACCAGATCCCTTTAATGTCATGTCAGGATGCAGTACCGATTTTTGACAGTGTGCAATATAGCACTGGAAAAATAGCACGCTGCCCGCATCAATCCTCAGCTGAGTCAAGCCGAAGACTTGGAGAGTTGAGTTGATACTTGTCGCTACCTTGCCTACATTACTAGGATAGGACAAAAGGAGCTGATTGATTCAGTGCCAGTGTAATATGACTCAGTGGGATATCAGATTATGGTGCTGGTGGCACAGTACACTATCGAGGAAGCATTGTAAAATTAACATTTTGTTTGGGGTTTACGTCCTGGCAATATCTGAGGTCATATCAGGATGGGTGTCGACTTGTGACAGTGCTCATTCATGGTGACTTAATAGTGCTGCCCCACTGGGAGACAAGGCTGCTGGCACCAATCTTCCACTCAGTCACATTATCCTAATAGTGAGCAACCAAGTCCTTGGCCTATCCTATTAATGCAGAGTGCCAGGCTAGGTAGTGAGAAGTATCAATTTATAAGTCATTGGTTTGACTCGGGCGGCGTTCAAAATCATGGCTTCCCACATGGGAAACCACCCAAGGCTTTTACTCTTTTGTACAGTTACCCGGTGCACAGTTGCCATAAGTACGCTTTGTCAGAAAACCTATCCTAGTAGATTGATCCTTATATATACATATATATGCATACATGTATATATATATATATATATATATATATATATATATATATATATGCGTACATGTATATACTGTTTAGCACTATCTGATTATAAACAAAGGAGTGAATGGCATGCCTCGGGCAATTCTTATCACAAAGCTGTAAAACCTAAATATCGGGCAATAACTGTTTAATACAATGTAACCATTCCAACCTTCGACAAGGAGAAAGAATCCCAGCGGTCCCTTCTGAAGTAACGTAATGGCGGCTTCTGTCATGGCGGCCAGGGACGGCTCACCCCACTTCTCATAAACTGGGTCATTGCGGTCTGCCTCGTACTGCATGTGTGAGCGGTCAAACAAACCTGCAACGGGGGATCAGGGGAATACGCTCGGCTGGTGTAGGATTGCGGAAACATGGGGGAACTAGTCAGACAAGCCTGCAATGGGGGATCCGGGGAATATGTTGGGGTAGTCTAAGATTGCGGAAACGTATGGGAACTCGTCAGACAAGCCTGCACTAGGGGATCAGAGGAATACGCTCACCCAAGTGTAGGATTGCGGAACTGGTCAGACAAGCCTGCAACAGGGGATCAGGGGAATACGCTCACCCTGGTGTAGGATTGCGGAACTGGTCAGACAAGCCTGCAACAGGGGATCAGGGGAATACGCTCACCCTGGTGTAGGATTGCGGAACTGGTCAGACAAGCTGCAACGGGGGATCAGGGGAATATGCTCGGCTGGTGTAGGATTACGGAAATATTGGGGACTCGTCAGACAAGCCTGCAACGGGGGATCAGGGGAATACAGTCAGCTGGTGTAGGATTACGGGAAAATTGGGGGTTCTACTAAATTGCCTCAGCATTTCCTTCTATGTGGGAACAAATGTTTAGTAAGTGCATCAGTACCTATGTTAAATATGTAGAATCAAATTTAGATACTTGCTTTGGTTTTTGAAAATGTTATGTTTCATCGGACTATGCAATTTTAACAAAGTTATTTACTCCTGATGTCACCTTAGATGTTGCCAGGACGTAAAGCTCCCGTTATTTACTTACCCATGAGGTAGTTCACGGCAGTCAGGTTGGTTTGCTCAAACTGGGTCAAGTTCATAACGAGGCTTACTTCCTCAGCGGAAGACTTCTCCACCTGCTTCCGGTACCACTCCTTAGCAACCGAAATTAACAAGAATAAACACGAGCGGCGCCCTTAGCAACCAGTATAGCTAAGTGTTCATAAATAAACAACGACCATAAATGAATGGAATGGATCTACAAAATTAGCTAATAATTTAAAATAAATGTTATTTTAATGGTTATTAGGTACCTGCCCTTATTTTTAACCTTTTTAAAAATTATTCTAGAACACATACGACGACCAAGCATTATGTAGGGAAAGTGTATTTATTTGTGCATATCACATACCTACCTACCCCAAATTTACTATATGGGTACTCCAATGAAACAAGTTGTGTTCTTTCCATACAAAAATTAGGTACTTTATTTACTTTCCATAACATATATATATATATATATATATATACATATACAATAAAACCTCTCTAACCGACCACAGATCAACCACACCCCTAAGTCAATCGCTTTATTTGGGTCCCAACAATACCACTATAAGGATATTCTAACTCTCTAAACCGACCACCTCCCTAAATAGACCACTTAAAGTTGGTCCCATGGTCGATCGATGAAGAGAGGTTTTACTGTATGATGACATTTCTCTTTGCAGCTGTCCAGAAACTGGGCTGGCAGAACTGACCTCCATGAGGTTCCGGCCGTCTGCGCGCGCACCTCGGAAGTGACGCTCTGGGTCACGTGTCTCCTGTGGCAGGAAGGCCCAGCGTCCACCTCCAAGCACCACCTGGTGGGAAGCGGAAGAACAATGAAGTCACCAAATTTGGTATTGGTGATTTTTTGGGGGGCGGAGAGGGAGGGGGCGGTGAGGTTCTGATGGATGAAAACAGTTGAAGAAAAACAAATAATAATCTCAACACGTTGGGATGATGATGATGATGATGATGATGGTGGTGATAAAAAGAGTGTATTGTAAATTCATCTTGGTCTAAATATGATTGTGCTCGGATAGCAACGTGGAAAAAACCGACTTAAAGTAAGATAATCGTATTTATTTATTTTAAAAAAAGATTTATTGTAATGCATTACTTCATGACATCCGTAATTGTTTTCACAAGAATTTAAATACAAACCTAGCACAATCTTCCGGTGATCAACTGAGGTTTTTTTTTGGGGGGGGGGGGTAGATTAGTTGAATAAGCAAGGGAAATTTCAATCGTGGATGAGTAGTCTTCCTCATTCCACTGCTCCTTGCCCTATCCTAATAATGCCGAACACCAGGCTAGGAAGCGACAAGTATCCATTTTTAAGTCATTGGTTTAACTCCACCAGGGTTCGAACCCACGATCTACCAGCACGGGAGACGGACGCTCTAACTCATTCGGCCATCATGTATTTTATTTAAAGAGAACACATTATTGTGAGACCCTGAATTGAAGGAGACAGGAAAGTTCTAAATATCACCAGTTTGGTTAGAACGCCCGATACGAATATAGCTAGGTGTACAATAGACTATAGAGTAGAAGAACAAACAAATAACGGCTATAATAAAAATACAATGATACTACTAGATGCCAAAAATACCGTCACCAAAATATAATAACAAATAGTACAACAAGAACACTACAATATATCTAATGACATAAATACAATACAATAGCAAAAATATAACCGCTACAATAAAAATACAACAAAAACAATACCACAACAGTTACGCAACAAAATAGTTATGTTGGCCTCAAAAATGTAGCAACAAAAATCCCGCAGTAAAAATATTATTACAAAAACAAAAATAATGACAGCAACTACGCAAAAAAATACACCAATAGAAATGCTACAACAAAAATATTACAACAAAACCAACATAGCAACAAAAATGCTACAGTAAAAATATTACAACAAAAACAACAAGCCCAATAAAAAAAATAGCAATAAAAATGCTACAATAAAAATATTATAATAAAAATAAAAAGCCCAACATAAATATAGCAAAGAAATGCTACAATAAAAATATTGCTACAACAAAAACGCAACCAAAAATATAGCAACCAAAATGCTACAATAAAAATATTACAATTACAAACAAAAAAACACCATAAATATAGAGACAAAAGTGCTGTAAAAAATGTATATTACAACTACAACAAGAACCCTTCTCTTCCCACCCACCCCCCAAAAAATGAAGAAGAAGAACACGAACAACAACAAGAACAACAAGAACAAGAACAACAAGAACAACAAGAAGGGGGGAAAGTACTGTACCAGAAATACTACAATAACAAAGCCCGGCTGGGCCATCAGTGCCAGTGCCAGTGCCAGTGCCAGTGCCAGTTCCCGTGACCTGCCAGCCCTGTGACCCCGTGACCCTATGGGTGACATCACGCCAGTCTGAACGACAAAAGCAGTTGGTTGTCTCGAAAATGGCCACCCCCATAGGCGGCGCCCATTTGCAATTGAAAAGCTGCGCTGTGATTGGCTGAAAGCACTGAATGCGGCGGCCATTTTCGAGGCGCTTTTCATCTCCAGTCTGAAAAGAGAGGCGTCTCCGAGACGTCGCCGAGACGCACTCTGAACGGTATTAGGCCAAAAAGCATCGCCGAGACGTCTCCGTGGCGCCTCCGAGACGGACCCTGAATGTGGCCCTGGATACATGTAGTGCCCTGGATGGCAGAATAAGCTCACTCACAACACAGAAGTCAAAGCGTTCAGATGTTCTACATTCACACCCGTGACCTGGCAGCTCCGTGACCCCATGCCCCCGTGACCCCGTACCCGGATGAAGTGGTTGTCTTCCACCAGTTGGCGCGCGATGTCCTTGCACCGGTCCCTGTCCGCCGTCGGCACGTCGGCGTCTGACTCCCACGACCGGTCGGGCGACGTGGCGTACGCAGCCGCTGGGGTTGCGTGGGTCACCCGGGTCGTCGTCACCAGCCCAGTCCACCGCCCTGCAATTAAAGTTGTAAACAGTTTGTTTTATTTACCGACGCCTCTTGAGCACATTGATTTTCATCATCACCTATTGGACATCAAACATATGGTCATTCTGACATATTTCTTTGTAGGAAACCCACTGCCGCCACATAGGCTACTCTTTCCGATAAGCAGCAAGGGGTCTTTTATATGCACTTTCTGACAGACAGGATAGCACATACCACAGCCTTTGATGAACCAGTTGTGGATCAATCATTGGAATGGAAAATATCCAAAACTGCAAATGTCTCCATTGAGCAGGATCGATCAGATGAGCAATTAAAGTTGTGCGGTAGTCCATACATGAGCTCCACCACCACTGTGTGATGGCTGCAGGGACTATGATGTCTAGTTCAGTTTTTTCTGCATCAGGTGGCAGCACCCTAGCCAGTGGGCTGTGCCCTGAGTCAAATACCCTATAATACTAAGACGGCTCACTCAGCCTGTACTGTGTAATCAAAATGCTCAAATCCACCACTTGGTGCACTGGCTGTTCTCTTGGTTAAACAGGTGTTATATTATATGTATAAATGTATATTTGAATGTGAAAGATGTGTGATGATGGCGATGCTGATGATGATGTGTATTTGTTCATAGCAATTTCACATTGATGTTTATTCATACTTATCTATCTCATGTATAATATAATTGTATGTGTTTACATGAGAAACACCAACCAGCAGCTGGGCTGATCAAACCCACCACACGGTGGCACTGCGAAATTTACATTACCATGGGAGAGATAGGGAGTGAGTCATCTTAGTATTATAGGGTCTTTGCCCCAACTCAGGACACTGACCCAAGCCCTCCTTTCTACCTCCCGTCAACCCGCTGCCCCCATCTCTGTCCGGCTAGCAGTCCAGCCTACTTAAGTTTCTGTCATTTTTCTGAGATAAATATATTGAATTGATTGTTATAACCTACCTTACTTTCATTCATTTTGAATAACATCTATTTTAAATGGCTAATCCTTTAGATATTTGAAATGCAAACATGTAAAAATTAATTTTAGCAAGCACGTCAACTCTGCCAGAGGGAGGTGGCGGAAAGGAAAGGTGGGAAGTGTGCGTGTGTGGGTAAAGGAGGCTGGAGAAGAGGGTGGGGTGAGGGAAGGGAAAGGAGGGCGAAGTGTGGGTGAGGGAGGCTGAGGAAGGAGGTGGGGGAATGGAAGGGGAGGAAGGGGGAAGTGGGTGATGGAGGGAGGGGAATGGCGTGGGGTAGGGAAGGGGAGGGGGAGGTGTGGGGTGAGGGAGGCTGGGGAAGGAGGTGGGGGAATGGAAGGGGAGGATGGGTGAAGTGGGGGGTGGATGGAGGGGAATGGTGTGGGGTAGGGAAGGGGAAGGGGAGGTGTGGGGTGAGGGAGGCTGAGGAAGGGGTGAGGGAAGGAAAGGGGAGGATGGGGGAAGTGGATTGTGTCGCGGGGAAGTGGGTGGTGTAGACAGGGGAGGTGTGGGGTGAGCGAGGCTGGGGAAGGGGGTGGGGTTAGGGAAGTTTGGGAAGAGTGTCTATAACTGAGGGAGGAGTTAGGGTTGGGGAGCAGATGGAAGCTTCCTCCCGTATTATACTTGTATAATGGCTTATACAGCGTATATTGATACTACAATGCCAACATTCTAAGACAACACACGCATGCCAACCACATAAATTAAACCAATCAGATGAAAGAACGATGTCTTTCGATGCCCCCAGGTGGTGTGCTATATTTACTACCCTTTTGTCTACAAACCTGCTTCGTGCGAATAGTGCAGCACCGACTTGAGCTGGTGCCCTTCCATGGTGGAGCAGTTGCCCCTGGTCACGTGACTGTCTACCCCGACGGTGCCTGCCCGCGTCTTGTGACCTGTCAGGAACGCCGTCGCTGTTCCCGCCGAGTCGGCCGTCTGCTGGTTCGTGTTGTAGGTCTTAACAAGCAAACATTATATGTACATACATATTAACTTACAGATCCTCTTCTGGCTTATCTAGGCTCTATGTTGGGGCTCTAATACCAATTCGTTATGGTAAAAAAAACAACTATCTATTTTGCACACATATGAATGTGGACGCTATTGTAATATCTTTGTTGTAGTAATTTTGTTGCGCCCCTGAAGTCGTATAATTGTGGGTGTCCTCTCCAATGTCTGTCCAGCCTTCTCTCAAATGCTTCTAGCGGTGGCGCTTTAACCATTTGGTCTGGAAAACTGTTCCATGGATCTGTCACTCGAAAGACAAATGAGTGTTTCCTGACCTCAAGTATGGGCCTCTCCTTGAAGATATTACACCACTGTGTTTTCCCGCCCTTGCTAATCACGTGACTACAAGTTACAATGCGCACACCTGGCAGATTCATATCAAACTAGAATTCTTCATTTTTGTCTGCTGGTTCGTGTTGTATGTCTTAACAACCAAACTAATATAATTGGCTGTGTTTTCCCGCCCTTGCCGATCATGTGACTACAGCGCGGACACCTGGCGGATTCATATCAAACTAGATTTATATTCTTAATTTTTGTTTGACGTTTTTATTTGTAATTCAAGTTGCATGGTCCGATGGTTTTGAGTTTCGGCCATTAACAGGATCTGTACATATGTGAAGGTATGGAATTCAAGGCGATATCAAGGCTCTTCAAGGCTGTTTTTTTTTATAGGAATTCAAGAGTATTTTTATTTCAGGAGAGAAAACAATGATGGTGAATGGCAATTTTGGGCTAATTTAGATCAGTGGGGACAGTTTAATGGAATTCAAGGCTTTTCAAGACTAATTAACCAAAATACGTTAAATTCAAGGCTTTTCAAGGCCTTAAAATGGGGCAAATAAAGTTTAAGACTGTCAAGACATTCCAAGCCCAATAAGGATCCTGCATTAAAAAGAAGAAAACAACAGATACATATATTAGGTTGATTTGTTTGTTTGTTGGAGTCTTAGGTCCTGGCAAAATCTAAGGGCATATCAGGATGGGTACCGACTTGTGACAGTTTGCACACATGGCGACTTTATAGCATTGCCCCACTAGGAGACTAAGCCTCCAGCACCATGACCTGATATCCCACTCAGTTACATTACCCTGACACTGAGCCAACCAACCAGTTCTTTCCCTAACCTAATAATGCCGAGTGCCTGGTTAGGAAGTGACAAGTATAAAGTCGTTGGTTTGACTCGACCAGGATAACAATCCCACAATCTACCAAAACGAGAGCAGGACGCTCAACTAATTCAGCCATCCAGTCTGGTCAGCGGAACTGAAAACAAATGACGAGGCTCACTCACCCTTGACATTGCAACGTGCGGAAACCGCTCCCACGACAGAAGTGTGTCGTGGATGTTCATGTTCCGCTGTTGCGCCAGGAAGAAGCGCGCCGCTGTCACCGTGGAAGTCCCCATCCCGTCGCCGACAAACAGGATGACGTTCCTGGCCACGCCCCTCTCAGTGCGCATGTGCAGCGCGTCGTGCAGCTCACCCTGACCACGGCTCCACCAATCAACGTCGTCGTCACCGCCTCCCGAGGGGGAGCCGGTCGGAGCTGACGACTGCGAGTGCGACGAGGCTGAAAAAAAGAAGTGTTTACCTGTTTGTTAATTGGGGTTTACGGTCCTAGCAACATTAGTACGGCCATATATTGACTACTTGCAGCAGTGCGCACTTATAATGGTTTTATAGACCCCTTTCAATGTTTATAAACATTGTGTATGCGCGCGCAGCTTGGCTGAAGAACGAAGGCACAATGCCATTCATTGACTTTGCCAGTATGTGCAGTGCAAAACGTTAATTTTATTCAAAATTAATAGAAATGCAGAACTCTAACCATATAAATTTTATATAATCTGTTTGTTGAATATGTTTACTATATTTGTTCCAAGCGGTTTGTTTCTAGGTGGTGTGGTTTTAGAAAAGTTTCACTTTTTCTGGATGAAGATTGCTCACGGCCATTGACAATGCATTGAGTTTGCCGGTACGCGCAGTGCAAACCGTCTATTTTATTCAAAATTAATAGAAATGCAGAATCCTAACCTTATAAATTTAATATAATCTGTTCGGTAAATATGTTTTCTATATGTGTTCCAAGCGGTTTGTTTCTAGGTGGTGTGGTTTTAGAGATATTTACCTTTTTCTGTGTGAAGATAATTCAAAATTGCTCACGGCCATTGACAATGCATTGAGTTTGCCGGTACGCGCAGTGCAAAACGTCTATTTTATTCAAAATTAATTATAATGCAGAAGCCTAACCTTATAAATTTAATATAATCTATTCGTTGAATATGTTTTCTATATTTGTTCCAATCGGTTTGTTTCTAGGTGGTGTGGTTTTAGAGATATTTCACTTTTTCGGTATGAAGATTGCTCACAGCCATTGAGTTTGCCGGTACGCACAGTGCAAAACATCAGTTTTATTCTAAATTAATTGAAATGCAGAACCCTAACCATTTAAATTTAATATAATATATTTGTTAAATATGTTTCTATATGTGTTGCAAGCGGTTTGTTTCTATGTGGTGTAGTTTTAGAGATATTTAACTTTTTCTGTATAAAGATTGCTCGCAGCCATAGACAATGCATTGAGTTTGCCGGTAGGCGCAGTGCAAAACGTCAGTTTATTCAAAATTAATAGAAATGCAGAACCCTAACTGTATAAATTTAATACAATCTATTTGTTAAATATGTTCTGTCCATGTGTTCCAAGCAGTTTGTTTCTATGTGGTGTAGTTCTAGAGATATTTCACTTGTTCTCTATGAAGATTGCTCATAGCCATTGAGTTTGCAGTGTGATAGTGTGTCATCTTGCAGCCAAGCAGCGCGCGCACTGACCTAAATACCTATGCTGACGTCATATGAAATAGGTCTATAGTGCTGCCCAAACTGAGATACCCATGCCACCGGCACCCATGACATGATAACCCACTTGCACACTCACTCACATTATGCTGACATTGAACTAACCAGCGTTTGATATATCCTTCTTATTCTTCTTGGTTGTCCATCAGTGGTGATGATGACAACATCCCATCCTTTGTTCTGAACTCAACCATGACTGATGAGTTCAATTTGTGCTTGGAATGTGTGGTGGCACATTGGACAAGTGTGTAGCTGCAGGCAGAGAGTCTAGTAGATGAAGTAGATGATCTTTACTCTGCTGACGCTTTTATTTAGCTAAAGATATACGATTAGTTTCAAACTGTATTGTGCCTTTGCGAATAGAAGCGCACCATGAACTTCTGTTTTAGTAATATTGTCACGCACCATGCAAGGTAGCATCAAGAAGCAAACATTTGGTAAGTGTAAGGATTGGTCCAACGATCACCCACAGTGATTAGGCCAGGAAGTCCGGTCCCGGGGCTGAAAGGGACATAGAAAGGTTGGGGGTGGAGGAAGATCAGTCATCGGTGGGAAGTTAAAAGGGGTACCTCAAGAACTAATCAGACTGAGGGCACTCTGGTGCAACTTCGGTCGTTGGCATCTTTTCACCGTTAGGGTTACAATGCACATCTATCGCAGATTGGTATCAGTCTAGACAAAACTGTGTAAGCAACCACGTCCAGTTTGACACCAATCTGTGATAGGTTAAGTACCGTAACAGCTTCAGCTTTAGCTCATATACTACAAGGTGAGGAGATGGTGAATACATATACACAAAGTGGTCGTGTAGTAGTCTGTACATGAGCCCTACTACCACATGGTAGCGGCGGAGACTACGCCATGCACCTACCATGTTACACTGAACTGCGCTAGGTGGCGGCAGGCTAGCCACAGGGCAGACCCCAACTGGGCTGGCCTCTACTGCGTGTGGCTAGCTCACACCCCCCCCCCCCCCCCCACCCCCACCCAACCTATAGAGTCGATGTGGGATCTGGCGAGTCAGGGGGCGTCCCAGTCGACTGTTGGCGCCGCGGAGAGCAGATTGGTTCAATAAACCAAGTTGAAGTGTACTGTCATTGAATCGTGGCGTTCTTCCATGTGTGCATGGCAGTGTGGGAGTCGGAGGGCCGTGGGCCATTACAGTATCTTATCGCATATAAAATATTTGCTAAGACAATTTCACTGCAATGTACATTAGAAACAAATGAATGGCAATAATCCTACTAAATTTAATGATCAGTAGGCATAGGGAAGGGCAGGGTTGTGAGAGGGGTGCCCTACCTTCCACCATATAAGCTGGAGCTGCGACCCACCTAGTCGTCAGTGAGGAACCAGTGGAATTTGGAATACCCTTATTATGTGACCCCATTATACATACTAATTAGGTCAGATGATGGATTTGAGCAGGTTTTTTATATTTTACAATATCATAAAAGTAAATAGATCAATAATGGGTTAACATGGGCATTATATATGCGTAGAAACCAGAAACGAAGCTCATGAGGAACTTGTCCATGATGCTGCACAACATGGGTATCCAGACGCGATAGCCGAATGAGTTGAGTGTCTGCCCCCCCCTTCTGGTGGGGCGTGGGGTTCAGACCCCGGGTTCTAACCCTGGCTGAGTCAAACCAATGACTTAAAAATTGATATTTGTCGCTACCTAGCCTGGCACTCTGTATTACTAGGATAGGGCAAGGAGCAGTGGAATGAGGAAGACCTATTGTCCATGATTGGAATTTCCCCTGCTTAATCAACTAATGTAGCCAAAAAAGTGTAGGACGCAGGACCAACAGTAAAGCTGGCTCTCCCGGTAAGCAATGACAAGTGACTGTGATCCTACCACACCGATAATTAACTTACAGAGTAACTTACAGATCCTCTTCTGGCTGATCTAGGCCCTATTGAGCCTCTAATGCCAGCTTGTTATGGCAAAAAAAAATCTTTTTTTGCACACATATCGAGGTCGATATAATTGTAGGTGTCCTCTCCAATATCTATCCAGCCTTCTCTCAAATGCTTATACCATTGGTGCTTCAATCAAAGCTAGCTCAAAAGCCTTGTTGGCTTACTGAGAGGGCACACCCGATGTGTAGGCCACCTTCTGGCTCCCGACCGAATTAACCTAACAACCGTTGGTTTGAATGTGTGTGGCTCACTTCACCTCCCCTTGTCCCAAACAGTGCATAGCATGTGATCGTCGACCAGTTTTGTCTGTCCCACTCTCCCCAGCAGAAGACAGTTGATTTGTGACTAATTCACCTGGGCCGTTCCATAACCTCACTCCTAAAGACTAGGTCACACCTACCCGGCTCAGGGGCCGGACGATTCCTGACCCGTGATCCGGTGTGGTCCATGGTGATCCGGCGTCATCCGTGGCTGGTCCTTGGTGAACCGTGGTCATCCGTGGCTGGTCCTTGGTGATCCGGCATCATCCGGGGTCAGCCTTGGATGTTTTAAAATGTTTAAAACATTGCAATCCAGGGTTAACTGGCATCATCTGTATGTGATGCGTGACTCATCCGGGTAGTCCGTGTGTTGTCCGGGGGTCGTCCGTGTCTCGTCCGGGATAGTCCGGGTCATTTTATACTCCGGGCTATCCGGGAGTAGTCCGGAGTTCATCTGGGGGTCATCTGGGGCTGATCCGGGACTAATCTGTGGTTGTGGACCGTGGCTCGTCCGGGTAGGTGTGAGAGCGAGGCAAAAACGACCAAAAATAGCGATTTTATCCGGGGCGGTCCGGGGGAGTGGTCCAGGGGTGTCCTGCTTAAAATCCGGGTTAGTCCGGGTAGGTGTGACTTGGGATTTGGGCCTACTCATTTACAATTTAATAAATCCATTAAGCCTATTTACTACTCTGCCGCCATGTGTCATGAATTAGGAAATAATTCACCATAGCAGCTGCACCATAAAGAAGTATAAGAAAATTATTTTTTAATTGAATTATTGTTTTAAACATAATATTTAGATATAAGTTAGTAATGTAAAGCTAAATATTCCGTTGACATTATTTCGAAACCAAAACACTTACCTAGATTTGAGCCTAGGCCCTACATATCCAATTCAGATACTGATTAAACATTTGTATGAGCATAGAAGGGGATAGGCCCTATACTGAGTTAATTTAATAGAATCTGTTAATGCTTAAACATATTTGTACATGCTTGTAAAATTAATTTCGCAATTTCTTATTTCTACTGGGCAGTGCATGTGATTTCAGGTCGGCCAATTTACATGCTTCAAAATTGGCTCTCAGTCTCAGAATGGCACAGATTTAAATTTTAATCTGCGTCGTGTATTGCTGTCAAATAAAGCCACCTCTCCCCACCCCACCCCCCACACCCACCTAGGCTCCGGTATTCAAATCATCACACGGGCCTTATCAATTCCCCTCATTACCCTATCCACAGCCACCCTCATCTATTTCACCCACAACCTGCCAGCACCCTATTGGAAAACCCTGTTACACCGACAGCGCCATCGTAAACAGAAGCCAGGCGATAATTGGGGGACGATGATAGGGGTACAATGACAAGGCATGCCATAAAGGGACAGATATGCCGCTGTTGCAGTTTCCCAGGGACACCAGTTTCCCAGGGACACATCGCTTCTGCACACGTGTCAAAATCGAAGAGCATCGTCACTAACCTTATAAATTTAATATAATGTTTTTGCTAAACATGTTTTCTATATGTGTACCAAGCAATTTGTTTGTAGGTAGTGTCGTTTTAGAGATATTTCACTTGTTCTGTATTGTCTGTATGAAGACTGCTCACGGCCATTGACAATGCCTTCAGTTTGACGGTACGCGCTGTGCAAAACGTAAGTTTTAGTACAAATTAATAGAAATCCAGAACCCTAACCTTATAAATTTAATATAGTCTTCATGGTAAAGATGTTTTCTATATGTGTACCAAGCGATTTGTTTCTACATGGTGTAATTTGGGAGATATTTGACTTGTTCTGTATGAAGATTTGCTCACGGCCGTTAACAATGCATTTCAATGGAAGTGTCCTTGTCAAACTGGTGTCCCTCGGAATCCGCATCACTGCCCTTGGATCTAATTTCTAAACTACTGACCGCCTGTAAAAATATACAGATTTTCGGTTCGGAATTATATATTGGCAGAGAGCATTACTATTCTCTGGCGATGGAGTGGGGACCAAGGTTATGTAACAGAGAAGCAATGGGTGCCCCACTCGCTGTGTGACATATGAGACTATGTGGAAAATATGATAACACATAGTGCCCGAGATTATGACGAGATATTCCTATGTAAGAGACAGTTAATGTTTGGAGAAATGTTCCCTCTATGCACCAGTAAGAATGCAAGTGGAGGGGAAGGACATTTTTTATATATATTTATTGTAACTGTTTGCAACTACCTGTTACCACAGGGCTGATGGGCAAGCACACCCAGCCATCCTGCATACATTATGGACACCACCTGCAGCTGGAGTTGAGTGACAGCTGCCCCTCTTAGGGCGTCGCCCCCCAGGCTGTAGAGGGTGTCTGATTGGCTGGCTGTGGGAGGCCCAATCACCGGCACCCCTTGCACCACCTGACACACAGACCTCACTCAGAGATATATTATTCTTCATTCACTTCTGGATTCACTCTTGAAGGGAACACGCTCTTCTCTTGTCCAGGGACCCAGACACTCTGTCTGAGGCTCCACTTTCTATATACAAACCAGCAGCAGCTATTCAAAAGGCACTGAGCTGCGTGCAACAACCATAGGACTCTGGTTCAATGGGTGTAGGCACTGATTCCTATACAAACTAATGAGAGTAATGAGAATCTGTGTGGACAGTAGGTAAGGAGTGAGGCTGATAGGTTGCTAGTAGGTGATCAGGAGTTTATGCCAATAAAGCACAACTTCTTCACTGTCAATCTTGCGCGACGTGTCTTCCCTTTCTTTCTTATGAGTTTGTTGGAGAGGGGCATCAGGTGTGAACTGACAGACAGTTGTCAGAACGCACCTGGGGAGAGTAAGTGGTATCTTGGGCCTCCAGCGGCCGAGACCCAACATATTACACGCCGGTGATATATCTCGTATAGAATAACGACTGAGTGGACTCAATTCAGGGATTATCAAATCTAATTTACCCTCAGCTGATTCGACATTGCACGTTTGTGAGAAGAATAATAAGATTGAGTTGAAGCTTGAAACAAACAAACTTTCGCCGGGATGGAGCGCTTCAACCTAGCGCGAAGAGATTACACTAATCAGGTGATCAGATTTGTCAGATAAATGTGTATGTATATATATGTATATAAGTTTTAGGCTACGGTAAAGGAAAGAGAGAGCAAACAATGAGTAGTGGTGGGGAACCTTCTTTTATTTTTGCTTGAAGGTCCCTTGGCCGGGCAAAATAACAGCCCTACCTAAAGCTAAAAATAAGTGGTGCTGTGAGTGCAATCAAAGCGGGAATGAGCCAAGCGGCAATGAAATGGCAGTCCCGGGGCAAAAGAGTGGCCTGGGGTGAATGTAGTGAAGAATAAATAAGAAATTAATAATAAATAATTAATTAAAGAGAGAAGGGGGGAACTCCGCCTCCTTATATATATATAATAAATTATATTCTACATATATATATATTCATATATGTATATATGTTTGTTTGTTTGTTGTTGTTTTACGTCCTAGCAACATCTAAGGTCATATCAGGACGGGTACCGACTTGTGACAGCGCACACTCATGGTGACTTTATAGTGCTGTCTCACTGGGAAACTAGGCCGCCGGCACCATGACCTGGTATCCCACTCAGTCACATTATCCTGGCACTGAGCTCACCAGCACTTGCTCTGTCCTAATAATGCCGATCGCCTGGCTAAGAAGCGACAAGCACCAATTTTAAAGTCATTGGTTTGACTCGACCAAGGTTCGAACCCACGACCCCACGATGTACCAGCACGGGAGACCGACGCTCCAACTCATTCGGCCATCCCGTCTGGTCTCTGTGTATATATATATATATGTGTATGCATACATATATATAGGCATATGTATACATGTATGTATATATATATCATCATGCTGTCGTTCGCGATGCGACAAAGACTGCTTTCATTACTTGACTGCCGCTCTCCATTTAGCTCTCTACATTTCATGAAAGCTGCGTGCAAAAGTGTTGAAGTGCTACTGGCTTTCACAAGTTACCGCCGGCACTCTCTCGGGGAGCAAATAGAGGTTTCACACTGGCAAGAACATGTCCAGACAGGCACAAAACTATCATATATATATGTGATCTATAAAACTTATGCAAGTATAAAGACGCGTAAGGGAATATTCCCTATTGGCCACCCCGATTGTTGTGTACTACTTTATCGGTGACCCCTCTTCATGGTGTTACAGGTGGCGCCACCACCCCCACCTCCCCAGTGCCGAGAATACTGTCACATACATTTTCGTAGGTCTACTGCATGGCCATTTTCAAACGCCACACACCAGACGGGATGGCCGAATGAGTTAGAGCATCCGTCTCCCGTGCTGGTAGATCGTGGGGGTCGTGGGTTCGAGTCCCGGTCGAGTCAAACCAATGACTTTAAAATTGATACTTGTTGCTTCCTAGCCAGGCGCTCGGCATTATTAGGATAGGGCAAGGACTGGTGTGCTCAGTGTCAGGATAATGTGACTGAGTGAGATACCAGGTCATGGTGCTGGCGGCCTGGTTTCCCAGTGGGACCGCACTATAAAGTCGCCATGAGTGTGCACTGTCACAAGTTGGTACCCGTCCTGATATGACCTTAGATGTTGCTAGGACGTAAACCAACAACAAACAACAATCAAACGCCACGTCTTCACCGATGCAATAACCAATGGTACAGGACCAACTATCCGACAGGCTTGGGACCGGATTAATCAATTACCGGTTTTCTGGAGACAGCCTAAGTAGGCCTATATACATAAAATAATTCACAGATTAATTCGCAGAATAATTCGCAGATATGATCCAATCATAGATGAGATCCCTCCTACCCCCTACCCTGAACACGGACTCCAACAAAAAACAATTAATTTCAAAGTATGCAATTTAAATGAAAGCATGTACTTAAGTATGATATTTGCACATCTCTAAAGCGCCCTGGTTATTTGTACCTGTCTTTAGAGTTGCATAGTCTGATGGTTTTGAGTTTGTGTCATTTTCTGAGATACATATATTAGATTGATCGTTATAACGTACCTTGTGTTAGTTTGAAGTAGCTTTTATTTTAAATGGCTAACTTTTGAGATATTTGAAGTGCAAACATGCTAAATTAATTTTGGCAAGTATGCCAAAACTCTGACACCATGGACCTTTGCAGTAACAGCTTCTATTAAATTGCCTCAGTATTCGCTTCTATGTGGTGATAAGTGCACCAGTATCTAAGTTAGATATATAGAATCAAATCCAGATGATTGTTTTGATTTTGAAAATTTGATGCTTCATTAGACTATGCAGCTTTAGTCTTAGTGTTAAGTAATCTTTAAGCATGGTGGTAGTCTATCTGTTGTGTTGTTGTTTGTTTGTTTGTTGTTGTATTACGTCCTAGCAACATCTAAGGTCATATCAGGACGGGTACTGACTTGTGACAGTGCGCACTCTTGGCAACTTTATAGTGCTGCCCCACTGGGAGACCAGGCCATCAGCACCCTGACCTGATATCCCACTCAGTCACATTATCCTGACACTGAGCCAACCAGTCCTTGCCCTATCCTAATAATGCCGAGCACCTAGCTAGGAAACCACAAGTATCAATTTTTAAGTCATTGGTTTGACTCGACCAGGGTTCGAACCCACGATCCCATGGTCTACCAACAGGGGAGACGGACACTCTAACTCATTTGGCCATCCCTATCTGTTGTGAGCCCTGTTGTCCTTACATGAATATTTTATGATTCTTCATGAAGGAACACACTTAAAAATGGGTTATTTGAGCTTGAATCCGAGTAGGTTGGGACTGGCTCTGAGTACCCTGTGGCTATTATTAGTAGTTCTATGATGTCACACACGGAAACCATGCAGACATAAGTTATAAGGCATACTCGAGAACCCTCTAATTTACTTTGAGTGATAGTAAAGTTTGCACCACTTTCCAAGGCAGAATGACACTATTATCCAACACTTGACCACAGAGACTCCATAGCTCATGGTTGGGCTCTTAATAACGCCTAGATAATAGAACCTTTCAAGCTATACAAATCATGAGTAGTCATATTTAATCTTTAAAATTGTTAATAAGTAAGGTTTATTCAATCATGTTACAACCCACTTAATAGAACTGTGGTAGAATAGCTTTAAGTGTCCTAGTGGTAGCGTATCTGCTGTTAGCCGAACCTTAAGCCCCTGTCACATTTCGCCGGATTGAGGAAATGAAAAGAAACCGAACAAAGTCCGTTGATATCCGGCAAAGTCCAGCTTGGGTCCATTGCATATCCGTTACAAGTTTTTAACATGCACAAAACTTGGAACGGATGCTGCCGGATTGACGTATGCGGTTCTTGCCCACTTTGAGTTCATTTCGTCCTTTGGCTTTCTGTTCATGTCCATTTCATGTCCGTTTCATGTCCGTTCCATGTTTATTATATGTCTGTTCGACCGGCAGCCTTTGACCCGATATCGCAACATTTTGACACATTTTAATACATTTTTATACTTATCACGCCTGAACACCACCGGACTAGACAATTCTGTCCGTTGCTCAATCCGGCGAGGTGTGACAGGGGCTTTAAAGGAGCATTGACATGGTTCCGTTCCCTCTCTGCCGTCACAGAACTAGTAAGGTTAGCTACTAACATCAGTCTGATGACATTGGACTGAAGAGCCTCTGCTTTTAGAATTAGAGCTCAGGTGGTTCATTTTAAATAGAATGTGGTTAATCTTTTTGGAACATGAATATTTTATTCAGAGATATAGCACTTATTCATGTCGGAAATGAGTGGTAGGATCGGGCGGTTAGCTCTTTAAGGTAAGGCAGTTGCTATTCATACAGCGGATGTACGAATCATCATCATCATGCTGTCGTTCGCGATGCGACAAAGACTGCTTTCATTACTTGACTGCCGCTCTCCATTTAGCTCTCTGCTGTGAGAGTCGGTCTTAATGTCTCTCAGCTTCAGGTTTCTCTTGATGGTATCCTTGAACCGGAGATGAGGGCGCCCTCTCTTTCTGTAACCAGAAGACAGTTGAGAATAGAGGATCTGCTTTGGTAGCCTGTCTGATGACATCCTCATGAGGTGTCCAGTCCACCCGAGATTCCTTTTGATCAGAAGATCTTCCATAGAGGGCAGCCCCATCCGTTCGAATATTTCCTTATTTGTTACTTTGTCCTTCCAGTTTAGCCTCATGATTGAACGCAGATGTTGTATCATGAAGGCATGCAGCTTTTTCACCTGTCGTCTGTACACTGTCCAGGAATCAGCTCCGTATAGCAGGGTGGATAGCACGATTGCATGGTAGATCTTGCCTTTCATCCGCATGGACACATGGTGGTTGTTCCAAAGTCTCTGGCGTAGTCAGCCGATAGATGCGCTAGCCTTGAGCATCCTCCTCTCTATTTCAGCATCAATGCATCCATCACTTGATATAGTGCTTCCTAGGTAGGTGAATTCCGGAACAGAGTTCAGCTTGTTTCCGTCAACCATGATATCCTCCTCTCGGGTTCTTGTAGAGTTGGGTTGGTACAGCACCTCCGTCTTCTGGATTTTAATCTTCAGGCCGAACATCTTTGATGCATCGGAGAAAGCGTCCACTATTTTCTGGATCTCTTCAGCAGAGTGGGCAACCAGTGCACTGTCATCTGCGAATAGCAGCTCTCTCACCAGTATCCGAGTAGTCTTGGTCTTCGCTCTGAAGTGTGCGACATTGAATAGGTCAGCGCTCTGTCTGGACTGTATATAGATGCCATCCCCCATGTCTCGGAAAGCCTCATCCAGCATTGCTGATAGGAAGATGGAGAAGAGCATGGGGGCCAGTACACAACCTTGCTTGACCCCATTGGTAACCCCAAACGATTCCAAGACTTCCCCTCCAACACTAACGTTCGCCATCATTCCTGTGTGATGTACGATGATGAGTATTTATTCGGGGAATGTGAAGTCCTACTGAGACATCTGCGGCGAATAGTTGGTAAAGCATGAAACAGTGTTTACAGCTAATTTTAACCCTAACCCTGACCGAAACCCTAACCCTAACCTAACCCTAAATTTAACCCTACCCCTAACCCAAAACCTAACGTTAACCTTCAACGTGGACGAAGGGACGGCCTCAGTTTGTGCGGTCACCATACGAATAGACACTGACACTATTTGTATCTTCGTTGAGATAAGGTTGCAGCACCGCTTTAAAGAACATGTTGTTAGCCCGTCTTTATGGGGCTGTCACACTACAACGCTTCTCACCGGCGACCCGTCAACGTGTGGTGTTTTTGGGCGATATTTGGTGAAATATGGAGAAGCGCTGGTGGCGCGTTATCGGCGCGTCGGTACACGTCGGTACACTATCTTGGACGTTGACGGTCGGCGGACAACGTCGGCGCGCGTTATTGGTCGCTGATTGTTTTGAACATGTCAAAAACTACCAGCGACCGGCAACGCGCGGGAGTAAATGGGTAAGAACGCTAGGAGGACGTTAGGCGCGCGTCGCGCTGCGTTGGACGCGCCGGAATAACGTTATGGGAACGCTAGGAAGACGGCGCGCGCGCGGGAGGGTCGTTGCTCACGCGTTGCGCAAACTGGGCCGTTTTTGTTTTACGCCCTAGCAACATT
Organism: Branchipolynoe longqiensis; assembly: GCA_030323885.1. Lineage (NCBI taxonomy): Eukaryota > Metazoa > Annelida > Polychaeta > Phyllodocida > Polynoidae > Branchipolynoe > Branchipolynoe longqiensis. Next base: position 38,549,971 of record CM059200.1, read on the forward strand.
TAAGGTTAAATGAAGACGTCGCGCCAAACCTTTTTTTGTTTTTCCCCAGCGCGTCGACACACGTTGGCCGCGCGCGCATAACGCGCCGTGCTGACGCCGATCTTTTCCCCCAAACCGCCGAAAAGTTTGACGTTTCTCGACGCGCAAGATACTACTTTCAACGCTGACGCGTCGCCGAGAGAAGCGGTGTAGTGTGACAGGCCCATTAAATGTCGGTAATTAATAGCAGCTGCAAGCAGACAGAGCGCGGTGCCATGTATCGACAGGTGTCAATCACGGGTGAGTAATGAGAGGGTGGAGGAAGGAACACAAAAAGAAGCAAAGCAAATAACTAGCCAACTGCCGTTTCTGTTTGTCATTTCAACGCTGCTGTTATTGTCCCAGCTGTCCTATACTGCGATAATATTAATAATAATAATAATAATAATAATAATAATAATAATAATAATAATGACATTAATGATATGCCGATATCATTAACAACAATTATAACAATATAATTAAACAATTATATTTTGTATTAATACTCACATAATAATGATATGCTATGTATTATTTTGTGTGTGTGTGTTTTTGTTATTACTATTATTATTATTATTTATTATTATTATCATCATCATTCATGTATTATGAGCTACATTAGACTAACCCCATGACCTCAGCACTCCAACTAGGACCATTCTGTACTGTATATTATGTTTTTAGTAATTATATGTTATGTGTTATCATGTAGGTATTATGTGCTAACTAGTTTTAATTACATTGACTACTCAGTCCATCTGAGACAAATATATTAGTTTGGTTGGTTGTTAGGGTTTTACGTCCTGGCAACATCTAAGGTCATGTCAGGATGGGTAACTGTTTATGACCCCCAATAGCCGATGTCGACTTTTTGTGCTGGGGGGTCGTTAAACAAAACAAAACAAAGGATGGGTACCGACTTGCGACAGTGCACACCCATAGCGGCTTTATAGTGCTGCCTCACTGGGAGACCAGGCTGCCAGCACCATGACCTGATATCCCACTCAGTCACATTATCCTGACACTGAGCTACCCAGTCCTTTCCCTATCCTAGTAATGCTGAGCACCAGGCTAGGACGCGACAAGTATCAATTGTGTAAGTCATTGGTTTGACATGTGGGGTGCTATAAACAGAAGGAGGAGGCAGGCAGGTAGGCAGGCAGACAGGCAGGTAGGCAATCATACAGGCAGTCATACAGGCAGGCAGGCAAGCATACAGACAGTCATATAGTCAGGCAGGCAGTCATAGTACACAAAGACTACGGACTGGTCTGCTGATAGTACACGAGCGCCACCTAGCGCTATATCGACCGGCAAGCCCTATTGTAAAATACCACAAGCACTTACAGTCTCACAAGCTGTAACACCTAATACCCCAGTCACACCACGCTTGTGTCCATTTGCAACCATCAAAACACCCTTTTGTCGGCGACCAAAAGCAAAATAAAAATCGGAGGAGAAAAAGGGTAGGCCACTGCAGGGAAGACAGGTTGATGATTGGTTGGTGAGAGGTTGATAATAGGTTGGCAATTAGTCAGTGAGTGGCCAGGACTGGTCGGGGACTAATTTGCAAATCAGTTTTAAATCAGTCGAAAATCAGCCCCAATCACTTGCCGACCAATCACTAACCAATTGCTGACCAATCACAGCTAGTTGGCAGCGTGGCCAGTCGCGGATCAGTCGGTGATTTGTTGGTGATCAACTGACTGATCGCCAAGATAGGAAAATGGTTGGCGATCTCCTGGTAACTCATGTTGGTTGCAAGGAGGTTTTTGGTGTTGCACCTGCAACCTCCTTGCGACCATAATGGTCGCCAGGAGGTCGGCGACCACTGAGGACCACTTTGCCACCACACGTTTTTTGGCTAGTCGCAAGTGGTCGCAAGCATAGTGTGATTGGGGTATAGTAATTATCCCCATTTTGATGTCAATTAGAATATGTATGACACACTTTAACTGTTTCACCATGTCTCAGCCCACCTTTATAAACCCTCAACACAGTCCTTATGCCACATACGCGCGCACATACACGCATAGCCTACGCACGCGCAAACACTCACACACACACACACACACACACACACGCACACACACATCCCCCTAGCTCATAGCGTTTCAGGTCACATGCAGGGAACCGGGATGATAAACCCCCAACAAGTGCCCAGCGTACGCGCCCAGACTGGAAATGGTTTGAAAACGAGGCGAGAAAAAGAAACACAAGAGGGTGGAAATGAAGCAATCAATGACCTGGCCTCGCCTTCGCTGCCGCGATGATCCAGGGGTTCCTACGGCGCACAGTCTAAAGTGCCAATTATCGCCCATACGATCAATCGCGAGATTTGTTTTCGCGCGCATGAGGGGTGACTGTTTTGTTTCAATGGAAATCAATCTGCGGCGGGCGATAATGGAGGTAAATGACGCTCATAGCCACTGTTAGTGTGGATTTATGATCTGCTTCAAACGGGGGGGGGGGGGGGGGGGGGGGGGAGCGCGACCGCCACCAGGCGGCCTGTCCTTTGATGAATTATGGGTTTCCTGCCAGAACGTCTGCGGATGGGTGATGATTGTCGTCTGCCGACATCTTTAACGTCGTCTGCTGGCGGCGATAAAAATTATGGCAATTTCCTCATGCATCTTTTTTTTTCTCTCCATCTTCTTTTTGTTTCCTCTCCCAGGGCGCAATATTTCAACCAGGGTTTCCGCCCGATAAGTTAAATTGCACATTGGAAGGTTTTCTTGAGATCCTTCCCTTTTTTCTTTCTTTCTCACTCTCTCTCTCTCTTTCTTTTTCTCTCTCGCTGTCTCTCTTTTTTGTTGTGATGATAAGTTGGGTGGTAATTAAAGAGGACTGTGACAGCATTATGGTGCTAATTCAATTAGCAGGTCAATCAAAATGAAAAGCCCCCTGACTCATTCATCACTATACTTTTACTTTTTCAATTTCCTCAAAATGAATGCAGTTCATAATTCCCATTTATCTCATCAGAATATTTTGTTCTTAGTGAAGAGTCAGCGAGCTCCACGATGATACGATATCCCCCACTCAGTCAGATTATCCTGACACTGAATCAACTACCCAAATCTTAATAATACCAAGAATTAGGTTTATTTATTTGTTTTGGATTTACATCATAGCACATCTTAGGTTGTATCAAGACGAGCACGGACTTGTGACAGTGCGCATCCATGGTGACTTTATAGTGCTATCCCACTGGGAGACCAGGCCGCCGGCACCATGACCTGGTATAGACAGCATAAGTCACATTATTCTGATACTGAGTTAACCAGTCCCTGTGCTATCCTAGTAATGCCGACCACCAGGTTAGGTAGCGAAAAGTATTAATCTTTTAAGTCATTGCTTTGACTCGGCTGGGATTAGAACCCCTCAACCTTCCGCACGGGAAACAGCGCTCTTACCGATTTGGCCGTTGCGTCCTGTTCCAAGCATTAGACCAATGAGACGACAACTACATTTTTTGTAAATCTGTGGTTTGGTTGGAGTCGGGCGGGATCTAATCTTGCAGGGCACTCTACCTACTAGTCCACTCCGTCCGGGAAAGTCCTATACAAACAAGCGCCAATTTCAATGTCTATGCATAATGTGAAACTAATCCGTTCGATCTCAGTTCGATTGCACTGAATTACATGCAGGTGATATGTGTGTTTTTCTGGGATCATGTGCAGTGGCCTAGCTTGGGGTTTTATTTTCAGGTGGTTCGCAGATGGAATAAAATGTTATTGGAATAAAGCGCGATGGATTAAAGCGTGATGGAATAAAGCATGATGGAATAAAGCATGCTGGAATAAAGTGCAATGGAATAAAATGCTATTGGAATATAACGCGTTGGAATAAAGCCCGATGGAATAAAGCGTGGTGGAATAAAGCGCGATGGAATAAAGCGACATGGAATAAAGCGACATGGAATAAAGCGACATGGAATAAAGCGACATGGAATAAAGCGACAGGGAATAAAATGCGGTGGAATAAAGCGCGATGGAATAAAACGCTATTGGAATATAGCGCATTGGAATAAAGCGCGATGGAATAAAGCGTGGTGGAATAAAGCGCGATGGAATAAAGCGTGATGGAATAAAGTGTAATGGAATAAAGCGCGATGGAATAAAGCACGGTGGAATAAAGTGCAGTGGAATAAAGCACGATGGAATAAAGCGCAATGGAATAAAGCGCGATGGAATAAAGCGGATGGAATAAAGCGTGATGGAATAAAGCACAATGGAATAAAGCGCGATGGAATAAAGCGTGATGGAATAAAGCACAATGGAATAAAGCGCGATGGAATAAAGCGTGATGGAATAAAGCACAATGGAATAAAGCGCGATGGAATAAAGCATGATGGAATAAAGCGTGAAGGAATAAAGCATGGTGGAATAAAGCGCAGGGGAATAAAGCATGGTGGAATAAACCGCGATGGAATAAAGCCTGATGGAATAAAGCTACGCCCCTGATGGTGCCTTTCACAACAGCTATACCACATGTAGGCATATTCTACTCACTGCCTGACTGGGTTGGGGTGTTGTTTGTGTTATTAGTGCAGGAACCAGCCACCAGTTACACATAGCGCACCTGGGGCTAGTTTAAGAGGAACAGATGATCACCGCCACCCCCATCTCCCACCCCCACCCCAACCCCCACACCCACCCACCACACACACTAGTTTAAGAGGAACAGATGATCACCGCCACCCCCATCTCCCACCCCTACCCCATACCCACCCCCACCCCCACCCACCTCACACACTAGTTCAAGAGGAACAGGTAATCACCCCGACACCACCACCCCCACCCCAACCCACATCCCTATCCTCACCTCACATCCCCACTCCCACCCAACACACACTAGTTTAAGAGGAACAGGTAATCACCCACCACCCCCAACCCCCACACCATCCCCCATCCCCATCCTCACCTCGCCCCCCCCCTATCCACCACACACACTAGTTTAAGAGGAACAGGTAATCACCCACCACCACCCCCACACCAACCCCCATCCCCATCCTCACCTCACCCCACCACACACACTAGTTTAAGAGGAACAGGTAATGACCCCCCCACCACCACCACCCCCAACCCCCACACCAACCTCCATCCCCATCCTCACCTCACCCCACCACACACACTAGTTTAAGAGGAACAGGTAATCACCCCCCACCAGCACCACCCCCAACCCCCACACCAACCTCCATCCCCATCCTCACCTCACCCCACCACACACACTAGTTCAAGAGGAATAGGTAATCACCCCCCCCCCACCACCAGCCCCAACCCCCACACCAAACCCCATCCCCATCCTCACCTCACATCCCCACTCCCACCCACCACACACACTAGTTTAAGAGGAACAGGTAATGATCCCTCACCACCATCCCCACCCACCACCCACACTTCAAGGAGGGCGACTGTTATTTAAGAGTTCAAATGTTCAGCTAGAAATATCGGACGGGATGACCGAGTGGGTAGGGCGGGAGGGTTGTGGGGTCAATCCCAGACCGAGGTAAACCAAAGACTTAAACAAAATTGAAGCTGGTTGCTCCTTTGTCTGGTGCTCGGCCTCACAAAGATAGGGCAATGACAGGTCGGCTCAGAGAAAGGATTGTTTGTTTGTTTGTTGTTGGTTTACGTCCTAGCAACATCTAAGGTCATATCAGGATGGGTACCGACTTGTGACAGTGCGCACTCATGGTGACTTTATAGTGCTGTCCCGCCGGGAAACCAGGCCGCCAGCACCATGACCTGGTATCCCACTCAGTCACATTATCCTGACACTGAGCAAACCAGTCCTTGCCCTATCCTAATAATGCCGAGCGCCTGGCTAGGAAGCAACAAGTATCAATTTTAAAGTCATTGGTTTGACTAGACCGGGACTCGAACCCACGACCCCACGATCTACCAGCACGGGAGACGGACGCTCTAACTCATTCGGCCATCCCGTCTGGTCTCAGAGAAAGGATAACGGTGACTGAGAGCGTCGGGTCATAGTGCTGTGAGCACGGTATCCCAGTGACTCAGCACTATGAATTCATAATGAGTACGAACTGTAAGAAGTCAGTATGAACATTACTCTGCCAACACCCTTACCCCTTTATAGTTGTAATACAAAATAGATATGTGTATGCAGATATATTTACACATAATATCATATATATTATTATTTTACACAATCATATGTATATATATACTATGGATAGATAGGTAGATAGATAGAAACAGGTAGACAGACAGAGAGGTAGATGTATACTAAGATAGATCGAGAGAAAGATAGACAGAAAAAAATTGGTAGATAGATAGATAGATACATCAATAGATAGAAACAGATAGACAGAAAACTGAATAAGTCAGCCTGAAGCCCATTGCTAGTAAGGCCTACCTCTTGTTAACTGAATGTACATCTATGACGTGTTAATAGTGCATTATGGGTAGCACAATAACATCCCCTCTAAATCTATTCCCTATTTGCAAAGAAATAAGCTACGTCTAATTCTGACAATTTGCCGACAAATCAATTTGACAATACCGGAAACAAAAGTCAACAACAAAATCTATATGAATCAGCACAACTCACTGAACATGATGGTTCTCGATGCCGCGACTGCGCATGTCCGGAAACGTAGATAACAAACATTATCTATGTCATCCATTCACCCGTAAAGGGTGCAAAGCACACATACTGGGCATTTGTGAGGCTGCTGAGCGGCAATTGGCACTGACTGACTATTTATAGCTGCATCCCACAAGCAATAAAAACAGGCTGAGCCGGCAGTAACCAATAGCAGCTACCCATGCCAATTTTCTTTTTAATTTTTTTGTTTGTTTGTTTGTTTAAAGCTCTAGTTTTCGCATCCTGTTTTCAGTTAGTGGATCCGGTACCTGCTAGCGTCTGTGAGGGGAGCCGGCCGTTTGTTTGTTTGCTTGTTGTAGTTTTACGTCCTAGCAACATCTAAGGTCATATCAGGATGGATACTGACTTGTGACAGTGCGCACTCATGTCGACTTTATAGTGCTGCCCCACTGGAAGACCAGGCCACCAGCACTATGACCTGATATCCCACTCGGTCACATTATCCTGACCCTGAGCCAACCAGTCCTTGTCCTATCCTAATAATGCCGAGCGGCAGGCTAGGAAGCAACAAGTATCAATTGTTAAGTCATTGGTTTGACTCGACTGGGGTTCGAACCCACTACCCCACGATCTACCAACACGGGAGACGGACGCTCTAACTCATTCGGCCATCCCGCCTGGTCAAGGGAGTGGGACGTAGCTCAGGCGGTAGGGTGTCCAGCTGTGAATGTGTGGGTCATCCGAAGATCCTGCTCAGTGGACCCATTTGCAGTTTGGGTTATTTTCATTTCCAACCAGTGGTCCACAACTGGTTCATCAAAGGCTGTGATATGTGCTATCCTGTGTGTGGGAAAGTGAATACAAAAGACCCATTGATGCTTATTGGAAGGAGTAGCCTTGCTAAGGCAGCACTATGAAGCTGCAATGAGAGTTCTCTGTTACAAGTCAGTTGCTTTAAGAATATGACTTCAGATGTTTCTAGCTCTTGGAACCTTAACCAATCAATCAGGTATGTTAGTATTTGTTACAGATGACACAAATCTGTAAATAAGGAGCACACGCGTTATTGCAATTCTGTTCTTGCAGATGTTCTCTTCAATTACAAAAAAAAAGAAAAAACGTCATTTGTTCCGACGTTGAGTTATGGGATTTTATCTCCGAACAAGGCTCTGTTTTAGGCCTACAATTAGCCGACATCGAAGTGGGGCACTTTCTATTCCCTCTCTCTCTCTCTCTCGCTTTTGTTTTGTTGTCATCTTTGTTTCAGGTATTGTCAAATTGATTTGTTGGCAAATTGTAAGAATTGGATGTGGTTTATTTCTTTATAGAATGCGATTTAGAGGGGGCCTCATCATGTTACCTAGAATGAACCAGCAACACATCATAGATGCAAATTCAATTAATGTTTGATGTTGTTTTACGTCCTAGCAACATCTAAGGTCATATCAGGACGGGTACCGACTTGTGAGAGTGCACACTCGTGGCGACTTTATAGTGCTGCCCCATTGAAAGACCAGGCCAGCAGCACCATGACCTGATATCCCACTCAGTCACATTATCCTGACACTGAGCCAACCAGTCCTCATCCTATCCTAATAATGACAAACGCCAGGCAAGGAAGCGACAAGTAGCAATATTTAAGTCATCGGTTTGACTCGACCCGGGTTCGAACCCACGACCCCACGATCTACCAACACGGGAGACGGACGCTCTAACTCATTCGGCCATCCCGTCTGGTCCAAGTTCAATTAACAAGTGGGATGTCTATACTAGCAACAGCCTTTAGGCTGACCAATTCAGTTTTCTAAACAGGAACTGCATGAATAGGCACAGTTATTATATCATAGCAATTTGTTTGTTTGGGTTTTACATCCTAACAACATCTGAGGTGATATCAGATCATGTACCGACTGTGATAGTATGCACTCCTGGCGACCTTATACTGTTGCCCCATCAGGGACGCCCAATGGAAGGTAACCATGCCAAAAGTAGCCAGATAGCACACCACACAGCGACATACAAGCCTATGATATGTAAATAGGAGTAGGCTAGTCTAGAAGTAAGAGTAGACAGTAACTAAGGCTGCTCCGATATGTTGCCGACTAGTGGCTCCTTACTGAACTAACCTGAACTATATACCATTAACGCCAACTAGCGGGTTTTTCTGCACTTCCGCCGCATGATCGCCCAGTAAACAAAGCGACTGCGGCTCCACCTATATCGTATTATTGAACTAATCTCGGCTATAAAAGCGACTGCTCGCTTAGATATTTCACTTTCGACACGGAGTCACGCGGACAACAACTGCCTTAAATTGCCATCCCACCCACCCCACAATGAGAAGGGGATATAGGGTTATAAGCGTGCCTAAGCCTCATCGACATCACATAACTACCCAAGAGACTGTACTGATGGAAGAGCTAAAATTGTAATATAGAGCCATAACTGTATTTCCTGTGTTTGTGTTTCTAATTATGTATGTTGGCTTGTCAACATAGATAATTTATGAACGCGGACACTCGCACTACTTTCACGCACTACTTACCCAGCCCACACTACTTTCGGCACATGACGGTGTTGCTGACTTCACTTTCCCGCTTCCACCTGACCGTGCCAGTCGCTTCACCCAGCCACCCTCCTGATACTAATGGGGTTGAGGGCTACTGGTTGGTTCGCTAAGTCTCCTCATCTCCACTATTTTTCCTTCCTCCTCTAGCATTTCTTCTCCACTAAAACATTTAACTTTTCTCACCACTTATTATTCCGTCATCCATACTTATCCTGATTACACTTAACCTTGTTCACGATTCAACATTATTGCACTGTTCATGATTCTTGTTATAACTACACTGATGACCTTGTTCACGACACGATAATTGATACCGATCATGTACTCCAGTTGCAAGATGCCTCGACCTGCTTGCAGGTTATGTACTCCGAATAAATTTTTGTTTAAATCACTTATTCTCTTTCGCTCATGTGTCCGGATGCATAAATTACAGCTCTGTCGTGTGGTGATGAAAATTGGAAATATTGCAACTAGAGCAGGATTTGAAGCTCCACTTTTTGCCATTCCATGGCTAGTGTGCTAACCATTACACTACCTATCTTTGTGGCCACTTCCCTGAGAGGTCAGTGCTGCATAACCCGATGAAAGCAAAGCATCACATTGTAAAATTTCCCGATATTTGAGACATTGGTTAAGGTGTGAACTATTCTATTATAAATTACAAATGGTCTATATAATGGTAAATGGTTTGTAAAACCAAAGGCATATAAGGTATATGTGGTGTTGGTGATCCATTACTGGTTTAAGATAGAAATTGTGTATTATAATAGATAGTGTGAGAGGGGCACTTCTTGAAATGTACAGAGTCTTTGGAGTTCTGCGCACATACCCCCTCCCCCCAAGTGTTATTTATGGATCACTGCACACCAGACACAACAGGGCACTGTAGCCAGACATAACCATGCCTTGGTTACAAGGTTCTGGAATATCATTGGTAGATATAAGAATGTCTGTTGCTGATTGGAGGTTTTTGATCAGGTGTGAGCCACCATCTTGATTCTTGAGACTATAAATATAATAAAGACCGGAGTCTAGCTCTCCAACTTTCACTCTATATCTGCTTTCCTTCCTTGCCTGTAGTGATTTCCTCTTAGCCTACCTACACAACTAAGACTGCCAGCCGAGGACTTTACAGCATTTTCAAAACCAAAGCACTTCCCTGGATTTGATTCTACATATCACACTTAGATAGTAGTGCATTCAGTAAGCATTTATTGGTGCATGGGAGGAAATACTGAGTCAATTTGTTAGCGCCTGTCACTGCTCGAGTCAAGCATTTCGGTGTACTACACCTACATTAACCTAGCATGTTTTCATTTCAAATACATCCAAATTTAACCGTTTTAAATGTTTTAAATCACTTCAAGGTAAGCCAAAGGTGATTATGATGGGATGGCCGAATGAGTTAGAGCGTCCGTCTCCCATGCTGGTAGATCATGGGTTCGAACCCTGGTCGAGTCAAACCAATGACTTGAAAATTTATACTTGTCGCTTCCTAGCCAGGTGCTCTGCATTATTAGGATAGGGCAAGGAGCAGTGGAATGAGGAAGACCGATCGTCCACGATTGAAATTTCCCCTGCTTAAGCAACTAATGTACCAACTTTCTTTCTATAATAAATCTCATATAGGTATATGAGGTTTATTATCATAACCTACTTTAGCTTAGCTTGTAGTGACTAAACCAATCTTTTAGAAAATAAGGTAAAACTCAAAACCGTTAGATTATCCTAATTTTATTGACGGGATTCAATTTTATTTGAATAATATATAATAAATACTATTTTCGGTTCTGCAATGGAAATGTTTCCTATTTTATCTTAGCTGATATAACGAGGTCCAACTATATTTATTTATGTCATTCTACATAAACACACAGATGACATACTGCTACAGTGTGCGCATGCACGGTAGGTTCTATATTGATCCAAATATTGCATGCATGAAACTAATCTGGGAAAGTATAAATAAACACTATCTTATATGTGACTATAGATACCGTTTCAGTTATTTTTAATCCGAGTTATTTTCATTTAGCTCATTCTATAGTTGGTTGCCATAGTTTCAAGCATATCCATTACACATTCTCACCAAACGGGATTGCCTAATGGTTCGAGCGTCTGGTTCTTGTACGATAAAGTTTCAGGTTCGATTCCCGGCTGAGTCCAACCAAAGACTTAACACAAGTGGCACTTGCAGCTACCTTGCTTGATGTTTGGCATGACTTGATTGGCTGCTGATCGTTTATTGTTGTGCTGGCAACAAGGGCCATATTCATGGCGGAAAGCTAGTCGTATATATTCAGTCAGGCGTGTCAATCACATGCACACGCCTACATTGAATTTTACACAACATTCCGAAATGGTCAGATCCATGTCAATGATAGTAATATATATATATAAATATATATATATGTATATATATAATATATAAGTCACTGCGGAAGAAAGGTAGACAAATCAGAGTTGGGCTGAGTTCTTATTTATTATAATTCTCTGGCGGGGATTATAAATATACCCACCTACAAAAAGAAAATTGTAGCAGGAGTGAAGTTGATTTTGGCGCTGTACAGGTGGCGCACCATTCGCGCGCACCAGTTGCGCGGGTGCGCGACTCCTAATACATGTAATACTGGCGGGTGCGCAACTCCTAATACATGTAATACAGTAGAACAGTAATAATAAATAATAATTAAACCTTGGTATACGCTGCATTCTTTATATTATTATAAGTCATTATAATACACATAAGTCACTGCGGAAGAAAGGTAGACAAATCAGAGTTGGGCTGAGTTCTTATTTATTATAATTCTCTGGCGGGGATTATAAATATGCCAAAGACCCAAGAGGGGTCCCCCCAACCTAACTCACCTTTCCGCAGCCAACCTGGATGCCACTCTCATATCATTCATGATCCGAATTGTCAAAGGTGTTTTCAAATACTGAAAGACCACATTGCTCGTCCAATCCCCCTTGGTACGGATCTCCTCCAGGGAGGCCCCACACATTGATAAGTATTATAATTCATTATAATACACATATATAATTATTTCTAAGAGAAACAAGAGGAGTGGGCTGGAAAACTGTAACTGGCTGTTGCTGAAATAAAGGGCTGTTTGTGTGAGAGTGGTACATCCCTGAGACGAGTGTCAGTAAGGAAGATGCAGGAAGGTGGCACCCCCAGATGACGTAGTAGGCCTGACCAGTAGATGACTGGAGGAGTGTCAGTTATGGTGAAGTAACCAGGAGAAGACTGGTGGAGTGTTAGAGAGGATGAGCTGAGGAGACAGTTCATAGTGTATTGGTTTCCTGATAATTATACCCATATAATTGCTTATGCAGCACATTTATATATTATATATATTATATATATAGTATATATATATAAATCTGGTTGTGTGTAAGGAAGAAGGGACAACCAGTTGACCGGTCAAACACTATTTATTTGCGTCTTGGCAAAGTACAAATATAGGTTCACTGGTTACAAAAATTTAAAATTCAAATAGCAAGTGATGGATTCGCCTTGTGAACTGCCAGAAATCCCCAGTGGTAGTGCTAGTGTAGCCACCATGGGGCAAATCGCAGGCCGGCCAGTGATTGGACAATATCATAAAACTGGCTATGGTGGAGGGAGAGGAAGGAGCGCAAACGAGGAGTGGGTGGGAACCTTCCAGTCTTTTATTTTGCAAGGAAAGGCCCATGGCCGGGCAAAAGAAAATAGCCCTACCAATCAAAGCTAAAAATGCATGCGATACAAGGTACGGCGGCAGAGCAAGTGACCTGCGAGCAGCAATGGCGGAGTAGCAGCGAGGCAAAAACAGCCACGGAGCAAATATACAAGCGAAGAAAATAATAATAAAATAAATAAATAAATAAATAATAAATAAGGTAGGTAAACCCCGCCTCTTTATATATATAATAAATTATATTTTACATAAAACTGGCTATGGTGGAGGGAGAGGAAGGAGCGCAAACGAGGAGTGGGTGGGAACCTTCCAGTCTTTTATTTTGCAAGGAAAGGCCCATGGCCGGGCAAAAGAAAATAGCCAAAGGGGGCCCTCAAAGAGAGCCCCCCCCCCCCCAGCCACTACTCGCTTAACTCAACTGGGCCAGCGAAGAGGAAACCCTCAGGTCATTCATTATACGAACCTGCAATGGCGTTTTCAGGTAAGCGTAGACCGTTTCACTGGCCCAGTCACCCCTCACCTTAATCTCTTCAATTGTAGCACCACAAATAGACAAAAAGGTTGTACCACCCCGGCGGAGGGAGTGGGAGGTAAAATTAAACTCACCCAGGCCAGCAATATTGGTAAATAGTTTTAGCATAGACTGGTAAGACGAATATGACATAGGAGTGGAACCGACATCAGCTGGCAGCCTAAAGGCCATATCACCTGGCCCAGCAGGTATCTCATCAAAATGCTTACGTGTCCAAAAAACTGCGCAAAGAGCGAGGTTGCAACACTTAGCGACAGGTATCTCGAGAATCCTCTCATTAAATTGGATGGTCTTGCATTTTTTGACCCGTACTACCATGCCCCAATCAAAGAAGGTGAAATCTGATCGGGTCAAGGCCGCATCTGAGGCGGTGACCTGGCTTTTCCTAAGCAATGCACGAAATGACAGCAAAACGGCTGCCCGCCAAGCCGTGTGTCCTGAGTTTAGGGTCAAACCCTCAAAAATCTTAAGCAACATGTTTGGAAGGAGAGGCGGGGCCCTCCTAGGGGTATCGCCCTTTGAGCGCCTTATACCCTTTAAGGTTGCGGCGACATAGTAGTCAGAGTATGCGATTTCCGGGGAACCATTCTGCTTTAAATAAAAATTTAGGCCCGAAAGATAATTTAAGATGGAGCTATAGGCGAGATCCTTAGCCAACCAGGTTGCATACAGGGCAACCCACTTAGAGGAGCATGGTAGCGGGGCCCTATGTTCCCCCACTTGATCCACAAAATGCAGGTAACGCTTAATTTGGACGTTTCTAGCAGACCAGGAGTTTGGGGCGTAATATCCCTGCTCATAGAAGCGCTGCTCCCCCCTTAAGTCCTCCCGTCCTGGAACAAAAGAAAAAAGGGGTCTCAAAAATGCTCCTACAGCACATCCTCCAACTCTCATCTACAGTGGCGATTCTGGCCGCACTTCCCCTATCAGCCAATCTACTAAGTGCATCGCAAGTTATATTCTTAGAGGTATTAATATAACATGAGCTAAAAACAAAATTCTCTTCAATCGCGAGCCAAAAAAGTCGCCTCAAGTAGGACATTATAACATTAGAGCGCGAGCGGCCCGTATTAAGGGCTGCCTGGACCACAACACTATCAGTCACGAATATAATTGAGGAACCCCCCCAACCATGGGCCCATCGGTCAGCCGCCTCCCATGCTGCAGCCATCTCCTTAATATTAATATGAGCGGCGCCCAGGCTCCTATCAGGCGAGACATGATGGTGGCCTGCATAAAGCTGCAAGGCCTCATCCGCCTTCTCATTATAGGAACCCACAAGCCAATCATCACCGTGGGTGGCTCCCATCCCCCAACTCGAGGCATCACTATATACAGATTGAACTGGGGTAAACCTCCCCAACATAGCGGCCTTACCATTAAAGCGACCCGCAAACTTTTCCCACCAGTCAATGTCTTGTCTGAAACCTGCACTTAGCCTAGCAAAGTAATATGGTTCGCGTACAGAAGCGATCAGGTTATAAATTCCGCGACAAAAGGTGCGGGCACCCCTGATAACCTTTGCGCAATGGGCTAGTAAACCACCCAATCTTTCAAGTTCCTTTCTCCTAGCTCTCTTACGGCCGCGAAAATGGGCAAGGACTCCATAGAGTTTCTTAAGTTTATCCGCCGGTAAAGTCAATTCGAGACCGACTGTGTCAACATCAATCCCCAAAAATCTCATCTTCTGCGCTGGTGACTGGAGTTTCTTAAAACTCAGAAAGAACCCCAACCTACGTAGGATTGCTACTACTTTTTGTTGATAAGCGGCTGACTCCTCCCATGATGAGCCTATGACACAAAAGTCATCCAGATAATTGATGACTCTATCTGCCCCCTCACGCCTAGCACACCTAACGATGAAGTTAGAGATTCTTGTGAAGATAAAAGGGCTGGAGCCGAGGCCCATGGATAGGCGATTATCAAGCATGTAAATGTCCTTTTTTCCCTTGAAAGCCCATTTAATCCCTTGTTTGGTTCGGTCATCAGGGTGTATTTGTACCGCCCTATAGGCATCTTTTATGTCGATGGACGAGAGAAAATCCCCCATGACGAGGACATCAATGACACTATCAACACTCAGGTAATTGAATTTTTGAGCTACCTCACTAGTTGCGGAGTTTACCGACAGGCCACGAGGTCTACTACAATCGACCACAAGTCGACCCCCCCCCCCCATCCTTTGGGACAACAAACATCGAGTGTACACATAGGGGGGTAGAATTGGTAATAGATATTATACCCTGATCGAGTTCGACCTTCAACTTCTCTTCAATCAGGTCCCGGTCACATTTTGACAGCCGTTTACTATTATTTGTCTCGTAATTTTGGTTAAATTCTGAATTTACTACCCTAAAACCAAAAACTATACCTCGAAGTAAATAGGAAGCATCAGCATCCACCTCGCCCCTGAGAATTAACTCTGAAAAGAAACGACATGGTTTAAGCTGACAGGCCATGCCTGCCAGAACATAGACACACAAGCAAATTCCGCTGACACAATCCCGGGCAACTCTAAACACAACGGGTGTCTGGCCCTCTACCTCACAAACTGAGACAATTAGTCCATCAGCCTCCTCTTGTACTTCCACACAATCTAAATCACAGGCCGGCATAAGCAAGCGACCACAGTTCACCGGAATAACATCATCAGCTTTGTTGTCCTTGTCACTTCGTTGTCGGTCAGGAAGCATTATATCAGTGCCATCGTCCAATCCAGCGATGTTACAACTGTCGATTAGCCTCCGGTCGGTTCGATCGGCCCGATTCCGTGCAGTGTCGTTATCAATTATGTCGTCACTTTGTCGCGGGTCACCCCCCGCTAGCCCGGTGCTACCGTCACCTTCAAAGACGACACACCGATCCCACACACTCAAGTTGGCTACAGCGGCCCGGTCACCTACAAAGACCTCTGCCGCTCGGCTGTTGCTCCCATTTCCTTGGTCGCCCATACCACTTGGTTCAATCAATTGTCTATCAATTCTCCCGCAAGGGGGTGGGGGGAAGACTGCATCACCCGCCACTTTATCTTTCTCTGCCAAAACGACCCGGTCACCTACAAAGACCCGTTCAACAATACAGGTTCTGGCACCATTAGCCCCCCGCGCCTCCAAGTCGCTCCGATCACCTACAAAGATCACAACTTGGTTGCTGCAGTTACTCGCTGTCTCGAGTCAAACTCTGCAGGCCGCGCGTTTATGACCCTTTCCATTACATTTTGAACAGACATGACTAAAGCGGCAATCATCCTCCCCTCTATGGCAGCCCTGCTCTCCATTCCAGGCATAGCATGGCCTCTTGGGTTGCTGGCCCTGTTTCCGCGTCTGATGAATAGATGTACCGGCTCTCTTCGCCTTAATATTCAGGGAACCATAGTGTAACACACTTGTTCCCCTGTTCGCACTGGAGAACGCCGCGAAACCTATGTCTTCAGCCAAAATCCTAATTGATAAATCATAGTCTACATGGGCTGAGTCCAGGTACTCACCGGTACGCGCCCTGAGTGAGAGGAAAACCATGTGTTCGACTAACGCTCTGTAGTCCTTAACGCCCAGCTGTTTTATCCCTAGTGCCCACTGGCCCGTCGCAGCTATCAGTTCATAACAGTTTGCTTTTGAGATGTGCTTTCGCCCCACTGTGAAACGTTTTAAACTCCACTTACTGCGTCTGTGACGGCTGGCGCTTCTACTCGACGAGCCGCTCGACGAACGTCTCCAACGGGTAGTGGTCCTCGAGCGACCCCTGTCCTTTCCATAGGCACAGAAACCGTCCTCCGGGCGGCCTAAGGAGGCCGCATCCACGTAGGAGGCACCAGTTGTTGGCTCCACTGCCACCGGATCCATGGTGTAGCCCGCCGCCGGCTTGGTTCGATCCAAGCTGGTGCCCGCACCATCTTGTTTTCCTTCTGAACGCACGCTCTGTCTTTTGTCGCGCTTCGCCAATAATGCAGCACGACGTTCCTCCAGTTCAGCCAATTCATCCTCTATTTCTAGGGCCTCTACCTCCCTCGCCGTACGCTCTCTTCTGTCACGTAGTGATAACTCACCCATTTCCGGTTCCACACTGTCCTCCACCGACATCTTAGCAGTATCTGACGGGTTTTCAGAAGTCTGCGAGCGTGTGAACGGTCTTGCCCTTGCTCTACCCTGCTCACAAATAGACTGGTCCCCTTTGTCGTGAACGTTACCACAGTTGTCACAGAAAACTCTAGGCATGTTAAGCTTCTAACAAATGGTGAGCTATCAAACACACAATTACCGCGGCATACAACGGGTGTCCTGGGTATGTCACGAGCTCAAAACATGTAATCCTGCAATGTCACTCACAGTCTTTCCAGGCCGGGGCACACTTCCACGCAGCGTATTTTCACTACGGTACTACTGTAAGTCATTCGTCACCCCACAATGCTAAAAATGCATGCGATACAAGGTACGGCGGCATAGCAAGTGACCTGCGAGCAGCAATGGCGGAGTAGCAGCGAGGCAAAAACAGCCACGGAGCAAATATACAAGCGAAGAAAATAATAATAAAATAAATAAATAAATAAATAATAAATAAGGTAGGTAAACCCCGCCTCTTTATATATATATAATAAATTATATTTTACATAATATGTGTATACTTCAATAATAATTGTCCATGTTAGCGCTAACATGGGTAATTCGCAGCGGGACGTGGGGTGGTAGACCTCTCAAGCTTCACAATGACCGAACCGCCACCTGCCGATTTACGGACAAACTAATCCCGCTCGGATTGCCCTAGCGCGACCCCACCGTATCCCAGCGCCCGACCCTGCTGCCACCTATCGCCTCAAAAGCGCATCATACAAAACCACGCCCTGCGCCTATTTATATCTGCATAATAGATTATACATCCTATATTGAAATGACAGCCATGCTCATCCGAGTGTACTACATGTGGACTAGGCAGTTCACTCTCTTAGTTCTCTAGCATCGCGGCACAGCGCACACTGAGCGATGTTGGGTGAATTATGGGACTTATTTCCCAAGGCAGTGTCCGATAACAAGGCCATGATTTATTCTCGGGAATGCGTGTGTGCATGGCACAGTGCGTGCATGAGCCGATCCAGAATGTGACTCGAATCTAAGACGGTGCATACACCCACCGATATCCGGTTCTTTAAAGTGTCTTTGACACGGTAGTTGCAGAAGTTGCGGTTGGCACTTTTCTTCAGTAAGTTTGATGCTTAGTGACAGGGCATTTTGTTGGGGATTTTATATCAGTTGACAAGTTGAACTAATGCCAAGCATCGAGAACTGGTTTATGTAGACTAGTGTCGTTGGAATCGTTTGGTGTATGTATGCCATCATAGTATATATATATATATATATATATATAAATCTGACCATCCGAGCAGGTCTGGAAGCGGTAGTGACCAGACACAGCTGATATCAGGGTGGCCAAGGAGCCACTCACAAGTGGCGCCATAGTGGCAGAAGCAGGAACTAACTCCTATGACAATAGACTACATCACGGTTCCGACTGCGCATGCGCCGAAAACGGCCTTGGGAGCAAAGCAAAGGCGTACGGCCATTGAGTTTGTCTATACGCACATTGAAAAACGTCAGTTTTATTCAAATCTAATAGAAATCCCAAACCCTAACCTTATCAATTTAATATAATCTTTTTGTTAAACCTGTTTTCTGTATGTGTTCCAAGCGGTTTGTGTCTAGGTGGTGTGGTTTTAGCAATATTTTACTTTTTCTGTATGGAGATTACTCACTGCCATTGACAATGCATTGAGTACTCTGGCTGTGGCTCTAACACTAGTCTGAGTGCCTAGATCTTTCTAAATCTAAATGCACATGGCATAAGATGTGCTGATAATATTGATGTAAATGCAATGCTGGATAAAAGATTAATATCTTAATTTATTATATATATATTTTTAGTTAGTATTCTATGTTTCAAAGAAGAGCTGAGATGAGCTGAAACTAGCACATTTCATTGCTGCACCCACTGTATTAGCATGTGCCATGTGCTTTTGGGGGGTTGTTTTGCTCTGACACATCCCACAATGCACCGCGCCGCTGGAACCGTGATGTAGTCTATAGGATAGTAGGTAATAACTAATATATAGAAGAGAACTGATAAGTGGTAGTGTCCTTGTTTATATTCCCATAATAGATTACAGAGCATATATATATATACCATATATATATCCAATATATATATATAATATAATAATAAAACTGTTGAAGCGGCCAGAAGACCAGTACTAGATCTACCACTACTACTGCGCTGGGAAATGACATCATTAGTGGAAAAGCGGATATTTTTGTTATTTTGTTTGTTTCTGCACTGCAATTGTACCAGACGGGATGGCTGAATGAGTTAGAGCGTCCGTCTCCTGTGTTGGTAGATCATGGGATCGTGGGTTCGAATCCTGGTCCACTCAAAGCAATGACGTAAAAATTTACACTTGTCGCTTCCTAGCCAGACACTCGGCATTACTAGGATAGGGCAAGGAGCAGTGGAATCAGGAAGACCAGTTGTCTGCGACTGAAATTTTCGCTGCTTAAACAACTAATGTACAAAAAAAAAAAAAAAAAAAAAAGAATTGTGAGTTTTAGTTGTACATAATCACCTCACCCCTCTCTCTCTCTCTTTCTCTCTGTCTCTCTCTCTTTCTCTTTCTAACTCTCTCTGCCTTTTTCTAAGTTTGCAGAAGTCGGTTGGTGTATGTGCTACATCCAGTTGCCGGTACATATAATCACCTCACTCCACCTCTTTCTTTCTCTCTTTCTATCTCTCGTGTTCGCTCTCTCTCTCTCTCTCTCTCTGCTTTTTCTAAATTTGCGGAAGTCGATTGGTGTATATGCTGCTTCCGGTGGCAGGTACATATATTCACCTCACCCCATCTCACTCTCTCTCTCTCTCTCTCTCTGCTTTTTCTAAGTTTGTGGAAGTTGTATTGGTTGGTGTATGTGCTACTTCCAGTTGCAGGTACATATAATCACCTCACTCCACCCCTCTATATCCCCCCCTAACCCCATCTCTCTCTCCCCATATCTCTCCCCCCCCCCCCTCCCTTTCTGCTTGTTTTTCTCTGTAAAATTCGCGGAAGTCGGGTGGTGTGCGCGCTGCGTCCAGTTGTTCGATTATAAGAACGGTGCCATTTCGTGTACTACTCACACGCGAGGAGGTGGCGGGCAGGGTCGAGCCGAGCAGCTCGGAACAACTCTGTGCAACTCGGAGTACTCATACAGTATCGTACCGAGGCCATCCATTCAGCGTGAGGCCCCCTTATACATGCAAAAAGATGATTTACGTTGAAATATGACTGATCGGTCGGGTTACGGCCCAGAAGCATGTTCGGGTCATTTAAGGACAAGTACCAACTTGGTAATTGACAGAGTAAACAAGCATGATGGCTTTTTAGTGCTGCGACACTGTGATGCAGTACACACCTTGCTTCATTTGAGGCCATAGAGGGATATGTACCGAGTTTTGACAGTAAGCAATGTTGGTGGCTTTATAGTGCTGTTACACTGAGATGCAGTGCATACCCTTTACCATTTGAGGTTCTAGAAGGACAGGTAACAACTTGTGACAGTCAACACTCCTGGTGGCTTTATAGTACTGCCACACTGAGATGCAGTACATACGCTTACCGTTTGAGGTCATAGAAGGACAGGTACCCAGTTGTGATAGTGAACACTCCTGGTGATTTTATAGTGTTGCCACACTGAGACGCAGTATGCCCTGCATACACTGTATCCTTTGAGGTCATAAAAGGACAGGTACCAACTTGTGAGAGTGCACACTCTTAGTGGCTTTATAGTGCTGCCACACTGGTGCAGTACATACGCTGCACCATTTGAGGTATGCTGTACAGTGAGCTGCTACCCATAAACTTAATACCCATTAATTCAATAAAGCTCAATGAAGGTTAATGAAACTCAGTAAAGCTCAATGAAGGTTAATGAAACTCAATAAATCTCAATGAAGGTGAGTGAAACTCAATAAAGCTCAATGAAGGTCAATGAAACTCAATAAAGTTCAATGAAGGTTAATGGAACTCAAGAAATCTCAATGAAGGTTAATGAAACTCCATAAAGCTCACTGAAGGTTAATGGAACTCAAGAAAGCTCAATAAAAGTTAATGAAACTCTGTGAAGCTCAATGAAGGTTAATGAAACTCAATGAAGCTCAATGAAGATTAATGAAACTCTGTAAACCTCAATGAGGGTTAATGAAACTCAATAAATCTCAATGAAGGTGAGTGAAACTCAATAAAGCTCAATGAAGGTCAATGAAACTCAATAAAGCTCAATGAAGGTTAATGGAACTCAATAAAGCTCAATGAAGGTTAATGAAACTCCATAAAGCTCACTGAAGGTTAATGGAACTCAATAAAGCTCAATGAAAGTTAATGAAACTCTGTAAAGCTCAATGAAGGTTAATGAAACTTAATAAAGCTCAACGAAGGTTAATGAAACTCTGTAAACCTCAATGAAGGTTAATGAAACTCAATAAAACTCAATGAAGGTTAATGAAACTCAATAAAGCTCAACGGAGGTTAATGAAACTCAATAAAGCTCAATGATGGTTAATGAAACTAAATAAAGCTCAATGAAGGTTAATGAAACTCAATAAAGCTCAATGAAGGTTAATGAAACTCAATAAATCTCAATGAAGGTGAGTGAAACTCAATAAAGCTCAATAAAAGTTAATGAAAGTCAATAAAGCTCAATGATGGTTAATGAAACTAAATAAAGCTCAATGAAGGTGAGTGAAACTCAATAAAGCTCAATGAAGGTTAATGAAACTCAATGAAGCTCAATGATGGTTAATGAAACTAAATAAAGGTCAATGAAGGTTAATGAAACTCAATAAAGCTCAATGAAGGTTAATGAAAGTCCATAAAGCTCAATGATGGTTAATGAAACTAAATAAAGCTCAATGGAGGTTACTGAAACTCAATAAAGCTCAATGAAGGTTAATGAAACTCAATAAAGCTCAATGAAGGTTAATGGAACTCAATAAAGCTCAATGAAGGTGAGTGAAACCCAATAAAGCTCAATGAAGGTCAGTTAAACTCAATCAAGTTCAATGAAAGTCAATGAAGCTCAATGAAGCTCAATGAAGCTCAATGAAGCTCAATGAAGGTTGATGAAGCTCTGCGGACTAACTACGAAGGTGAATGGATGAGAAGTTCGATAGATAGATGGACATTATGTGAGGTTACAACACTGGCAATCTCATCATGACAAATTTGGTTATTATCAGATCAAAATGGCTGAGAAACATGAGCCATATTTCGTCGGAGAACATAATGTCACCGCACGTACTTAAAAGTCCATCCCGGTCCGCCCCTGGATGTGGGAGTAAGGGTGATGAGGAGGTGGGGGTGGAGAAAAGGGGGGATTTTATCTATTGCTATGCTGTTCATGTTTCTAATACTCATACAAAGCTACTTGGGTAAACATCTGGCGAATGAGTAGGGAATTCGATCGTCACTAACAAAATATTCATGGCAAAAAAAAGCAACGAAAAAGCAATGAAAAAAGGCATACACGTTTCCCAGGCTCCCCTGCTTCAATTTTAAGTTCCGACCTAACCTTTTTATAAGTCTCTTGTTAGGCCAATTTTGGAATACTGTCCACAAATTTGAAGCCCAATTTTTCGGAAAGATATTCTAGAGATCGAAAAGGTTCAGAGACGAGCAACGAAATTAGTTGCAGTTATAAAGGACTTACCGTATGAACAAATGCTTAGGGCATTGAAACTTCCTACCCTTTCCTACAGAAGGAAAAGAAGTGACATAATTGAAGTATTTAAAATTATGAAAGGTTTTGATAAAATAGATCTGAACCAATTTTTTCAAAGTTAAGGCAATATAGTTTCTCAAACAGGATCATAAATATATGGAACAGTCTCCCACAAAATGTTTTTGATGCCGAGTCAATAAATTCTTATACTCGCGGACACTCTTATTCGTTCCTTCTCTGATCAAACTCTTAAGCGGAAAGCCGCTCTGCTCTGTAAGAATCTGAATTTAACTGAATTAAAGGTAACTCTTGCATTGAACATACTCGACTTTGACCTGTAATTCATCCAAGCCTGGAAGATAGTACTTTGTCTGCCTCTAATTTCCAGGCTCCAGGCTCCATGCTCATAGCAACAGCCTCCTCGCCGGCTACAAGAGCGCCTTGGCTGCACGCACATGGCAGAATAAGTGCTCACATCTCAAGCACTACCTTCGGTTCTGCAAGGCACACACAGTTTCCCTGCTATGCCCTTCAGTATATTACCTCCTTTCATTCCTCCTCCTCTCAGCATCACTCCGCTCCCCTGGCGCAGTTTTCAACTACTATAGTTCAGTTAAATTATGAATCTCTTCCTTCCCTGACAACCATGAGGTGTTTAAAGCTTATGAGATTGTCGTAATGAAACATGCCATAGTGAAATCCTCACGTGATAGAGTCAGTAAAGCTCCCGCTCTGACTCCTTATAACCTCAGGCGAGTAATAGGATGCCTCTCTACATTGAGTATTCCTCCTCTAGCCTGTATAGCAGCTCTTATTATCGGTTATTTAACACTACTAAGGCAAAGTAACTTGGTGTCATCCTTCCCTCCATCTCCTCACGTCCTAAGATTCAAAGATATACATCTTCGCACTTCTGCCTTCCTCGACAAGGTGCGTTCCATGAAGACCCGCTCTTCCTCTGCCTGCCCTGTCCTCTTCCCACTTCCCCGAATCCCTGCATCTCCTTGTTGCCCTGTCCGAGCCTGGAAGGCCTACCTCACATCGGTCGCTCCAGCTCTTGATGACCATGCCTTCCTCCTCCCAGATCACTCCCCGCTGACCATCAAGCTCCTCACAAGGATACTTAGAGCTGCCACTAGAGCTGCTCTCCCCTTCACCAAGCCACTCACTCTCCACAGCCTGCGCTGCCCAGGCTTGACAAGCCACCGGACTTTCTACCGCAGCTTTACTACAAGCGGGCGACTTGCTATCCGGACCTCACTCTGTCCACACCTCTCTCTATCACCTCTCCGCCAGCCATGCTCCTCCTCGATATGTCTGAAAAGAGTTCCAGGAGGGGGAGCCTGCCGGCATTTCACTTTCGACTCTTACTCTGTCTGTGTCTATGGCTCGCTGGACGGTCACCATAGAGCAAATAGACACAGTCCTTTGACTCAATTCTCCTCATTTCTCTTTCCTAGATTCTAGTTGTGTTCTTGGGTGGGGCCCTTCACCTTTACGATTTTTCTGTCTTGTTCTTGTTGCTGGAATGACCGCTGCTCCCACCTTTGCCCGCCTTCCTCAAACCTCTGCTGCTGACCGGATTCAAGTGCTACACTACACTACACCTACAGCTCAACTACACGCCGGACCTAAGAGATTCGCTGCCGCCCTAATGCCTCGCCGTTACAACGTTGTGAAGATGTCCCCAGGTTCTACAACACTCCCTACTGAAGTTAAGTGTTCAACCACAGATTGGGCCAATTTATCGGAGCCTCTCTACCCAATGTTGCAGTTCTGCAACCGGTAACCGTCGTAAGGTTACAAACACCCCCAATCATCATACAAGTGGGAACCTGGAAGAGTAGGGCGTTTGAGTCCTACCTCGCGTTCCTCCATGTGGGAGAGGCCCCATCAGCGCTCGCTCTTCTATTGGGTGAGCACTGATTGACCTCTCCTTGCTTCTAGATTGAACATTGATGACGACTAATGCTGACTCCAGCGCACCGCCCCCTGGTGGCACTCAGACTAACCCACTTGATTAGCCTGCCTGCAGATCCTGATTATTATTTCTTTAAGTAAATTCTTTAAAAGTTATCTCTTTACTTGTCTCTTTACTTGTCTCTATCTCTCTCCTGTCCGAGTGAAGCAAATTGAGCATGTTGGTGAGGCTAACATCCATAATTTGCGAACGAGGCTATTCTATTTCTGTCTTCCTTGCTCTGCATGTATCCCTTTCAAGTCATTCTGCCCACGGGGCTCTCACGCTCCACTTCGCTACCCCACCCTCCCACCCACTTCCTGGGGGCTGAGCGCTGATTGACCTCTCCTTGCTTCTAGATTGAACATTGATGACGACTACTGCTGACTCCAGCGCACCGCCCCCTGATGGCACTCAGACTACAGGGTCCCTGTAACCTGCCTGCCTGCAGGTCCTGATTAGTATTTCCTTAAATACATTATTTAAAAGTTATCTCTTTACTTGTCTCTTTACTTGTCTCTATCTCTCTCCTGTCTGAGTGAAGCGAATTATACAAAAAAGGGTCAAACTAATGACAATCCCGCTGCACCTAATTTTAATGGATGCTCCGACAGATTGTGTTGTTCTTTGTTTGTTCGGGTTTTATGTCCTAGCAACGCCTAAACTCACTTTTGCAGTCAACTGACATGACACAATTGTTCTGACTAAATACTAATTTAATTAATAATAACACCACCCCAAATTTATTCAACCAAATTTTCTTTTTAAAGAAAAGTTTTAAAAGCCTACCCATTCGCCGACCGGCCAGCATGCTGGTCCACCCCAAATTCTGAAAATAAATATTTGCCTTAGAAACAAGTATGAATTTTTCTTTGGCCTTTCCAAAAGTTCTGTTGGTCTTTTTGTTTCTTTTTTTTTATATAAAGAAATGGATAGAACAGAATTTAATTTCGCTGTGATAAATCCCGTAGATCGTTTCCCGCGATCAAGTTACTTCATGTCGATGAAATTGAATAAAATCACTTCAATTTGAAATATATGATGTTAATGCGGAAAAACTAGCACCTCAGTCCGAAAGAAATAAATGCTATTCAACTAGAAATAAACAAATAAATTAAAACAATTGCAGCGTGTTATGGCATATACTCTTGTTATACTCATAGCAAACAGGAAATAAAGAATAATAAATGATATCCCAATGAGGCAAATTCGATCAGCTTTGATTATTTGACGAAAATAGGTATATCTAAAATAATTAACCAAACAAAATAATATATTAATTGATGAATTTATCCTGCTCATTATTAGTATTCTCTTCAGCGTTACTATAAAATGACTGAGTGGGACATTATTTAATGGTGCCGATAGCACTACATCTTAGTGTAGCAACACAAAAATGCTGCCATGAGTGTGCACTGTCGCGAGTTGGTACCCATTTTGATATTACCTCAGATTATGCTAGGAGGTAAAACCCTAGTCTGAACTGTTAACATCGCCCCAAACCTGCTTTATTCCGACCCCTAACCATTGTCTGGACTTTCAAGCATTTATCAATAAATGTCCTGCAATGATATCAATAATATCTCAAACACAAATTTGAGCGATAGCCCCCCCCCCCCCCCCCCTACAGGAAAAGAACCGGCGAGGATGTATTTACCACAAATCAAAGAACCAGCTACTGCAACTACCTTTATACTGCAGGATGTGTGGGTACATGTTTATAATAATTCGCTGTTACAAGGTATAGCTGCTCCAGGGTAATATGGTCACAGGGTGGCACTGTCAAAAGCTATAACTGTCACAAAGTATGACTGTCACAAGGTAATGCTGTCAGTCTATGACTGTATGAGGGAATGAATGTTACAGTGTAGGACTATTACACGGGCAAGACTGTTGCACATTTTGACTGTTACAGGGTATGACTGTCACAGGGTTGGGCTGTCACAAGGTATGACTGTCACAAGGTATGACTGTCACAGGGTAATGCTGCTACAGTTTATAACTGTCACAGGAAATGAACTTTACAGGATAGGACTATTACACGGTGTAAAATTGTGCACGTTTACAACGGGTAAGACTGTTACAATGTATACCTATTACAGGGTAGGACTGTTACTGGGCAGGACTGTCACAAGGTATAACTGTCACAGGGCATGACTGTCACAGGGTATGACTGTCACCAGGTATGGTTGTGATAGTCTATGACTGTCATATGGAATCAATGTTGACGGGTAGGAATATTACAATGGTAAGACTGTTACAAGCTATGAATATTACAGGGTATGTATGTCACAGGGTAGACTGTCACAGGTTATGACTGTCACAATGTACGACCGTTACAAGAAGACAGTTGTGCTACTCACGTGTTGGAAGCGGGAGTGACACGGTCCGGTGCACAAGCAGGATCACAATCAGGTACAGCGCCAGGTTATCCAAGCATGTCCTTGTTTCCATATTGGTCTTGCAGCCCATCTCCATGGTTTTAACGTACAGATCAATATACATATCCTCTTCTGGATGATCTAAGCCCTATTGGGCCTCTAATGCCAGCGCGTTATGGTAAAAAAATAACCATTGTTTTGCACACGTATGGAGGTCGACAGAGCCCTGAAGTCATATAATTGTGGGTGTCCTATCCAATGTCTATTCAGCCTTCTCTTAAATGCTTCTACCATTGGTGCTTCATCCACTTGGTCTGGAAGACTGTTCCATGTATCTGTCACTCGAATGAAAAATTAGTGTTTTCTGACCTCAAGTCTGGGCCTCTCCTTGAAGATCTTATAATGCTGGCTTCTGCTGTTGCTGTCTATTCTGAGGTTGACTAAACCCGTTGTGACATCACTGTCATAGACTCCAGTAATAATCAATTCCTCTCGTCATGCTGTATTATGCATGGTCAATGTCGCCTTGGCAACACCAGTTCTCACCTGATCACCAAAGTTAGTGGATGTTGATCCTGATCAGTACTTGGTTTGGGTGACCACCTGGGGGTACAAACGAGACGCTGTAGACATATCCTGATACAGGTGTATAGGTTGGTTGATTGTTGGAGTTTTACGTCCTGGCAACATCTAAGGTCATATCAGGACGGCACAGGCTTATATTATAGCCTAACAAATCAATACTGGATAGTAGTAGGTACTCCAAAGTGGGTGTATGCGGTGTCCGCACCCACTCCCCCAAAGGGTCCAGGGGGTCTCCCCCGGAAAACTTAGAAGAAAATGTTATGTAAAATGGTGCCTTCTGGTGCATTTTGACGAAAATATGCGTTTAAATTTCTTTTTTCTTTAAAAAAAACAAACACACAAGCTAAAATGATTCTTTGACGAGAGATGGTTTTGAGTTTCTGCCATATTTCTTTGTAGATAAATATATTATACTTATTATTATATTCGATTTTAATTTAGCTTGAAGTAACTTTTATTTGAAAGAATAAATTCTTGTGGATTTTTCAAGAGAAAACATGCTAAATCAATTTTCTTGAATAGAATAAAATGTTGGCAAGCATAAACCTCAGCAGTGACAGGCTATATCAAATTGACTTATTAATTTCCTTTATGCAACAACACAATTTAATGTTTAATAAGTGCACTATCTATCATCTATGTTTCAAAGTCCCGACCCAAATTTAGAAATCTACCGAATTTAATCTTTAGTATAATGCATTATCAAATATGTTGCAGAATCCTGACCGGAATATAGAAACTTTGGCTTCGACTTTGACTTGGCTTTGGCAAAAACGTGGGTGCATTATAGGCCTGTCACACTACGACATAAGGAGGTAACGTAAGCTGACGTAGGTGAATTTTGGTCATTACGTTGAGGTACGTTGAGTTATGTCACGCTTATGTTAGACTGACGTCAATTTAGTCTAGTTACGTCAGGTTACGTCGAGTTACGTCAGGGCGCGTCCAAGTTTTGGACATGTCCAAAACTTTCGATGTAGCTCGACGTGATGCAGTGACATTTGGATGACGTTACGCCGATGTTAGACGTGCGGAAGGGATGCATCAGCTACTTTAGATCAACGTTGCGTTACGTCATAGTGACAAGGAGGAGGAACGTGCGGGCCACGTTAGGCCGGTTGTGATCACGATCGCTCGACGCTAAACCACCGCTACTGTCACGCTAGGATGACGTCATGTGCGCTGGGGTTCCACTAGCCTCACTCGTTGGAACGATGCTATACCTATGTTACGCTCACGTCGACTACGCAGCATTGACGTCCAACTTGGCCACATATTTGCATATTATGTCAAGATTTTCTACGTGTTAAATTTATTTTCACCATGTCCCTACATTGGCGCGTTACGTCGTGGTGTGACAGGGCCATTAGGAATGTAATATACAATGTATGTGGACATTATCGTTAAACCAAGCTCGGTTAAACCAAACGATCGGTTAATCCAAACGCTTTTTCGTATTTGGATCATA
This sequence comes from Branchipolynoe longqiensis, assembly GCA_030323885.1. Taxonomy (NCBI): domain Eukaryota; kingdom Metazoa; phylum Annelida; class Polychaeta; order Phyllodocida; family Polynoidae; genus Branchipolynoe; species Branchipolynoe longqiensis. The sequence goes on from CM059200.1 coordinate 38,579,480, forward strand.
CCTAAAATCAGACTGTCCCAATAACCCTGCATAGAAAACTACCTGAAAGAACCACCTGAATGTGTGCTCCCAACAGATACACCGCAAACACGTAATTAGCTGCCATAAGCTGGGATAAAGGATATTTAAGAGTTTTACTGTCTTAAAAATGTTCTCATAATTAAAGTCGCCGGGTATACCTCACCCAGATACAAACGAATCCAGCATCAAAAGTTCTCCAAACATAACTTTGCTTAGTTTATTCAGTTCATGCCACTGAACATGTGGGAGGAGAGTTGAGGTCTATGATGTATGAATGACATCATAGGTGGGATTCCCTCATCACATGACCTAAAGGGGTTCCCCACACACAGGGGAAGCCATGGCAAGCACCAAGATGGCAGCCACAGAAAGCTCTCAATTCAACTTTTAAAGTATATTAATCTACATGATTTAATCAATTTTTCACACAAAATGTAGCTGGTTATGATAAATAAACATTTGAACTTTATATTTATTAATTTAGATTGCAATTTCTAACATTTGTTTCTCTATATGGTTGTCTACAAGTATCAGTGCAGCTGAACTAAATAAAACACAACAGAAGCAAGCAATGCCAGCACTCTCCCTCCACATATGTAGTTGCATAAACTGAAAACTGGCAAACGTATGCTTGGAGAGCATTTGTCGGAGTATGGGTCATCTCTCAGCGACCTATATCTGGTCCCTTTAAATTTATGGTAATTAATTAAATGTAATTAAATAGCATAAATGACTGAAGTTAAGCATGGCCAGAAAACCAGTGCCTCGGCGCTGAAGAAAGATTGTATTCAGATGAATAAAAAAATATTTACCTAAACAATTTTTTTTGGTGAATGAATGCTTCCCCAGTATCAAATCTAGATGAGTGTTTCAGTTTTGAAAACAGTATGTTTTCATCGGATAATGCAACTTTAATCAGCTCAGAGACCCATTTCCGGATATGACGTCATGTCTAAATGAGGACCCTTGCCCCCGGTAGGTGGCTAAGCTACGAATGCGGGGCTGACACAGGAACCGGAAGGAAGCAGTAGACAGGCACCAGTCAGCACTGAGCTGCTGGGAACCGGCAGAACCACTCGCTCAACCACGTCAACGCCCACCGGACGCGCTGGCCGAATCGGTAGAGCGCAGGCTTCCCGTGCTGAATGTCGGGAGTTGGAATCCCAGCCGATTCAAACCAATGACATATCAAATACGATACTTGTCATTACCTAATCTGGTGCTCGGTAGTATTAAGATAGGGCAATGACTGGTTAGCTCAGTGTCAGGATAATGTGAATGTGTGGGATATCAGGTCAAGGTGCTAGTGGCCCGGTCTACCAGTGGGGCGGCACTATAAAGTCGCCATTAATGCGCACTGTCACAAGTCGGTACTCATCCTGATATGACCTTAAATGTTGCTAGGACATAAAACAACAACAAACAAACAAGCGCCTATGCTATAAGTGTGCGAGACTGTGGAGACCATGAGGTGGGTGTGTTTGTGTGTCGGTGTGTGTCAGTCTGTGCTTGGAGTCAGTTATGACATAGTGCTGCGGGGTGGAGGGTGAGGCGAGGGTGTGGGCGGGGGTGGGGAGGGTGTGGGGAGGGTGTGGGGAGGGTGTGGGGAGGGGTTGGGAGGGTGTGGGGGTGTTAGCATCGACTCCTGTATCTCAACACGACAGGTCAGCAGTATGTACCTACCGACAGCCTTTCCCCGCCTTCCACCATCTATCAACACCCACCACCACACCACGTGACCCTCACCCCTTATCGCCACCCTTCACCCACCCCCACTCCCCCACTCTCCATAGGACCGGATGCCTACGTCAGTCAGTAAGAGTGTTCATATCCCGTGCGGAAGGTTTGTTAGTTGTTGGAGTTTTTAGATCCTGGCAACATCTAAGGTCAATGTTCTCTGTGGCGGAGTGGTTAAAGAGTCTGACTTTTTCTAGGTCGGACTCCCATGCCCTCACCTCTGCCAATTTAGATTTCCACCGCTGTGCTGTGTATAACTTACAGCGTCATCAAAGGCCAGTTGCTCTTATACCATGTCTATGTGGTGTGGGAGGTTAAAAATCCCTTGGGTCGGTAAAAGTGTAGACTCAGGTTTTCTATTGACAAACGGTCTAATGGTGAAAACAAGTCTATTCAGACTTATCCATAATAGGCAGTATAAATCTTCATGAATAAAACACAAACACTTATGGCAACTTTATAGTACTGCCCACTGGGAAATCAGGCTGCTGGCACCATGACCTGATATCTCATTCAGTCATAGTATCCTGACACTGAGCTAACTAGTCCTTGCCTTATCCTATTAATGCCGAGCGCCGGGCTAGGAAGCGACAAGTATCAATTTGTATGTCATTGGTTTTACTCGACCGGGAACCGAACCCCCGATCTCCCGCACGCAAGGTCCGTGCTCTACCGATTCGGCCATGCACCAAGTCACGTCAGTAAGAGTGCTGACAACCCGTGCGGAAAGTCATGGGTTCAATATCCGGCCGAGTCAAAAATCAATGACGTACAAAACTGATACGTGTCGTTATCGAGCCTGGCGGTCGGCATTTCTATAATAGGGCAAAGAGTGGTCTGCTCAGAGTCAGGCTAATGTGACTGAGAGCGGGATATCGGGGCCATGGTGCTGGGGGGGGGGGGCGGAAATGGTCTTCATAGGGCAGAATTATGAAGCCGTCACGAGTGCGCACTCACAAATGGGTATCCGTTCTGATATTAACATAGATGTTGCTAGAATGCAAAAACCCACAGCAAACAAATCATCTCTCAAAGTTGCATGGTCCGATGATTTAGAGTTTCTGACATTTTGTTAGATAAATAACTTGGAGATAGTTGAAGTGAAAGCATGTCATATTGATTTTGGCAAGCAAGTCAACATTCTGACACCATAGCTTTCAGCAATAATAGGTTATATTAAATTGTCTTAGTATTGGGTTCTATGCAGCAAGAAATGCTCAAGTGCATCAGTCTAACCTAGTTATTTTGACCTATGACAAGGACTTTAATTTTTTTTTTTTAACACTTCACAACATTGTTGAAGAGTCCTAATCCTAAAATACTGTACCTCACGTCCCTTTAATTATTTTATCATGTGCCCCTCATGGCCCAAAGACCAATGCCACGGCACAGAGAAATGACATGAATAAAATTCAGGCCTCCCATACAAAATGTTTGGAGTTCAAATCCCAGTCGAGTCAAGCCAATGACTTACAAAATTTATACTTGTCACTACCTAGCCTGGCGCTCAGCATTAATAGGATAGGACAAGGACTGATTAGCACAGTGTCAGGATAATGTGGTGGGATATTGGGTCATAGTGCCGATGGCCTGGTCTCCCAGTGGGGCAGTACTTTAAAGTTGCCATGAGTGTGCACTGTCACAAGTCGGTACCCGTCCTGATATGACATTAGATGTCACTAGGACGTAAAACAACAACAAACAAACCTACACACCCAACGAATGCATCACCTTTCTGTACCCGTCCATGCTCTGCACACGTACCCCCCGCAGCCCCCCCCCCCCGCACCTACCCACTCACATACTCTCTCTCTCTCCACTACCGCAGATCTCATCGTCCTCCTGTGTACAGTTGCGCATTAACGACCAGCGGGTCTCACTCGAGACGGTCGTTCTAATGGGCCTGTCACATTACGATGCTTCTCGCCAGCGCGCCACCAACGCGCAAAATCACTTTTAATCATCGAGATACGTCAGACTTTTCGGCATCAGCGCAAGGTATTGGTAGCGTGTGGCCGACCTTGTGAGTAAAAAAAAAAAAAGGTTTGGCGCGCTGTCCTGATATGACCTTAGATGTTGCTAGGACATAAAACAACAACAAACAAACAAAGCAACAGTTTGGCGCAATGAGCCTCATGGGCACGTGGCATGTGCCTAGCATCCGCATAACGTTATTCCAGCCCGTTTAACGTATCTCGACGCGCCCCTAACATCGCCATAATGTTAGCACCCGCACGTTGTCGCACGTCGAAGGTTTTGTGCAAGCACAAAACTTTGCCAATTCCCTGATGCGCGCTGCCGACTGTCGCCGTCCATCAACGAAGACCAACCCGCAACTAACGCGCGCCTAACGCGTGCCTAACGCTTACTGACGTATCCCAACGTTCCACCAAAAAATCACATACGTCAACGCGCGTCGGCGAGAAGCGTCGTAATGTGACAGCACCATAAAGCCGCGATTCCATTGACACTCAGTGGAATATATAACGTGTGTTAAAGCTGCATAGTCCGATGAAGCGTCACATTTTCAAAACCAAAGCAATTATCTAGATTTGATTCTACATATCTAAATTAGACACTATTTCACTCATTTAACATTTGTCACCACATAGAAGGGAATACTGAGTCAATTTAATAGAACCTGTTACTGCAGAAGTCTATCGTGTCAGAGTTTCGCCAAAACTAATTTGACATTTTTACACATTAAACATCTCAAAAGTTAACCATTTAAAATAAAAGTTACTTCAAACTGGAGTAAGGTAGATTATAGCAATCAACTGAATATATTTATCCCAGAAAAATGACAGAAACTCAAAACCATCGGACTATGCAATCCTAATGGAATCTCAGCTTAAAGCCCCAGTCACACCTACCCAGACGAGCCCCAGATTTTGAGCCGGACCACCCCCAGACCAGTCGCCTGGACCGCCCCAGACAAAATCGCTGTTTTCGTTGTTTTTTTCCTCGCAGTCACACCTTCCCGGACAAGCCCCCAGACGAGCCCTGTACCAGAGGCCGGATCGCCCCGGACCACCCCCGGACTCCCTGGTGTAGCCACAGACTAGTCCTGGACGAGTGATCCATGGTAAACCGGGCAGTCCGGGGCGATCAGTGGCTGATCCGTGGTGATCAGGGCTGATCCGGGCTGATCCGGGGCATCTGGGTCTTATCCGGGCAGTCCGGGAGTGGTCCGTGCCTACGCCGCGGGTAGTCCGGGAAAGTCCGGGGGTGGTCTGGGTTAAACCGTGGCTGAAACGTGGCTCATCCGGGGCAAAACAGCCCCGGACAACTCCGGACCACCCCCGGACGGCCCGGACCGGCCCCAGTTCACCCCCAGTCCACCCCGGACTACCCGGACCACCCCCGGATCATGCCGGATTGAGCCCGGATCACAAAATGCCCAGGACGACCCCGGATGTTTTAAACATTTTAAAACATCCGGGGCAGACCCCGGACCAGCCACGGATCACGCCGGATCGCCACGGACGAGTCACGGATCACCCCGGATCGCCATGGACCACCCCGGATGACGGTCCGGGGCTCATCCGGCCGTTGATCCGGGTAGGTGTGACTAGGGCTTTAGGAAACGCACACCGTGCGCATGCGCGTGACGTAGGTGAGGCGATATCCGGCAGAGGGCGCTGCCTGGTCAGAGTAGAGCAAAGCCTGATATAGTTATGGTGTAGCACCGTACACTGACTGATTCTATAGGGAGAGAGAGCACTGGATTCACTGCCACTGTAACCCTATCAAATTCCACACACACACACACCCCTCATACACACACTCCTCACACACACACTCCTCACACACACACCCCTCACACACACTCCTCACACCAAACTTGCAACCATATCAATGTAGGTGGGGGAAGTGTGCGCTGCCTGATCCAATACGGAAAGGTATTTCTTTGTTTGTTAGGGTTTTATGCCCTGGGAACATCTATGGTCATATCAAGACGGGTATCGACTTGTTTGTTTGTTTTGTCTGTTGTTGTTTTATGTCCTAGCAAAATCTGATGTCATGTCAGGACGGGTACCGACTTGTAGCAGTGTGCACTTATGGTGACTTTATAGTGCTGCCCCACTGGGAGATTTGGCGGCCAGTACCATGACCCAATATCTCACTCAGTCACATTATCCAGATACTAAGCTAACCCGACCTTGCTCTATCCTAATAATGTTAAGTGCTAGGCTAGGTAGCGATAAGTATCAATTTTGTAAGTCATTGGTTTGACTCGTCCAGGATTTGAGCTCAGGACCTTCCGCACAGGAAGCCTGTGCTCTACCAATAGGGAGAAAGCACTGCATTCACCATTGTCCTTGTTAACGTAACAAGAATAATTGAAAAAAAATATAAATTCATATCGACGGTCTTTATTGAAATTTAGCCGCACTACTTTGTCTTACTCCTACTGGATGTCTTTGATATTATTGAATTTCAGGGTAACCGTAACCGACCTGCTAGGTCACCAGGATACTAAACATCATTCGAACTCCCCGTTGTGTATGTAACCTTGGTGTAACCACAGTGTCCCTACCGTAACAGGATGCCTTCCCATAGAAACGTAGTATACTGTAGCATCTCACCAGCTGTAAGTCAGTTCTCCTCTGCATCCCGGACCATCTACAGCTATTTCCACCCACCCGCCCACCCTCTGCTGTCCTGTTGATTATTGTGGGTAGGGTTGAGTGCCAGTTATGCTGATCTGGTGTAAGGTTGATGAAAGTTTTGAGATCTACTGTGCATTGCTATTGGTAAGACCGGACGCGTTGTTCCCCGGTTAGGATCAAGTAATCTTCTGTGTAAATAAATGTTAATTTTCCACACGTATGAATTTCTGTTTTTCAATTGTAACCATATCACCCCCCCCTACACACACACGCATAAACACCTCCCACACATCCACATCCCCACATCCCACACATACCAACACTACACCTGCAGCTATTTCAATGTGCCAACTATCGTGTTGTTGTGGTGTTGTTGTTGTTGTTGATGAAGTCGCGTTAACAAATGAAGTGATCTGGATAGTATGACCGGAAGGCATAGCCTAATCGGTAGAGCACTCGCGTGTTATGGGTTCAATCCCACCTGAGGTCAAACCAAAGACCCGCTATTGCAATCTTTCAGGTAGGAACTAGCTGGCTCAGTATCGCTATCAGATTCAGTGAGAAATCGGGTCATGTTACCGGCACCATGACGTATCCCACTGGGAGCAGCACTGTAAAGCCACCATGAGTGCGCGCTTTCACAAATCGGCACCTATTCTGATATTGACTTTAGTTGTTTCTGGTGTGAAAAACCCCAATGAACAAACAAAACAATAGCGTTACTATACAGAGACGGCCTCATCGTGACCACGATCGCTGAGACCAGACGGGATGGCTGAATGAGTTGAGCGTCCATCTCCCGTTTTGGTAGTTGTGGGATTCGAAGCCATGTGTTCGGTCCCTGGTTGATTCAAACCAATGACTTAAAAATGTATACTTGTCGCTTCCGAGCCAGGCGCTTGGCATTATTAGAATAGCGCAAGGACTGGTTGGCTCAGTGTCAGGATAACGTGACTGAGTGGGATATCAGGTCATGGTACTGGTGGCCTAGTCTCCCACCAGTAGGGCATCACTAAAAAGTCGCCATGAGTGTGCACGGTCACAAGTCGGTACCCATCGTGATATGACCTTAGATGTTGCCAGGATGTAAAGCTCCAACAACAATCCAACAAACCAACAAACGATCAGTGAATTGTTAGCAACACAGAGTGGGGAGACTCCGTTAGTGACACAGGGCCTCTCGTCCAGAGCAGGCCAGCGTTATGAATACAACATGCACTGGGGGCAGGCTTGGAGTTGGAGCCACTCTCTCAACCCTGGAGGGTGGTGGGTTGGGGCCGAGGGGAGGGTTGGGGGTAGAACTTGAGGGATTCAGGCGTGTATATATTCCTCTCCTTCCTCCAGACCCCCAACTCCACACACACACACACGCACACACATGCGCACGCACGCACACACACGCACACACACGCGCACACACCACCCCCTACTCGGGTTACTCCGCTATGCGATGCGTTAAAGTTGCATAGTCCGATGGTTTTGAATTTCTGTATTTTTTCTGAGATAAATATATTAGATCGATTACTCGTATCTACTTTACATTAGTTCAAAGTTACTTTTATTTTAAATGGTAAACCTTTGAGATATTTTGAGTGCAAACATAGAAAATTAGTTTTGCCATACTTGCCAAAACTCTGACACCATAGACTTCTGCAGTAACAGGTTCTGTTAAATTGACTCAGTTTTGCCTTCTACGCAGAAACAAATGCTAAATAAGTGCATCAGTATCTAAGTTAGATATGTAAAATCAAATCTAGATAATTGGTTTGGTTTTGAAAATTTGATATTTCATTGGACTATGCAGCTTTAACATGTTGCGAAGAACCCACAAATAGAGTCCTATCACTGGTTGAGGTTTCATGTCCCAGCAACATCTAAGGCCATACATATACATACCAGGACGGGTATCAATTTGTCACGGTGTGGCGCACTCATTGCGACTTTTTAGTGGTGCCTCCCTGGGAGACCAGCAGTATATATATATAATCCACCAGGATTGAGCTGCAGAATCGAAACGTTCAGAAGTACTCGTCGGTCATTATTGAACTGTTTGTTGGTAGAAAGTAGTCAATCTTATACAATTGGTCAATACAGCTAGAAATTAGAATTGAGCAGATCAAAACACTTCACATTGATACGATATTCTACTCAGTCACATTATCATGATACTGAGCAAACCTGTCCTTACCCTATCCTAGCAATGCCGAACGCCAGGCTAGTGCCAATTTTGTAAGTTAGTGTTTTGACTCGGCCTGGATTCGAACCCACGAATATTATACATGTGCTTGTTTGTTTGTGTGTCGTTGTTTTACGTCCTAGCGACATCTAAGGTCATATCAGGACGGGTAGCGACTTGTAGCAGTGTGCACTTATGGTCGGGTTGTGACATTGCGCATTCATGGCAACTTTATAGTGCTGCCCCACTGGGAGACTGGGCCACCAGTACCATGACCTGACATCCCACTCAGTCACATTATCCCGACACTGAGCCAACCAGTCCTTGCCCTATCCTAATAATGCTGAGCGCCTGGCTAGGAAGCGACAAGTATACATTTTTAAGTCATTGATTTGATTCAACCAGGGTTCGAACCCACGATCCCACGGTCTACCAACACGGGAGACGGACGCTCTAACTCATTCGGCCATCCCGTCTGGTATTATTATACATATGCAACAACCTAGGTGCTACGCAAGTATATGCAACATTGTAAAGAATCTATTTATAGTCCTCTTATAGTGATAATCCGCATTATCGCCCATAGTAATCGGGTGTGGCCTGTGTAACCCTCACACCCTCCCACACGCCCCCACCCCTTCCCCCATATGCAAATCACCATATGTGGTCAATCAACAGTTTCTCACACTGAAATTGTTGGCTCAGGGTCCAGATAATATGATTGAGTCAAACGTAGATCATGGTGATATATACACGTCTGAATACCTCACGTTATACCTCCCTCTGCCCCAAACACATCGCCCTCCAGGGTTGAGAGAGTCGCTCCAAGCCGGGCCCCCAGTGCATGTTGTATTCATAACGCTGGCCTGCTCTGGATGACAGGCACCCTGTCACTAACAGGGTAGGGTCTCCCCACTATGTGTTGCTAACAATTCACTGATTGTTGGTTGGTTGTTGGAGCTTTATGTCCTGGCAACATCTAAGGTCATATCAGGACAGGTACCAACTTGTGATAGTGTACACTCATGGCAACGTCATAGTGCTGCCGCACTGGGAAATCAGGCCACTGGCACCATTACCCGATATCCCATTCAGTCACGTTATCCTGACATTGAGCTAACCAGTCCTTGCCCTATCCTATTAATGCCGAGCGTCAGCCTAGGAAGCGACAAGTATCAATTTTTTACGTCATTGGTTTGACTCGACCGGGAACCAAACTCCCCACCTTCCACACGCGAGGCCTGTGCTCTACTGATTCGGCCACCGCGCCCGGTCGACGATAGATAAACAGGTAGATAACGCGCCGGGGGTTTGGAGGGGGGGGGGGGGCTCATCCCGGGCATAGATAAGCATCTACAGTAAAACCTCTCTAACCGACCACCTCCACAGATCGACCATTCCCCTATATCGATCACTTTATTTGGCTCACAAACGATCACCCATACAATACCATTGTAATGATAAAAAATAACTCCCTAAACTGACCACGTCCCTAAATGGACCATTTAAATCCGGTTCCATGGTCGGTCGACTTAAAGAGGTTTTACTGTATAGATGAGCTTCACCGTCACACCTCCGTCAGGTGTAAGCCGGGCACGGTTTGTCGCACTTACTGCATCGTCGCGCCCTCTGTGTGTCGGCCGGGGAACTACTCACTCACACTGGGCTGTAATGTCATCCAGGGTCCCGATACACAGTATTCAGCAGTTTTCAGACCTGTCTGCGCCGATGTTCCCTCTGTTCCTGCGCTCCTCTGTTCCTCTGCTCCTCCTCCTCTGTTCCTGTTCCTCTGTTCCCCTGTTCCTTTTCCTCCGCTCTCCTGTTCATCTGCTCCTCTGTTCCTCTGCTCCTCCGTGTGAGTACTTCCCCGTGTGGATGTAAATAGATCTAGTTTGAAGTAGTGCTGAGATTGACTAAGATTTACTGAGTCAGATTTACTGAGATTTTCTGAGATTCACTGAGATTTACACAGATTTACTCAGATTTACTCAGATTTATTCAGATCTACACAGATCTAGTCAGATTTACTCAGATTTACACAGATTTACTCAGATTTACACAGATTTACTCAGATTTACTCAGATTTACTCAGATCTACCCAGATCTACTCAGATCTACTCAGATCTACTCAGATCTACTCAGATTCCCCCGTTGTGCTGGTACAGTGGTAGGTGTAGTTCCTGTGCGTCCGGTGAGGGTAATCCGTTGATATCCGGGCTGGTACAAAGCCGCCCCCTGCCGGCAGCGTCCCGCGTTATGAAGCTCCCCTTTATCCCTCCAGGGTGGAGTGAAGGAGCTCTGCACAGGTGAGCTGCAGAAACGCTGGTGGTGGTGTGTGGTGGTGGTGGTGGTGGTGGTGGTGTGGGATGCCGGTGGTGGTGGTGGTGTGTGCTGGTGGTGGTGGTGGTGTGTGATGGTGGTGGTGTGTGATGGCGGCGGTGGTGGTGTGTGGTGGCGGTGGTGGTGGTGGCGTGGGTGTGTGGAGGCGGCGGTGGTGGTGTCGTGGGTGTGTGCGGGCGGTGGTGTGTGATGGCGGTGGTGTGTGCTAACCTGGGGTTGGAGTGCTGGTGTGGGTAGGAGGTGCGGGAGAGGGGTGGGATGGTGTACTTCACGCACCGCCCGCTAGGTGCTACACGGGCGCCACTAGCGGATTGTTTGAGCAGCTCGGGCGAGCGCGGCGGGATGCTGGGAAACCCGGGACGGTGCAAGCAAGGCAGGGCAGAGCAGTGGCTGGTCACGATTGGGGTTTTACGTCCTAGCAACATCAATGGTCATATTAGGACGGGCACCGACTTGTGACAGTGCGCACTCATGGCGACTTTTTAGTGTTGCACCCATTCAGTCACATTAGGCCAAATAAATTTGTTAATTGGTGATCATCCTTTTGATCACATAAATCAGGGTCGGTTGAGCGGTTTTTATTTCTGTTTTTTATTTGTCTGGCATATGACATAGACGTAAGACATAGCCAGAGCCAATGGCTAAATGAGTTGAGCCTCCCGTTCTGGTAGGTCATCGGATTCAAACTACTAGGTTTGTACCCTGGCAGAGTGAAATCAATGACTTAAAAATTGATACAAAAGTTGAATTGCTGCTAGCTTGACATACTTCTTAACAGTTGTTTTTTTTAATTACAAAAATATAAATCAGGGGCAGGCGATTTTTCAGGCACCGGCGGGGACCATCATCAATTAAAAAAAAAATTGGCCTTATCCTGACACTGAGCGAACCAGTCCTTGCCCTAACCTAATAATGCCCAGTGTCTGGCTAGGAAGCGACAAGTATCAATTTTTAAAGTCATTGGTTTTTACTCGACCACGGTCCGAACCCATGGGTTCGAATCCCACAATCTACCAACACGGGAGATGGCCGCTCAACTCATTCGGCCATCTATATAGGAAGCGGTAATGGATGGTGGAACAAAATCAACAAGACAACTGGTTTAGAGGGCAATAATGAGAACGATATGGATTTATACTGGTCCCTGGTGCCTCTTGCCTCACCTCATGCCCTTTCTGCCACCACCGTTGTCTATCAGCTCAATATCGCACATTATACAGGGCCGTAGTTAGGAATTTTTGTTTTGTGTGGGAAGATTTCTTTTGTGAAGGCAGGTACATTTTTGGAACCGGCGAGCGCTGAACGCACAATGCACTTGGGGGTGGGTATGGGGGTATTCCCCCTGAGTACATTTTGAAATTTAGAGGCTCTGAAATGCCATTTCCAGCCATTTCAGGGAGGTAACATACTGATTTTTTAGGGGGGGGGGGGAATCCCTCTCTTGTCCCCCCATTCGCTATGGCCCTGCTGTATATCGTTACCCTACAAAAGGGAGAAGTTTCCGGTTTCGATTAGCTAACCACCTGGCATCGCCTGGATCCATTAAAATGTCGTCTGCTGCCATTACATGTCGTCTGGTATTAAATGCCAGTGCTCTCGTATCCGATTCCCTGGTTTTATGTGGTTAACACTTAAATTGCCATAAAATGTTAACATTGTCGTAAAAGAAGTACTTTTATCAATCAATTACAATAATTGTCTTGAAATGTATTCCAATATTTAAAAGGTAACCCAGTGCACGATAACATATGGTGGTTTGTGTTTTAATCATATATTTTGGTAGTATTTAATGAAAACATCAATAGTGTCGTAAATTTACTTTGTGCGAAATGGCCATAGGACCAGGCTACCAGATCTTGCTGGAGTTATTTATACAGAGTGTGGCGATAGCTTTATTTTCAAATTTTATTTTCACATTGTATTCTGCTAATTATGGGGGATAAATGCCTTTTTGTTGTTGTTGCAGATATATTACCAAAGTACTGTTATATATTCAACTTTATTTGATAAATACAATACAATACATAAAATTTGCCTTCTACTGCAACAGTTATTCAGCCGACCAATCAGATATGTGCACGATGGCCTTTAAGTTTAACAAACTACTGATGTATTGGGTGTCTGTTCCCTATAATGAGCATTTCCGACAGATCTACTATCACTTGCTGTCCGGACCTGACCTCGTCCACACCTCTTCTATCACCTCTCCGCTGCACCGTGCTCCTCCTTGATTATGTCTGAAAAGAGTTGTAGGAAGGGAAGCCGGCCACCATTTCACTTTCTAACTCTTACTCTGTCCGGGTCTCCAGCTCGCCGACTGGTCACCATAGGCCAAGGAGGCACAGCCCTTTAACTCAGCTCTCATTTCTCTTTCCTCGATACTACCCTTTCTTTTTTTCTCTCCCGGGCTTGCTTCTCCCCCGGGTCAAGGGAGTTGTTTGCTTGGGTGAGACCCTGTTCCTTTTTCACTGTTTCACTTTGTTCTTGCCTGCAGATACTGGATGTGAGTACACAGCTACAATCGGACCAGTGATCCGGTACCGCTCCAATGACTCATCATTATTGTTGTAAAGTACCCCCCCCCCCCCTGCTTCTACAACCGCCCCCTTGAAGTTAAATCTTCAATCCGAAGAACGGACCGATTTATTGGGCCGCTCTCTAGTTGCTGCAGCCTGTAACAGTCATGGTTACGAACCACCCAAGAGTCAGTCAGATCTATCGGACCCAGTGGCCCAGTCAGCACAGGCTTCCCGTGTGGAAGGTCGGAAGTTTGATTCTCAGCGAATCAAAGCAATGACGTACAATATTTATACTTGTCGCTACCTCACCTGGCGCGTGGCATTAATAGGATAGGGCAAAGACAGGTTAGCTCTGTATCGGGATAATGTGACTGTGGTGGGAAGTCCGGTCATGGTGCCGGCAGCCTGGTCTCCCCGTGGGGAAGCACTATAAAGTCGCCATTGAGTGTGAGCTGTCACAAGTGGGTACCAATCCTAATATGACTTTGGATGCTGCCAGGACATAGAATTAAAAATAATATGGTTTTTTTAACAGATTCAATGTGAATGCCATTCCCTGGTGAGAATTAAAGCTGCATAGTCTGAATACATCGAATTTTCAAAACCAAAACAATTATCTACATTTGATTCTACATATCTACCTTAGAATTTAGATACTGCTGCACATGTTAAACATTTTTCGCTGCATAAAAGTGGCAATTTAAGCGCGTCTGTTACTACGTAAGCTTATGGTGTCAGAGTTTTGGCAAGCTTCCCAAAATTAATTTTGCATGGTTCCACTTCAAATATCTTAAACGGTATCCATTTAAAATCAAAGTTATTTCAAATAACGCAAGGTATATTACAATGCTCAACCTAATAATTATATATTCATCACAGAAAATGACGGAAGCTCAAAACCATCGGACTATGCAACTTTAACATGAAAGTCGCCGTTTCTTGCACTCACAAGCCAGTAATGGTTCCCCGCCTTGTATCGGCATCAAACACAATCACCATACACTCAATCCCGGCCGATGGCCCAGACTCTCCCCTCCTAACTTAGCTCAGATCTCCTCAGCTGCTAGTAAGGACATGGCAAAAGGAGACGGCCCTTGTGTTAACATGGGCCTGCCTCCTATGATCATATCTGCGCGACCAGACCAGACGGGATGGCCGAATGAGTTAGAGCGTCCGTCTCCCGTGCTGGTAGATCGTGGGGTCGTGGGTTCGAGTCCCGGTCGAGTCAAGCCAATGACTTTAAGATTGATACGTGTCGCTTCCTAGCCAGGTGCTCGGCATGATTAGGATAGGACAAGGACTGGTGTGCTCAGTGTCAGGATAATGTGACTGAGTGGGATACCAGGTCATGGTGCCGGCGGCCTGGTTTCCCAGTGGGACAGCACTATAAAGTCGCCATGAGTGCGCACTGTCACAAGTCGGTACCCGTCCTGATATGACCTTAGATGTTGCTAGGACGTAAAACAACAACAAACAAACAAACTATCTGCGCGACCGGAAGTTGTGGGCTGAATCAATAAGTCTAACAGTGCTGGCTTCTCATCATGCAGAAGGTCGTGGGGTTCGAATCCCAGCCGAGTCAAACCGACGCCTTACAAAATTGATACTTGTCGCTACGTAGTCTGGTGATTGACATTACTAGGTTAGGGCATTACTAGGATAGGGGGCGGAGTGGTTAGCGCAGTATCTGATTAAATTATGCAATGTAATTGTACTAACATATATTTTACATTAAAGCAAATATATTTCCTGTATGTACTCATCATCATCATGATGTCGGTCACGATGCGACAAAGACTGCTTTCATTACTTGACTGCCACTCTCCATTTAGCTCTCTGCTGTGAGAGTTGCGTCCATGAGTCGGTCTTAATGTCTCTCAGCTTCAGGTTTCTCTTGATGGTATCCTTGAACCGGAGACGAGGGCGCCCTCTCTTTCTGTAGCCAGAAGACAGTTGAGAATAGAGCATCTGCTTTGGTAGCCTGTCTGATGACTTCCTCAGGAGGTGTCCAGTCCACCGGAGATTCTTTTTGATCAGATCTTCCATAGAGGGCAGCCCCATTCGTTCGAGTATTTCCTTATTTGTCACTTTGTCCTTCCAGGTTAGCCTCATGATTGAATGCAGATGTCGCATCATGAAGGCATGCAGCTTTTTCACCTGTCGTCTGTACACTGTCCAGGCCTCGGCTCCGTATAGTAGGGTGGATAGCACGATTGCACGGTAGATCTTACCTTTGACCCGAATGGACACATGGTGGTTGTTCCAGAGTCTCTGGCGTAGTCGGCCAAAAGATGCGCTAGCCTTGGCTATCCTCCTCTGTATTTCAGCATCAATGCGTCCATTACTTGATATAGTGCTTCTGAGATAGGTGAATTCCAGAACAGAGTTCAGCTTGTGTCCGTCAACCATGATCTCCTCCTCTCGGGTTCTTGTAGAGTTGGGTTGGTACAGCACCGCCGTCTTCTTGATGTTAATCTTCAGGCCAAACTTCTTTGATGCATCGGAGAAAGCGTCCACTATTTTCTGGATCTCTTCAGCAGAGTGGGCAACCAGTGCACTGTCATCTGCGAATAGTAGCTCTCTCACCAGTATCTGAGTAGTCTTGGTATTCGCTCTGAAGTGTGCGACATTGAATAGGTCAGCGCTCTGTCTGGACTGTATATAGATGCCATCCCCCATGTCTCAGAAAGCCTCGTCGAGCATTGCTGATAGGAAGATGGAGAAGAGTGTGGGGGCCAGTACACAACCTTGCTTGACCCCATTGGTAACCCCGAACGATTCCGAGACTTCCCCGCCAGCACTAACGTCCGCCATCATTCCTGTGTGTAGAGCCTCGATCATAGTTGTGAACTTCTCTGGGCATCTGTACTTCCTCAGTTGCTGCCATAGTCCGGCCCTCCCGACTGTATCAAATGCCTTAGCGAAATCGACAAATACCATGTACAGTGGTCGGTCCTGCTCAATGCACTTTTCTTGTAGCTGTCGGAGAAAAATATCATAACCACGGTGCTCCGGTTACCTCTGAAGCCACACTGTGACTCCGGAACTACATCAGGTGTTATGTGAATAGATAGTCTGTTGAGTAGGATCCTGGCGAAGATCTTGCCTGCTATGGAAAGAAGAGAGATTCCTCTGTATGTACTACTCTCTAAAAAAAAAGAAAATACCTCAGTTTTACTCTCCCTTCTCTCCACTCACCGAGCCATTTTTAAACACTAGCTGTCACATGACCAATCTGGGTCATTCTACACCACCAAGTGGTAAAGTTCAGTACTAAGCATGCACCACCCTGTGGCACAAATTAGAACTATTCCAAGTTTGTTTGTTTTCCCGGAGAGAGGTATAACAGATACCTTTAAGGGCTCAAGACCAGTGCCGTGATGTTGACATTAGGTTTTATTTACTGAATAACCTATTTTTCCCACAAAAAGAAGAGACTTCCTCTATGTATGTATGTATGTATGTGTATCAGTATGCGGTGTGCTTTACCACTCCACATACAACTCCCCCACCCCCCACACACACCCTCACCAGGGGTGTAGCCAGAAATTAACAAATTGGGTTTTAAATTGGTTTCGCGCACAGTTACAGAAAATTAAAATATTGTAGGAACAGCATTTTTTTAAAGTTGCATGCTATAAAAGATTTAGTATGGGGACAAAATATGGCACTGAGAGAAATTGTTCGCATGTGCTTACAGTTAGGCCTACAGCGCGACACTGTAGCTACACCCCTGCTCACATACAGCATAGCATGGCCTGGAGCCTGGTTAGCAGTATGTAAAGTCGCCGGCTGGTGGTGTGAGTGGTGTGGACAAGCTAATGAGAAATCAATACAGGTAATGAAGGAAAGTAGAGAAAGAGTGAAAAGTAGGAGAGTGAGACTCCTTGGTTTATTATCTTACATAGGTTTCTAGAATCCAAGATGGTGGTGGTCACATGGGTTGATCCACCAATCAGGGTTCAATCTGTTGTATCCAAGGCCTTGTCATGCTGGCTACAGTGCCTTGTGGTGGCCAGTGATCCATAAATAACACCTGGGGGGAGGGGGAATGTGAGGTGACTCCTCCAAAGACTGTATCTAAGAAGTGACACTCCTCCTCTATACTATTTTACTATACAATTTCTATACCTAATGAGTAATAGTTTACCAACTCCACATATCCTTCATATGCCTTTGGATTTTATATATCACCATTTACCATTATATAGACAAGTTGCAATTTATTATAGTAGAGTTCACATCTATCCTATTGTCATTATATCGGAAAATTTTACAAGTAGATTGAGAGTGGACACCAAATTTGCTATCTCCAAAGTGACGTATTTGTGATCCAACCGGACGGGGTGCCATGGTGGGAAGGGCGTCCGCTTTCTAGAGAGGCATCGGGGGTTTGATCCCCGATCACCGGTCGAATCAAATCAAACCAAATAAAAGCTTGGCACTTGTCAGATTGATACCTTTGCTGGCACTTAGTATACTAGGTGTCGTAGGGGGTAATGAAAATGCGAAATATTGAGTCTAGAGAAGGATTCGAAACCACACCTTTTGCATTCCGGGCTAGTTTGCTAGCCATTACATCACCTAGGCTTCCTGATGTCATCACCCTATCCACACCTACCTGTTTATGTGGCTCCTCGCACTGAGAGGTCAGTGGAGACTTCTGGACTTTGGTCTGGCAAGGAATGGTTGGCTCAGTGTCAGGATAATGTGACTGAGTCAGTATATTCAGCGGTGTAGTGCTAAGAAAGAATAATAAGCAAGGGAACGCAGGTTTGGATTTATTTGAAATAGTGAGGGAACGCCATTCCCTTCCCACACAAAATAAGGGAACGCGTTCCCCACGCGTTCCAACAACACTACACCACTGAGTATATCGGACCATGCTGCTGGATAAGGTGGTTAGCATGGCTGCTGCCTAAGCGCAGTGTCGTGGGTTCAAGTCCTGGACGAATCAGGATAGTGTGACTGAGTAAGATATTGTGCTATGGTGCCAGTGGCTATGGTGAGGGCAGCACAATAAAACCACCATGATTGCACACTATTGTTAAAATTCGATGCTGCCAGAACACAAAACACCAAATAAATGAATCACTGGAAAGTTAGTAATTCGTTGAAGCTGGGGCTACTGCTATTTATGAGAAACATCTTGTAACGTGGGCCCCTAATGACTCCGCCTCGGACGCCGGGTTTCTAAGTTACCCAATCAGCATACACACACAAACTACACACACACAAACAAATAACAAAAAGACCATAACAAAAAGGCAGACTATTACAGAGATGCCAACATTGTGTGACCAAAAATAGGAAGATTTTAACATTTTATTAGGAAGATACCATTTTGTGCGGCAATATGTGGCATGACAATCGGACATATATCAAGAGATAGTATAATCATACAATATATAATATGTATATATAATTATATTATATACTTTTTCATTCAAGTCCCACCATGTATCCACCATGTATCTATCTATGTGTCATTTTCTAGGCTCTGCTTGCCACCTTGAGCTGCGGATGTAGCTGATTTTGCCTTTTGTATTACCTGATTTCTTTTTTTAGGTGAGGGAGAGTGACAATCAGAAGATTTGCACATGGAATCGTTATATTGGAAGAGAGTAGCCAAAATCGGAAGTCTTCCTACAAAGTCGTAGCCGTTGGCATCTCTGCTATTAATATGATAATCCAATGTAGTGTTTCTGAAGCAGTAGTCAATCAATGGGCCTATCTGCATCCTTGTGACCTGGTCACCTTACATTAACATATATTTTTCACATACATATTCGCTATAGTTGAACAAATATTCAAATTTTGCAAATGAAGAGGTCAGGTGCAAAAACCCCGTAAACGTCAATACAAAAATAAACATTGGAATCAAACCGTCAAACAGTAATTATTTTTAGATTCCTTTTTTTTTTCATTGCTCCATAATCATTACATCACAAGAAAAGTGGAATTAAGGAGAATTAAAATTACCTTCAGGTAAAAAATCCTTTATTTTAATTAAAATTGTGGATTGGTGTTTACTGGGTTTTGTGCCTGAACTCTTCAATATTAATTGCATTGTACTTAGACCTACCGAGAATAGCAATGGATGTTCAGTGTAACAGGCCTTTGCAGATCAATCACTTCTTACTGGGAGTTCAAAGAGTGCACCCTGTGACGTCATGAATGGAAGGGATAGATGGAATTACATAGATTATAGGGCATTGTCAAAGAGCTTTAAATTCACTATTAGTCAAAGTAGGATTTCTGATACTTTTCTTTGGGAACTCTTATGAAGTGAACTGCTTCTTTATAACCTGTCTCGGTGATTAAGGGGCTGTCACATTACGGCGTATGGCGGAAGCGTATGGCGGCGTAGCGGCTTACGTCATATACGTCGCCATACGCCGCATACGCTACGCATACGCTACTCATACGCTACGCATACGCCGCCAGTGCCGCAACACGCCGGCGTATGTGAAGCTTATGATGCATACGCCGCCATACGCTTTCATAAATTCGTCCGTCCTTTTTTTTTTGTGCATACTCAAAAAAACACGACCTATGTGGGCGTATGGCCCAAAATGTCAAAAAATGTCCTAGCACGCTCCCATACGCTCCCATACGCTACGCATACGCTACGCATACGCTACGCATACGCTCAAACACACCCGAAAGTGGCACCCGATGGCGTACGTAGGTTTTCAATACGCTCCCGCCATACGCCGTAATGTGACAGGGCCTTTAGTGATCCATTGGTCTAAACTTGTTTCAGTTCTATTTATTTAAAATGTTCAAACACCTATCTGTGCAAACATTCCCTGGCCAACGTTATTCTATCAGCTGAACAGTGTCATTAGATTTGAATAAACCTTCTAGTTATAGCTTTCCCACATTCCTTCAAACCTTGATAAGACTTTAAATAACTCTCAGAGAATACTTAGTTTTCAGCATGTACACACCATGGCTAGTCATATTCGATCAGGATAATTGTAAAACAGCAATTTATAGTAATATAAATTCGCCTTTAATAGATTTGGGGTGTCAGTGACTGGATGTTTGTATGGGTATATGGTTCGTTGTATTTGTGGGAGTGTACATATGCCTTTTGTTTGTTCTTGTTTGTTGCTGTTTTACATCCTATCAACAACTAAGGTCATATCAGGACATGTACAGACATGCATAGACTTATGACTATGCACTCATTGCGGCTTTATAATGTTGCCCCACTGGGAGACCAGGCTGCCAGCATCATTACCTGATATCCCACACGATCACATTATCCTAATACTGAGCTAACCAGTCCTTGTCATATCCTAGTAATGCCGAGCACCAGGCTAGGTAGTGTAGTGGTCTGCACTGACCTCTCAGGAAAGGAGCCGCATAGACAGGTAGACGTGGGTAGTATGGTGATATCAGGTAGCCTAGGTGGTGTAATGGTTAGCACACTGGCCCAGAGTGTAAAGAGATGTGGGTTCGAGTCCCGCTCTAGGCACAATATTTCCAATTTTCATTACTCCCACAACACTGGTTTCCATGACCAGGATCCTGTACAAGCTACGTGCTGTATAATTGTTGAACCAACCCTGTGTATGTATAAATGCATCGCATGTATGTATGTAATTGTAAGCATTAAAAGACTTACAATTCCAGGAGGACGAAGGTAGTGGTCTGCACTGACCTCTCAGGAAAGGAGCTGCATAAACAGGTAGGCGTGGGTAGTATGTTGATATCAGGGAGCCTATGTGGTGTAATGGTTAGCACACTGGCCCGATATGCAAAGATATGTGGGTTCGAGTCCCACTCTAGGCGCAATATTTCCCATTTGTATCACCTCCGACGACAGTAGCAACAAATATCAATTTAGTAAGACATTGGTTTAACTCGGCGGGGATTCCAACTCCCGACCTTCCGCACGGGAAGCCTGCACTCTACCGATCCGGCCACTGCGTCCGGTATGTGCAGAAGCCATTCTTTGGGCATGAACACAATGGTGGCAACCTCTCCGTATATATCCAGAAGGGAAGCGAAAGGTGATTCAGCGAAACAGGATGGGGATTGACGAACATGGTGGCAGACGCAGATGAAGTTAATTGTGAAGTTAGTCACCAGGGTACACTGAACTAACAGTTTACCGACAAAGAAAATGGGTTATGTAGCAATTCGTCGCACCTGATTAGTCTAATTATAATTCAATTTTCTCAGCTATTTACTCTTTTTTTGCTGGACAATCTGACCCATGAGCATAAGAATGTTGCTTCATTGCCATTTCGGAACCATAGACGTGGTGGCCAAGCCTGTTCTTCTGTATGGTGCAGAGACTTGGAGAACAACGGTCACCACCATGAAGAAAATCCAGTCCTTTATCAACACCTGTCTCAAATGAATCCTAAGAGTACGCTGGCCAAACACCATCAATAACCTGGAGCTGTGGCAGCGAACAGGACAGCAGCCTGTTGAGGAGGAGATCCTTCGGAGACGCTGGAGATGGGATGGCCATATCCTTCGCAAGCCTGCATCCAACACCGCAAGACATGCCCTCTCCTGGAATCCACAGGGGAAAAGGAAGAGAGGCAGGCCAAGAAACAGCTGGTGCCGTGACCTGGAGGCAGATGTGAAGAGGTCTGGCCATACATGGAGACAGCTGGAGAAGATGGCCCAGGACCGGGATAACTGGAGAGCCCTTGTTTGTGGCATATGCCCAAAGTTGGGCGGTAGGCGTAAGTAAGTAAGTAAGACGTAGTGGCCAAATCGGGAGAGTGCAGGCTTCCCGTGTGGAAGGTCGGGATTTCGATTCTTGGCCGAGTCAAACCAATGACTTACAAAAAGTATACTTGTCACTACCTAATGTGGTGCTTGGTATTACTAGGAATGGGAAAGGACTAGTTAGCTCAGTATCAGGATAATGTGACTGAGTAGGATATTGCATGTTGGTGCTGGTGGCCTGATCTCCCTCCCATTGGGGCAGCAAAATAACGTCGCCATGAGTGCACACTGTCACAAGTCAGTACCCATCGTGATATGACCTTAAATATTGCTAGGACATAAAACCCAACCAAACAACAAACAACCGCATTTCGGAGCATAACCATATCAACTGAACCGGGTGGGGTGGATGGGTAGAGCACTTGCTTAGCCAGACTGCGGGAGGTTGTGGGATCAACCCTTGGTCAAGATAAGCCCAAAGTTTTGATAGTTTACGCTACCTTGTCTGATGCTCGGCATTACCAAGAGAACTTTTCTTTTTTTTTTCTTTTTTTTTCTTGAAGATTTATACTGCCTATCATGGATAAGCTTGAATAGGCTTGTTTTCACCATTAGACAGTTTGTCGATAGAAAGCCCGAGCCTACACTTTTACCGATCCAAGGGATTTTTAACCTCCCACATCACATAGACATAGTATGAGAGCAACTGGCCTTTGATGATGCTGTAAGTTATACACAGCGGTGGAAATCCAAATGGCAGAGGTGGAGGCACAGGGAATCGAACCACTGACCTTCAGATTAGGAGTCCAACCTAGAAAAAAAGTCAGACACTCTAACCACTCCGCCACAGAGAACACCACTGGTTGGCTCAGTGTCAGAATAAATGACTGAGTCTGATATCACGGCTAGGGTGGCACGTGAGACAAAGATATGAAGCCACATTGGTACAAGTCGGTACCTGACTTGATATACCCTTAGATTGTTTATAGAACATAAAACCCCAATAAACAGACCCATATCGGCGTGTTTGAGTTTTCCCTCGTGTAGGCAGGTACCCAGTCTATGTGACTTCATGAGTTGCTATGGTTTGGTTTGGTTGTTGGAGTTTTACATCCTGGCAACATATAAGGCCATATCAGGCCTGGGTACCGACTTGTGACAGTGCACACTCATGGCGACTTTATAGTGCTTCCCCACTGGGAGGCCAGGCCGCCAGCACCATGACCTGATACCCCACTCAGTCACATTATCCTGACTCTGAACCAACCAGTCATTTGCATTATCCTAGGACATGTAATGCCGAAAGCCTGGTTAGGACTCGAAAGGTATCAATTTGTTAAGTCATTGGTTTGACTCAACCGGGGTTAGAACCAGTGAGTTCGAATCCCACGATCTACCAAAAACAGGAGACAGACGTTCAACTCATATGGCCAGCCGGTCTGATCAGATGCTATGAGTGAGGAGGGTCATTAATGCGGCTTGACCCCAATACGTCACTTCCGGTTTCCTCCCCGGACTGTTGAGGCAATATACAAGTCCTTAGGGGGATTCTAAAATGGCCGTATGAGAAGGGAGGATGGGAAGAAACTGGGGTGTAGGCTACATCATTAAAGCTGCATAACTCATGGCAACTTTATAGTGCTGCTCCACTGGGAAATCAGGCTGCCATAACCATGACCTGATCTCCCACTCACTCACATTATCCTGACACTGAGCTAACCGGTCCTTGCCCTATGCTAATGATGCCGAGCGCCTGGCTAGGGAGCTACAGTATCAATTTTGTATATCAGTGGTTTGACTCGACCGGGAATCGAACTTCCGACCTAGTCTATGTTTTCACTTTTACATAGGCGTTGCCTACTATCGTCAGGGTGGTAGCTAGTGGGGAGCATGGGGAGAAAGTTGCCCCCCCGCCATACAAAAATGAATCACCAGTATGTAACCTCCCTGGAATCGCTGGAAATGCCATTTCAGAGCCTCTAGATTTCAAAATTACCTGGGTGTGGGGAATACCTCCAGATCCCATAATGCATTGCGCCTTTGGTATACCCCATAATAGATCAAAGATTCACCCGGTACTTGTAGTACACGGGTGAACGACAACGTAGTCTAAATACGGGCGAAAATAGCTTTAGTATGGAACAGGGAGTAGAATGTCTGCCTCCAGTATCAAATGGATACTTATATAGGCGCAGAGTTGGTGAAATGGGAGAGAATGCAAAAAGACAAGATGGTGGCAATAGAATGCCGTCGATTTCACTTTTAAATCTTATTAAACTAGATATTATATTATATTTTTCAACTCAAAGGTAGCGGGCTAATAATAAGACATATGTTGCTTCTTACATTGTGAAATTAGGCTCTCATTTCATTGACCCGCATTTTCGACCGTTTTTATATAGGGTTGGTATTCACCCATGTACTGCCAGTACCGGGTGACTCCTTTATCTAACCCCATAACAAATCTTCCTACCCCAAACAAAAATGCATAGCTTCAGCTGTGGTCCTATACTGACATTAACCAGTTGTACCAAATATGTTAACGACTGGTTAACTCTTTACCTTGTACAGTGTAGTAGACTGTCATGAAATAATCTATTATCTATGTAGCCATATCTCTCCAAGCTGCTGTGTCACTAGGGTGTCATTACCGATCAACCCCCACACCCCCCCACCCCCTCCTCTAGCCAACCCATGCATCCATCCCCTCTCTCACCCTCACCTCAAAAACGGGAGTTTATGTTTCTGAAAGCATTATGTCATTGCCAAAGTCAGCGATTAAAGTTGCATGGTCCGATAATGCCCGGTACACACCTACCGTTTGTGTGCGCACACCTCCCGTATACGATCGAAAACTGCCCGTTTCGCCCACAAAAATCGCTTGGTGTGCGCTCCCCGCGCACACCTAGCGATTGCGATTCGCGCATAAAACTCAGTTTTTAGTGCTAAAAGCGGCCGTTTACGATTGCGATTCGCGATTCGAAAAACGAATCGGCCCGTTTTCAGTTTTAAGCGGGTCGGGTCGAGTCGCGAGTTTTAGTGCGCGAATCCTATACAGGAGGTGTGTACTAGGCATAAAGCATCAAATTTTCAAAACGAAAACATTTACATAGATTTGATTCTACATATTTATCTTAAGCATTTGTTGTCACATAGAAGGGTATGGTGAGTCAATTTAATAGAACCTGTTACTGCATAAGCCTATGGCATCAGAGTTTTGGCGTGCTTGCCAAAATTAATTTGGCATGTTGTCACTTCAAATACCTCCATAGTTAGCCATTTAAACTAAAAGTTACTTCAACCTAAAGTAAAGTAGCTTATAATGATCAATTTAATGTATTTATCTCAGAAAATGACAGAAACTCAAAGCCATCGGACTATCTATACACCTTGTGTGTGTGTGTGTATGTATATATAGGCCCCCCTCTCTCTCTGTCTCTCTGTGTCTCTGTCTCTCTATTTCTCTCACCATGCGCGGTGGCCGAATCGGTAGCATTTGGGGATCAGGAGTTCAATTCTCGGTTGAGTCAAACCAATGATTTGCTACTTGTCACTTCCAAGCCTGGTGCTCGGCATTTAATAGGATAGGGCAAGGATTGGCTACCTCAGTGTCAGGATAATGTGACTGAGTGGGATATTGGGTCATGGTGCCAGTGGCCTGATTGTACAGTGGGGCAGCACTATATAGTCCCCATGAGTGCATACTGTCACAAATCGGTACCTGTCATGATATGACCTTAGATGCTGCCAGGACATAAAACTCCAACAACTAACCAACTCTCTGTCCTTCTCGGTGTCTCTGTTTCTCTTTGTCTCTCTAAATATTGGTGAAAAAATAATCAATGCTAAGAGAAAGGGCGACACCAGTCTGCACTCTACCGCCGTGACCTTGATCTTCAACAGAGGTTATCGCCAACGTGTTGGGTCATGACCTTTTGATGGAAGCCATCTAGTGGGCAAAAGGCGAACTAAGAGTAGGGAGTAGGGACACGATTCCCCCATCCTTTGAGCTCAAGTTGATGAATGATGTGAGGAACAGTGGTTAGGCTTATTGCAGCAACCCACTGTACCACCAACATATTTATCAGTAGGAACAATGACCCCTTTATCATCGACATTATCATGTATGTCGATATTTAGAGACATTTTTTTTGAAAATCCTAGGTGGAGTTTGATAGGCTATGCTTGCCTAGGCAGGAAATTGTGTAGACCTAACGAAATGCTTGCCAAAGATAATCTTGCATGGTTGCATTTCAAATATCTCCAAAGTTAGCCATTTTAAATCAAAGTGATTTCAAGCTAAAGTAAAGTAGATTATAATGATCAACCTAATATTTTTATCTCAGAAAATGACAGAAACTCAAAACCATCAGACTATGCAACTTTAAGAGACATTGGGTGTTCAATTTAGTGGGGCAGCTAGCTATTTGGAGGGTCTGATTTGAGAGGGGACATGTGAGCTACATATAAATAGCAAAGCCATGCTAGGCTTTGGAAGGAGAGGCATATGACTGGACAATGTGATGCTAAAATGACAATGTGTGAAAGTAGGTACCCATCCTAATATGTTGCCAGGATGTAAAGCTCCAATAACCAACCAACCGCATGTGTGCGAGCTTTCCAGACACTGCTCCTCTCATGGTTGTGGGGGCCATCAGGGGCCAAATGTATGAAGCCGGGTTAGCGGTCCTAACCCGAGCGTCACGCGGATTTCCCGGGTTAGTGGCCAAAAGTGACAATGTATGTGCACGGGTTAAGCAAATGCCTCGAGAGTTAACGTCGCATACACTAACCCCAACATATAGCAGGTTTAACGTCCGTGTTAGGTACCGATTTGGCCCAAATCTATCCAATGCGACCATATTTAAAAGAATTACATACGCAATAAGTGAAATTTTATTAAATTAACCCTAAAATCGAAGCGAGATTAATGCTGCTGCCGCAATGGCAGCGATATTAATATTTTTGAATCGACGAATGTAAAGTAAACAAATCGGCGCTGCCGAAGCGACGTGGATATCCATACTGGCAGAACGCCGCCGCCGCTGCTGGTTCCCGGCCGCGATATTGCCAAATAGCGGCGCTCGCCGGCTACAGGCACAGAGGCTTTCCCCAAATCTATAAATAACACATTGGTTAGCTAACCAACCCATGCTTTGGCAACATACATTTCCTGCGACACATATACCAACACCAACATTAGCTAACCCGCCCGCCGCCCTTAACACCGGAGCTGATAAAAACTTGTTCATACATTTGGCCCCAGGTGGTGTGTTGGGGCATGTTCATTACGCAATGTCCATCACATCATAGTCATTCGACCAGCACTCCCCACCCTTTGTAACATATGCATATATATGTATGTAACTGGAGCACGAGCAACCGACAGTCGACACGTCACAGGTCACGTGTCTATTGAGGATTTGCGTGTGAAGTAGCCTTCACACTACTCCTGCGTCGTGGTTGGATAGAAGCAGTTCAATCTACTATCAAATGTATGTAAATAAAACAAAGCAGAAATATATAGACTACATCACCATTCCAGCCGTGCGGTGCATTCTTGCCAGAACTAATTTTCCATGTTTGCACTCAAAATATCTCAAAGGTTTACCATTTAAAATAAAAGTAACTTTGAACTAATGTAAAGTAAATACTAGTAGTCGATCTAATATATGTATCTCAGAAAAAATACAGAAATTCAAAACCATCGGACTATGCAACTTTAACTGGACACAGTGGCTGAATCGGTAGAGCGCAGGCTTCCCGGGCAGAATGTCGGGCGTTTGATTCAAACCAGGCTTACACAATTGATACTTTTCACTTCTTATACTGCCGTTTGGCATTAATAGACTACATCACGGTTCCGACTGCGCATGCGCCGAAAACGGCCTTGGGAGCAAAGCAAAGGCGTACGGCCATTGAGTTTGCCTATACGCACATTGAAAAACATCACTTTTATTCAAAATTAATAGAAATCCCAAACCCTAACCTTATCAATTTAATATAATCCTTTTGCTAAACCTGTTTTCTATATGTGTTCCAAGTGGTTTGTGTCTAGGTGGTGTGGTTTTAGCAATATTTTACTTTTTCTGTATGGAGATTACTCACTGCCATTGACAATGCGTTGAGTACTCTGGCTGTGGCTCTAACACTAGTCCGAGTGCCTAGATCTTTCTAAATCTAAATGCACATGGCATAAGATGTGCTGATTATATTGATGTAAATGCAGTGCTGAATAAAAGATTAATATCTTAATTTATTAAATACATATTTTTAGTTAGTATTCTATGTTTCAAAGAAGAGCTGAGATGAGCTTAAACTAGCACATTTCATTGCTGCACCCAGTGTATTAGCATGTGCCATGTGCTTTTGGGGGGTTGGTTGTTTTGCTCTGATGCATCCCACAATGCACCGCGCCGCTGGAACCGTGATGTAGTCTATAGATAAGGGTAAGGAATGGTTGGGTCAGTGTCAAGATAATGTGACTGAGTGGGATATCTAGTCAGGTGGTGGTCACGACAAATTTGTGACACTATACACTGCTTTAGTATTCCCTTCTGAAGATTGGGTGCAGGGGGGAAAAAACTGACATTTAAAAAAAGTTATCTTGGGGACACACATCATCCCACTGAGTCCCGAGAGGGATGCAAATAGTGTATTTCAGAGGTGTTTCAGTGGCCAGAAAATAAATGGAATTTTAATAAAAATATATCCGGTTTCAGCGGCCAGAAACCTTCCCCCATGGAATTCCGGAGAAATCACATGCATGTTAATAAGAGCACTGGTATCTGGGTAATTAAGTTGGATATGTAGGACAAAATCTAGGTAAGTGTTTTGGTTTTAAAATTGAGACGCTTTCATTGAACTACGCAGCTTTAAAGGGACCAGATATAGGTCGCTGAGTCACTACCCATACTCCGACAAATGCTCTCCAAGCATACATTTGCCAGTTTTCAGTTTATGCAACTACATATGTTGGGGGAACAGTGCTGACATTGGTTGCTTCTGTTGTGTTTTATTTAGACCAGCAACAGACACTTTTAGACAACCATATAAGAGAAAAAAATGTTAGAAATTGCAATCTAAAATGATAAATATGAAGTTCAAATGTTTATTTATCATAAACAGCTACTTTTTGTGTGAATAATTGATTAAATCATGTAGATTAATAGACTTGGGAACTCTCCTCCCACATGTTCAGTGGCATGAACTTAACAAAGTAAGCAAAGGTATGTTTGGAGGGCTTTTGATGCTGGGTTCGTTTGTATCTGGGTGAGGTATAACCGGCGACTTTAAAGTACAATATATATATGCAACAAGAAACACACTAGCTTTTGCTCTTTTATTGAATGAGTTTCTCCATTAAAGAGAAAAATGGGATATCTGACGCAGAACATTGATGATAAACAAAACAAAGTGTTAATAATAATAATAATAGTAATAGTAATCAAATGTAGAGAAGTATATTCGTCTGAACAAAGAAGCTCGAGCAGACATTCTTACGAAAACAATGTTTACCTCAATTATCGCCACAGTACATAATGCTGAACACGCGACTGTCGGCGTGTGTGTCACTACATGTGCTCAATATTATAAATACACATCAACTGCCCCCATCTTAGACCCGGTACATCAACAAATATGAAGGAACTCGGTTCTGTGTGTGTGTTTGTGAAAACAATTGGCATAACAGTAACCATAAACATTGTAACAGTAATATAGTAAGTATTAGATAAAAGATTCACCCCGTACTTCCAGTACAGGGGTGAAAACCAACCCATTAGAAAAGCTGGCGAAGAATTTCGACATGCTGGGTTAATTAACTGAGCTGGTAAATTCTTAATTTAAGAAGCACAATATATTCTTTATGTACGTCTTCATATTTACCTGCTACTTTTGAGTTGGCAAATATAATAAAACATATACTTTAATGCAATTTAAAAGTGAAATCGATGCCGTTCTGTGGCCAACATATTGTCTTTTTGCATTCTCTCCCATTTCACCAACTCTGTGTTGATATAAGTAACCATTTGACACTGGTGCCAGGCATTCTACTTCCTGTTCCACACTAAAGCTATTTTTGCCCGTATTTAGACTACGTTGTCGTTCACCCCTGTACATTAAGTATGGAGTGAATCTTTTATCTAAGTAAGTATATGAAAGAAACAAATTAAACACAATTATTTCTTTCATAATCATTTTAAAATTGAAACGATTAACATCTGCAATGGTCATCCTGACAGCTGAACCAGTGACAGTGTAAGTTAGTAGTGCAATGATGTTATAGTGTTATATATGGCTACTTCTTGCTTATATATAAACCCTTATTGTCAGGTCATTGGGTAAGGAAGAACCAATAATAAAGGGTGCGGGTGGATGGGTGGGTAAACCAGGAAGATAAAGCAACAGAACAACCGCAGCAGAGGGGTGAATGTGTTTCAATGGTTGAGATGCAACATAACAACAGAAGATTCACACCCAAGTGAACCGATACAAAATTAAAAAAATTATTTTAAAACAAAGTTAAATATGTGGTGGCACCAGGCGTCTACCAAGTCCAAATATTTTCTAGGTCATGGCGGACAAATAATTCAGTAATATCTGCTGACCTTAATAAACTTAAAAAAAAAAAAAATATGAATCATGAAATAATTGGTTCCATAAGGTGAATTTACATTCAAAGAACACCATGTATATTTGTCTTCTTATTTGTGTACGGAAAAGAATGTCCCCAAATTACATCACAGGTGATTTAAATTCCGTTCATTTCCTGCTTCTCTAACCCCCACCCCAACCCCCAACCCCCGAGAGAGATTCTAAACTTCATAATTTGAATGGAACACTCGTCCTTAAAAAACGTGTTAGATTTCTACTTTAGAAATAAGGGTTACATAAAAAAAAAAGTAATGCAATTTATGTTTATTCATGTCACAGAGTTTGGAATAAACAAGTATAAATCAAATGGTATGAGAACAGACGAAATTACAGACCCAAAGAAAGAAACTATACGCAAATTAAAACTAGTATAATTCTCATACATCACATATATATATAGCTTAATTTTTTTTTCTTTTAACCGAAATACTGTCACGGATTAACCCAATGCCAATGCACCAATGTTCTTAAAGCTGCATAGTCCGATAAAAACATCAAATTTTCAAAACCAAAACGACTACCTAGATTTAATTATATATATCTAACTGACGTACTGCTGCACTTATTAAACAGCTGTCACCATATGGAAGGGAATCTCATGGAAATTTATGAGAACCTGTTACTGCAGAAGCCTAGTCTCTGGCATGGTTGCCAAAACTAATTTGACATGTTTACATTTGAAATATCTCAAAGGTTAACCATTAAAAAAAAGAAAAGGTGACTTCAAACTAGAGAAAGGTAGATTATAACCATCAACCTAATATATTTATTTCAGAAAATAACAAAAACTCAAAACCATAGGACTATGCAACATTAAATGAAGCATATAGACGAAGGATGGATATTGTCACAAGAAGCTTGGAGCGTGGTCTTTCCAGCCATTTTGTCAATGTCATCCAAAAGTAAACAAATAAACACTTTTTTTTAAAAAGAGAATGAAAAAAAAAAAACCTTCGTTTCCTCATCCTAATAAATCCACTAGTTCTAAAACCCTGGGCCAATCGGCACTAGATAATATATGCAATCCATGGGCCTAGAGCACCCAGATTAAATGCTGAGCCAGTATTCATGGAAAATCAATAGTGTAGCTTACATGGCGACCTTCAGTGGAATATAATGTGATATAATGAAATGAAATATAGCATGGCACAGCATGGCGGGCTAGACCTGTTTGTCTGACCGTATTATATTATATACAGGTGCAGTTCCAGGAGTGCCAACTATGAATTAATAATAATACTAATAATAGTCATAATGAGAAATAATATACAGGTCACAGATACCCCCCTCCCAATACATAGGCTGCACCTAGTGCAGCTCAATGATAGGGGAGTCAGGGGGAGGGGAGGGGAGGGGAGGGGAGGGGAGGGGAGGGGAGGGGAGGGGACTGTCTGCGTTTTCACATTTCCTTAGCAGGAAATAAAGCAGGTGGGTGAAAGTCAAAACGAGGCTGGGAGGGAGCGGGGGGTGAGAGATAAAAGATTGCAAGGTGTACAGCTCAATTCAGAAAAACATTTCTATAACAACCACACAGGGAGAGTGGAGGGCTGGTGGTGGGGGGGGGGGTAAGTCACCGTGTTCACATCACCACGTGGGGGTATGTGATTGGGGGTCGCCACTAGACTGACCACACCATCTGAACTATGACCGGCATGTAATAAATGTAATACAATATGCGCATCACCATTACAAAGTCAAAGCACAAAAGCAACGGCACACTTTCATTGAGAAAAATATAGGGCGAAACCCTACTCTACCCTGTTATAACACGATCGTTGGGGGTCCATAAAATGTCATCGCGAAAACAGCGGGGTCGCGCTAAATCGGGGTAAAGTTAACTGAATTACCTTTAAATTAAAGAATTCTGGGTCCAATGAATCATCGCGTTATATCCGAATTTGCGTTAAATCGGGGAGCGCTATAACACAGCTTCATTGTATATATATATATATATATACTCACACAGAAGAAAATGTCAAAGGTCCAGCCAGCCGTTCGATAAATTTGTTTTATTATTTTTTGGAAATTTGGAAAAATTTGATTAAATTATTTATAAAAAAATCAATTCAGCTGGTATGCTATTTCTGAGACCTCCCACTGCTCCTCCCCTCCACCACCTGGAACATTCCCCAAAACAGGTAGGTGCCCGTTGGGGCACTCTAGTAATGCCCGGATGGAGGGCAGTTAGGTCATCCAAGCATTATCTTTCTTAATTTAAAATACCGAAGAAATTTACTACTCGTGGAGGAGCTTTTTAAGCCCCGATATATCAACATATTTTTTGTTATTGAATTCTATTCAGAATAATGTCATGGAGAGGAGGCATTCTCTGAGTTGGCGATAGGCCCAAGCTAAGTCAGCTGACCACAGAAAGCTGGAGTTTCCTCGCTTTAAAAGTTGGCTCAGCCACCGAATTAAATGCGTTGTCCTTGTAATAGATAGTCTAGATTTTATTTTCGCGGTGACAAAAATATATAAATAAGCACGTTAAATATAAAGGAATGAAATTCACCTCTGAATAGAAACCAGACAAAATAATCCTCCATAAAAATCTTCCTGCTGGTAAATTTGTGCGCAATTCCCTGGCAATGTAAGCCCACGAGGAGGTAACCACCCTCCCATGAAAACCAGTGAAAATGCAGAGATCTTTCCCCCGTGGATGTCTAGATTTTGATTGATTC
This sequence comes from Branchipolynoe longqiensis, assembly GCA_030323885.1. Taxonomy (NCBI): domain Eukaryota; kingdom Metazoa; phylum Annelida; class Polychaeta; order Phyllodocida; family Polynoidae; genus Branchipolynoe; species Branchipolynoe longqiensis. The sequence continues at coordinate 38,612,919 of CM059200.1, forward strand.
ATCGATTGATAGGTGGTTGATTTACACCATGTCGGCAGCAAAGGCCATATTCACAACGAGAAGTGTTTAACTTGAATTCTGTCCGTTTTCATTTAGCCATCGCTTTTACACAGATGTCTCACAACCCCCCCCCCCCCCCCACACTCTACTCCAAAACCTCCCCACCCTCCGGGTAGCTCACAGGCCGGGAACCCGCCAGGGGTTTTCAGGTCCCAGAGTACAAGGGATGGAACCTGGGTTGCCATACAGTACAATCCCTCCCTAGGGAATAAACAATATGTTGTCGCCAGGCGACAAAAACAAACAAACAAAAAAGCAAATGATACATATGTGAGTACATGTCACAGAAATACAACATTACAGGATGTTTTTTTGTGTTTTTGTTTGTTGTATTATATATGCTTGTAATCTGCCAACTAAAACAACCGTTACATGTAGCGAAAACCGGGCCACTTCCGTTAACCAGCTGTCAATAAGGAGATTCACCCAGTGTAAATAAGACAATGCAAACACAAGGGCGACTAGGGTGAAACCACAATGTTACTTACGTGTGTCTATATATCTATATCTATCTGTACATATATGTAGATATATGAATATCTATATATAGATATATGTATATCTATATATAGATATATGTATATCTATATATAGATGTATGTATATCTATATATAGATGTCAGGGGGGTAGCTAGGCGTACGCGCATATGCCAAAACGTCCACATCGTTTTGTCAACAAAAAAACTAAAAACGAGAGAGAAAGAGAGAAGAGAGAAGAGAGAGAGAGGGAGAGAGAGAGAGAGAGAGAGAGAGAGAGAGAGAGAGAGAGAGAGAGAGAGGAGGCATGTAGTAGTCCGGAGTGTCGAAAACTCAAGTTTAAAATGTGTCAAATCTGCCAGCTTAAGCTTAAACGGCCCCCTAAACCCCCTGCCGAAATTAGGAGTACACATCGTTAAAGGTCTAGCTACGCCCCTGGATGTATGTATATCTATGTCTATATGTTTAGATATATGTATATGTAGATATATGTATATGTACATATATGTATGTCTATATGTAGATATATGGATATCTAGATATATGTATATATATATAGATATATGTATATCTATATGCATAACTATATGTAGATATATAAGTACAGATAGGTATAAAGACAGATAGATATCTATATATGTGTATATTATATACATATGCACCCATACAGACAGAAATATGTATATATATATTTGTGTATACATATACACATAAATATATATGCATACACATGTAAATGCATACATATCTATGTGTACAGACACACATATATTAAACCTGTATATAATATTCATCACAGTTAGGGGGGAGTCAGCTGAGAAGTGGACAAGATAAGCAATGACTTTCCGTAAATAGTTCTCAATAAACATCAATGCCACATTACTTTATCGTCCAGATAGAAAAATCTCCAAATACAGATAATGAGTAATTGGTAAATACATCGATTAGTACACAAACAGGTATATATTATCAAGCTTAGCTGCACTCTTACATAATGGTATGCTTGTTGGGTGAGACTCGGGCAAGTATTAATAGGGACAAGGGGAGTCAACAATACCCTGCACTGTAATGATTACCATGTATGCATGTAGTACCTAATTATAACTCCTATTTGTATCACATTCAATTTTGAGGAATACATTCTAACTCCTAGGTTATACATCTCCCTAAGTTCACAGAGGCTGAACGAAATTCATTTTCTTCTACTTATACTGAGGGGGTGGGGTGAGGGTCGAGTGTGAGTGGGGTAGGGTAAAGGTGGGTAGGGTAGCGTGGTCGGACAGTGTGGGGGTGGGGGGAGGTGATAAGCCCTGTTTACACGGGCGATTTAAAACGCTTCATATGAAACCACTTGCCTAGATCGACTCACATTTGGCGTGTAAACGCGACTCTGAGGCGTTTTAGGGCTGAATCGATTCATATGAAATGGTTCATCTATACCACCTCGCGAGGTAGTATAGATGAAGCGATTCAGCTGGTTCCCGGGTGGCAATAGTGTAAAATAGTGATGCTCGCCGGCTACAGATGCAGCTGTAACTAATCGCTGGTGCCCGGCAGTGTTAGGGCCCGATTAGGCCGAAATCTAGTGAATGCGATCATATTTAACAGAATTACAGACTCAAATAATGAAATTGAATTAAATTAACCTCAAATTCCAAGCGATATTAACGTAGCAGCTACATCTGCGTCGAATCGACGTGTCTAAACTAAACAAATAGCAGTGCTTGCCGGCTACAGGCGCCTGCTGGTTCCCGGCGCCGACACACTTTCAAACTCTGCCGTGTAAACACGCATCTAAAACGCTTCATATAAATCGCTTTGTCTAGATCGTTTCACAATTCCCCGTGTAAACACGGCTTTAGAGAGAAGTTGGGGGTCATAAGGGAAAGTTCCTGTATGGCAGGAAAAGGTGGGCCGGGGTTATCAGTTTATTCACTAGGTGTGCCAAGGAAGGAAAATCTAGGGCCCACGGTAACCCCCCAATCATGCTCCAGCTGATTCTGAAGAAAACATTTTGCAGTGTGATTTAAAAAGTACAGTGTACCATGATTATTTTATTGCACATACATTACAGTGGCACTTTCTGCTCGGCCGAACGACACTAGTGCCAAATGAAATCAATGGAGTATAGTGAATATAGTTCCGCAGTGAATAGTATAATAGCTCTGTACATGTGCAATAAAAAGCAAATGAGATTGTACATATTTGTAGGCATCATAAGTCCTCGCGAGTGGGCGGCGTGATTTCAAATGGGACAACACCAAAGGCAATGACCCATTTGAAATTACTCAGCCTATCCCACGAGGACTATTCTATGATTGCGCGAACGCACACATACAAAATTATATCTTTTGATTATAGTAAGACATGATGTGTAAGCCAGAGCTTATACAGTGAACGAGTTGTGGCAAGAGTCAGACCCGAGAGGGAAAGCAAGCCAGACAGTGGAATAGCCAGGATTGAGTTCGGGGGTGGGGTGGGATTTCTGGATGAAGCTGTGAGCAAAGGTAAGTTGGCGTGACCGTGTGAGCACCAGTAGCGCTTACAAACCTAGGGTGTTCGACGGCATGCACCCACCAAAGACTTTCGCTTTCATTGCATCAAAATGGTGCATTTTAGTCAAATTTGGACACATTTCACTCATTTTATTTCCGCATTAACATTTTTTTTTTTAAAGGGGAGAAAGGGGCAAAGGGGTTGGGGATTTCCGGGCAACCAGGAAGACCCCTCTAAAAACGCTACTGGCAGTGTCTTATTGAGTCTACCACTGCTTACTTATCACCAAGACCACAGCAAGCACCATAGTGAACCAGTCTGCAGATGCAAGGAACCCATTCTAGGGCCCTGTCCACACAAGGTCACGTGCAGTTCCCCCTATCTCTTCACAGGTCCCCTCAGACTCCCTGCAATCTGCTAGGATAAGACTGCTAGAATAAGATGTTGCTTCACCTATGCGGGCTACAAGAGCCACTCAGTAAGCAAGGAGAGTTATTGAAAAGCGCAGACTTTATCGTTGAGGGAGTCTCGATGGGGCGGCTCAACAAGTTCCGTCAAGTAGGTGTCGGTCTCGTAGGGTGGGCCATCGGCAGGGCACACCGCTGTAACCCCTTCAAACACGCCCCTCCCAACCTCGCACTCGCCACTGCCACCCGCCGAAGAAGTCCCAACTGATCATTTATTCGCAGGCTTTTGAATGTATTCCCTTCCTCCCTGATGTGTACACAATTCTATCTGCTGGGTGAGAGTAGGGGGTGGAAAGGGTGGAAGGGGTGGAGTGGGAGAAAAGGGGGATCACACAGGGTCAAGGCTGGTTGTCATGGTAACAGATGGACAGGAACGTGGGGGTGAAGGGGAGGGCGGTGTGTGTGTGTGGGCCCGGGGGAGAAACACCTCTGCACCACACTGAACAATGATCAACACTGATTTAGACCAGAGAATAGGGGGATGGGGGGGGGGGGGGGTGAGGTGGGAGTGGGGGTAGAATAAGGTCTTAATAGACCCAACATTGCTTGGCTTTGCTATAGACAGCACCGGTCAAGTGTAACAAGCATCTGAGTGGTTTAATTTTTTTAGTTAGGGTTTTCTTCTAACAGGAAAAATACAACATTTATTGTACTCCAGACTAGCTATAGAACCATTGGATTTAAGATTACCATTAACAATTTTGTACAACTCTCATGAGATAAATGTATGGACATCTTTTGGGAATATCTCATAAGATATATACACTCAAGATAGACGATGATAGTGGTAGTAGCAATAATATTAATAATAATAACAATAACAACAACACATGAAAAGGTTAACAAACACCATCTACGAGACTTTAAAGTAAATTTGTCTAAGGTATGGTAGCACCTTACAACATAGTAACTTATAGAGTTCTGGCAGATCTAGACCATGCTGTCTTCAAACCCTAAAAGGCTACCCACATGTTCAATTCACTTTTTTAATGTTGGTATTTTCATCATGAGATAGTATTTACAGACTTATATTCCCTGTATAATTCCGGGTCGGGGGGGGGGGTGAAATATACGAAAATAAAAACCATAACCTCAATACATAGCATCGGTTAGGAGTATCTTCTCTTATATATATATAGATATAGATAGATGTGTGTATGTATCTATATATATGTGTACGTATGTCTATATATGTATGTATAGAGTGAATGAAACAGCAGGGTTGCTTAACATCACACTACAACTAACTGCTCCCTAGTTTCAAAATCTGCAGGTCAAAGATGAAAAGGTCAACACATCACGTGACCACGATAAAGAATAACATTTCTCCCATGATTATAATGACTACAGTTAATGAGAACAGTAAAATGGGCCACTTAGGACCACACCAAATAGTCTGCACTCTCTAGCCGGAGCCACTCCTCCCACAATGCACCGCTCCTCCACCTTCCACAATGCACCGCTCCTCCACCTTCCACAATGCATCACTCCTCCCACAATGCATCGCTTCTCCTCCTCCCACAATGCACCGCTTCTCCTCCCACAATGCACCGCTTCTCCTCCTTCCACAATGCACCGCTTCTCTTTCTCCCATAATGCACTGCTTCTCTTCCCACAATACACTGCCTCCTCCGACAATACACCACTCAGCTTCCTTCTCCCACAATGCACCACCTATTCCTCCCACAATTCAGCACTGCTTCTCTTCCCACAATGCAACCGCTCTCCAGGGCCTCCTCACAGCCCAAAACCTGCCTCCTAACTGGTCATTTATTCGCAAAATAAAATAAACGGGGGAAAAACCCCACCAGCAGATGACGAGAAGAAAACACTCCTTCCAGCCATGGTTGGAACTTTCTTTGCCTGCCTGGCTGGCTGGGTTGGTTGGCTGGCTTAGCTCAATAGGTGACATGGCTGGCAGTCAACAACTAACCTGACCTCACCTGACCTGAATTGATGCTGCCAGACAGCTAGCTGCAAAGCCTCCTCATCGCCCATCTCCATCAGCCAACACCGGGATAAGGGTACAACAGTTATTAGGTGTCGCTTAGCGACGCGCTTTCGCTGACTTTATCGCCGAGGCAGTCTCTGTGGCAAATCCCGACAGGTAGGTGTCGGTCTCGTAGGGTGGGCTGTCGGCAGGGCACACCGCTGTAACACCTTCAAACAACCCCACCCCCCCACTGCCACCCGCCAAAGAAGTCCTAACTGTTCAGTTATTCAAAGTCAAGTCACAAAACTTGACAAGTTAAAAAAAGAAAGAGAAAAAAATGTGCCAGCAGATGATAAGAAAACACTCCTTCCAGCCATGGTTGGAACTTGCCATGCCTGGCTGGCTTGGCTGGCTGGCTGGCTTTGCTGACTAGGTGGCGTGGCATGGCTGGCAGTCAACAACTAACCTGACCTCACCTCACCTGAATTGACGCTGCCACACAGCTAGCTGCAAAGCCTCCTCCTCGTCCATCTCCATCAACCAACACCGGGATAAGGGTACAACAGTTACTAGGTGTCGTCTAGCGACACCCTTTCACTAACTTTATTGTCGAGGCAGCCTCGATGTGGCTGCTCGGCAAGTTCCGTTAGGCAGGTGCCGGTCTTGTCAGGTGGGCCGTTGGTGGGGCACACCGCTGCAACCCCTTCAAACACCCCCACCTCACCACTGCCACCCACCGAAGAAGCCGAAGAGTGCACCACCAGCTTCGAAAGGTCAGCGTCCTCCTCCTTCTCTTTCTTTTCCACTGCCTTGTCCTCTTGGCGCAAATTTTCGCTAACGATCTTGGCCACAGTGGCTTTGTTGTTGTCCGACGCCCCAGCTGGCTCGCTGTCAGTAGAAGGGGGTGGTTCCACGTCGATAACTGTGGCGCTTGATTCCAAACTAGAAAAGGAAAAATAGAAAGAAAAAGAGCAGATATAATCACCCATAGACGTTACTTTGGTTTTTACTGTACAGGCATACTACTACTACAACTACTACAACTACTACTAATGAGGAACCTCTATTATGCTACTACTACTACTACTACTACTACTACTATTATTATTACTACTACTACTACTACTAATAATAATAATAATAATGAGGAACCCCTTCCTCCCACAACTCAATGTTAATTTAATTATCACTGACTTATAGTTATACATGCTTGTCATAATAAAATAATCTAAAATACTAGTAATAATAATAAAACTAATATTGAGGAACTATTTCCTCCACAACTCCATGTCAATATATTGATTGACTTTAAAAATACGCGGCATAATAAAGATAGTTGTAGTAATAATCAAAATTTAAATTGAACTGATGATGAGAAACCTCTCCACAACTCCATTTCAAAATAAATGTTGACTTTAAAAATGCCAGTCCTAATAATAATAACAATACAACTAATACAATATATGTGTTTTTCTAAATAAATAGTGGATCATCTCCCCCTCTAGTTTGCCTAGGGTCAGCCATACCTAGACATTTTGTGAGGCTAAATGTTTAATTATTTATAAAGCCTTCCTTCTATGTTCGAATATTGCGATTCTACATTGGATATAGATAATTCACATCTGAATTATTCAGGCTTAGGAACATTCAGCTATCTATATAGGACTTGAAGAAAACTTGATAAAAGAAAATCATGCAGATTGTGAACTGTGCTGTAGACAGAAGGCAATGAAGAAGAGGAAAACATCGAAATGTATCAGAACAAAACTATTTAGTGTAATATATTAAATATAGTTTCCCCCTCTTGGTACCAATAATGCTAAACGTAACAATCACACTAGAGGAATGTGATTAAAGTTGCCGCTAGAAAAATATATGAAAATCTACTGTCAGTGTCAATGTTGTACAGTGAAAAGGCTTGCATTCTAAATCAACACAGACATAATAAAACCTAAAGGTCTTATCTACTCATACTAATTGTATACAAATAATGAACAACGCAATATGGTTCGTTTTGATACTAAATATTTACAAAACAGAGAGTGAGCAAAAGAAAAACTATGACATTACAAATTATTAGATAGTTGTTTTTTTTGTATTGTATTTTTGTGTTGTCTTTTTAGAGGGGGGGGGGGTAAAAATTGTTTTCATACTAAATATGTACGAGAGGCAAAGAAAATAGTAATGCAACTTATTACTTGATAGGTTTGGGGGGGGGGTTAACATTTTTCCTTAAAAAAAAATTAAAATAAGAATAAAATTGTAATATTTTAGACGTGTACACAGTGAGTCACATAAGATGTTCCGTCAGACTTGAATACACTACAGAATCATCTGAAATGGATTTACCCATCGTGTGTCTAGATATATCTGGGATGCAAGTCATCTCTAACAACAAGAACAAAAACAAGTAGAAATCTGGTAAATCATCCTCGATTCTCAGGCTGTGCTAATCCTATGAAGGGCTGTGTACTTTATCATGGAAATTCACAGAAATCAGCGAAAACGCGGAAAGCTCCCATTCCTGTATATGCATAAGTCTGAATTATCCGATAAGAGCTAGGCAAAGCTCCGAGACCTGTTGTCAGAAGCAGTTAAAGTTGCATAGTCCGATGGGTTTTGAGTTTCTGTAATTTTCTGAGATAAACATATTAGGCTGATCGTTATAATCTACCCTACTTTCTTTTGAAGTAACTTTTATTTTAAATAGCTAACATTTGAGATATTTGACGTGCAAACAAGCAAAATTAGTTTTGGCAAGTGTGCCAAAACTCTGACACCATAGGTTTCTGCAGTAATATGTTCTATTAAATTGCCTCAGTATTCCCTTCTATGTGGTGACAAATGTTTAACAAGTGCAGCAGTATTTAAGTTAGATATGTAGAATCAAATTGAGATACTTGTGTTGGTTTTGAAAATTTGATGCTTCATCGGACTATGCAGATTTAAGCATGCAGGCGGGAATGCCGTCTAGCGCTTTTTCACCGAACCAACCAGACATAATGAAAGGGCTATACCAACAGGATGGCCGAATGAGTTGAGCGCACACTTCCTGTGTGGCACGTCGCGGGATTTTAATCTCCGCGTTCTTAACGCAGCCAATTCAAACCAATGACATGAACATTTATACTTGTTGCTATGTAGCCTGGCACTCAGAATTAGTAGGATAGGGCAAGGAGCAGTGGAATAAGGGAGACCAATTGTTCACGACTGGAATTTCTGCTGCCCCACTGGGAGACCAGGCTCTCAACACCGTGAACCAATATCCCACTCAGTCACATTAACCCGATACTGTGCTAACCAGTCCTTGCCATATTCTAGTAATGCCGAGCGCCAGGCAAGGTAGCGACAAGTATCAATTTTATATAAGTCATTGGTTTGACTCTGCTGGGATTCAAACTCTGGCTTTATGCACTGGAAGTCTGCGCTCTACCGACTCGGCCACCGCATCCGGTCACAAACTTAACAAGAGGTAATACATAAGTAGTTAAAGGCCATTTAACTGAAGTAATATAACAATGATAACAATAACAATAACGACAATAATAATAACAATGATAATATCGACACTACGTCCCCACGCTTATAAGATATGTTCCGATCTCAGAGTAGGATTCTTTGTTTGTTGTTGTTTTACGTCTTAGCAACATCTAAGGTCATATCAAGACGGACCAGAGTAGGAAATCCACATGGCTACCCACAAAAATAGTCCTAATATGAGGACGTGTTAGATCATGCCATTCGCACCCTCTACACCCCCCGCCCCACCTCCCACACAACAATTCATGTCATTTGGGATCAGATTAAAAGATTCTTGGAGACAAAACATCCAAAATGTACACTGCCAATTTACACATGAACCAAGGTACATTACTGTCATTAACAGTAAAACAAACAGACACTAACAGGAAACCTGTAAAGATTAAACAGGCATTACAACAGATATGATGAGCAAAGAATTGCCCGGCAACTCATTGAAGGAAAATCTTCTCGCTCTAGGCCCCACGCCTCAACCCCCCCCCCCCCCAAAATAAAATAAAAATAATAATAATAAACTGCACAAGAAAGCCCCTCCCCGCCTCAAACACACACACGTCCAAATGTTATTTTGTTTAAAACTGCACAAGAAACCCAATACACACACAAATACTGATTGCAGTCTCATCAAACAGTACACAATTATACAGAACTGAACTTTGACGCATAAATGTACATCTACACACATTTAATCCTTTTTTAATGGACAACCCCCTGCACCATGCGCCATATGCCACATACTGTATTAGTTAGCGATAGAAATGTTTTATTCCAATGAATAAACTATTTTCCGCCACCGTAAGTAGATAACTAAATAAACTGAAGAGAAAACATGACAATAAGTGCAAACAGATCTGTCTCTATCCTGAAGCCAAGTATAAAGTTGCATAATCCGATGGTTTTGAGTTTCTTCCATATTTTAGAAAAGGAATATAATTAGGTTGATCATTATAATACGCGTTACTTTTGTCTGGAGTAACATTAATTAAATATGGCTAACCTTGGAGATATTTGAATTGAAAACATGGAAAATAATATTGCTGGGTCCACCAAAATGCTGGACACTGACTTGCAGCAGTGACAGATTTAGTTAAATTAACTTAAAGTTGTATAGTCTGATGGTTTTAGATAAATATGTTAGGTTGATTATTATAATCTACCTTACTTTAGTTTGAAATAACGTATATTTTAAATGGCTAACTTTGGAGATATTTGAAGTACAAACATTCTCAATTATTTTGGCACGTGCGTCAAATCTCAGACATAATAGGCTTCAGCAGTAACAGGTTCTATTAAATTACCACAGTATTCCATTCCACGCATCAACAAAAGCCTAGTGCACCAGTATCTAAGTTAGATATATAGAAACAAATATGAGTAAGTGTTTTGGCTTAGAAAATGTGATGCTTTCATCGGCTTTAATATTCCTTTTTGATATATACACGCTTAATAAGTGCATCAGTATCTAACTCGTATCTAAGTTGAAGATCAAGGATCAAATGTAGGCAAGTGCTTTGTGAAAAATAAAACCTATGATTTCATCAGATTGTGCAACTTTAAGGTGGGATCGTGTCTTTAAACTAGTACAGTGAAAGATGTTGTCTTCAAACTAGTACAGTGAAACACTGCTTACAAGTCTTAGCTTATGATGCTTTTTGTACAGTTGCATAGCTGCCCACATTTGAAAATGGGAAAGCGTAATTCTTTTTTCACATGAATTTCGATTTATTGCTTACACCGCACATTTCCATTTGGGAGATGTGGTTTAAGTTAAAGAGCCTAATGGTTAGGACCCCTGAATGGCTGAAGTGTGGGTTTGAGGCCTGGTCTGCGTTCAGGGTCAGTCTCGGAGGCGCCTCGGCGACGGGCCTGACGTCACGCTAGTCTGAACGGATTTAGCTGTTGGCCGCCTCGAAAATGGCAGCCTCCATAGGCGGCGGCCATTTGCAATGGTAAAGCTGTGCTGTCATTGGCTGAAAGCACTGAATGCGGCGGCCATTTTCGAGGCGCTTTTCATCTCCAGTCTGAAAAGGGAGGCGTCACCGAGATGTCGCCGAGACGCACCCTGAACGCAAATAGACCAAAAAGCATTGCCGAGACGTCTCCGCGGCGCCTCCGAGACGGACCCTGAATGCGGCCCTGTTCTAAGACATCATGTTTCCCTTTGTTTGCAAAAACGCCTTCACTGACATATGAGGAGTTCATTCGCAAAACCATGTAAACGCCAATCCAAAAATGGAGATAAACATTTTCAAAAAGTATATTTTCTAATATTCTTATTTTTTTGTTTATTGCTCCATAACCATCTGATCACATGAAAAGTGGAATTAGTGAGAATTAAAATAATTTTCAGGTAAAAATCTTTTAGTTAAACTACATTTTTGGATTGCCGTTTACATGGTTTTGCGTCTGAACTCTTCATATATGCATGAAAGCATTTAGTCACTCACATATGTATATGGGTGTGTATATATATTAAATATATATATACAAATATACATATATAAGTGTGGACAAAGACTTGTCCATAATGTTTCAAAGAACAGGAGTAACGGCATAATGGAAGGTAGAAAAATCGCAATGATTCCACAGAAATCGTAATGGTTGGCAGCTCTGCAGTTGACTATGACGGGTATAATTAAAGAAAAGTGCTATGGCCAGCACACTTACAGTCAGAGAAAATACCACAGCGTGTTTTCCAACCCACCCACCCTCCCACCCAATATCCACCTCACTGTATGGCGCATACGTCACCTGGTGCGTCACAGCATTCCACAGCTCCACCGCCGCATCACGTGACTGCGGGTCATGGGTACCAGACTGGCCGCAGTAATGGTAGAGGGGTAGACATGTTATACATAGCGCAGGGGACAGGGGAAGGGGGAGCGGGGGGGGGGGGAGGAGAGCTCATTCATTGCACCTTAGTGCCGCAATATAATGGAAAGACACCATTTACATACCTGTAAGCATATTTAATCAGGGTCCGTACACACGTGAAGATATGGAATTCAAGGCTATTTTAAGGCTGTTTTTGAGAGGAATTCAAGACTATTTTCATTTGGATTTAGTCCGAAATGGCCATTCGGAATGGCCATTTCAGACTAATTTAGATGAGTGGAGATAGTTTAATGGAATTCAAGGCTTTTTAAGACTAATTACCCAAAATAGGTGTTGTTTGTTTGTTGTTTTACGTACTAGAAAGATCTAAGGTCATATCAGGACGGATACCGACTTGTGACAGTGCACACCCATGGTGACTTTATAGTACTGCCCCACTGGGAGACCAGGCCACCAGCACCATGACCTGATATCCCACTCAATCAGATTATCCAGATACTGAGCCAACCAGTCCTTGCCCTATCCTAATAATGCCGAGCGCCTGGTTAGGAAGTGATAAGTATCAATTTTTAAGTCATTGGTTTGACTCGACCTGGGTTCGAACCCACGATGCCACGGTCTACCAACACGGGAGACAAACGCTCTAACTCATTCGGCCATCCCATCTGATTGAGTTCAGAGTTCTAGGTTAAATTCAAGGTTTTTCAGGGCTTGAAGTTCAATATTTTCAAAGACTTTCCAGGCCCCATACGGACCCTTTGTAATAGTGGGTGGGCGATGTGATTTCAAATTAGTCAATGCCGAAGGCCGAGGCCCATTTGAAAACACGCCACCCATACACAAGGACTATTGTGATGCCAACAAGTATGTAAACCGTTCTTTACTTTTTTTTATTGCATGCATACTGAGCTATTTTGCTATTCGCTACGGAACTATATTCTAGCGTTTTCATATGGTACTAGTGCCATTCAGCCGAGCAGGTGGTACCTCTGTATCAAAGAAAGGTGTGCATAATAAAAAGCAAAGGGGAGAGCGAGCTCGGAATGATGACTGCCTCCATGCTGTAAAAGGCCTAGTAAAAGATGCGCTTTGATTTAATGGCTTAATGGTGTTGATATAAAACAATCTCCATAGTGATTTCCATGCATGGTGACCTGCCCAGTCCAACAAACTGAAATCAACATGACCCAGTTTGATAAAGCTCACATCGAAGTGGCCCACTATGATAAAACTTTGTTAAATAATTATTGAACATCGTGCAGTTCAATAAAACTGATATGGAAGTAGCGCAGTTCAATCAAATTAATATAGTAAGTGGCGGAGTTCAATCAAACTGATATCGAGGTGGCCTAGTTCAATAATTATTGAACATGGGGCAGTTCAATAAACTGATATTAAAGTTGTACAGTTCAACAAAATTGATATCAAAGTGATGCAGTTCAATAAAACTGATATTGAGGTGACCTAATTAAATAATTATTGAAGTGGTGTAGTTCAATCAAACTGATATTAAAGTGGCATACTTCAATAAACTGATATCAAAGTGGTGCAATTCAATAAAACTGACATTGCAGTAATTCAGTTCGGTCAAACTGATATCAAAGTGCTATAGTTCAGTAAAACTGATATCAAAGTGACCCAGTTAAATATTGATTGAAGTGGCTAAGTTCCATAAAACTGATCTGCTAGTGGCATATTTCAATAAAACTGATATCAAAGTCATCCAGTTGTGTATGTTAGGTGATTTCAAGTCATGTCAGCAACAATGGCTAGATTGATGGCGAGAAATAAGTCTAGTCCATTTCAATTGTCTACATGGATATATATTTTAGGGTGGATTCCATTTCAGTTTTCTAAATGGCGCGCATCTTTGATTAGGCTTTAAAAGTACCAGATCTGATTGTTAAACATTGACATTCCAGGACAGCTTTTTAAGCAAAACAATAAACACGTTGTAGTCTGTTAACAATAAAAAGGTCGCAATTAGAAAAACAACACATCATTTAATTATTTATATTTGACTATTTGCAATAACTAAATTCCAAGTTGCCTACAATGCACCAACAATATTTTATATTGACTAAACACATCAAGCAGTTCATTGATTAACTTCCGCCCTTCCATGTGAGACCATTGAATGTCAATGCAATGACCTTGGTACACAAATAGTGAAATCACATTTTTCTATTTCATTTCACCAAGGTAAGCAAATAACACTATTAACAGTGAATAATGGACAGGAAAAGACACACAACATTTAACAACACAGACTGGTGTGTGATAAAGTGTCCAGTCAGAACAACGATGACATGGAGAGTACAGTGGGTGTGTACTAAGTCATAGCAACCTTTCTTTTGAAGCGCCATATTGGTGTGGTGTCAAACAGTGGAACTACACTATCAGCTCGGGGATATATACCATCTCAGGGCTATATACCTTATTAGCCTCACTTCCAGACTGGATTCTAAATTCGCTGTAGAAGCTCACATCAAACTTCAACAAAAGACTATTTCAGAGTTAACTAATTACAAATTAATATATTACTTAAATAATAGGATGGGAGTTTTTTAATGCAGTATTTGTAGAGCATAACATAGTTACTAATAATGCTATCCCTACTTGCATTGCTGTGACTTGGTTGTGATCTGATGCTCGCACCCACTAACCAAGCTAAGCATCCCGACTATGCCTCTGCCGAGATACCAAAATTGGCGACCACCCAGCCATAAGTCAAACTGCTGGCCATGCTATCCCTCTAACCGTAGCATAGCCAGTGGCCTGACTATGGCTGGTTTGTTTGTTGGGAGTTTTACGTCCTGGCAACACTGAAGATCATATCAGGATGGGTACTGACTTGTGACAGTGCACACTCATGGTGCCTTTATAGTGGCTACCCCACTGGGACACCAGCACAATGACCTGGTATCCCACTCAGTCACATTATCCTGACATTGAGCCAACCAGTCCTTTCTCTATTCTAATAATGCAGAGCGCCTGGCTATGAAGCGACAAGTATCAATTTTAAGTCATTGGTTTGACTTCACATGGGTTCGAACCCATGGGTTCGAATCCCACAATGGGAAATGCCTGGGTGGTCACCAACTTTGGTATCTTTGGCTATAGACGGGATGGTTAGCTTGGTTAGTGAGTGCGAGCATCAGATTACAACCAAGTCACAGCAACGCAAGTAGGGATAGTATTATGCGCAGCAGTGCATTGCACTAAACATACCGGAAGTGGTATTTTATCTAATGTGGGATACTTGCTAGCATGATTTCACTGAACTATACATATATACACACACAAAACAAATGTTAGGTGAGAACCCAACCAGGTATGGCCATTATCAACCATAGGTTTGTAGGTTCAAATTGAGCTTAACATAGTGGGCCAATAGTGAAGGATAGGACTGGGTTTTTGTCTGTTTGTTGTTTTACGTCCTAGCAACATCTAAGGTCACATCAGGACGGGTACCGACTTGTGACAGTGCGCACTCATGGCGACTTTATAGTGCTGCCCCACTGGGATACCAGGCCACCAGCGCCATGACCTGATATCCCACTCAGTCACATTATCCTGACACTGAGCCAATCAGTCCTTGCCCGATCCTAATAATGCCGAGCGCCTGTCTAGGAAGTGACAAGTATCAATTTTTAAGTCGTTGGTTTGACTCGACCAGGGTTCGAACTCACGATCCCACGGTCTACCAACACAGGAGACGGACGCTCTACCTCAGTCGGCCATCCCGTCTGGTTTTAGGATAGGACTGGGAGGGATGTTCGTTTGTTGGGGTTTAACATCCTAGCAACATCTAAGGTCATATTTGGAGAAGTACCGACTTGTCACAGTGCACATTCATGGTGATTTTATAGTGCTGCCCCACTAAGAGATTATGCCACTGGCACCATGATCTAATATCCCACTCAGTCACATTATCCCGATACTGAGCTAACCAGTCCTTGTCCTATCCTATTAATGCCGAGCACCAGGCTAAGTAGTGACAAGTATGTGGTGTTCTCTGTGGCGGAGTGGTTAGAGTGTCTGACTTTTTTCTAGGTTGGACTCCTAATCTGAAGGTCGGTGGTTCAATTCCCCATGCCCCCCCCCCCACACCTCTGCAAATTTGGATTTCCACCGCTGTGTGTAACTTACAGCGTCATCAAAGGCCTGTTGCTCTGATACCATGTCTATGTAGTGTGGGAGGTTAAAAATCCCTTGGGTCGGTAAAAGTGTAGGCTAGGGCTTTCTATCGATAAACTGTCTAATGGTGAAAACAAGTCTATTCAGACTTATCCATAACAGGCAGTATAAATCTTCAAGAAAATCAAGGAACTGCACCCTACTCCTGCTAGAGCTGCAGCTTCAGTTCTGCCTCAGGTTCTTGGTGCTAGTACAAGAACACTGAACATTAAAAATCTATTGTAGGACAATTCAGCCAGGCGTGAAGAAAACCCATCCTAAAATAAGTAAATGTATGCAATTAATTAATTAACTATTTCTAACTTGAATACATGGCTGTAATAGGTTGAACCTTTATGGAAATAAATAGTCACTTCAGCATCAAACTTCTGCATACAACTTCTGTAAAAAAAAAAAAAAAACAGGGATGAAAGTTGCCTTTGATTATTTTCTTTTATTAAAAAAAAAAATTAAATCGAAAATCTCACTTCTGTTAAATTAATTGTCCATGATTGACTGGCAGCGCTGAGGCTATGGCGGTGGGGGGGGGAGGGCAGGGGGGGGGGGGGGGTGCGTGTTTTGTGGAAAGGCACAGATCTTTCATCAGTGAGAACAGTATGCCATGGGGATGGGGCTAGATATACCTTTCTGCGTGGATAGTGTAGTTCCAGGTTTGCCACCGGTGGCGCCACTTCAAAAGGAATCCAGCTGGTTGGATGGTATTCAGAGGCCTGTATTTTGTGCTAGGGCTATTTCCTCACCGCTGATAGGTGTTGTTTAGGAAGGTTCCAATCAAACTGCACGAGACTTATACACAGGAGATCAGAGCTACACAATGGGGAGTTGTGCTTCTTATAAATGTTCCCCTGTATAAAAATAACAACAATTATATATACATTCTTCTCAAGGATCCAATTAATTGTGCTAGCTTTATATGGAATCGGAAGATTCTAAGTACCATAGTGAGTCTCTTTTTGGGGGGAGGGGGGAGGGAGAAGGAGTGCAATGCATGAACTTGAATACATGTTATAAATTAATTAATTAATTAATGTCATGATTACCGTTTTGTTTTTAATGACAGCAGAATAAAGTACGAAACTGACACAATATTTAACAATGTGAATGATGAACTTCACACAAAAAACCTCACAAAAAATAATAACAGTGAAGACAACTATTTATATATATTTTTTTTTTATAAACGAGCCGAAAAAGATGACAGCTATTTAGACACTTGCATTCTGCACAAATCACGAATATACTTACATCACCGCTGCTATACACGCGATACAGTAAAATGATGAAAAATAATTAGATAAATAAATTAGGAGGAAGAAGTATGGGACTCAGAAGGTAATGTCCACTCTGTCAGCACTCACCCGAGTTTTGACGATAACATCCCATAGACTGCGTTACCATAGGAACAGATAAAGCACCATTATACTACGGGTAAATATGTATGAATCTATAGGAGAGAGAGAGAGAGAGAGAGAGGAATGGGGCAACTAAACTGAATCATTAAAGAAGAGAAAGAATATTTATTGTGACATTCTGGCATTTGGTTAAATTCAGGTTAACTAGTGAGTTTTATCCTATATAATAAAATATCAAATATACCTGTGGACCTTAGGGCAAATATTTTTTTTTAAGTTGGTGATCGTTCTTTTGATCACACAAATCAGGGTCGATCGGGCGATTTTTATTTTTATTTTTTTGTATTTTTCTGGTCTGATGTAGACGTAAATGTGTAACCAGATGCAATGGCCAGTTGAGTGTCCGCTTACCGTTCTGGTAGGTCATGGGATTCGAACTCCTGGGTTTGAACCCTGGCCGAGTCAAACCAATGACTTAAGAATTGATATTTGTCAATACTTAGTGTCAGCTTTAAAAAAAAATTAAAAAAATTAGGAGCTGCCGATTTTTCAGGCACGGGCGGGGGCGATCAACAATGTTTTTTTATTTGGCCTCATAAAAGATTAAAAATAACTGTACCTTATTGGTGCATGATCGAAAAAGAGGCTTGCATTGCCTTCACTTATTTGTTTACAACACAACTGCGTTGTGTTGTGTAATATGTGTAAATGAATTGCTAAATACATAAGAATTGGTGATAAGGGATAGATCATTGTTGCAAACTGGAACCAACTAGAGCATAGGTTGGTTGGTTCGTTGTTGGAGTTTTATGTCCTGGTAACAACTAAAGTCATATCAGGATGGGTACCGACTTGTGCCAGTGCACACTCATGGTGACTATATGGTGCTGCCCCACTGGGAAATCAGGTCGCTGGCACCATGACCCAATATCCCACTCAGTCATATTATCCTGACACTGAGCTAACCAGTCCTTGCTCTATCCTATTAATGCTGAGCGCCAGGCTAGGAAGTGACAAGTATCATTTTTATAACTCGTTGGTTTGACTCGACCAGGAACCAAACTCCCAACCTTCCACACACAATTTTCTATACAATATATTTATAAATAAAATTTATTCTAAATATCTTTTTGGCTGCACCAGGAATGTCAATTTCCATTTGTTTGCGCTGATCAAGTGCATAGCTTACAATGTGCTTTGCCCAGTTGCAGCTGAACCAGATTGTGAAGACTACCAGAACTACCAGAAACCAGATGTGACCAGCCTCTGCACCAGGGTAAATAATGGATGCACAAAAGGGTGTACATACGGGGCTTGTTGCAATTACACCAAAGTGCTATATATAGACTTGTAGTCTATACGACCGACTACTCATTTAAATATGCATACCAGTGCATGATATCATTCATGACAAGTTTTGCGCAATAATGCCATAGTGCTAAAATAACGATTTAGAGTCTGCTTGTCTGACTGATTGCTCAATTGAATATTCATACTAGTGTGTAAAATCATTCGCAACAAGTTTTCCCGCAATTATGCCATAGTGCTAAATATAGATTTTGCATGTGATTGTCTGACCGACTAATCCTTTGAATATTTAAATCAGAATTTGACATCATTCACGAGAAAATTGTTGCAATTACACCACAGTGCTAAAGATAGATTTAGTCTCATTGTCTGACTGACTTCTCATTTGAATAATCATACCAGTGCGTGATATCATTTGCGACAAGTTTTTGACAATTATGCCACAATGCTAAATTAAAATTTTGCGCCTGCTTGTCCGACCAACTAATCATTTTAATATTTATACCAGAATGTAACGTCAATATAGATTTAGTCTACTTGTCCAACCGACTGCTTATTGGAATGTTCAAACCAGCATGTGATATCGTTAGCGACGAATTTTCAACAATTACACCCCAGTGCTAAATAAAGATTGAGTCTGCTTATCCGACCGACTGCTCATTTGAATGTTCATGCAACACCTGACGACATTCGCGACAAGCCGTATTGAGACTCGCCCATCCACTCTGCCACACTAACAACATGAGTAGAAGACCATAGCAGGATAAGGATTTTGTTAAACCCTCAGATGAAGTAAATGATGGGTGAATCCTGAATTACCATCAGTATCACATATCACAATGTCAGTACCGCCATGATGCTGTAACAGGAGAGATATTGACCCGATATACCACAAACTCTTAATTACCTGAATATAATAACAATATTTTATTATCGCACGATTGTTCTTGTAATTAAATAGTGTAAATGACTGAAGTTAAGCATGGCCGGAAGACCAGACTGTATTCAGATGAATACAAATGTTTACCAAATTTCTTTTTTTTGAAATATCAGAGCAGATGAGAACCAGTCTACAACCACTGGCCCACTCTTCAGCTCGGTAACCGGCTTACAGGTGATGAGGGCTGGCGTTCCAACCAGATCCAAGTGCGCCTTCTTCATCTGTATGCAGGGATGAAAGTGGTCTCCGGGGAAAAAAGCGGAAATGCTGATAATCTTCCATAGGTTTAGCCTTGTCAGGGAATCGCGGAAAATTCCCGGAAGTCAGGTTTCATATATATTGGTATACGCTGATAGTGCTGCACCATTTGAAGCATTTATTAGTAGTATACGCTGATAGTGCTGTGGAGTCTGCACCACATATTAGTATACACTGATGGTGCTGCGGGATTGAAAAATCCTGGAAATCCGCGGAATCGCGGAGATCTTTCATTCCTGTGTATGGGTCTTTCATAGCATTATTAACCACATAAACACAAAATACACCAACCATACATAAATATAATTATTAGACATATATAAATAAATACCCAAGGTTGTTGACTACACATGCACAAGAATAGATCAAAGATTCACCCCTATGCAGAGTAGCGGTGAATTGCAACATAGTCTAAATACAGGCGAAAATTGCTTTAGTATGGAACAGGAAGTAGAATTCCTGGTTTCAGTATCTAATGGCTACTTAGTTGGTGAAATGGGAGAGAATGCAAAAAGACAAGATAGCGACCACAGCGTACTGCCAATTTCCCTTATAAAGTCCATTAAAGTACATGTTTTATTATATTTTTCAACTCAAAAGTAGTAGGTAAATATAAAGAGGTATGTGAAGAATATATTTTGCTTCTTAAATTAAGAATTTATGTGCTCATTTCATTTACCCAGCCGTTCACCACTTTTTCTAATGGGTTCTTTTTCACCGCTACTGCAAGTACGAGGTGAATATTTTATCTAGCACAAGAGGAAATATTCTTGGATCAGCAGACGTCTATTTTGCACTGAGAGACGATTCACAATTTTTTTTAAACTAAAAGAATTCCCAGTATGACACATTCTGGATGACTTCCATGCTGTGTCTGGATTAGGGGTTTGGATTGGAATGACGAAGAATAAACTTACGCCGCACACACCTAAGATATTTACTCCGTGAAGTAACCATTGGGGGCGTAATCGATTAATCAAATCGGGTCACCCGAGCCACTTTTTGGCACATCCTACAGACTCGGGTTGAATAAACGAAGACGCTTCTCCATGCTCGGGGAGGAAAAAATGTTGGCTTAATCCAAAACTTTTTTTTTTTTTTAACCAATATAAGAACAGCAAAATAGGATTTAAAGTATTTTATGATTGTATATTCTGACAATCTGGGTTATTCAAAAAAAGCATTAAAACAACACGTAGGACTTGCACTGGTAGCTGTTATCCGACCGGTACCAGCACAAATTGACATCATCGCTCCTGGCCAACCCCAGCCAAGACGTGGGTTACTGGGGTAGGGACTTTTTGCACACGGCACTTGTATTTGTCAACTCCACTCGCGGTGTTCGATTTGAAATTTTAGAAACTCGGGTGACCCATGTCACCCGGGTCATGTTAATCTAATACGGGCCCGGTTGACAGGACCCATCACGTGATCACTCTGAACCATTGCGCACACGGCATTCAGCGCGCGGTGCCGCCACCTAGCGGAGAGCTTGGCAATCACTGGCTACGGCAGTGACTTGGTAGTTGACAACCTGTGAATCAAAGCACTGATGATCCCTTCACACTCTGAGCCTAGAATAACCTCTTCGTGGCTAGGCGCTTTAAAGTGCCTAGTACCCGTTGAAACAGTTTGATTAGAAACTGACCGAAACTCGCCGTTTCTGTTATCTCTGACATGGCTAATAATTCCACAGGTTATTCTTAAATTATATCCTCCGCTTGACGACAAATTATTTAAACAAAATTAAATTGTAAAAAAAAGAAAAAAAAGAGATTTCTTTTTTAAATTTAAATTTAAATTTGCGACCTTGCACCCACCTGTGTGATGACTTGACAGCCTTCTGCACTTGCCGGGCCATCTCCTGGTTCCGCTTCCGCTGGTAGTGGCTCCTAAAGGAACAAATGGATTGCTTTAAATGACTGATTATTGTAATAAATGTCTCATATAATATTAATAGCTGTCCTCTATTGTGATAAGATCTCAATATATTATTACTTTACAGTCACCTACCCACTCTCACCCACCCACAATCACTCCCCCAATCCCACCAATCCACACTCACTCCCACCCACCCACATTCACTAATCCAATCCCACCAATCCACACCCACCCACCCACATTCACTCATTCACTCCCTCACCCACTCCCATCCATTTGCTCACCCACTCCCACACTCCCTCATCCGCTTTTACCCACCCACACCCACTCTCTCACCCACCCACACTCACCCACCCACTTGCCAACACTCACTCATCCACTCCCTCACCCACCCACCCACCCTCATTTATCCACACTCAGGCCTGAACTCACTCACACTCACTCATCCACTCACTCCCCTACCCACTGCCCCACCCACCAACTCCCTCACCCACCTACACTCATTCATCTACATTCAGTCGTGAACTCACCCACACCCACACCCACTCATCCACTCTCCACCCAATCATTCACTCCCTCACCAACCCGCTCTCTAACTGAGTCCTGAACTCATTCACTCACTCATCCACTCACTCACTACCCCACCCACTCATTCACCCCCTCACCCACAAAGACAGCAGCAGAAGGCGGTGCTGTTCCTGTGGCGAGACGCCTGCAGCACCCACCTGAAGCGCTGTTGGATGATGACGGCTGCGTTGCGGCTTTTCTTGAACCGCTCATGCTCCTTGTAAGTACGGTACTGGTTCTGGATGACGGTGGCTGCCTCCCGACTCCGCTTGAACCGCTTCTGGGCGTAATACGACCGGAACTGGCTCTGGATAAGAACTGCGGCCTGCGTCATCTTCTTATAGTAGGCGTACTGAAAGTGAACAATTAGGTTTTATAGCGAGTGTACTGAAAGTAGACAATTTGGTCTTATACTAAAGCGAGTGTACTGAACGTAAACAACTAGCTCTTATAGCGAGTGTACTGAAAGTGGATAATTAGGTTTAATAGCGAGTGTACTGAACATAAACAATTAGGTCTTATAGCGCGTGTACTTAAAGTAAACAATTAGGTCTTATAGTGAGTATACTGAAAGTAAACAATTAGGTCTTATAGCGCGTGTACTGAAAGTAAACAATTAGGTCTTATAGTGAGTATACTGAAACTAGTGAAAGTAAACAATTAGGTCTTATAGTGAGTATACTGAAAGTGAATAACTAGGTCTTATAGCAAGTGTACTGAACGTAAACAATTAGATCTTATAGTGAGCATACTGAAAATGGACAACTAGGTCTTATGGCGAGTATACTGAAAGAAAGTGAAAGTAGACAATTAAGTCTTATAGCGAGTATACAGAAACTGAACAGTTAACTTTTATAGCGAGTGCATTGAAAGTGGACAATTAGCAATAGTAGCTCTGCATGCGTACTGCACCTGTTTGTATCTGCGGTAGTAACTCTGTATGAGTATAGCTGCCTCTATCTCCCGCTGCCTTTGTTTCTGCGCCTGCTGCTTCTTGTCTTTGTAATGCCGGTAGAAGTTCTGGATTATCTTTGCTGCCTCGTACAGCCGTCGCTGCTCATGATCTGAAAGTTAAGCAATTTCACAACCAATAAATAACTCCGTCTGATAGAAAAGATTTTTACTACAACCATTGGTCTTAATAGAAAATAGACAATTGTGAGAATATAGTTAAAACTACCCTAGAGTTTCTGTTGACAGCATTGTGAGTGAGTGAAATCCGTTTTACACCTTAGCAACATATGAGATCATTATCAGGATGGCATTGACAGCACTTACTCTAATATAAAACAACCTGACAGGATGTGTGCTGGGTATAACACTCATTTCCTGTTTAGGTCACGGGATCAATCCATGGCCAAATCAAACCAAAGGATTCCTGGTAACATCTAAGGTCATATCAGGACAGGTACCGACTTGTGGCAGTGTGCACTCATGACAACTTTATAGTGCTGCCCCACTGGGAAATCAGGCCAGCAGCACCATGACCCGATATCCCACTCAGTCATATTATCCTGACACTGAGCTAACCAGTACTTGCCTTATCCTATTAATGCTGAGCACCAAGCTAGGAAGCGACAACTATCAATTTTGTAAGTCATTGGTTTGACTCGACCGGGAATCGAACTCCCGATATCTAGTTGTTAGGGTGTAAAACCCCAATAAGCCAAACATCAGTACTAAACTTTTTGCAGCCTACCTAAAGGGGCAAGTTGAAGAAAAGAGATTTGGTTGTTGGAGTTTTACGCCCTGGCAACATCTAAGGTCATATCAGGATGGTGAAGAAAAGAGAAGAGACTCAGACAGAGGGCAACCACTTACCCGAGAGTGTCAGTTGAGAGAAGTCCTTTTCCATGAATGTCGTTGGCGCGTTGAAGTACTCGGTGAACTCAGCCGTGGTGGGAGGGGGTGAGTCGAGGGTGAAGCTGTATGGACTGGAGGAGGCTGGACTCAGAGATGACGCTGGCGTGCCAAGGTCGGGGTACCTATGTGAGGGGAAACCAAAACAAAACATTCACTATCTATTTCATATCAATCCTTAAAGCTGCATAGTCCGATTATTTTGAGTGTCTGTCATTTTCTGAGATAAATATATTAGGTTGATCGCTATAAGCTACCTTAATTTAGTTTGAAGTAACTTTTGATTTCAAATGGCTAACTTTGGAGATATGGAAAGTGCAAGCATAGAAAATTAATTTTGACAAACACGGACCCTGTTAATGGTACTTGTGTTACCTGTACTCTTCGAACGCGAGCCCTTCGAGTGGTGTTGAGATGCCCGAGTCCTCCCCGCATGGCGGGGTGGCAGCCGGTGAGTAAGAGCTGAAGGAACTGTGGGAGGAACTTCTTTCGCGCTGACCTCCGGGCCCCACGTGACCTCCAGGATGCACATCCGGGAGGTGCACCCCGGGAAGGAGGATGCCTAGTGGCAGGACCCCCGCAGCGGGGTCGATGAGCATGCTGTCGTCAGTGTGTGCAGGCGATAACTTAATGCGCTCTGGCATTGCGGCAATTATCTGATTCGCAAGTGTCACAATTTGGCTCTGCGCCTCCTCAGTGCCTGCCCCGACCGACTGGAATAATTGTTCTAGGGAGAGAGAACAGGAATGGTTTTGATTAGAAATGTTCTGTCTGGAGTTCCAATTAAAAATAATAATTATATTTGACATATATCAAGGTATTTGAAAACACACAAGTCGATTTGAATGCAAATAGCATATTTGGATGTAGATTTTTTTCATATTAAAAAAGTCTAAAAATAAAAATTGTGGATTAAGTCAAAGAAACTTCAATTGCCGACAATTGGCCTTCCTCATTCCACTGCTCCCTGCCCTATCCAGACATTAGCAGAGAAGTAAAACAAATTAGCTGATTGTGGACGTATGCCTCAAAACTCGGCCGAAGGCCGAGTAGAGGGGGGAGGGTGTAAGGAGTGGGGGCCACCCCCCCTCCCACGGAGAAATCTTTTTACAAGTAGGACACAATTGGTGCAATTTGGTAGCCACTTAGGAGGGAGAAATTTCACTCTTCACCTGTGACATAAGGTAAGACTAAGAGTAGGCATATAGACCCCCCCCCCCAATTTTTTTCTCCTCGGATTTACACGTATCTCGTGAACAGCCCAGGAAGCATTTAATTGGCGGAAATCAGCCAACTGGCGGGAAATGCTCATGCCTGCCTATCGTGGTAATGACAAGCATCTGACTAGGTAGCAACAAGTGGAAATGTCTAAGTCATTGGTTTGACTCCGCAGGGGATTGGAACTACGACCTTCCACATGGGAAGTGGACACTTAGATAGGATCTTTTGTAGCACATTACACCACTCTGCTTTATATAATTTCCACCAGTGAAAAGGTTGCATCTCAGTCTCACTTTTTTTTAAACCTGGATTTTTTAGTTCTGGTCATTATCCATGATTGTCAGGCAGTGCTAAGACTAAGCCAACGAGGGGCTGCCCTGTCCGTCTTTTCGTAGTAAATTGCAGAAATCAGCGAAAACGCGTCGATGTTTCATCCTTCTTAATTCATGTTCTCTGGATGAACAACATTTAAAAGGAAAACTCACCCAGGAAAGACATTGATGTTTGCTTCAGATCTTCATCTTCCTCTGAGATTTTCTCTACGTCAACATATGGACTGTCGCTTCGGGGCGAATCTAGACGAGGAAAGAAAATCAATTCAATTATTACCCAGACTAGAAAATACAACTTACATATAAAATACAATCAGCTTAAAGTTGCACAGTCCGATGAAAGCATAAAATTTCCGAAACCAAATCACTTCCCTAGATTTGATCCCTAATATTTGTTGGGGTTTTACATCATAGCCAAATCTAAGGTCATATCAGGACAGGTACCGCCTTGTGACAGATTGCACTCATTGAAACTTTATAATGCTGCCCCAATGGGAGACCAGGCTGCTGGCACCATGACCCATTTCCCAGTCACATTATCCTGATACTGAGGTAACCAGTCCTTGCCCTATTCTAATAATGCCAAGTGGCAGGCCAGGTGGCAAAAAGTATCAATTTTTAAGTCATTGGTTTGACTAGACCAGAGTTCAAATCCATGGGTTCGAATCCCATGGTCTACCAAAACACGAGACGGATGCTCAACTCATTCGGCCATCCTGTCTGGTCTCTTCAGCTTCACCAACCCACTCACACTATTATATATACCTACGCACATGTAAAATTGTCTATAGGTGGATTAATTTAAATGGAGTCTCACCCTTCGGCTTCAATCCATGTGAAATTACTCCCCACACCCACTTGGAATGTTCCACATGCCCACGCGTTTTCTCAAATTCGTAAACTTTCGATATATATACAGCAAAACACCACCTACCCGTCTCCATGGCGACTGTCTCACGCTGGATGTCTTCCAGCGTGAGCCCGGACTGCGCAGCGATGAGTGTGTCGGTCTGCATGAACATGACAGGCGAGTTGAGGTCGCGGTCATTTACCGAGATCATCGGGTTGTCGTCACAGAGCAGCAGCCCGATATCCGCGTTCATCCCCAGCCCGGCCAGGTTCGGGTCAGAACTCACCGACCGCAGCCCGTGCGGACCTGGGTGATGTCCTTGGGAGTGACCTTGACCGAAATGATGATGATGACCTTGATGGTGTGCATGCGCTGGCAGTTCGGCTTCAGTGTCGGCGTCAGCGTCGGCACTGGCTGACAAGGCCGGATGGGCATGTGTGCGCTTCGAGGGCACCAGGCTGCCACCGGTGAGGTCTGCTACGGATCCTGGCATGCCTCGAACGGCACCGGCACACTGCTTGTCGACCTCGGCAGATGATGTCTTTGCGTTTTTGGTGGAAGCGGACATGTTGCTGCTACTACTGGCCTGGCTGCTAAAGTCTAGATATCCAGGCAACACCTCGACGGAAGTGCGCTTCAGCAGGCGCATGCGTGACACACCAGCGGCCTCAAGCGGCATCTGGTAACGAGTGGAAGCTGACGGCGTGCTCTGCGATGAGGCGTTCCCCCGCGCCATGCCTGCTGGGAGGGTGTCGAACATTGGCGGCGGCGAGGGTATCTCTATTGTTAAGTCACTCAGCTGTGTCCACGCGCTCCGCTCCATGTCCGGCGCCGTGCAAACAGAGGACTGCGAGGGCAGGGACGAGGAAGAGGATGACGATGAGGATGACGATGATGACATCGACTTCTTTCTGCCTGCTTTCCGCTCAGCCACTTTGGCTGTGGCAGAGAGAATCGAGTCCAAGAGAACGGTGCGAGCCGCCCCATGGTCAGCTGGTGCCTGCACCAGAAGGGTTTCTGCCCGATGTTCGTCCTTCCGCAACTCACCCCCAGCCTTGAGCAAACCAGCCACAGACGACAAGACACCTGCTTTACTCTTCTCCGTTGGTCTCCATCTACAGCTCAAACTGCCCTCAACGTGACTCTTCGTATTCACACCGCTGCCACTTACAAACTGTCCATTGTTCTGACCAGCAAAATCTATTGCGGGTTTCTGCTGCTTCGGTTGCGGCTTATTAGCCTTGGTGACACACTTACTGGATTTGCTAGCCTTGCCAGTTTGCACTCCGCTACCAGCCTTGCCTTGCACGCTCGGTTTGGGAAGCTGGGCGATCTCCAGTCGCTCGATGTGTTCGGCAATGTGTGGGTTGCCATAGGAACGGGCCGTTGCTAGAGGCGACTGCTTCTCTCGGTTGCAGATACCCAGAGCAGCGGGGTTCCAGTGGTAAAGCACTATAGCCGTATCTAAGCACCCTCGTGCGCATGCCCACATCTGAAAGGCACCGAAGAGATTTATTACATTTTCTCCGCCAATATTTATCATTACATTCTGGTATTCAACGAGTAAACATCAGGAGCTCCCACATGGGAGAGAATAATATCCTTGAATCACATTATTACATAATACAATACCGGTATCTCAAAGTAGTTTCATATTCTCTAATCAGATTATACTTTAAAGCAAAAAGTCCATTAAAATCCATGATGACTATTTAAAAAAAAGATTAATTCAGGCTTGAAGGAAGCCTCATTTTACTAGTTCTTTATATTTGTTAAATATAGAATTAAGTACAGGTATGAAACTCACAAAATTACATCAAGATTGCATAATAGGATGGTTTTTGAGTTATATTTAAAAAATAAATATATTAAGTCGATCATTATAATCTACTCTATTTCAGTTTGAAGTAACCTGGTGTAACTTCGGTCATATTTTAAGTGAAAACATATAACAATTAATGTTGATGAGCACACTGAAATGCTGGACATGGGCTTTATTTACTCATTTTTGAGCATAGCACAGGTGCGCCAACCAAACTTCAATAAATGTTTAATATGTGCACCAGTATCTAAGTTGGATATGTAGGCTCAAATCTAAGTATGTGCGTTTAGTTTTGAAAATTGGATGTTTTCATCGGATTATGCAGTTTTAACGTGATAGATGAATATCACCTGTGTGTTTTATTGTCTGTTTTTTTTAGTTTTATGTCCTAGCAACATCTAAGGTCACATCTAAGATTTGTTTTAATGCATAGTTTCACTAGTTATCCAACCCCACCACTCTCTTTCGACCATCTTTTCAACACTAAAATTCTCGCTTTCCCGGAAAATTGTAAAGCTTCTCCTTTGACATAATCAATTTTAAAATGAACCTACTTCCACCCACACGACCACACGGGATGGCCAAATGAGTTGAGCGTCCGTCTCCCGTTTTGGTAGATCGTGTGATTCAAACCCATGGGTTCGAACCCTGGTCGAGTCAAACCAATGACATACAAATTTATACTTGTCGCTTCCTAGCCAGGTGCTTGGCATTATTAGGATAGGGCAAGGATCAGTGGAATGAGGAAGACCACTCGTCCACGATTGAAATTTCCCCTGCTTAATCAACTAATGTACCCCTGGTTGGCTGAGTGTCAGGATAATGTGACTGAGTGGGATAACGGGTCATGGTGTTGGCAGCCTGGTCTCCCAGTGGGGCAGCACAATAAAGTTGCCATGAGTGTGCACAGTCACAAGTCGGTACCCGTCCTAGTATGACCGTATCCGTTGCCACGACGTAAAATTCCAACCAACCAACTGCCACCCACCCTCCCCCGACTCATATATTAAGCAACCAGAAAATTTCCACAAATGCCAGAGCACCAGTGCTTTAGCACCTACATTTTGTTGTATTCGAAGTTGGCAAAATGTGTGAACAATTTGTTGTTCGGCCTACCAGAGGGGTGTTCTGCCGGTCATCCAGACTTAGTGCGTCCACTTCAGATTCGAGAATGAGGCTCGGATTTTCAGAGCGCCACTTGATGAGAGACAGAGTGAGTCGCGTGTATCCGAGGGCTGCCACCAAGTGGAGCAGCGATAGTCCGGATGCTGCACGAACCGGCACGTCATACCTGAATAGAGACAACCCGGGTTAGCTCCAAACTCTCAATTCAACACAGTGGAAACAATGCGGTTTAGCTCCAAACTCTCAATTCAACACAGTGAAAACAATGCGGGTTAGCTCCAAACTCTCAATTCAACACAGTGAAAACAATGCGGTTTAGCTCCAAACTCTCAATTCAACACAGTGAAAACAATGTGGGTTAGCTCCAAACTCTCAATTCAACACAGTGAAAACAACGCGGGTTAGCTCCAAACTCTCAATTCAACACAGTGGAAACAATGCGGGTTAGCTCCAAACACTCAATTCAACACAGTGGAAACAATGCGGGTTAGCTCCAAACTCTCAATTCAACACAGTGGAAACAACGCGGGTTAGCTCCAAACTCTCAATTCAACACAGTGGAAACAATGTGGGTTAGCTCCAAACTCTCAATTCAATACAGGAGAGGCAAAATGTGTTAACTCCAAACGCTCAATTCGTCACAGTGGAAGAAACCCAGGTTAGTTCCAAACTCTCAATTCAACACAGCAGAGGAAACCCGGATTATCTCCAAACTCTCAATCCAACAGAGCAGAGGAAACCCAGATTATCTCCAAACTCTAAATTCAACACAGGAGAGACAATATGGGTTAGCTTCAAGCTCTCAATTTAACACAATACATATATCTACAATATAACTATTTTGTTGACCTATAGAGAATTTTAACGCAAGGAAATAGTCACAAATATTTGATAATATATATGAAATGATAATATATATGAAATGATAATATATATTTATATATTAGACAAGTATCATGGTCAGAGAAAAACCCTATAAATAACATTTAAAAAATCTTTATTAGCTGAATAAAATAGCATTTACAAAAAACACACCAAATATCATATATAAATCAACAGAATTAAAAACAACAAAACATTTCCAATTAAAGTGATATATATCTATAATAATAAAATATTAATATTATTAAAAGTAATAATATATATATATTTAATAACTAATAAATTTCTTTTTTTAATAACTTATTAAAAACATTTTCAAGAACTAAATTAATATATACATATATTTTTTAATAACTAAATAAATACATTTTAATAACTATATATATATTTTTTTTTTTTTCATTATTAAATAAATAAATATTTTTAATAACTAAATAAACACGTATACTTAATTACTTAAAAAAGTAAATATTGACAACAGTCCTGAGGCCGAAAGGATGCCTACCCCGCTGTCCACACGCACTGCCCCAGCTGGTCCACGTAGTCCAACAGCCGGACCTCAAACGCATCGTGACTGCGCATCTTGCCCTGAAAGCAACCATTCCACCAGCCATGAAGCTATCAAATCACAGACAGTCAGTTTGTGAGTGTTACTCTTTATCAAGCATCCTCAGGGATCTTCCCTGCTTTATTTTACATTGAACAAGGATGAAAGTGGTCTCCAGCAAAAAACACGGAAATCAAGCCTGGGTTATTACACCGATGGTGAATTTCCGCGAAAACGTCGATCTTCTCCCATAGACTTAGCACTGTCACGTGTCAGGGAATCGTGGGAAAAATGCCGGAAGTCAGATTTCAACTATCCTTGCCCCGCCTATATTATCGCCCATACCTAACTCGTTCTTATTTGGGTTTTATGTTCTAAACAAACATCTAAGGTCATATAAGAACAGGATTCAAACTATCCAACTGTTGTCATATACATCCTGATTCCTTGGATTTTTGCTTAACATTAATCGGTCAATATAATAAAATCGCGGAAATCTGTGAAACCACAGACATCTTTCATCCCTCATTTTTAAAAAGCACTTACAGAGTATGGGAGGCGCTGGGGTTTTAGCTCCAAGCATGATCTAGTATCATATCAGGACGGGTACCGACTTATCGCAGGGTGCACTCATGAAGCCCATGCCGCCGTCACCATGACCCGATATCACACTGAGTCGCGTTAATTATCCTGGCATTGAGCCATGTTTGGTGAGCATGAGGAAAGTTCCTTGTACCATGTTAACTGTCTGCCAAACCCCAACCCCCACCCCACCACCCCTCACTCCACATACCCTGAACCATTTGTGTTTGAGTTTTTGTGTTTTAGCTTTTATAGTTTCATGGATGAGCTCCGGCGGAAATCAGGCCGAGATGCCACCTAGTGGGTTCCAGCAGAACCAAACCATGGTTATTGCACAGAGCCTTAGAATGGCTCCTGCTAGTAAGGACGCGTTTAAATTTACATTATTATTATTATTACTATTATTATAGTAGTCTGCACTGACCTCTAAGGCAATGAGCCACATAGACGAGTAGGCATGGATAGGGTGATTGAATCAGGGAGCCTAGGTAGTGTTATGGTTAGCACGCTATCTATGTAATGGCAAAGGTTTTGTGGGTTCGAACCCTGCTCTAGGCACAATATTTTCCATTGTTACCACCCATATGACATTATTATCAATATTATATCATCTGCCATCATCACCATCATCATGCTGACCTCCATGCAGGTGGACAGCATGCCGCGGCCGGGGTCAGCTGACAGACGCTTCTCAATTTGCTCCAGTTTATTCAGCAGCGCCATCTTCAGGTGGTCCTCTGCAATACAATCATCAACAGTAGTTTAAGTCGAGTGACGGTGTGTACGCGCAGCCTCTCCCTTGATAATACAGGGGTGAACTATATAACTAGGGGATGGTGATCGAATGGGGAGTTACATAAAACTTGTCGCTTTAGGTGATTTCCACCTTTTTGGTTTACTATTCTCACTTTGACATGTCTAACTCACCTCAAACTCCGAACCAGTGAAATTAATATGTATGCAACATGACTTGGGTTTACTAGTCTTGAACTATGCACCTATTTTGGGTAGGCAACATGGTTAATTCGCGCAGGAGGCAAAGAATGAACCCGCAGCACCTGACCTCCGCCCCGCCCACTACTCACTTCTCACCTGACACTTGACTGGGTAACTTCTCCCACCCACCCACCCTCTTTTATAGGGGTTAAGTGCTGATGCTGTTCATTGTTTTCTTGATATATATTCTTCTGTTGTACTTATCTCTGTTCTAATCCTACAGATTACCGGCCTCATCTGGTCGAGCACTCACCACTGCTTACTATGTCGGGAGCCAGCCTCCCTCGCCTGACGCACGACTGCCTGAGCTTGACTCAGACCGATCTTTAACGAGATCTCGCTTGCCTTTTCTCTGATTATATATGTTATTGATCAATTGATGCCTGATAAGTACTACTCATCTCTTATTCTTGATATGTCACGTACACATGACGTAATGTTCCTTAAGCTGACTTATGCAGATCTTTACCGAAATATCTATCTATTCGCTGATTACATGTTATTGATCATTTGTTTCCTGATAAGTACTTACTCATTATCCGCTTGTTTGATCTGTCACACATATGTGACGTAATTAATGATTATAATTGATGATTTATATAATTAATGATGATTATATAATAACCTTGTGATTCTAGTTCCTTGATTAAATGGTCTCGTTCTCAAATTGTCTTGTGTTACTTTGTCCGAGTGCTAGGCAATATGTAGGCAACATGTAGGCAATATGACTTGGGCTTACTATTCTCATTTTGACATGTCTAACTCAACTCAAATTCTGAACCAGTAAAATTAACATGTACACAATAAGACTTGGGCTTACTATTCTTGCTTTGACATGTCTACCTTACCTTGAACTACGAACCAGTGAAATTAACATATATGCAACATGACTTGGGTTTACTAGTCTTAAACTCTGCACCGGTGAAATTAACATGTAGGCAATATGATTTGGGCTTACTATTCTCATTTTGACATGTCTAACTCAACTCAAATTCCGAACCAGTAAAATTAACATGTACACAATAAGACTTGGGCTTACTATTCTTGCTTTGACATGTCTACCTTACCTTGAACTACGAACCAGTGAAATTAACATGTATGCAACATGACTTGGGTTTACTAGTCTTAAAACTCCCCACCAGTTAAATTAACACGTAGGCAATATGAATTGGGTTTACTATTCTCATTTTGACATGTCTAACTCACCTCAAACGCCGAACCAGTGAAATTAACACGTACGCAAACAAATTTGAGTTTACTATTCTTGCTTTGACATATGTAACTTACCTTGAACTCCGAACCAGTGAAATTGCCCCTCAGCCTTGACTGCTGTTTCGTGCTTAGCTTTATACTCAAAGACGCAAGAGTTTGAGATGACGTAACCCTCACAGGCCACCTGCAGCGTCACCAAGCCTGGGTGGTGAGCTGAGAAAAGGGGAAAGAACAATATGGGTAAGATTTTCCAAACTTGTTGAGCTGTCCATAATATACATAAATAAATGTTGCTGTATTTATTAGTGAAACATATTCATGGCAACAGGAGTGTAGCTATGTGTGTCTTATGTATCAGGGGTGAAAGTGGTCTCTGGCCAAAAATGTGGAAATCAAGCCGAGATTATTACACAAACGGCAAATTTCCGTGAAAACGTGGACCCATCCTGTGGATTTATAATGAAATTATTGTGAAAACATTTCAACAACAAATATCATAATCATGGCAAGATATGAGCAGTCTACTTCAAAGGTCTGTTTTAAACCGAACACTTGCTATATACTTCTAATAAAAAAATGTTTATTGGGCTGAAATATTAAAATCAGTATTTGTTTGGATAAAAATGAACAATTGTAGTTTTTTTGTCATTGGATTCGTTAAAATGTGTCTTTATTAGAAGGTAATAAATTCATATAAAACTTTATTTCCTGTCTTTGTATGACAAAAGGCAGCTAGGTAAAATGACAATAGAATCCTGCTGCCTTTAGAATTTCTCAAATCTGTTCAGATTTGCGACTTGCAGGGTCGGTACACATGTGAAGATATGGAATTCAAGGTTATTTCAAGGTTATTTCAAGGCTGTTTTTTTTTTAAATGGGAATTCAAGACTATTTTCATTTGGATTTCAGGGACAAAAAAACAACAATGGCAAATAGCAATTTCAGACTAATTTAGATCAGTGGGGACAGTTTAATGGAATTCAAGGCTTTTCAAGACTAATTACCCAAAATAAGTTAAATTCCAAGGCTTTTGAAGGCCTTGAAATGGGCAAATGAAGTTTCAAGACTTTTCAAGACTTTCCAGACCCCGTACAGACCCTGCACTTGTTTTAAAAAAAGGTCATGTAGGCTTGCTACATGACCCCACTGCCTAGTTGGTTGTTGATGTTTTATGTCCTGGCAACATCTAAGGTCATATCAGGATGGCCCCCACTGTCTACTTACGTGGACAGAAGCAGCGGAGCACGCCGCTCTGCACAAGTGTGGCCGGCACAGAGCTGGTGTCGAAGAGCACGGTGTAAGGGGAGGTGGTGGAGTACCACGGGCCGGTAACCAGCACTTTCACCCCGCCTTCCGAGTAGGACCATTCAGGACAGAAGTCGGTGATGTTAGCTATGCCGGCCCGGCTCTCCGCCTTGTTGTCCGACTGTTGGGCGGCGTTGTGACAGGTTGTGCAGCCAGTTGCTGTTGCGGAAGTTGTCGCCTCAGCAGTGGCCCGCCGCGTCGGAGAAGCCGCCTCATTCGCTGGTGTCGTCATATCAGTCACAATGGGATCACTGTCAAAGTCGGGCAGCACATCGAGAATGTCAAACGCGTCAAAATTGAAGTCAGTACTCTGTGGCGACACCATCGAGGACCGCATCGCTTCGATTGAATCTAGTGATGTGGTCGAGGTGTTGGCGATGCCCGAGTGGTGGTCGTCGAGGTGGCTGCTTCCGCCCCCGACATCACTGCCACCATCACCACGACCACCACTTCCGCCAGTAGGGGGCAGGTTGGCGGTCAGCGCTTTGTGGATGTCGTCCGGTGACATCACCAGGGCACTCGCTGCAGAGAAGCTGTGCATCTCGTTCTTCAGATTCAGCTCACTCACAATGTCTTCCATGGCAGTGGACTGGCTGTTGTGAAAGCCGGTGTGGTCCCGCTGTGTTCCGAGCTCCATGCCGGTCGTTGCATTTGTCTCCCCACTCTCCGGCTGCTGGCCACCTTCGGGTACCTCGTGCGTCATCAGCTGTAACCGCGATGTGCACTCTTCCATCGAGATGCTCGACTTGTCCTCGTCCACCTCCTGCTTCACCATTAGGCTGCCCTGCAGACCGCACATGGCATCATCAGGCGCCTTCAACCCGTCAGCGGACAGGGCGCAGAGCGAGCCGGCAACTGGGCATGTCGTCTCCGCAATCCTGCCATCACTGCGCAACACTGCATTCTGCTGAAGCTGTACCTGCTGATGATGATGACCTTGCACCAGACTCTGCGTGTGACCTTGACTTAAAGCGTGTAGATGATCTTGCCCCAAGCACTGTGTGTGCTGGTGCTGGTGCTGATGCTGGTGCTGATGCTGGTGCTGATGCTGGTGCCGGGGGGCCTGCCCCTGCGTGGCTAAGGTGACGCTGGCAGCCGCAGCGGAGGAAGCGGAGGAGGAGGAGTGCGCTCCGCTACCAGAAGTAACATGTGTGTTGTCAACGAGGTGCGTGGTGTGCAAGGCCGAAGCGGTTGTCGTCGTGCTGCTGACCATGCTGGCCGCTGCTGCAGAGTTGGCCACGTTGATGGAAATGGGCGCGTTCGACTGCGAGCTGAGTATGATTAGCCCATTGCTGCCCTGCAGCTGCGACAGGTTCAGGATGAGCGGCGTGTTGGCTCCAAGATGTCGGTGGTTGCCCGAGTTGATGATGAGGCTGGCACCGCCCGCCGCCATGACGGGGCGCGCCTGCGCAGGTGTCGTCGTTGCAGTGGTTACCTGAAGCGCCGCCTTCTTGGTCTGCATCAGGCTGACAACGCGGTTCGGGGCGGATGATGTGGCCGGGGTGCCGGAGATCGTCGCTGATGACGTTGTCTTGGGCGAGATGACACGCACCTTGTTTTTGCAGGTGAGCGACTGGCAGGTGCCACTTGTGTTGGCGCATGCGCACTCAGACCGATGCTGGCTCTCCATCAACTGAAGCACTATGGACTGCACCGTCTCCTCCGTCTGGGACGAGTAGCCCTGGTTGTTGGTGCCGTCACTGTAACCTGCGACTGGACAAATATACAGATGACAGGGATGAGACGAGAAAACAAAATAAAGCGGTAATCTGACTTCCATTGAATCTGACAATGCCAAGCATATGAGGGAAAATTACCTGTATGACCAAATGGGAGAAAAATCTGAAGAAAATCTGAAATTTCACATCCTCGAAATAAATCGGTACCTTAGTTTTCCCGCCTTAAATTATAAATATATTAAATTATATAGGTGATGGATTAAACTTCATTCCCCCTTTAAACAAAATAATAACATCGACATGATTAGTTCCAATTTTGATTTTGTATGGCATAACGTGTCATCCGCATATTATTTAGGCTGGAGGGGGGCCTCGTATGTATCAACCACCAATAGGCGGGTGGGCTCTGTGTCGCCTGCGCTATTCCAGCTGCCACCCCTCATGCTGCATGTTGGTAGCCAATCAGGCGAGAGTGACCTCAGATCGGAATTTTGACTTCAATTGGATTTGATGATTGAGTGATTGATTAGCTTGAATTATTACTGATTTGATGATTGAATGTTGATGTTTGAATTAATTGAATCGTTATTAATTGATGGAATTTTTTTTAATTGACGACTGATAATGGGATTGTCTCATGGATTTGAAGTTGATTTTGATTTGATTGGCTGATTGATTACCTGATAATTATTACTGATTTGATTGACTGATAATTTTTGAATTAATTGATTTTCGAATTAACTGATTTGATTGACTGATTGACTGTTGATGTTTGAATTAATTGAATTATTATTGATTGATGGATTTCTAAAAATTGACTACAGATAATGGGATTGTCTGATGGATTTGAACTGTTGATTTTGATTTGAGTGTCTGATTGATTACCTGATTGACTGATGGATTTGTTGAACTGATACCGGGTACCGACTTGTGGCAGTGTGTACTCATGGCAATTTTATAGTGCTGCCCCACTGGGAGACCAGGCCATGTGCACCATGACCCAAAATCCCACACATTCAAAATATCCTGATACTACGCTAACCAGTCCTTGTCCTCTCCTATTAATACCGAGCACCAAGCTCGGAAGCAACAAGTATCAATTTTGTAACTCATTGGTTTGACTCGACTGGGAATTGAACCCCTGATCCTCCACTCGGGAGGACTGCGCTCTACCTATTCGGCCACCAAGCCCGGTTATCCTATTAATGCCAAGTGCCAGGCTAGGTAGCGAAACAAACATTAATTTTATAAGGCATTGGTTTGACTCGACCGGGAACCAAACTCCCGGCCTTCCGCATGGGAAGCCTGCGCTCTACCGATTCATCCACCGCGTCCGGTCATCGTTAAAAATTGTAGTGACACACTTACACATTTTTCTCTCTCACAATTTCCATATATTGCACAAACATACCATTCTAGAACAGTGTAACCATTAACGGTTTTCCTCCCACTGCCCCTTAAAAACAAAAGAATCCATAAAACAAAATCATGAGCCCTGGAACTAATATGAGTTCACAATGAATCCACCATGAATTTGCTAGTGCAAACTGTCCTGTCTGCTGGTGTTCTGGGCAGGAAGCCTTCTTTGGCTCATAAAGTGCCCCCCTCTTCTCTTTAGCATAGGGTCTAATCTCTTCTTTTAAATGTTCAGTCTCAGCACTAACTGTCTCTGATATGATGGTAAACTGTTCCACTTGTCCACCACTCTTTGTGAAAAAAAAGAGTTTTCTTGTATGGAGCCTAGCTCTTTGTTTAAAAATATTGAGGATGACCTCTCGTCATAGGGTTAGGGTCATCCATTTTGAAAAAGTCCTACTTACACATGGGCCTGAGCTGCGAGACGAGGTCGTCACGTGACCAGTCCTTGCGCTCAGTGACATGCTGCAGGCTGGGCAGGCTAAGCTTGTTCTCATCCTGCAGGGGCACGTTCAGGTAGTGAACCAGCACCAGGTCGGGGTTCTGAGGGAGCGGGTATCAATCAACACAGGGATGAGAATAGACGTGTTTCCCGTGACGTCAGCATAGATAATTAGGTGTGCGCTTGCGAAACCTGGCTGCAAAACAACACCTGGTTGCACTGAGTGCAGCGATGAAAGCTGCTAGTTTAAAAAAAAAAAAAAGTGGACTTATGGATAGTTGTGTCTTAAATAGACTCATTATATTATCATGTTGTCTGAGTAACTCCATGTTTATGTTTTATTGTTTGGTATTTCTATTAATTTTGAATCAAATTGAAGTTGTGCACTGCGGGTATAGGCAAACTCTGTGACCGTGCGCAATCTTCGTACAGAAAAAGTGAAATATCTCTAAAACCGCACCACCTAGAAACAAACTGCTTGGCACACAAACAGATGTTTAAAGAACAGATTATATTAAATTATGTTTATTGTTCTGCATTTCTATTAATTTTTAATAAAATTTGAAGGTTTACGCTGCGTGTATCAGCAAACTCAATGGCCCTGTGCATTTGTTTTGCAACCAAAGCGCGTGCACATACACAATATTTGTAAACATTGAAAATATAGCAATTGCAACAACTTAAAGCTGCATAGTCCAATGAAACATCAAATTCTCAAAACCAAAGCAATTATCTAGATTTGATACTACATATCAAATTTAGATACTGGTGCACTTATTAAACATTTGTCGCCACATAGAAGGGAACACTGAGGCAATTTAATAGAACCTGTTATTACTGCAGAAACATATGGTGTCAGAGTTTTGGCATGTTTGCCCAAATTAATTTGACATGTTTGAACTTCAAATATCTCAAAAGTTAGCCATTTAAAATCAGTTACTTCAAATTAAAGTAAGGTAGATAATAGCGATCAATTTAATATAGTATTCTCAGAAAAATGACAGAAGCTCAAAACCATCGGACTATGCAACTTTAAAGTTACCTAGTCCTATGGCTTTGGATAACTATAAGCGGGTGATTGTTATATAATCTACCTTACTTTAGTTTGAAAGTTTGTTTTATTTAACGACGCCTCTAGAGCACATTAATTTTCATGATCTACCTTACTTTAGTTTGAAAGTTTGTTTTATTTAACGATGCCTCTAGAGCACATTAGTTTTCATGATCGGCTATTGGACGTCAAACATATGGTCATTCTGACATATTTCTTTGGAGGAAACCTACTGCCACCACATAGGCTAGCTACTCTTTCCGATAAGCAGCAAGGGGTCTTTTATATGCACTTTCACAGGTGGACACTCTACGTCCCGCTCCCTACCTTAGTTTGAGGTAACTTTTATTTTAAATCACTAGCTTTTGTTTGATTGTTTAACGAACTCACCACCCCCCCCCCCCCAGTACAAAAAGTAAACATCGGCTATTCGGGGTGACACAGTGGTAACATTCTGACAACAATGTGCTTGAGAAGCATGTTTGGGGGGAGGGGAATTAAATTGTGGGTGGGATTGACCTAAAGGAGAGCGAAGACACACCTGTAGGAGCCAGTAGCAGCGGCGATGGAAGGTAGGCAGGATGGCCGAGTGGACGTAACACCCATAGATGCACTCGACGCCCTGCACCTTGAGCTTCATGTGGTCCTCGCGCGTCGTCTTGCCGTCCTTGCGCTTCTTCCAGCAGTACCCGTCCTTCCGGTACCGCACCTTCTTCCGGTTGTACAGCAGCATAGACCCACTCGCCGGTCTGAAGACGGACAATTGTGACAGTATGGTTTGGTTTGGTTGTTGGGAGTCTTATGTCCTGGTAACATCTAAGGTATGTCACCCAGGTAAATGTACATAGTAGGATAAGATATCATATACAGGTTAAACAAAAATTCTGGAAAAAAACACCAAAACTAACATAGTGACTACTAACACCCGAAGCCGCAAAAGGCTGGCCCGAACAGGAACAGGTAAACCCTCCTGGGTGCGGGACCAGACCAAACCAGTATCACAACTGTCCAGCGTTGAAAACAAGCACCCTCGCGGGAGCTTATACATTATGGGCAGAATAAATACCTTGTCAATAAAAAAATAAAAAATTAAAAAGGGTCATATCAGGACGGGTACCGACAGGTGACAGTGCACACTCATGGTGACTTCTTTATAGTGCTGCCCCAAGGAGAGGGGAGACCAGACCGCCGACACCATGACCAGTCAGTCACATTATCCTGACACTGAGTCGGCGTGCTGGGTCTCAGTTTCAGTCCTTCCGGAGGGACCAGCGAAATTTCAGAATACACGTAGTGGAGTTTTTCATCGTAGGGACACCCAAGGTCATATCAGGAAGTGTACCGGCTTGCAATAGTATGGAATAATAGCGGCGTTAGAGTGTTGCCCCATTGGGATACAATGCCACTGGCATCATGACTAGATATTTCACCCACTCAACGTACATTATTCCAAAACTGCGTCAACCAGTCCTTGTGCTATCTATCCTAGTAATGCTGAGTGCCAGGAAAGATAGAAATGTTAATTTTGTGTACAAACAAAATATTTAAAATCATTTTCTGAAATGGGTTGAGTCGGCAGTAGGTTATCTCCCACACGAAGGAAATTGAGCAAGTTTTAACAATTAACAAAATATTACTTTCTCTTTTTTTCTCTCCAAATACCAAACTAAATCTCCTGCGCACGTACCTTGGTTTTACTTCCTTGCTCTGCCATTTCTGATGGTGCTCAAAGGCGATCAGGATCGCTGCTACTTCCTGTGAACAGACGAGACTTGTTATTACTTATTAGGTTTATTTCAGAGTTGCTTGATTATCTCTACAAATACAATATATCTAGTATAATGGTCGTTTCATGGTAAATGCGGCTAATATACTTTTCAGTATGTAATTAGACAACGACACAGCATATTAGTTTAAAGTTGGGTTTAATTTTTCAAGCACCAGCAGGCGAGTTTTTGATCAGCACAAAGTTCAATTCAAATAACAACAGGTTCAATCACAGTGAGGTCAAGAAGCTTTTAACCCTAGCCCTTAACAATGTCACGTAGGGATGGGCGGGTGACAATTTTTAGGCTAGTCAGTGTCCTCCTCGTGCCACCGTCGATGTGAGCTCTCAGCCACCGGTCCTGGCCTTATTTAGGCACAGAAGGCGATTAGTTCAGGAATTCGACCACAGATGGCAGATCGATATCATTAGTTACGTAATCAAGTTTCGTATTTTGAAAGTGACTATAGGCGGCGCTAGTGTACAAGGCATAACGTAGTGCGGCCAGTTCTCGATAGGTGGCAGCATAAGGCCTTATTAGTACTACGAGGCTATGGCTGTGTCCGAATGTCAAATTACCCGTGTTGCCGAGCATCAAGGACAATGGTCAAAAACAATTATGGAAAGAGTAGAGGAGGTATTTTCTTGATAGAACTGGGATTCTTACACTTTGGAGATATAGATATGAAAAATATTAAGGCCTAATGTGACATAGTAAAAAAAAAGCCAACATTTTCATTCCACAAATATTGTGTTTTAAAGGCATGAATTTGTGAAATGGAGAATTTGGACTTTTCTACAGCCTACTAGACCGTTATTTTGTAGAGAATATTACCTGTTAGTCAATGAAATAATAAAAGAAGACTGTTACTTGAAATAAATATTCGTTTTGCATTCATATATATTTTTTTAATATCTAATATTCCAGGGTGATTAAACTGGTTCTGGACGTAACTGTCGTGTCCCCTGCTTGTTAAATTAGGAAATATGTTATCCTGGGAATACCAGAGCTTCAGTAAAAAAAAACCTGTTGCTATTGTTGCATGTGTAAGGCTATTTTCAAGTACCATGTTTAGTAATATAACTTTTCTACAAAGCTTTATGAAATAAAATTGAAGTTGAAGTTCCATATTATTTTTGGTGTCCCCTTCTATTGTGTTACATCAACAACTCAAAATTGGGGGAAATATAATCATCCTATGCAGATATCTTTACATGCATTTCTATACTTAGGGGACCACAATGTAAAAATTAATTGTTTCATGCAATAAATTTGATAAATAATTAATTTGATTAATAAATCCACGCTTGGTAATTAATAAGTCCATACTTGGGGCTGGCTGCTTAATTAGTTCTTGTTTTTCTGAAAAAATGGTAACCTCAACTATACATATGGACAAGAGTTGGCTACTCAGTGAACAAATTAGGAAAATGCCCAATATTCATTTTTTACCCTCATGTCACACTTTGGCCCCATTTCCCATGAAACGACCCATATATATGTATACTAATAGAATAAATATATTAGTGTATACATATATGAGCTTGTCTCAAAAGGTGATAACTCTTTTTTTTTTGTCCATTGTAACGATTGACACAAAACAGCACAGAAACGGTTACACTGAAAACACAAGGACATTTGCTTCAAATCAATATGTATTCTATTGGAATTATGAAACACCATGTAAAAAACAAATCAGTTTATCCTGAGCAAATGCATAAGCAGATAGTATGTTGATCGTTACAATGGACAAAGTTTTGTCCCATATTGCTTAGCACCTTTTGAGACAGTCTC
Source organism: Branchipolynoe longqiensis (assembly GCA_030323885.1). Taxonomy (NCBI): domain Eukaryota; kingdom Metazoa; phylum Annelida; class Polychaeta; order Phyllodocida; family Polynoidae; genus Branchipolynoe; species Branchipolynoe longqiensis. The sequence continues at coordinate 38,656,115 of CM059200.1, forward strand.
ATATATGTGTGTATATATAGTATATGTGATGTATAAGCACTGGTATGCAGGCATTGCAGGTATTGCAATACCTCAGGGTCTTTGACGCCCCTGCCCTGCAGAGTTGTAAACCACTGCCTTGTGGTACAAGTTCTTGACAGAACCGAAGGCTAAGGGAGCAAACCCTAAACAGAAAACCATGTCACTGTGGCAGCATTAAGGGCGGTTGATGTATGCAACTCCCAACATCTCCCGACCAGCCACTGCAGGGACAAATAGTTTTGCGCCTGTCTGGACATGTTCATGCCGGTGTGAAACCTCTATTTGCTCCCAGAGAGAGTGCAGCTGGTAACTTGCAAAAGCCAGCAGCACTTCAACACTTTTGCAGGCAGCTTTCATGAAATGTACAACCGCACAAAACACCATAAATGGAGGGCGGCAGTCAAGTAATGAAAGCAGTCTTTGTCGCATCGCGACCGACAGCATGATGATGATGATAATGATGATAAGCATTATGCGACAACCACAAATCTACATTACTCCTAACAACCAACACACACAAGACACATGTAAATGTTATGGGAGGGGAGGGGGTGATGAAAATGGGAAATATTACACCCAGAGCAGGATTCGAACCCACACTTCTTGCCATTCCGGGGCTAGCATACTAACCATTAAACTATCTAGGCTCCCTGATGCAATCACCCTATTCACGCCCCCCTGTCAATGTGGCTCCTTGCCTGAGAGGTCAGTGCAGACTACTACAAACAGGTTAATATGATACCTCATTGGTGTTCCAGCGATGCCGCTCTAGGGGTAGGGTGGTCGCCTTGGTCACGGCCTCCAGCTGCTTAGGAAGAACTATCTCCTTCTCATCAGCCTCTGCAGAATAGAAATAGTAAATAAGAATAGTTAGAGTTAATTATGCTATGAAATGAACAATATATAGCATTCTAAATCAAATCTCAAACTCATTATAGCCAGAGGTAAGTCATGTAAACCAATGCTTTCTCTAAGTCATTATATTTTAAACAGGGATGAAAGTGGTCTTTGGTAAAAAAAAAAAAAGCGGAAACCTATGTCTACGGTAAAGTTACCTATATAAAACACGGCTATTCTACCATAGGCTTAGCACTGTCGGGGAATTGCGGACAATTTTGGGAAGTCAGGTTTCATACATATTGGTATACACTGATAGTGCTGTGGCATTTGAATAACATACGAGCATATGCTGATAGTGCTGCCACACGTATTAGTATACACTGATAGTGCTACTAGATTGCAGTACTAGTAGATTGCAAATACTGCAGAACAGAGCCCTGAAAATCTGCCTCAGAGTAGACAAGCTGCACCCCACCTATGACATACATAAAAGAACCAAAGTAAAATCACTAGAAAATAGGAGAATAACTCATTTGAAAACATTAGCATATAGCTATAGTCAAAACAATAAACTCCTAACAACACCACAAAGGGCTAGTAGAGCAAATAATGCGACTACTAAAGCAGACCAGAAGCCAAATAAAAGCTCATGAGAGAAGCACGCTGGAAATTGCTGCCAAGGTGTGGAATGCCCAAACAGTAAAGGAATGACAAATTCCTGACCTAAAAACATACAAAAAATATCTGTGCAAAATAAGGCTAGGAAACCCCCACTAAGCTGCACTGCAAGGGGGCATGTGATATGTCACGGCCCACCAGCGGGACGCCCAATGGAAGGTAACCATGCCAAAAGTAGCCAGATAGCACAGCACACAGCTACGTACAAGCCTATGATATGTAAATAGGAGTAGGCTAGTCTAGTAGTAAGAGTACAAAAAATAAAACACATAGAAAACCCAAAAAAATTAACATAGTCTACTAACCATACCAACCAACTATCTATCTGCTACTGAAATGCAGGCAATGAAATACCTCATCAGCAGCTACTGTGTGATAAGATAACATCAACACTACAGCTGGCCAGCATTGAAAACAAGCCTGAATACCCAGGCTTGTATGCTATGGACAGTATAAACCACCAGGCAATAAGGTTAGACAAAGCAGATTTGGGCTGAGTTCTTTATTAGTTCTCTGGCTGGGACTAATATGCCCTATTAAAAAGAAAAATGCGAGCGAAGTGACAGTGGTTTGAATCATTTCCACACCAAACATTTGGTGCCCCAATCGTGCGCATATAAAGGGGTGGGTGCGCGAATCCTGAATACACGCAAATAATCGTACAATGAATATGATATCAATATTGGAATTGCTCCGTTCCTTTATATTATTATAATACATTATAATACACATAAATACAGCCTCAATAAAAAGCTTCTTTTTTAAACCCCATTAAAAATCGCGGAAATCCTCGAAATCGCGGAGATCTTTCATGTATTTATAGTCAGAGCTAAGCAGTGTAGATCAAGGGTTGCCAATGCTGTCACTGTCATTTATTAAATTTAAAACTTATCTTATTTTACCCATTCCTGATATACCGCACAAAACGGAAGTTGCAGCTTAATGTTTATCATTCACAGCAGGTCTAACAACAGCTGAGTGCTCCAATGCCGGAACTGGTAGGATTGAATTCTCAAAGATTAATCTTATTTCTTAATGTAATTTCCTCCCCAATGACATGACTAAAGAGGCGAACATAAGACTATCATATCAGCATTCGAAATAAGAGATTGTCCGCTTGTCCAGGCCAAGTGAGAGTAGGCACGGACGAGCAGAATATGGCTTGAGCTTTTCCGTTGGACAAGTGACAATTCTGGGCTTAAAAACATGTATTTCATGATCTTGTTTGCTTAAAATGTAATTTACATTATGAAATTTGTTTTGTTGTTTTGATTTATTTGTGTAGCTTTATTCCTATAACCATGAAGATTAACTGAGATAATAAAGGTAAATACTGTGGACAAGTGAGAATTCAGACAGACACGTGAGTCACACTGGACAAGTGAACCATGTTGCTTATTTCTATCACTGACCATTACTGTCATCACCATCATCATCAATATTATGCAGTTAGTGGTGTGTATAAATCCCACACCCACACCCCCTGTGCTTCTCTGAATGACTGTGACCTAACCATTGCTCGCCAAGCTCCTCAGTATGACACGGCCACCTCCCTCTCCCCAGCGTCGCCCTTGTCGGCTGCATTCCATTCAGTTCCCGTGACGTCACTGTACTTCCGGTGCTGGCAACAGTGGCAGCTGCTTACGTCAAATTGCTTCGCCACCCAGTGCCCACCACACACTTAGCGACCAGACCCGTCGCATGCTACAGGGACCCGTCGCCTGTGACCAGACCCGTCGCCTGCTACAGGGACCCGTCGCCTGCTACAGGGACCCGTCGCCTGCGACCGGGACCATCTTCATGAATCCACATCTAGGAAGGCCATGTGGCTTAAAGTCAAATAGCGCAGCTTATTTAGCTCGCAAATGGGAGTAGTATAAGCCTGTATCAGGACGCCTACAGCGCCTTGTATTACCAGGGCACGTTTAAGGTAGACCTCCAAGTAGACTCCGAAACATCCTTTTGGCCTATTTGCATTCACGCTACGCCTGTGAGTCGTCTCCCTTTTTAGACTGGAGACAAAAAGCGCCTCGAAAATGGCCGCCGAATTCAGTAGTTTCAGCCAATCAGAGATCTTCTTTTCCATTGCAAATGGCTGCCCCCTGTGAGGGCCGCCATTTTCGAGGTGACCAACAGCTAAAATCACTCAGACTAGTGTGATGTCATGGAATTTCTCGGAGGCGCCTCGGAGGCATACCTTGAACGCGGCCCAGGTGGTCACCCGTCCAAGTACTGACGAGACTCAGCTATTACTTATCCACTAATGATTTAATAGCTCATACACCTTTATCAGGATGTCTATCGCTTCTTGTATTCCCAGGTGGTCACCAATCCAAGTACTGACGAGGCTCAACTATTACCTATACTTAATCACTATTGATTTAGTAGGCCAAAGGCCTGTATCAGGATGTCTACAGCACCTCGTATTCCCATGTCGTTACCTGTCCAAGTACTGACGAGGCTCAACTATTATTTATCCACTCCTGATTTGGTAATCTACAAGCCTGTATCAGAATGTCTATGGCATCTTGCATTCTCAGGTAGTCATCCATCCAAGTACTGACGAGGCTCAACTATTACTTATCCACTCCTGATTTGGTAATCTGCAAGCCTGTATCAGAATGTCTGGCATCTTGCATTCTCAGGTAGTCATCCATCCAAGTACTGACGAGGCTCAACTATTACTTATCCACTCCTGATTTGGTAAGCTACAAGTTGTTTGTATACGGCACCTCGTATTCCCAGGTAGTCATCAAGTACTGACCAGGCTCAACATTAACAATCATAGCCTGTGTGTGCTGTAAAGCCGTGCCACCATCACCAGTCCCCCCCCCCCCCCCCCCCCCCACACACACACACAATTCCATCATTTTGTGCACCAAATCCCATCCCCCCTCATCCGCCAACTAACTCCCACCGCCCTATGTCAGAAGGCGAGAGAATTAGTTTCCATACTAGATCTGAAAAACAGATTAATTCCATTGTGCGTATTGGGGTGGGGATTTCTTGAGATTGATAAACAGCAGACGACATTTTGTCAGAGCAGACGATATATTAGAAATTGGTGATGATTGGGTTAAATCTATGCGGTTGGTTTGTTATTGGAATTTTACATCCTGGAAACATCTAAGGACATATTAGAATGGGTACCGACTTGTGACAGTGTACACTCCTGATGATTGTATAGGGCTGCCCAACTGGTAAACCAGGCCACCAGCATCATGACCCGATACCCCACTCGGTCACATTATCCTGACACTGAGCCAAACCAGTCCTTGCTCTATCCTAATAATACCGAGGATCTGGCTAGGAAGCGACAAGAATACATTTTTAAGTCATTGGTTTGACTCGACCAGGGTTCGAACCCGTGGGTTCTAATCCAACGATCTACCAAAGCGGGAGACGGAGGCTCAACTCATTCCGCCATCCCGTCAGGTAAATCTATGTGCGAGTCTGTGTGTGTGTGTGTGTGTGTGTGTGTGTGTGTGTGTGTGTGTGTAGGTGTATGAGTGTGTGTAAGTGTGTTCTGTGTGTGGCGCTCAGAGATTGGTAGATGGTGCCAGAAGGCCTTGTTACCATTCAACCTCCCCCAACACACACACAAACACACACACACACGCGCACACACACACACACTTGTGTGTGACTTGTAGGCACGCAGCTATTACCATCGGGTATTGGTCACGTGATCGGCAAATCTCATGCCCACTGAGCAGTAGCATTCGACTAGAAAGCTTACAACTTGCGGTAATGTGTAGATCGCATGGGGAGCAATCAAAGTCATCCCTAAATCCAGCGTTCATTTCTAATTTAGATTACAGGCTCGGGGCAGGTCACGGGTTCGAATCCTGACCGAGTCAAAGCAGGGACTTGCAACATTGATACCTGTGTCACTACCCGGTCGGGCACTCGGCATTGCTAGGACAGGACAATGATTGGTGGGTTTACTGTTCGGATAATGTGACTGAGTGGGATATCGTGTCATGGTGAAGACGGTAAGGTATTTCTGTGGGGGCAGCATTATAAATTCACCATGAGGCTGCACTGTCTCAAGTCGATACCCCTTCTGGATATGACCTTAGATGTTCATCATCATGCTGTCCGTCGCGATGCGACAAAGACTGCTTTCATTACTTGACTGCCGCTCTCCACATTTCATGAAAGCTGCCTGCAAAAGTGTTGAAGTGCTGCTGGGTTTTGCAAGTTACCAGCGGCACTCTCTCGGGGAGCAAATAGAGGTTTCACACCGGCAAGAACATGTCAAGACAGGCGCAAAACTATTTGTCCCTGCAGTGGCTGGTCGGGAGATGTTGGGAGTTCCATACCTCAACCACCCTTAATGCTGCCACAGTGACATGGTTTTCTGTTTAGGGTTTGCTCCCTTAGCCTTCGGTTCTGTCAAGGACCTGTACCACAAGGCAGTGGTTTACAACTCTGCAGGGCAGGGGTGTCAAAACTCCCTGAGGTATTGCTATACCTGCAATACCTGCATACCTAGATGTTACTGTGTTCTAAAGTCTCAATCTGACCCACACCCACACCCACACCCACACTCACACTCACTCAAACTAGACACTTGTGAAGAGCTTACAGAAATCACTTTGTTCATATCGCAAGTTGAATGCCATCTATTTATAGCACCCGACGTTGCTTGGTCATATAATAAATTGAAAGTTACCAGACGCATTTGGCTGAATTAGTTGAGCACCCATTTCAAATGTGGCAGGTCGTGGGATTCGGACCCTGGCTGAGTCAAACCACCGACTGATAAAAATTATACTTTTCTCTCTCTACCTAGCCTGGTGCTTGGTGTTACTAGAATAGGGCGAGAAGCAATGGAATGAGGAAGAATTGTCGGTGATTGAAATTTCACCTGCTTAATGAACAATTGCAACAATAGCAATGTAACAATAACAAATGGAAAAGAAAAACTGAAAAGCGAACAAAACAAAAAAAGATTACCTGAAGCTTTACCTGAAGCTATGGAAGTGGAGCCTGGGTCCATGGTTACGGAGAGTTACACGGCCCAGGACTCTCTGACACTGCAGTCTGCAAAACAGGCAAAGGACAAGCAGTTAGTGCGCATGTTCTCACTTAAATTTGTTACCATTATCACACGGCTCTTGTCATGACTTTATAGTGCTGCCCCACTAGGAGACCAGGCTGCCAGCACCATGACCCAATATCTCACACGGTCACATTATCCTGATACTGTGCTAACCAGTCCTTGTCCTATCCTATTAATGGCGAGCGCCAGGCTAGGTAACGACAAGTATCAATTTGATAAATCATTGATTTGACTCGGCTGGGATCCGAACTCCTGACCTTCCACACAAGATCACTTAAAAAGTGATCCATATTGCTTCCTAGCCAGGAGCTCGGCATTATTAGGATAGGACAAGGACTGGTTGGCTCAGTGTCAGGATAATGTGCCTAAGTGAGATATCAGATCATGGTGCTGGCATCCTGGTCTCCCAGCGGGGCAGCATTATAAAGTCGCCATGAGCGTGCACTGTCACAAGTCGGTGTCCGTCCTGATATGACCGCAGATGTTGCCAGGACGTAAATCTCCAACAACCAACCAAATCCACACGGGAAGCCAGCGCTTTACCGATTCGGCCACCATGAGGAAGGAAGACGGGTGTGTGGGTGTGGGTGTGGGGGGGGGGGGGGGGGGGGGCAAGTATCAATTTCATAAGTCATCGGTTTCACTTGGCTGGGATTGGAACTCCAGACCTTCCGCACAGGAAGACTGCTGTCTCCCGATTCGGCCGTGGACATGTATATTAGACTGTGCAAAGACCACTTGAGGCTGCGCATTCCAGAAGAGAAGAAATCAGCATGGCACAAACTAATTTAAGAGTAGAGGGGGTGGGGGTTGGGGGGGGGGGGGGAGTAATAGGGCATGCGGAAATGCTGATTTGTCCATAAATGAGCTCAGTCAGGGCTCACTGTTAATTATCAAATGGACAATTCCCAAACCACCAGCATCCTCCCATTTCATTTCCCCCTGCGATACCTGTACTCCGTGTGTGTGGCATTGTGTGTGTGTGGCATTGTGTGTGTGTGGCATTGTGTGTGTGGCATTGTGTGTGTGTGGCATTGTGTGTGTGTGTGCGTGTGTGTGTGTGTGTGTCTGTCTGTCTGTGTGTGGCACTGTGTGTGTGTGCTTCTGGTGAGCGCAGAAGTGAGATGACCTTACAAAGACAGTCTCATCCAGTCATAGAGTGTGTATTTGGCTTCCCAGCCGAAAACGCACCTTCATTTTCAGCACCAATGACGGCTAGTCGGTAAAATGGCAGATTTCCACGTGGAAGGTCGTAGGTTCACTCCCCGATAGAGTATAACCAAAGACAAATTGGCAATTGTCCATGAGTGAGGTTGGTTGGTTGTTGGAGTTTTACGTCCTGGCAACATCTAAGGTCCTATCAGGATGGGTACCGACTTGTGACAGTGCATACTCCTGGCAAATTTATAGTACTGCCCCACTGGGAAAGACCAGGCCGACAGCACCATGGCCTGACATCCCACTCAATCACATTATCCTGACACTGAGCTAACCAGTCCTTGCCCTATCCTAATAATCCTTAGTGCCTGGCTAGGAAGCAACAAGTATCAGTTTTATAAGTCATTGGTTTGACTTGATCGGGAATTGAACTCTCGACCTTTCACACGGGAGGCCTGCACTCTCCTGATTCGGCCACTACATCCGGTGCGGCACGGAAGGTTGTAGGTTCAATCTTCGATATAGTCTAACCAATTGTCACTACCACGCCTGAGACAAGACATCAGTGTCTGAGTGAGTGAGTGAGTGAGTGAGTGAGTGAGTGAGTGAGTGCGTGAGTGAGTGAGTGAGTGAGACAGAGTGTACATTGAGTGAGTGATGGTTTATATCCTAACACCATCTGAGGTCATATCAGAACGGGTATGATAGTGCTTGTGCTCATAGTGGCTCCACTGAGGTCCCACCACCCTGTTGTATCAATGATACAATACCACCACCCTTAAGACATCATTAAGACACCACTGAGATACCACCACCCTGTTGTATCAACGATACAATACCACCACCCTTCCAACACCCTTAAGACACCACTGATATACCATCACGCTGTTGTATCAATGATACAATACCACCACCCTTACAACACCCTTAAGACACCACTGATATACCATCACCCTGTTGTATCAACGATACAATACAACCACCATGTCAACGCCATTATAAAATAACAGCGTTGACACCATGTTATGACACCACTGAGGTACATGGGTGAAGGGCAGGGAAGGACATCAGGTACAATGGGTGGATGGCAGGGCAGAAGGTACATAAATTAGTGGGGCAGTGGAGGGCTGCGTGTGTGTAAAGGGTTTAAAGGATGAGTGGGAGTGGAGACGTTGATGGCACTGAACTAATATGGACCTTGTGTTAGATCAGCGAAAATCAATAACCTATCAGGCCGCACTTTAGCATTCCGATAATAGCATTGTCGAACAGGAAATAAACGGAGCAGCCAAACAGGGAGGAGCTATACCTGTGTACTGATATAGCACTGAGATAGTTGAGACATAGTGAGATAGTGAGAAATTGAGACACTTCAGAGGCGTAATGTAGGTGAAGATCTCAACACTTCAGTGAAGTGTGGAATATATCAAACAATTTGCTTGTTGGGGGTCTTACATCCTGGCAACATCTAAGGTCGTATTAGGATGGGCACCGACTTGTGACAGTGCACACTCATGGCGACTTTATAGTACTGCCCCATTAGAAGACCAGGCCACCAGCACCATGATCCAATTTCTCCCTAATGCCTCGGTCACAAATACACTACGGCGTGCTTGTGGCGACCGTAAGTCGCCGCATCGGCCAGACCGTACGGCAACCGCACGGTGAGTTATGGTGACCGTATGGTTTTTTGCTTGCCGCAAGGTGCTGCGCTTTTTTAAAGTCGGAGTTATCTTAACTTCGAAAAATTGCAACGCCGCAGGCAGCAATCCTGGCAATCCAGACTCTACAACACCGAACGATCACCTTTGTTGACATCAATGAAAAGGTTGTAAAATGAATATCAATATGGTACAAAATTCATGTTTGTGTGATCAATATTCAGAAAGTTATGACTTTTTTTGTGTATTAAATATGTGTATAAATTCAACACGAACTGTAGGATTTGTGAATAGATAAACTGCAGGCCGCAACACCATAACATTTGCATAAACCGCAAGACACACCACAGCACCGTATGGCGCCTGCAGCATTTGTGACCTAGGCATTAGTCATATTATCCTGATACTGAGCTAACAAGTGCTTGCCCTATCCTAGTAAAGCTCAGTGCCAGGCTAGGTAGTGACAAGTATTAATTTCGCAAGACATTGGCTTGACTCGGCCAGAATTCAAACTCCTGATATTCTACACAGGAAGCCTGTGCTCTACCGATTCGGCAACTGTGAGCGGGCTGTGTGTGTGTGTGTGTGTGTATGTGTATGTATGTGTATATGTATGTATGTATGTGTTTGTATGTATGTATGTATACATATGTATGTATGTACGTATGTATGTATGTATGTATGTATGTATGTATGTATGTATGTATGTATGTATGTATGTATGTATGTATGTATGTATGTATGTATGTATGTATGTATGTATGTATGTATAATATGCTCAGATTAATTAACTAATTAAATACAAAATAGGTGGCTTAATAAAAACCTGCATATCGATCATGACCATTTTTTCCATAAATAAAATACAGTATATAGGACCAAATAAAACTCCAAGTATTGCATTAATGTTGGGAGCCAACTGTCTATACAAATTGGTATAATCTGATGAAAGGATCAAATTTCCTAAAAAAAAAAAAAAAACACTTACCTAGACTTGATCCTACATACGCAACTTAGATACCAGTACACTCGTTAAACATTGCAGTTGGATGCTCATGTGCTGTGCTGCTACGTCAAAAACAACGAGTAACATTTTTTCAAATTTCAGTGCACCCGAAAAATTCATTTTGCATGTCTTCACTTCAAATAATGCCAAAGTTAACACTTTGAAATAAAGGTTACTTCAATCTAAAGTAAAATAGGTCAGAATGATCAGCCTAATATAATTGCGATAGTCCATGGTCTTTCACACTGCCATACACTCACGGAAGAACGCCAAGATTGAGTAATAGTACGCTTCCACTGGTTTATTACAAAACCTATCCGCTCTCCGCGGCATCAACAGTCCACTGACCCGCCCCCTCACTCGCTTGGTCCCACATCGGCTCTATAGGTGGGTGGGGTGTGTCCTAGCCACACACAGTAGAGGGCAGCCTAGTCGGGACCCTGCCCGGTGGCTAGTGTGCCGCCACCTAGCGCAGTTCAATTTAACTGTGTAGGTGTGTGGCGTAGTGTCTGCCGTCACAGCATGGTAGTGGAGCACATGTACAGACTACTACATACTGAAGCTAAGAATAGCCCATGATATGGCAGAAACTGAAACCCATAGGATTATGCAACTTCCACTAAGTATCCACGACTGTATAGGCTACTATAGAAGACATAAGGAGCCGCATTCACTTTAAGTCGCGTCTTTCCACAATACATCTTCAGGGCATGCGTAATATATGAATATAGGTCAATAGAGTGCACATAGATGCTGATTTACCCATATATGGGCACTATGAAGCCACGCGAGGCCCAATTTTATTTAATCAGTTTCCAACAGTGAAGTTGCCTAACTCCCACTCAATGATCCCTAATCAGTCTACTACTTAACAACTTTCTATCTCAGGGGGGAAAGAAAGAGTTGATGGAAGCATTCGACCGTAACCGATCAATCTTAGAAGATGGGGAGACTTTTTACAACTGAATTAAGGGAGGGTGTGGCTTTTCAACCAGAGAACTAACCATAACCTCATTTCAATACAGCATGCACCTGGGGCCATATGCACCAATCGGAGTTAGGGCCTTAACCGCGGCTAGGCTAGATCCACACGGCTAACGGTGGAAAATCTGTATGCATCAATCGGTGCCAGCGCTAACCGTGGACCGTAGCCTAGGCTAAGCTACCCCAGTTTCAAATCGGGTTTAACTGCTAGCTGGGGCGGTTAGTGTGCGTGTATGGATGTCAATCTATTCAATGCGATCATATTTAACACATTTACATACTCAATAAGTGAAATTTATTCAAATTAACCCTAAAATCGAACCGTTATTAACGCTCCAGCCGCATTGGCGGCTTTATTCATAGTGTCAAATCGACGAATGTAAAGTAAACAAATCGCCGCCGCCGCGTCGACGGCGATATCCATACTGTCCAACGAAAACTAAAAATGGCCACCGTCGCCGCATCGGCGGCAATATATTACACCCAAATCTATTCAATGCTGTCATATTTAACAGAATTACATACTGTACAAGTGATATTTTAGCAAATTAACCGTAAAAATGAACCAAAAGTAACACGGCCGCTACAACGGTGGCGATATTAATATTGTCAACTGGAGGGAATTCCCAAATCTATAAATAAACTCACGGTTAGCTATCCGTGGCGGCTAAAACATTGGTGCATACCGATTCACACATTTCTCCAACCCCCCGCTACCCTGAGGTAGCTAACCGCGGCTCGTGCATACGGCCCCTGGTTGGTTGGTTGGTTGGTTGGTTGGTTGGTTTTACGTCCTGGCAAAATCCAAGGTCATACCAGGACGGATACCGACTTGTGACAGTGCGCACTGATGATGACGTTATAGTGTTGCTCCACTGGGAAATCAGGCCGCTGGCACCATGACACAATATCCCACTCAGTCACATTATCCTGACACTGCCTGTCCTATCCTATTAATGCCGAGCGCCAGGCTAGGAAGTGACAAGTATCAATTTGATAAGTCATGAGTTTGACTCGACCGGGAACCGAACTCCCGATCTCCCGTACGCGAGGCCTGCATTCTACCGATTCGGCCACTGCGCCTGGTGGATGACCATGGTGATCCACCTGGCGGTAAGAACCTTCAACTACTAAAGCGCACAGATGTAATTGGCCATCAGCAAAAAAAACACCGTTGAAAGTTAGGCCGGCGGTTTTGGGTACTGGGTGTGAGCCCCAATGGGGGCCCAGGGAGTAGAGCCCCCAGAAGCTCGTGTAATTTAAGCATTTTAATGGCCTTAAAAGTAGATATTATAAGTAGGAAAATATTCATTTCCCCATTCTTCCTAATAATAATAATGACCAATTTCATTGTTAAAAAATCGGAAATCCGCGGATCCTCGGAAAGGTCACATCCCTGATATATGCATTATATGTATGGACTATTATTTCAGATTATTCAAAAGGGGGTTTCTTCATAAGTTTTTTTCCAGCTATTTGTTTTTTCCTAACTGTATGGCACTATTTACATTGGAATAAATATTACAATTGGATCAAATTTGACAATCTGTATGATTTTGAATCCTGCCCCCCACCATAGTCACCCACCCTTAGCATAATGTTAGTTCCAAGGTAACTAACTCATTAGTGATGTCACCACCTGTAAAATGTCAAACCTCTGGATGGCAGTTCCATGCCGGCCTCCTCTGGGCATAAGTGGAAAGGGACTGCGCGCGCGCACAGCAAATCCAAGGTAAACTGGGGGAAAGCAATCGACAATGCGAGGCAATCTGGTCCAAACAAGGAATCCATCTGTGAGCAGCTTCTGAAACACACCGGAACCGGAACATCCGGCAGTCTTGAACCAAGCGTCTGTCCTTTATTAACACAGGGATGGCACTCAATCTCCAAGCAGAAGGGCTTAGTACTATCAATGGGGGGGGAAATAAATAACAGGCCTTGTGTTTGGAGAGTGTGTGTGCACCCAGGGGTTTGAGATGGGGGGGTGGAGGGGGGGGGGGCGTGGCGGAATTGTGATATACAAATGGAGTAATGGAGGTGGGGGGATGGAAGAAATAGGGCCATTGGATGTGTAGGAAGTGGAATATGTAGACTGGGGTAGGGTGGGGTAGGGTACGGTGGGTTAGGGTAGGGATGGGGAGGGAAGGGAGGGGAAGGGAAGGAAGGGAATGGAGGGAAGGGAAAGAAGTGGGGTAGAAAGGGAGGAAGGGAGGAAGGAAGGGAGGAAGGGAGGAAGGAAGGAAGGAAGGAAGGAAGGAAGGAAGGAAGGAAGGAAGGAAGGAAGGAAAAAGGGAGTGGAAGAGAAGAGAGATGGGAGGAAATGGCAAGGGCATGGAGTGGACTGGAAGCAGAAGGAAGGAGAGAGATAAGAGGGTGTGGAAAAGGAACGAGGAAAGGAGAAAGAGGAAGAGACGCTCGAGTAGAGCGGTGTAGAGAAGCAAAAAGGAGAGGATAGAAGAAGAAAATCGAATAGAAGAAAATAAAAGAGAAGGGAAGGGCAAGGAGGGAAGGGGAGGGGGGTGGAAGGGAAGGGGAGAGAAGGGAAGGGAAAGGACGGGAAGGGAAGCGAAGGGGAGAAGGGAAGAGAGGAGAGGAGAGGAGAGGAGAGGAGAGGAGAGGAGAGGAGAGGAGAGGAGAGGAGAGGAGAGGAGAGGAGGCGAGGGAAGCGAAGGGGAGGGAAAGGAAGAGAAGAAACCCGAAGAGAACAGAAGAGAACACAAAAGAGATCGGGATAGGACTGGTGAACTGGTACCTTAAGACTTTTAGAGGTAGGTGATGTGATACCAGCACAGAGTAGTACAAATATTGAATAGTACCTCTTAGTAGCAATGAGTGCGCAGAACTGATATTTGTCAGATTAGAAGATGGTGAGGGACTACAAGTACAACAAAAACAGACAACACAGGGAGGTTAAGCAGGCCAGCATTTGTCATAAAAGCAACTCTAGCAGCGCGGGCACTGGTGTGCTTACTGAAGGTGTTTAGTTTTTAGGTGTGGTATTAATTTTTTTTTTTAAATTATTACAGATTTTGCAATAGTTGTGTTTTAAATTGAAGGCAATAATAGTAATGGTTTAATGTCATGTCAGCAATAAAGGCCATGGTCATTGTGGGGAAAATGCTTTAGTTATGCTTCATTAAAATAATAGAACAGAAGAGAACAGAAAAGAAAAGAAAAGAAAGAAAAGGGGAAGTGTCATATAAAGGTTAACCCTTTAACTCTAAGTTTAAAATCAAATTTACTTCAAATTAAAGTAATGTAGATGATAACGATCAGTTGTAATATATTTATCTAAACAATACAGGCCAACAGTCCAAAACTATCGGATTATGCAAATTTATCATTGTGTGTGTGTGTGTGTGTGTGTGTGTGTGTGTGTGTGTGTGTGTGTGTGTGTGTGTGTGTGTGTGTGTGTGCGTGCGTGGATGGTGTGCTGTGATGGTTGGTTGGTCGTAGGAGTTTTACGTCCTAGCAACATTTAAGGTCATATCAGGATGGGTCTGACTTGTGACAGGGTACACTCATGGTGACTTTACTTGGAGATCGGGCCGCCAGCACCATGACCTGATATCTCACTCAGTCACATTATCCTGACACAGCCAACCAGTCTTTGCCCTATCCTAATAATGACGAGCGCCAGGCTACGAAGCGACAAGTATCAATTTTTAAAGTCATTGGGCTGACTCGACCATGGTGGTGGTGGTGGTGTTTGTGTCTGCTGTGTTGTGTTATTGGTGGTGGTCTGTTGTTGGTGGTGTGTGCGTGCGTGTGAATCTAAGTCAGTATCCGTGCGTGCGTGCGTGTGTGTGCGTGTGTGTTGGCATGCGCTGCGTGCGTCGGTGTCCGTACGCGTGCGTGTGATCTAATGGATACCAGCGGGTGGTGATGGGAGAGGCGATTTGTCCCAGAACTGATGACGCAGCACAAATCATAGCGGAGGGCGGGCGCATCTATTAATAGCCTACTAGAACACCCGCCCACCCGCCCTCCTACCGGTCCCTCTCGCCCCCACCCAATCACCCTCCAACCGCCTCAAATGAACGCCACCCAGGTTAACAGGCACGGCACGAATATTTGCGCTACAATCCGCCCATATTCAGCTATTGCTTTGCTGTTCCGACACACCGGACGTGGTGCCTGAATCGGTAGAGCGCATGCTTCCCGCGCGGAAGGTTGGCAGTTTGAATGTTTCGGGGGAGTCAAAGCAATTACTTGCAAAATTGATTTTTGCCACTGCCTAGCCTGGCGCTCGGCATTATTAGGATAGGGCAAGGACTGGTTGGCTTGGTGTCAGGATAATATGACTGAGTGGGATATCGGCTCATGGTGCTGGCGGCCAGGTCTCCGAGTGGAGCAGTACAATAAAGTCACCATGAGTGCGCACTGTCATAAGTTGGTACCAGTCCTGATATGACGTTAGATGTTGCCAGGATGTAAAACCCCAGCCAACATATTTTCTGACAATCATATATCGGTAGTGCATCTGCAACAAAAAGTATCATTTGCCCCCCACTTTATTAGCAGAATAAAAGGTGAAAATAACACTATCAGTATCATTATGTAGGGATGGAAGTGGTCTCCAGCACAAAACGTGGAAAAGAAGCCAAGATTATTACACCGATGGCGAATTTCCGCGAAAGTGTGGATCTTCTCCCATAGATTTAGCACAGTCAGGGAATCATGGGGAAAATGCCGGAAGTCAGGTTTCAACTGTCCTTGTTGTGATTATATTATCGCCCATACCTAACTTGTTGTTGTTTGGATTTCATGTTCTAACTACATCTAAGGTGATATAACAATGGATTTGAACTAGCAACCTATTGTCATATTCCTTGGGATCACATTAATCGGTAAATATAACAAAAATCGTGGAAATCCACAAAACCGCGGAGTACTGCACTCCGTATAAATAACTGCAATTAGATCAGGGCCGCGTTCAGGGTCCGTCTCGGAGGCGCCTCGGCGACGTCTCCGCGATGCTTTTTGGTCTATTTGCGTTCAGGGTCCGTCTCGGCGACGCCTCCCTTTTCAGGCAGGAGACAAACAGCGCCTCGAAAATGGCCGCCGCCTGCAGTGGTTTCATCCAATCAGAGCGCAGCATTTCGAGCCAACAGCTAAACCCGTTCAGACTAGCCTGACGTCACGGGCGCCTCCGAGGCGCCTCCGAGACGGACCCTGAACACGGCCTTGGTGTCCTGGTTCCCCCGCCCGGCCTTTTTCATAGAGCTGGTTTGTGACAATATCGCAAACACCTTTCCATTAAATGTTACCAAGATGTATCCTTACAGATATATTTTGGAGGACTGGGTTACTTTTTAAAGCCTGGACTACATTGCAAGATGATTATTGTGATTAATTGTTCAAAGTATTCTTTTTTTTTCACTGACACAGCAACATTTCATGGCAATTTCAGCGTTAATTAAGCACATAAAACCAGCCAATCAAATACTACAAAGATGGCCTTTAAAGAAAGAACCACCGAATGGGCGGGATGATCAAATCAAGTGAGCAGGGCGTCATCTGCCCGTTTTAGGGGTCGTGGGTTCAATCCCAGCCTGAGTCAGACCGTGTGGGATACCACTAGCACACTGGTATAATTTATATACCCCAGTGGGGACAGCGCTATAAGTCACTAATCGCTACCCGTTCTGATTTCACCGCCGGTGTTGCTAGGACATAAAACCCCACTCACCGCTAAAAACCAATTAGGCAGCTGCACCTGAACAGTCCTGTGGAGCGAAACGCCAGGCTTCTGGTAAGCGCAGAAGTGACATGACCTTACAAAGACAGTGTCATCCAGTCATAGAGTGTGTATTTGGCTTCCCAGCTGAAAACGCGCCTTCATTTTCAGCCCCACTGACGGCTAGTCGGTAAAATGGCAGATTTACGCGTGGAAGGTCAGAGGTTCACTCCCCGATAGAGTCTAACCATGCTATGGACAGAATAAATACAGCCTCAATATATATAAAAAAAAAATATTTAAAAAAAAAAGACAAATTGGCAATTGTCAATGAGTGAGGTTGGTTGGTTGTTGGAGTTTTATGTCCTGGCAACATCTAAGGTCATATCAGGATGGGTACCGACTTGTGACAGTGCATACTCCTGGCGACTTTATAGTACTACCCCACTGGGAAAGACCAGGCTGACAGCTCCATGGCCTGACATCCCACTCAATCACATTATCCTGACACTGAGCTAACCAGTCCATACCCTATCCTAATAATCCTTAGTGCCTGGCTAGGAAGCAACAAGTATCAGTTTTATAAGTCATTGGTTTGACTCGATCGGGAATTGAACTCTCGACCTTTCGCGTGGGAGGCCTGCGCTCTACTGATTAGGCCACCACATCCGGTGCGGTGCGGAAGGTCGTAGGTTCAATCCTCAATATAGTCTAACCAAAGACAAATGGACAATTGTCACTACCACGCCTGGGCCGAGACATCAGTGTCTGAGTGAGTGAGTGAGTGAGTGAGTGAGTGAGTGAGTGAGTGAGTGAGTAGTGAGTGAGTGAGTGCATATTCATGCCGAGACGGGGGACGTCAGTAGGATAATGTATCACCATGCCAGCACCACAGTTTCTCAGTGTGAGGACCCATTTGCAGTTTGCACCATTTTCTCTTCCAACCAGTGGTCCACAACTGGTTCATCAAACGTTGTGGTATGTGCTGTCCTGTCTGTGGGAAAGTACATATAAAATACCCCTTGCTGCTTATCGAATTAGAGTAGCAAATGTGGCGACAGCGGGTTTCCTGCAAAGAAATATGTCAGAATGACCATATATTTGACGTCCAATACCCGATGATAAAAATTAATGCGCTCTAGAGGTGTCGTTAAATAAAACAACATTTTTAGTTTCTCACTTTGGCAGCACTATAATGCCACTAGAAGTATGCAGTGTCATAAGTCTTTACATTTCCTGATATGATCCCCCCAGGTAGGACTTACAAACTTCAATTACTGAAGCTATACAGACGTTGTGAATGGATAGCGATCTAGTTCGTCTCGCCATTCCAAATCATGCGATTATTCTTTCACTTATAAGGGCTGACTGAAAAAGTAAATACCATATACATATATATAATAAATACCACATATATGGTATTTATTATGTGTGCTGTGTGTATTCAATATATACATATCGCGCGGAACGTGGGAACGAAGTCAATCAATAATTTACCTGCTGCGTGAGATGGTGCCGTGTGTGTGTGTGTGTGTGTGTGTGTGTGTGTGTGTGTGTGTGTGTGTGTGTGTGTGTGTGTGTGTGTGTGTGTGTGTGTGTGAGTGTGTGTGTGTGTGTGGATGTGTGTGTGTGTGTGTGTGTGTGTGTGTGTGTGTGTGTGTGTGTGTGTGTGTGTGTGTGTGTAATCCATCAACAAAGCTACTATTACACACCCTAGGGACCATAAGGTAAACATTGTAGATTCGGGGTAGTGAACACTCTCTGAGCGTGTTATCCAAAATTACCATGTAAGGTCATGTCTGTCATGTTGCTACACGTGTTAACGATAGTCATAGAACATTCCCTTAAGGCTCAGTCACACCATACCGGATTGCGGTACCGGATAGAAAACGGACACTGTCCAGTGAAATACGTCAATGTCCGATTTATATATGGTAGGCGTCCGGCGTTTCCGTTCTCTGTCCGGTGGGAAGTTTTGAACAGGCACAAAACTTGTACCAGACACCGCTGGACTGATGTGTATGGTTGGTGTCTGGTTTAAGTTTGCTTAGTCCGGTTCATGCCTGGTACCCATACGTTATGTCTCCGGTTTGTTTCCTGAAGAGTCCATTGATGATGTTGCGGGAATTCGGTCCATCGGCTTTTGGCGCATCCATGATCAGTCCAGTATGTGTCCGTTTGATGTTCGGTCCGTCCGTTTGACATTCGGTTTTCGTCCAGTGGCTATTCGTTAATGTATGTTCCTTGTCCGTTTAGCGTTGGTTTCGTCGGGCGGCCTTTGACCCGATAGCGCAACATTTCGGGACATTTTGATATCGAACACCACCGGACTAGAAAATTCTTTGTCCGGTTGTGTCCGGTAAGGTGTGACAGGCACTTTATAAACTGCTGCCCTTCAGCAAGATACATTATTGTGGGTTTATTTATTTATTCATTCATTTATTTTAAATTACTGATTGCACTCACCGCCCCATGTGAAATGGCACATGCACAGGTAGGCACGGGTTAAGTGGAGTGCATCAGGAGAATGGTTAGAACGGGTAGACCTGTGGGTTTGAGTCCCACTCTAGGTGCAATTGGGCCTTCATGTTCACCCCCCTTGACATATATGCATATGAAGAGCTCTTTTCCAAAACGCGATAAGCGCCAATCCAAAACATAAGCTCCCAATGCCAATGCCAATGCCAAACTCGTAGCTAATGCTTTGGAAAAGAGCGCTTCATATGTACTATATAATTTATTATGTGGATATAAATAACGGCAGCCCCTTAAATGGTTCCCACTAACCACCTTCTTCCATGTTATTTGCTGCGGAGCGGGGCATTCTCTACTCCCCCCGCCTCCTATACCGTGAGCCAACTGTCACTCTGCTCACTCCTGGCAGCTGTCATGAATCACTCCCCTCCTCCCCCGGCAATGTGGTCGTCGTCATCGTTTCTACAGCACCGACCGGTTCAGTTCCATCGCCGCCCGATCCATTTCCGGATGAAGAGCTCTTTATATATATGAAGAGCTCTTTTCCAAAGCACGAGCTACGAGCTACGAGCTACGAGCTTGGCATTGGCATTGGAAGCTCTCTTTCTGGTGGATCGGCGCTGATCGCGTTTTGGAAAAGGGCCCTTCATAATATATATATACTACACGCATGCGCATAACATGTAATACTCCGTGTGCCTTGGCATCACCCACATTTGCATACACTACTTACAGTTACAGCATAGGAACACATCCAGCACAGCCGGTAAAGTATAGGTATTACTATAAAGCCGCACTGAAGGAGCTCGGTCCACTGCATTCACATCATTCAAAACATCAGTTCAGTAGGTGATCGGGTTTTACGTCCTAGCAACATATGAAATCATACCAGGATGGGTAAGCCCTTGTGCCAGTGGGAATGGACTTGTGCCAATGGGAATGGACTTGTGCCAGTGGGTATAGACTTGTTCCAGTGGAATTGGACTTGTGCCAGTGGTTGAGGACTTGTGCCAGTGGGAATGGACTTGTGCCAGTGGGAATGGTCTTGTGCCAGTGGGAATGGAGTTGTGCCAGTGGGAATGGATTTGTGCCAGTGGGAATGGACTTGTGCTAGTGGAAATGGACTTGTGCCAGTGGGTATGGACATGTGCCAGTGGGAATGGACTTGTGCTAGTGGAAATGGACTTGTGCCAGTGGGAATAGACTTGTGGCAGTAGGTATGGACTTCTGCTAGTGGGAATGGACTTGTGCCAGTGGGAATGGACTTGTGCCAGTGGGAATGGACTTGTGCCAGTGGGTATGGAGTTGTGCCAGTGGGAATGGACTTGTGCCAGTGAATAAGTACATGTGCTAGTGGGAATGGATTTGTGCCAGTGAGTATAGACTTGTGCTAGTGGGTATGGACTTGTGCCAGTGGGTAAGTACATGTGCTAGTGGGAATGGATTTGTGCCGGTGAGTATAGACTTGTGCTAGTGGGTATGGACTTGTGACAGTGGGAAGGAACTTGTGCCAGTGGGAATGGACTTGTGCCAGTGAGTATAGAGTTGTGCTAGTGGGTATGGACTTGTGACAGTGGGAATGGACTTGTGCCAGTGGTTAAGTACATGTGCCAGTGGGAATGGATTTGCGCCAGTGGGTATAGACTTGTGACAGTGGGAATGGACCTGTGCCAGTGGGCATGGTCTTGTGCCAGTGGGTATGGACTTGTG
Source organism: Branchipolynoe longqiensis (assembly GCA_030323885.1). NCBI lineage: Eukaryota > Metazoa > Annelida > Polychaeta > Phyllodocida > Polynoidae > Branchipolynoe > Branchipolynoe longqiensis. The sequence goes on from CM059200.1 coordinate 38,677,396, forward strand.
CCAGTGGGTATGGACTTGTGCCAGTGGGAATGGACTTGTGCCAGTGGGAATGGACTTGTGCCAGTGTGAATGGACTTGTGCCAGTGAGTATAGACTTGTGCTAGTGGGTATGGACTTGTGCCAGTGGGTAAGTACATGTGCTAGTGGGAATGGATTTGTGCCAGTGAGTATAGACTTGTGCTAGTGGGTATGGACTTGTGACAGTGGGAAGGAACTTGTGCCAGTGGGAATGGACTTGTGCCAGTGAGTATAGACTTGTGCTAGTGGGTATGGACTTGTGACAGTGGGAATGGACTTGTGCCAGTGGGTAAGTACATGTGCCAGTGGGATTGGATTTGTGCCAGTGGGTAAGCACTTGTGCCAGTGGGAATGGACTTGTACTAGTGGGAATGGACTTGTGCCAGTGGGTATGGACTTGTGCCAGTGGGTATGGACTTGTGCCAGTGGGAATGAACCTGTGCCAGTGGGCATGGTCTTGTGCCAGTGGGTGTGGACTTGTGCCAGTGGGTATGGACTTGTGCCAGTGGGAATGGACCTGTGCCAGTGGGCATGGATTTGTGCCAGTGGGTATGGACTTGTGCCAGTGGGTATGGACTTGTGCCAGTGGGTATGGACTTGTGCGAGTGGGAATGGTCTTGTGCCAGTGGGAATGGACTTGTGCCAATGGGAATGGACTTGTGCCAGTGGAAATGGACTTGTGCCAGTGGGTAAGCACTCCTGCCAGTTGGTAAGGACTTGTGGCAGTTGCTAAGCACTTCTGGCAGTGGTTGAGGACTTGTCCTATGTGGTAAGGACTTGTTTTTATCAGCATTCAATAGATGTGTATACAAAAAGCTGTGTTTAGAAATAGTAGGCTGCCTAATGGATATATATCTAAACCCTCGTTCGACACAATTTCAATTCAAATAGCTCAAAACCAGTACAAGTAGTGATTGGTCAGTCAATCACCATGGCAACTGTCCACTCAGTGACTATAAACAGCCACCAGACAGCCAGAAACCATGCGGTGCCATTCAGTACGTGTCCCGATTGTTGGACACAGGATAGGGCCATACACATCAACACTGGCGGCCCCACCATGTGACCCCCGACTTAAATAGGACACCTGTCCCAAATAAAGGTGCAGGCGGGCGGCCATGGTTAAAAATTGATACTTGTCGCTTCCTAGCCTGGCGCTCGGCATTATTAGGATAGGACAAGGACTGGTTGGTTCAGTGTCAGGATAATGTGACTGAGTGGGTTATCAGGTCATGGTGATGGCAGCCTGCTCTTCCAGTTGAGCAGCACGATGAAACTGCCATGAGTGCGTACTGTCACAAGTCGGTACCCGTCCTGATATGACCTTAGATGTTGCTAGGATGTGAAACAACAACAAACAAACTATATAGCGAGGCGGTAGGCTAGTACTGCGCACAGCTTTAGTTCCCATGAATTAGGCAGGCTACTCCTACTGCTTATATAATATAAACACCCCGCCAGCCATGACATTACATCACAGACAACGCGTCTCGGCCACTCTAGGGCGTAATCGATTAATCAACTCGGGTCACCCGAGCCACTTTTTGGTGCATGCGCACATTCTACAGACTCGGGTTGAATAAACGAATACGCTCGGGGTGGACAAAATGGTGGCTTAATCTGAAACTTAATTTCTTTTTCAATAACCGATAGAAATACATCAAAATATTATTTAAAGTATTAAAACAACACATAGGAGTTGTAATGGTAGCTGTTATCCTACAGGTACCAGCACAGATGTGAAGTCATCGCTCCGAGCAAACCCCAGCCAAGAGGTGGGTTACTGGGGTCGGATCGTTTTGCACACGGCAAACCATAGGTTTGTTAATTTGAGTTTGATATCCTGGCAACATCTAAGGTGATATCAGGTTTGTTTGTTGTTTTACGTCCTAGCAACATCTAAGGTCATATCAGGACGGGGTGATATCAGGACAGCACAATAAGAACAGATTGAGTGTGCACTGTCACAAGTCTATATCAGGACCGGTAGAGACTTGTGACAGTGCGCACTCAATCGGTTTTTATTGTGCTGTCCCAACGCATTAACAAAAGATTTTACGAACAAAGTTCACTTACAAAAAAATTAAATAATAATAGTAATAATATCAAACTGCATGTACCTGAACGTCGTGGAGACGCCGTGTCGCCAGTGTCCATAGCGCGTGACGTCAGTGACGAGGCGGCTGGAGCACAAGTCACACGTCAGCGCAACATGATGACGTCACTTTACCTGAAGCACACAAGAAAACAGAGCATGACGAATAAGGTTGTTTAAAAAAAATGTAATAAGCATTGAATGGGTGTATATGCAGGATGTTTGTTTGTTTGTTGTTTTACGTCGTAGCAACATCCAAGGTCATATCAGGACGGGGTATATGCAGTAAGATTACCCTTTTGGGTTTGATTGCTTCTATATTTATTGGGGTTTTACGTCCTAGAAATAACCATGGTTATATCAGGATGGATACCGACTTGTGACAGCGCACATTCATGGCGACTTCATAGTGCTGCCCCATTGGAGGCTGCCGGCACAATGACCCAATATCCCAATATCCTACTCAGTCACATTATCCTGATACTGTGCTAACCAGTTCTCGCCCTATCTCTCAGTAATGCAGAGCACCAGACTAGGTAGCGACAAGTATCAATTTTGTAAGTCATTGGTTTGACATGGCCAGGTTTTCTAACTCCCGACCTTCTGCGCGGGAAACCTGCGCTCTACTGATTGGGCCACTGCGTCTGGTGAGCACTGAATGAGGGAAAAGCTGCTGTCAGTATGCACTGTAGCAGACTGAAGGACTCAAACCCCATATTATGGTGATAATGTGCCCAAAAATTGCCTTTAGTGGTCGGACTGTGTAAATTAGTTTTCAGCGGTCCAGTGAGTGAGCGTAACGGTCGCTAAGGCATGGGCGAGTAGGTGGCACCACGTGGAGAGCTGAGGTTGTATCACTATCAGTAGATGACCTAAAGTATAGAGTCAACCAGCCAATGACTGAGGAGGCTGGGGAGTAGATGGAATCTTCTGGTTTATTATACTCGCATAATGGCTTATACAACATATATATCAGATTAAAACTGGTTATGAAAAGAAAACTATATGGTGATATCAGATCGAACTCATTAGCCACTATTAGTTTTAATACACTGAGGCTAACATTAGTTATTGAAAATTGATATGACTGTCGTGGGGGTGATGAAAATGGGAAATATTGCGCCTAGAGCGGGACTCGAACCCACATCTCTTTGCATTCTGGGCCAGTCTGCTAACCATTACACCACCTAAGCTCCCTGATATCACCATACTACCCACGCATACCTTTCTATGCGGCTCCTTGCCTGAGAAGTCAGTGCAGATCACTACACTCGTCCCCCTGGAATTGTAAGTCTTTTAATGCTTACAATTACATACATACAGGCAATGCACTTACACATGTATACACAGGGTAGGTTCAACAACTATACAGCACATAGCTTGTATAGGATCATGGTCATGGCAACCAGTGTCGTGGGGGTGATGAAAATGGGAAATATTGCGCCTAGAGCGGGACTCGAACCCACATCTCTTTGCATTCCGGGCCAGTGTGCTAACCATTACACCACCTAGGCTCCCTGATATCACCATACTACCCACGCCTACATGTCTATGCGGCTCCTTGCCTGATAAGTCAGTGCAGACCACTACATGACCATAGAGATTGTCCTAAACATTGTTTAGGGACAAACAAATTAAAATAATTAATTTCCCTTAAGTTAATCACCGATATCCAGAAATGTAAAGTTTCACCTGTGTTTTGAAGAATGTCATAAACACTGTTATGGGACAAACAAAGATGAAAATAATTTATTTCCATCGCAAGTGAATCACCGACATGCAGAAATATGAAGTTCACACCTGTGTTTTATAACAAGATCCTGCATCATTAACACTAGTAGTAGTATCATCACTCCACCACACCTGTAGAACCAGCTGAGGTATATTTCACCGATTCAAGGTATGTCACTTGTGTAACCAGTTCAGGTAGCAAACTGTAACAGTTAATTTGATACCAAGTGACATCACCTCCCCCCACATCACCTGCCTCCCAACTCCACCTCAGGTAGTTCATTCACACCGATCTGCAATGCTTCACACCTACCTGTACAACCAGCCCTGACAGGGTTGGGGCTTTTTTGGGGGGTAAAACCTGTTTCTTCTGGGACATTGAAAAACAAATCCATGGATTAAATTTAGCTTTCTTTTTCTCAGTTTAATCCGGTTTTTCACCCCGTTTTCACAGTTTCATTCGATTTTGTCCCTTAGTTTAACAATCTGTTCTATACTAGTTAAATCCATAAATCCATAACCTGCTACATACAAATGAACTGAACATAAGGTCCGTACCCATGTGAAGATATGGAATTCAAGGCTATTTCAAGGCTTGTCAAGGGTGTTTTTGATAGGAATTAAAGACTAATTTTCATTTGGATTTCAGAAGGAAAAAAAACCCTTGTCAATGGTGAATGGCGATTTCAGACTAATTTCAGTGGGGACAATTTAATGCAATTCAAGGCATATCAAGACTAATTACCCAAAATAGGTTACATTCAAGGCTTTCAAGGCCTTCTTGATAAGGGGAAAATAAAGTTAAAGAATTTTCAAGACTTTCCAGGCCTCCCACAGACCCTGTGAAAATGCAATGGTTAAGAATAGTTTATCCAACACATAAAGCTACACACATAAAAAAAACTTAGACCGATCAGATGAGCGCGGGGAGAACTTCCCGCTGATATAGTGATATATAGTGAATGGTAGACAGGAAGTGTGAACACTTATTTGTCTCTCATTTTTGCTTGAGTGCAAGTAAATATGCAACACATGGAGTAATTAGTAGCATGTGGTGAATAAGGGGTCAAATTTCCCTGGATCATCAGCCCATGCTTTTTCTAATCTATTCTTGAATGAATTAATGGACTCGGCATCAATAACATTTTGTGGGAGACTGTTCCACATATTTATGATCCTGTTTGAGAAACTGGGTTGCCTTAACTTTGAAATGGCTCTGGGTTTTACTAGTTTGAGAGTATGGGCCCGACTGCCTTCTCTTTTATTCAAGGTGAAAAATTTGCCTTGAAGAACCATTTTTAATTACCAGTATATATATAATGACTTTAGCTATATATTTGTGCCAGGTGGTATGCAGGTATTGCAGGTATTGCAGGTATAGCAATACCTCAGGGAGTTTAACGCCCCTGCCCTGCAGAGTTGTAAACCACTGCCTTGTGGTACAGGTTCTTGACAGAACCGAAGGCTAAGGGAGCAAACCCTAAACAGAAAACCATGTCACTGTGGCAGCATTAAGGGCAGTTGATTTATGGAACTCCCAACATCTCCCGACCAGCCACTGCAGGGACAAATAGTTTTGCGCCTGTCTTGACATGTTCTTGCCGGTGTGAAACCTCTATTTGCTCCCCGAGAGAGTGCTGCTGGTAACTTGCAGAAGCCAGGAGCACTTCAACACTTTTGCAGGCAGCTTTCATGAAATGTACAACCGCACAAAACACCATACCGGCTCGGTTAGCTAAATGGAGAGCGGCAGTCAAGTAATGAAAGCAGTCTTTGTCGCATCGCGACCGACAGCATCATGATGATGATGAGCTATATATTTGTTCTTGATATATATTTAACCCCCCCAACTATCAATGGTTCCCCCCCCCATTTCCCCCGCTTTGAGTGGACAAAACATGCCATTTTCCAATAAGGGTGTTTTTTTCTATGTTTCTTTTTCAAGTTTTTTTTTTTCACCTAGTGGGAAAAAAAGTCCAACCTTCTACCCAATTAACAAGCACCTATAAATACAACACTTCACCCCAGTGTAGCCAGCTGCAGCTGTCCACCATCGCCTGACAGTGGTACTATTTCACCATCTCTACAAGCCGCCACATTTGCCCTTTCGCACTCACTCGCATCAGCCTCGCAAATCACATCGACTACAAGCTATGGAAAATCAATGGACACCGAAAGCGCATGAGAACAACAGATCAATCCCAGTTCTGGTTCCGTCTGAGTGGTAACAGAGACAGGTGGTCCGGTGACAGGAAGTCGTCTCCCCTAGCAGCAATTGGGAGAACTGAGACTTCCACCAATTAAGCCCCAGTTACACTATGGCTTGCGACCACTTGCAACCATTTTGCGCCAAATAATCACCAAGTCACCAGCGACCTCCTTGCGACCAAAGCAACCTATGAAAATGGTCACCACATTTCTGGTGCAGCAGCTGATCTTCTTGCAACCAAAATGGTCGCAAGGAGGTTGGCAGCCACTGAGGACGACTACTTTGCGACTGCTTGCAACCAACCCTTTTTCGTGGTTGCAAACTGTCGCAAGCATAGTGTGACTGGGGCATTAATGTGTCGGCTGTGCACTCCCATGCACAACACATTTAGTTCTGCTGCCAGCAAGCCATAGCATAAACTAAAGTTGCATGGTTCTATGGTTTAGGTTGCTTTTTAAAAAAACATTTTATTTAGATAAATACATTAGGTTGGTCATTATAATTCGCTTACTTTCAAGCCAAATGCTGATCTTAGATGGCTAAAATTTGAGATATTTAATGTGAAAACGTGCCAAATTAATTTGGCCAAGCATATCAATACTAACACCACAGGCTTCAGCAGTAATAGGTTCTATTAAATTGGCTTGGCACACCTTTATATGCTTAATAAGTGCACCGGTATCTATATCCAGATATGTTGTTGGTTGGTTTTATGTTGGATATGTAGAATCAAATCTAGATGACTATTTTGCTTTCGAAAAATTGATGCTTTTATTGGTAACTAAGGTGTAACTTTCTGAAAAAAACTAATAAAAAGAAATTAAAAAGAGGGTGAGGGTGAGGCTGAAATCGTACTCCTGGGTTTGTTTGTTTGTTGTTGTTTTACATCCTATCAACATCTACGATATCAGGACGGGTACCGACTTGTGACAGTGCACACTCATGGCGACTTTATAGGGTTGTCCCACTGGGAAACCAGGCCATCAGCACCATGACCTTGTATCCCACTCAGTCACATTATCCTGACACTGAGCACACCAGTCCTTGCCATGTCCTAATAATGCCGAGCGCCTGGCTAGGAAGCGACAAGTATAAATTTTTAAGTCACTGGTTTGACTCGACCAGGATTCGAACCCACGATCTACCAACACCGGAGACGGATGCTCTAACTCATTCGGCCAGCCCGTCTGGTCGTACTCCTGGGAAATTGTCATGATTTCTTAAACCTATGAGGGGCTTCCCCCTTTTTTTTTTAAATATTGGCTTGATTGACTGCTGATGGTCTAAAGCTGTTTCAACAGCAAGGGCCATATTCACGGCGATAAGTTAGTGGTGTTTATTCAGTTTGGTCAATCGCATTTATTTGCTTATATATTCAATACATGAATATGTGAGATGGTCAGCAACCAGTGATCCACAACTGGTTCATCAAAGGCCGCGGTATGTGCTCCCCTCTCTGTGTGAATGAGTAGCCTATGTGGTGGCGGCAGGTTTTCCTTGAAAGAGATATGTCAGAATGACCATGTTTGACGTCCAATAGCCGATTATAAAAATCATTGTGCTCTAGAGGCGTCATTAAATAAAACAAGCTTTACTTTTGAAATGTGTGTCAAATGATAGCAAAAACTTGTATGTATTTGGTCCTACATATCCAAACTACTGGTGCACTGGTACCCAGTCGGTGAATAAAGCACACATCGCAGCAGACTGATGTAGATGGCAATAGTGATGATAATGATGATCATCATCATTTAACATGTGCATATGACCAAGCAAACACCATGGCTGACCGATAGCGATGATGATGAAGATCATTATCATCACGATTTAAAATCAGGCCAAAAACAGTAAATTAACTCATAACTGTCATCCACTGTTTGCTTCTTGGTGTGGGAGGGGGTGGGGTGGGGGGGAGGCGGCATTGTGGCCCTCTCTAACCAACCATCTGCACAGATCGACCACTCCCCTATATCGATTGCTTTATTTGGATACATATATACATACATATATACATACATATACGAATATGAATATTGATCAAATCTAATAGTTGTGCCTCTCGTGCTGCAGCGCCTGGAAAATAACAGGGGTGAGAAGGTAGTACCCGCTTCATGTGCGATGGGCGTCGGCGCGATCTCCGCCCAAGTCAAACAAATACAAAAGCCATACAAATGTTGCTTGTTGCTATCTTAATGTTGTTATGGGGCTGTCAGATCACGACGCATCGCGCAAACGTATGTGATTTTTTGTTGCTGCTACGTCGGGAAACGTCGTTATGGTATACTTTGACGTTCGTTGATATATGGTGGCGCGCGTCAGTGGGTCAGCGAAGTTTTGTGCATGCACAAAACTTTCTACATATGACAATGCATGGGTGCTTACGTTACGCCTATGTTAGGCCTACGTCGAGATACTTTAGACGCGCGTTGGAGGAAGATTGTTCTTACGTTGTCCAACATTCCTCTGAGGAGAGCGTTCAGTCTGCGTGTTGGCAACGTAACACCAATGTATGATGATGTTGTTCTAACATATCCATAATGTATGGCCGCCACACAGTTGGTGTTTCTCCACCATGTCTTGACATATAGGGCGCGTGTCTGGCGCTCACTCAACGTTGGCCAGCGTTCTGCGAACGAGCCGAGAGCGTTTTGCAAACATATTGTGAGCCTTTTGGCTTGCAGTAAATAAAGGGATCGGATTTTATGTTTGACCAGAACAGCTCAGCTCTTCGGAGATGATGGATGTCCCTGCAAGGCTCCTGCAGGAATACCAACTAGCCATTCTCCAACATCACCATAATGCTAACCAATTGATACTGTACCATCTTAGAAGAAGGAGATGACGTCGACTGAGGAGAATGTGGATGAGAGCGTGGATCAGGAGGCGGCGACAGTTTGGTTTGTATGACCAGCTTTTGGTGGAACTCCGTAATGAGGACACAGCTTCTTTCATCAACTTCATGTGGATGCCTCCTGTTTGACGAGATGCTAGCCAGAGTGGGTCCTCGGATAATTAAAAAGTCCAAAGCCTTCAGAGAGCCCCAAGAATGTTGCTTTGTTTGGTTGCCATTTTGCCAGGTTATTGGTGTTTTAATTTGATGAGAAACTGACTGATTCTATCTGAATAATGTTGTTTGGGTTTGATGTCCTGGCAACATCAAAGGTCATATTAGGATGCATACCAACTTGTGACAGTGCACACACATGGTGACCTCATAATGCTATCCCACTAGAAGACCGGTCTGTCGGCACCATGCTGATATCCCACTCGGTCACATAATCCTGATACTGAGCAAACCAGTCATTGCCATATCCTATTATTATTAATGCCGATCAGGCTAGGTGGTGACAAGTATCAATTTTGTAAGCAATACACGCTTATAACCCACTGAATCAGTAGTGGATAAGTAATACAATGGTGCAGATATCACTAACCAACCTTTTGAGTTCTTACCGATTGCAAAGCCCTTTTACATAGCGTTACATCCCTGATGTTAGAAGACATTACTTTTAAGATAGGTGGTGGAAACACTACCTTAAAGAGTTACTGAATATAGCTGCCAAAGCTATCCCTTATTTAATATAATTGTCATGGGGATGATGAAAAGGGGAGATATTTCGCCGAGAGCAGGAATCGAACCCACATCTCTTGCATTCCAGGCCAGTGTGCTAACCATTACACCACCTAGCCTCCACCTACCCTATTCACGCCCACATGTCTATGTGGCTCCTTGCCTGAGAGGTCAGTGCAGACTACTACATAATCAATTTAAACTGACCATTATTGCAAAGGTTGGTTGGTTGAGTTTTATATGCTGGCAACATCTAAGGTCATATCAGGACAGGTACCGAGTTGTAGCAGTGCCAACTCAGGGCGACTTTATAGTGCTGCCCCACTGGGAGACCAGGCCACCAGCACCACGACCTGATATCCCACTCAATCACATTATCCTGACACTGAGCCAACCCATCCTTTCCCTATCCTAATAATGCCGACTGCCTGGCCAGGAAGGGACAAGTATAAATTTGTAACAGTAAATTTTAAGTCATTGGTTCAAACCCATGGGTTCAAATCCCATGATCTACCAAAATGGGAGACGGATGCTCAACTCATTCGGAAATCATGTCTGTTTTTTTTTATTGCAATGGTCATTGCCAGCTGGTCATTGATTGTGTTATGGGAACACCTGTCACAGGTGTGATCGGATTGGCCAATCAAAGGTAATACATTTTAATTAGCTACTATTTTGGTGCTCATTATCTACAGGCGCTTTGGGTTGCCTCTAGTTTAGAGCAATTAGCCAACCCTCCCCACCCTCTCCCCTCCACCAGGATTGGGCGTGCAGTTAAAGTTCATGCACGCATATTACATAATGCCCACGTGTTGAAGGCAAACACCCCGAAACTCCAAAACCGCATGTTATTGTTTATTTGTGTATTCCCTTTCTTTTTAACCCCTTCGACCAGACGGGATGGCCGAATGAGTTAAGCGTCCGTCTCCAGTTTTTGTAGATCATGGGATTCGAACCCAGAGGTTCGAACCCGGGTCGAATCAAACCAATGACTTATAAATATATACTTGTTCTTTCCTAGCCAGACGCTCGGCATTATTAGGATAAGGCATAGAGTGGTTGGCTCAGTATCAGGATGTGACTGAGTGGGATATCAGGTCATGGTGCTGGTAGCCTGGTCTTCCAGTGAGGCAGCACTATAAAGTCGCCATGAGTGCGCAGTCACAAGGCGGTACCCGTCCTGATATGACCTTAGGCGTAAAACAACAAACAAACAATTTAGGGTTTATTTATTATATTATAATTTTTTTAATATAATAATTATATACATCAATACAAATTAAATCCAACTTTTATTTAAATATATACCATAAATATTTAATAAATTTAAAAAAATAATTAAAAAGGTGAAAATCTGACTTATGGTAAATTTGGCCGCGCTAAGCATAGGAGGTAAAAATGACACCCATATTGACAGAGCTTACACTCGCGCCATCTTGATTCGAAAATGAGATTAGTTATGCAGCTGATCCTTGGTTTTACTGTTCTGTGCCCTGATGAAGAGTGGAGCAGGTAGTAAAAGTGTCATCCCACTAAGTTTTCATGTTTTTCCAAACAAGGATGAAGAGAAAAAGTATTTCACATGGAGTAATTTAGGAGTAATTTCTGCACCTCCACTCGTTTAGTGGGCACTTAGGGTAATTGCAGATCTCTCAGCATTGTGTGGGGAAAGTTTGCCAGTAATTACAGCTGTGTTGGTGAGTGTCTCTGCACCTCTTGTGAGTAGTGGTCCAAATCTTGCAGATCTCTCAGCACTGATATCGATTGCATTCGAAACTGAGGCTACATGCCATCGACAGTGGTGCCCCACAAGTGTGGGATCGGTCACTTACGAAACAAAAGGGGGGAAAATCGGCAATCTACCAAAAATCGGAAATTTCTCATATATCATCATCATCATCATCATCATCATCATCATCATCATGCTGTTGGTCGCGATGCAACAAAGACTGCTTTCATTACTTGACTGCCACTCTTCATTTAGCTCTCTGCTGTGAGAGTGATGTCCATGAGTTGGTCTTAATGTCTCTCAGCTTCAGGTTTCTCTTGATGGTATCCTTGAACCGGAGACAAGGGCGCTCTCTTTCTGTAACCAGAAGACAGTTGAGAATAGAGGATCTGCTTTGGTAGCCTGTCTGATAACATCCTCATGGGGTGTCCAGTCCACCGGAGATTATTTTTGATCAGAAGATCTTCCATAGAGGGCAACCCTGTCCATTGGAGTATTTCCTTATTTCTAACTTTGTCCTTCTAGGTTAGCCTCATGATTGAATGCAGATGTCACATCATGAAGGCATCTGGCTTTTTCACCTGTCCTCTGTACACTCTCCAGGCCTCGGCTCTGTATAGTAGGGTGGATAGCACGATTGCACAGTAGATCTTGCCTTTGACCCGCATGGACACATGGTGGTTGTTCCAGAGTCTCTGGTGTAGTCGGCCAAAAGATGCGCTAGCCTTGGCCATCCTCCTCTGTTTTCCAGCATCAATGCATCCATCACTTGATATAGTGCTTCCGAGGTAGGTGAATTCCGGAACAGAGTTCAGCTTGTTTCCATCAACCATGATATCCTCCTCTTGGGTTCTTGTTGAGTTAGGTTAGTACAGCACCTCCGTCTTCTTGATGTTAATCTTCAGGCCAAACTTCTTTGATGCATTTTCTAGATCTCTTCAGAGTTGTGTTGTGTTGCGTTGTGTACCTCCTAGATGATTTCCCGCTGTCGACGGAAGATGAGCTCGAGCAGCGCGGTCCTTGGTAACCCGGGTGACGACCGAGCCGGTATGGTATTTTGTACGGCTGTACATTTCATGAAAGCTGCCTGCAAAAGTGTGGAAGTGCTGCTGGCTTTTGCAAGTTACCAGCGGCACTCTCTCGGGGAGCAAATAGAGGTTTCACACCGGCAAGAACATGTCCAGACAGGCGCAAAACTATTTGTCCCTGCAGTGGCTGGTCGGGAGATGTTGGGAGTTCTATACATCAACCGCCCTTAATGCTGCCACAGTGACATGGTTTTCTGTTTAGGGTTTGCTCCCTTAGCCTTCGGTTCTGTCAAGAACCTGTACCACAAGTGTGGGATCGATCAATTACGAAACAAACGGGGGGAAAATCGACAATCTGCCAAAAATCGGAAATTTCTCATATATCATCATCATCATGCTGTCTCATATATATACACATTAAAGAGGCAGCAACATGACTGACACAACTTTACTTCATCGGAATTATTATGACCGAATTAGATTATTCATGGTTGGCATATATCTTGAAACAACCTATTCTCTGTGAGTTATTTAGGGTCCAATAAAGTCTGAGAGCCATTGTAGTCACATTGTGACAATTAGCGTCATTCGGTCTTAATGGACATTCTCACCAGTTTGCGCTAGTATTCTTAGTCATTCTAAGCGCAATGACAAAGTTAATATTTCTATAATTTAAATATTTTTATAAAAAAAATTTTTTTTAAACCACTGCATGTTAAAGTTGTGTGGTCCGATAAAGCATCACATTTTCAAAACCAAAACACTTATCTAGATATGATCCTACATATCCAACTTAGATACCGGTGCACTTATTAAACGTGTTGCTACAGAGAAGGGAATAAATACTAAGCAAATTTAATAGAACATGTAGTTACTGCTGAAGCGGCTATAGGGTTAGAGTTCTGGCAAGCATACCAAAATAAATTTGGCATGTTTGCACTTCAAATATCTGAAAAGTTAGCCATTTAAAATAAAAGTTACTTCAAATTCAAGTAAGTTAGATTATAATGATCAACCTAATATATGTATCTCAGAAAACGGCAGAAATTCAAAACCATCGGACGATGCAACTTTAAAGTAATGTAGATAGATTATAATGATCAACCTAATTTATTCATCTCAGAAAATGACAGAAACTCTTATCTTAACAATAACAGCATCTGCTTTCGGCGTTAGTAATGCACTAGGTTAGTAGTTTTAAGGCAGCGCAAAAGGAATTTCTGTCAATAGCATTAACTATGCATGCCAGAAGAACTTAAATAAGGTCATCAGGAGGAAGCTGAACGTGCCAGTTGGCCCAGCATGCACCGCGAGGAGCAGAAGCAGCGCGACTAATTTATTCATGCTCAATACTGCACTGATTGATAGAGGCAATCAGTTCATTCAGGACATGCTTTTCTCATTCTCCACATATCAGCGATGAAAGTGGTCTCCAGCAAAAAAAGCAGAAATGAAGATATTCTCCCAGAGACTTAGCATTGTCAGGGAATCGCAGAAAATTCCCGGCAGTCGGGTCTCATACACATTGGTATGTACGCTGATAGTGCTGTGGCTTTTGAAGCATGTATTAGTAGTATACGCTTATGGTGCTGCGGTGTTGAACAACGTATTAGTATACACTTATATTATAATGCTGCGGCGTTTGAACAACTTATTAGTAGGGCCTATACGCTGATCGTGCTGTAGGATTGCAGTAGGGGCCTACAGGATAAATGCTGGAAATCCACTGGGAGACCAGGTCACTGGCACCATGATCTGATATAGCACACAGTAACACTATCCTGATACTCTGCTAACCAGTCCTTATTCGATCCTATTAATGCAGAGTGCCAGGCTAGGTAGCGATAAGTATAAATTTGTTAAGTTACTGGTTTGACCAATAATAACCCCCAACCTTCTGCATTGGAAGGTAGCGCTTTACCAATTTAGCCACTGCATCCAGTCAAAACTGGGGCGTTCCGCAATTTATTTGTTTTATGCCTCGCTTTAACTGAACCAATCGCCCAACAGGACAATCGGCTGACAACTTGTTGGCATTCAAACCTGGCTAATGTGAGCAGCTAAATATGAAACTAACGCCCCACTGTTTTATCCTGTGTAACCTGCTGTTTCACTTGATTACAAATTTGCACTGAGCATCAAACTATCTGCCCAGTTTAAATTATTAATCTAGTAATAACGGTATTTACTCTTTAGTGGCCCTTTCGATAGGCGAGAACCCTTGTCTGAACAATTTCTCCGATACATGTACAAACTGGTTTTGCCTCATTTGACTGCTAACTGCAGAGGAGACATCCGCTATGTCAGGACAATGTTGATCCTTTGAAGTCAACTATATTAAGAGTGTTCTGTAAACTGACGCGTTACAAAAAAACAATCACCAATACATTAGACGACGCAGTGTTAATTTAAACTTAATGTGCATAGTAATAGTTAGGCAACCTCCTAGCTAATTTGATTTGCTTTGACCAAGGTGAAGAAGTCGTTTTCACATAAAGGCAGTTGTTAGTGCTTTTTTAATTAGGTTTAGTGAAGGGGGAGGAGAGTCATTATTGAGTACTTTACCCCCACCTTGGTGAAAGACAATGTGCGGTTCACAGACTGGGGATGGGAGTGGATAGGATAGGATAGGATAAGGTAGGGTAGAATAGGATAGGAGGGGGAAGGAAAGTGAAGGGAAGGAAATGAAGGAAAAGAAAGTGAGGTGAAGGGTGGAGAAGAGGAGCGAAGAGAGATGAGAAGAGCAGAGAAGAGGACAGGAGCGGAGAGATATGAGATGAGAGCAGAGCAGAGCAGAGGAGATGAGATGTCAGGAGAGGACAGGAGAGGAGAGAGGAGAGACGAGAGAGAAGAGAGGAGAGAGAAGAGTGAAGAGAGGAGAGACGAGAGAAGAGCAGAGCAGTGCAGTGCAGAGAGATGAGAGCAGAGGAAAGGCCTCACTGCGTGATAGTCCTGCAATGTATGTGTTTTATGCCTCGTTTCAACTGAACCTACGGCCAACTGGACAATTGAGTGACAACTTGTTTAGGATTCCAGGTTGGCTGATATGAGCAGCTGAGTATGAAACGATTGCCCGACTGTTTTATCCCATGTAACCAGCTATTTCCTCTGATCACAGTCGCAACAAGAAGCAGACCATGTCGAACCAGGCAGAGCTGGATTCAGGGTCCAGTATTGATGTATAGCTAGCTGTGTGGGGGGGGAGGAGGGAGTTGGGATGGAGGTGGGAGGTGACCTTCCTCCTTCTACACCTCATTATTGATCAGCCTCACATTACATACATCCTGGTCACCTTGACTCAGCGGCAATCAATACATGACCGTTCTTCTAAGGCAGGCAAGGGGAGGGTCGGGTCAGGTGAATGGAGTGGAGTGGAGTGGAAGGGAGTGGACGGGAGTGGAAGGGAGGGGAGGGGGAGGGGAGGGGAGCGGAGGGGAGGGGAGGGGAGGGGAGGGGAGGAGAGGGGGAGGAGAGGGGAAGGGAGGGGAATGGAGGGGAGGGGAATGGAGGGGAAGGGAAGGGGGGAGGGGAGGGGAGGGGAGTTACTAAGTGAAAAAATAGCTATATATTTATTTTAATTATTCATTAATTAATAAATAAAGGACACTCTGGTCTGAGTGAGATGCATTCGTGAGCAAAACGAGTAACTATACACTTCAGCTGCCCAGTATGAAAAGGGATGGGGTGAGAGGTAGATTTGAGATATCCTCTGGCACCCATTTATGTCATTTCAAAATGGCATCCATCTCCCTGAGCACAGATAGTACACCATGACGATGCCCTAATGGCATTTACCCTGCTCAGAACTGGTGGTAAAAATGTCGGGTCAAATCGCTGGCAGTGCACACTGCATGAACAATCAAGGCCGATTTTTCCTAATTTACTAACGGCTTGGTGAATTAAAAAAACAAGGGGCAGGGGACGACTAATGAGGAGGATAAGGATGAGGATGAGGAGGAGGGGGAGAAAGGGAGAGGAGGAAGAAAGGGTAGGATGAGGGAACGGAAGAGGAAGGGAAGAAAGAGAAGAAAGAGAAGAAAGAGAAGAAAGGGAAGAAAGAAAAAAGGACGAAGAAGAGCACTGATATCGATTGCATTCCATTTAATTTTGGCGTGCATATCAAAATGATATATACATCATAGCCTATGCTTCAGCAGTGACTGCATGAACAATCACGAGGAGGAGGAGGAGGAGGAGGAGGAGGAGGAGAAAGGGAGAGGAGGGAGAAAGGGTATGATGAGGGAACGGAAGAGGAAGGGAAGAAGAGAAGAAAGAGAAGAAAGAGAAGAAAGAGAAGAAAGGGAAGAAAGAAAAAAGGACGAAGAAGAGCACTGATATCGATTGCATTCCATTTAATTTTGGCGTGCATATCAAAATGATATATATATCATAGCCTATGCTTCAGCAGTGACAGCTTCTATTAAACTGACTTACTATTTATTTCTATGCAGAAATAAATGTTTAATGAATGTACCAGTGTCTAAGATGGATATATAGGATCATTTCCAACGAAGTGTTATGCAAATCCGACTTGAATGGTTAATGATCATTGACTGTAGCACCCTTGTCCTAACTCACCTCTGTGAGGACCTATGTGGGATGGGTAGTGGTGGGTGGTGGTGGGGCTGGGGGGCTGGACAGTTGCCAGTTGCAATTGACACCCGGGGCCGAGTCATGGTGAGCCAATATAGACACATTGACCAGTGACGTCACTGTCACTTGACTCCCACTTCGGAATGGTTGGCAAAACGGAGCAAACAGATGCTGTTTTGTATGGAAAACAGTGGAGTAATACGTCATTAAATAGATCATTTTCATAACTATCCTACCCACTGAATTCCAGCTCACTGTGTGCCTGCCCAATGCTTCAAAAGCATTGCAAATAAATAGATATAAAAAGAAATCACACAATCATAACCATAGAACTTTGATGACATGAAAAAAAATCAGTACTACCGCTAAAGGTGATGCTGTATTGATGCAGTGCTTTTGTTTATCGCTTTGCAGCTGCAAAATGCAACAAAAACCATGTCAAAAGTAAGTTCCTTCTTCAATAAACACACGGGTGAAATTAAAATAACAGGCCTCACACATATTGCTGTAGCTGATTTGACTGCAGGGTCCGCACACATATGAAGATATGGAATTCAAGGCTATTTCAAGGCTTTTCTTTTTCAAAAAAGAATTCAAGACTATTTTCATTTGGATTTCAGGGGAAAAAACCCACAATGGTCAATGCCAATTTCGGACTAATTTAGATCAGTGGGGACAGTTTAATGGGATTCAAGGCTTTTCAAGACTAATTACCCCAAATAGGCTTTTCAAGGTCTTCAATGCTTTTCAAGGCCTTCAAGGCTTTTCAAGGCCTTGGAATGGGCAAACGAAGTTTAAAACTTTTCAAGACTTCACAGGCCACGAACGGACATTGTGACTGGTTTCATATCCAAAATACAGCCAGATCGGAGGAAAACACGGTTTTGACAGAACAGTCAAACAGGGAAAGGCAGTGAATGCAGATCACTCTGATTTCCCCCCACCCCTCCCCACTGTGTGTACATTTTCAATGCTTCCAAAACATTATGACTATATAAATAGATAAATAAATAAATGAACAAACAAATAAGTGCCACAGTACCCTAACGATAACCCAGTTACTAGCACTTTTTCGACCAGACGGGCTGGCCGAATGAGTTGAGCGTCCGTCTCCCATTTTGGAAGATCTGGAGATTCGAACCCACGGGTTCAAACCTTGATCGAGTCAAACGAATGACTTCAAAAATCGATACTTGTCGCTTCCTAGCCAGAGGCTCAGCATTATTAGGATAGGGCAAGGACTGGTGGGCTCAGTGTCCGGATAATGTGACTGATGTGGATATCAGGTGGTGGCCTGGTCTCCCAGTGGGGCAGAACTATAAAGTCGTCATGAGTGTGCACTGTCACAAGTCAGTATCGGTCCTGATATGACCTTAGATGTTGCCAGGACGTAAAACACCAACAACCAACCAACTGGCACTTTTAATTATGATTACCAGTTACCTGCCAACGAACCGTTTTTTGTGTGGGAAATCTTGATACACTCAATCAGTCAATGACAATGTGTCTATAAGGTTGCATTGTGTACAACTACAAGTAGCGCCTATCTTCAACAGACAACTCTTCGTGTTGTCCTGACATAGCAAGTATCACGTTATCGGATAGATAAAGGATTCACCCGGTACTCGCAGTACACGGGTGAATACCAACCCTATATAAAAACGGTTGAAAAAGCGGGGAAATGAAATTGAGAGCCTAATTTCACAATCTAAGAAGCAACAATTATTCTTTACATATGTCTTATTGATAGTCCGCTCCCTTTGAGTTGAAAAATATAATATAATAGCTAGTTTAATAAGATTTAAAAGTGAAATCGATGGCGTTCTGTGGCCGCCATCTTGTCTTTTTACATTCTCTCCCATTTCACCAAGTCTGTGCCGATATAAGTAACCATTTGACACTGGAGGCAGGCATTCTACTTGCTGTTCCATACTAAAGCTATTTTCGCGCGTATTTACAGTACGTTGTCTTTCACCCGTGTACTACAAGTACCGGGTGAATCTGTTATCTAGTTATCGGAGGGATAGTCAAATGAGGCAAAAAACTATTTGTGCATTGTTATTTGTTCGCTCATACCAGGGTTTCGCCGAATGTGTGTTGTGGTTTGACGTCCTAACAACAAGCAACATATATACGATCATATCCGCACACGCATCGACTTGTGACCCCACGCATCGACTTGTGACCCCATGCACTCATGGAGACTTAATAGTGCTGCCCCACTGGGAGACCGTGTCACTGGCACCATGACACAATATCCCACTCAGAAACATTATCCTGGTACTGAGCAGACCAGTCCTTTCCATATCCAAGCAATGATGGGTGCCAGGCTTGATAGCGACAAGTATTAATTTTGTACGACATTGGTTTGACTCGGGTCAGGGCTCCAAACGAC
Source organism: Branchipolynoe longqiensis (assembly GCA_030323885.1). Classification (NCBI taxonomy): domain Eukaryota; kingdom Metazoa; phylum Annelida; class Polychaeta; order Phyllodocida; family Polynoidae; genus Branchipolynoe; species Branchipolynoe longqiensis. Next base: position 38,696,765 of record CM059200.1, read on the forward strand.
AACCTCCCACACAGGAAGTTAAGGCTCTGGGACACTACGACATATAGCCTTAGTGTATACCAACGTATGTGATTTTGGGCCAACACGTCGATGTACGTCGAGATACGGTATGGGTACGTTAGGCATATGTTGGTATACACTCTCATATGGCGTTGCACGCCAAGGCTCCGAAAAATGTTGTCCATGTCAAAAAAACTTAAAAGTATGATAACGTGTTGGCTTTACGTTAGGCATATGCTTTGTATACGTTAGACATATGTCGTTAAACGCTAGACATACATTATGCATACGTTGAAGTATGTTAGTCTAAGTCGGGCCAGCGGAAACGTACAGTCTCCCTATTGACAATGTATTGCCAATGTATGAATAACGTAGTCTAACATATGTGTAGTGTTCCTCCAATGTGTCTTGGTGTATTTAACGTACAAGGTGTACTTCTGATGATTGAATAACATATATAACGTTCGCTGGCGTTCTGTGAACGTTTCAATGGTTGCATGAGCATGTGCGAGCAGTTTTCGAGCCAACATATGGCCAACGTGCTTCCCACTGATGATAGGTTACTCATATGCTATGCATAGGCTGGCCATACGCCGAGAACGCAGGATGCACGTTAGTCAAACGTTTGGCCATACTTTCTATGATACGCTCTCTTATGCTGTCATACGCGAGCAATACGTCACACATACATTCTGCATATGTTCAGTATGTTGTATGTAGGTCCAACTTTGCCCCCTGTGCTGAAAAGTTCAACGAATCTCGATGTATTGGGACCATTTCAGCCGTTGGCCATATGTTGACGCAATACGTTCTAGTGTGACAGGGCCATTAGCCAGCGCTCTCAACGACTCAGCCATCCCATCTGGTGAAGGAGGTCACTGAAAATGGGTAGTTTGATACATTGACGGGATTGGATGGGCTTCAAAATTGCCTTCTAAGTTCTGAACAAATGTTCCCGACTTGTTTACCTATTTACACTAGGTGTAGGATCACGTGGTTTTAATGCCCTCCAGACATTTCAACCAAACAATGTTGTGAACAGGGTTTAAATATAAAAAGTTGGCCCCAGATTTGAGAACATTCAAGAACATTTTAAAAGAGACACACAACATTTGGATACCAACATTTTATACAATCTACTCCAAAGTAGGTAATATTGGGAAATTAATTCTACAAAAGTAACTGACAGGAATTTTGTCAAAAACAAATTCCCCTCAAATACCATGTGACATGTTATCATCAGAATTCATACAAACCAGATTCAAGAACATTCAAGAAGAACACGCAGTTAATTTCAAGAACATGTGAGGTTACGCAAACCAAATATCGAAATTCAAGACCATTCAATACATTCGGCAATGTTTGCAAACCCTGGTTGTGAAACACTGGAATCTATCGAAAACACAGTAGATTCAGAAAGCAATAATGCATGACCTTAGTGCATGACCCCATTAGCAACTTTAGGTTGAGTTTACAAAACAGCATGAACCTTGCAAGGTGTGAACACAACACTGCTGATAATCACCTAACTTTGTGATACAGTGCGTGAACCCCATAAACCTTTTTTAATTAAAGAGAGCATATGTTGCCAAATTTCTGGGGCAAACAGTTTCTCGGCAGCCATGGCTCGCAATGGTTTTTTAGGTGGATGTCTAGCAGGCATCTACCCGATTCACTCTTAGGCCAACTATCTGATCTATATTCAGGACCCGGTATTGATGAATCGGTCAGAGCGCTGGCTGGCATCCCATGTGGAATGGGTTCCAATCCTGGACAAGTCAAACAAATAACTTACCAAACTGATACTTGTCGCTACCTAACCTGGCACTCTGCATTAATGGAATCGGGCAAGGATTGGTCTTTTCAGTATCACTATGAGGATAATGTGACTGAATGGGATATCATGACATAGTGCCTGCTGGCAGGATGGTCTCCCCGTGTGGCAGCCCTGTAAAGTCGCCATCAGCGTGTGCTGTCACAACTCGGTGCCCATCCTAATATGACCTTAGTGTTGCTAGGAAAACTCAAACAAATTCAATCTATACACAATACACATACAGGATTGATTGCTTTTATTTAGCACAAGACATTAAGTTTTTACTCCAGTGATTTATTAGCCAACACCACCTACCACCAAATATATATTTTTTTCTTTCTTTCTTTTTGTTTGAAATCCCAAGAGGTTCACTCTAGACTCAACACACATGCCACGTGTACTACGACTTAACCGGGCAGTCGTTCAGACCAGAATCAATTTTGCAACACGTCACTTCCGATGTCCTTCCCACACAGTCTAAACAGGTCCCCCGTGGCTCTCTAATGACCGGATGGAGCGGTAAGAAGGGTACTGCTGTGTGAATCATTCACGCATCACCATTAAAATATCGCTACAGCAGAAAGTGCTTTCAGAGCTGGAGGTTAACCTATTAGAACTACAGGAATATGTTCCCCCATCTCATCATCATCATCATCATGCTGTTTGGCGTGATGCGACAAAGACTGCTTTCATTACTTGACTGCCGCTCTCCATTTAGCTCTCTGCTGTGAGAGTTGCGTCCAAGAGTCGGTCTTAATGTCTCTCAGCTTCAGGTTTCTCTTGATGGTATCCTTGAACCGGAGACGAGGGTGCCCTCTCTTTCTGTAGCCAGAAGACAGTTGAGAATAGAGGATCTGCTTTGGTAGCCCTGTCTGATGAAATCCTCATGAGGTGTCCAGTCCACCGGAGATTCTTTTTGATCAGAAGATCTTCCATAGAGGGCAGCCCTGTTCGTTCGAGTACTTCCTTATTTGTCACTTTGTCCTTCCAGGTTAGCCTCATGATTGAACGCAGATGTCGCATCATGCCCCATCTAACTTATATTTATACGGGATGGATGACCAAATAAGAAAAGCATTCACTTCCCATGCAGGAAATCATGGATTTTTATTCCAGGCTTAGTCAAACAAAAGAAGATTAAACATGTCGCTACATTACCTGGCACTCGGCATTACTAGGCAGGGATGAAAGTGGTCTCCAACAAAAAATGCGGAAATAAAGCCGAGATTATTACACCAACAGCGAATTTCCGCGGAAACGTGGATCCCCCCCCCCCCCCCCCACCAATAGGATTAGCACTGTCAGGGAATTGTGGAAAATGCCGGAAGTCAGGTTTCAACTATCCTTGTTGTGGCTATGTTATCGCTTAGCAGTAATAGGATAACACAAGCACTAGTTGGCTCAGTGTCATGACAGTGACATAACGGGTCATATCTAACTAGTCTTTGTTTGGGTTCTATGTTCTAGCAACATCTAAAGTCATTTTCTTAAACGTTAATCGGTAAATAAATCGCGAAATCGCGGAGATCTTTCATCCCTAATCTCTATGATAGGGTAAGAAGCAATGGAATGAGAAAGACCTGTTATCCACAATTAAAAATTCCCTGACTTAATTAACGAATATAAAACAAACAAACAAATCAGAGTGAAGAAATATAATTAATACCCTCAGTCCAGGAAGCACTCCCACTAGGAACCAGCAGAGCTTGCCGGGTAACGCCCATCCACAAATTCGGTTCAGAATTGATGTTTGGACTGGAATCGACTATTAAACGGGGAAGAATTGTCCGGCACCCTGTTCAGAATAGCCAGACTTGTGTACTACTAATCATTTGGTAGCTAATCGCTTTACCGGTGTCTTTTAAAGCCAGTCAGTCTTGACACCCTCCACACATGGCTGTCGCAATCACCGTCCAATACTCCACTACACATGTGGTTCTCACAATCGCCTCCCAATACTCCACATGTGGTTCTCACAATCACTGTACAATACTCCACATGTGGTTTTCACAATCGCCTCCCAATACTCCACATGTGGTTCTCACAATCGCCTCCCAATACTCCACATGTGGTTCTTACAATCACTGTACAATACTCCACATGTGGTTCTCACAATCGCCGCCCAATACTACACATGTGGTTCTCACAATCACTGTACAATACTCCACATGTGGTTCTCACAATCACCGCCCAATACTACACATATGGTTCTCACAATCACTGTACAATACTCCACATGTGGTTCTCATAATCGCCTCCCAATACTCCACATGTGGTTCTCACAATCGCCGCCCAATACTACACATGTGGTTCTCACAATCACTGTACAATACTCCACATGTGGTTCTCACAATCACTGCCCAATACTACACATGTGGTTCTCACAATCACTGCCCAATACTACACATGTGGTTCTCACAATCACTGAACAATACTCCACATTTGGTTCTCACAATCACTGTACAATACTCCACATGTGGTTCTCACAATCACTGAACAATACTCCACATGTGGTTCTCACAATCACTGCCCAATACTCCACATGTGGTTCTCACAATCACAACCATACTCCACATATGGTTCTCACAATCACTGTTCAATACTACACATGTGGTTCTCACAATCACTGCCCAATACTCCACATGTGGTTCTCACAATCACTGCCCAATACTACACATGTGGTTCTCGCAATCACTGTACAATACTACACATGTGGTTCTCACAATCAATGTACAATACTCCACATGTGGTTCTCACAATCACTGGACAATACTCCACATGTGGTTTTCACAATCACTGTACAATACTCCACATGTGACTCTCACAATCACCACCCAACACTCCATGTGGCTCTCATAAATACTGCCCAATACTCCACATGTGGCTCTCACAATCACAACCCAATAATCTAAGCATGGCTCTCACAATCACTGCCAAATGCTTCACGTGTAGCTCTTACATTTACAATCACCACCTAATACTTCACATGTGGTTCTCACAATCACAACCCAATACACAATCAACACTCAGCTCTTCACATGTGACTCTGATAATCACCACCCCATACTTTACATAGCTCTCACAATCACTACCCAATCCTCCATATGGAAGAAAAATAAATGTGCATAAACCTGTGTTTGTTTAGTAAATACATGCAGTAAGGCACCGCTACATCAATTTTGCGTCCTGCCCGACCCTTTTTTATGGGAGCAATCTTCAAGAAAATGTGAAAGCGAAAATTCCCATCATACACAATTTCATTGGCCGCTTTGGCTGGTTAGTTCTTTGTATGTCCTAGCAACATTTCAACTGAGTTTTAGTGTCAATTATGTCAAATTTCGAGGATCAAATAAAAATACAAATTAAATTAAAGATACCACCGGTGCAAATATCTTCATCGAGAACAAACAAAATGTAATAAAAACGCGAACCTGCCCCAAAGTTCTGATAAAATGCATCAAAAGAAACAAGTATGATTTATTTGGCATATTATCTGTTCAGACTGGTAGGCTATGGATACAAAACCATTTGAGTTTGATCTAGGCGATATGTTGTGGTGTACATCACAAACCAGTGCAGAAACAAATAAGTGTTCACACTTCCTGTCTACCATTCGCTATAGTTATACTTATAGCAAACACACTTTGGTTGGAAAACCTAGGTGGTGGTGGTGGTGGTGTGTGTGTGTGTGTGTGTGTGTGTATGTATGTGTGTGCGTGTGAGTGTGTGTACATGTGTGTGTATGTGTTTGTGTGCGGGTGGGAGGGGGGGGGGGGGGTAACGTGGCCACGTGGTCGAAATATCCCTAACAACGACGCCCACATGGCACCAAGGTAAACGCTGGGCTAGATATATTACACCCAGGTCATGGATACCACACTATGTGTGATCTGCAGCCGTACAGGCGTCATGTGTGATCATTCAACTTTTACCATGTATTGATCCCTCTCGAGCTCCGCTTCATATTAGCGTACAAGTCCCAGATAGATGCGCAATGTAATGCCCAACAGGCATAAATATTGAATTTATATATATGGGACACCGACTATTGAACACCGTAGATTTAAAAGGATAGGCAGGCATGTTGTTCTAACTTCCACTCTAAAAAAAAAAAAAAAGGAAAAAGGTCAATACACGATCTCCACCACCAACCCATCCCTCTGACACGAGTGGAGGAACTAATGTTGTGTGGGTAGCAACTCACTATGCATCATGCGTTGTGGACCGGGCGGAGTGGTTAGAGTGTCTGACTTTTTTCTAGGTCAGACTCCTAATCTGAGGGTCGGCGGTTCAATTCCCCGTACCCCCAGCTCTGCCAATTTGGATTTCCACCGCTGTGTATAACTTACAGCGTCATCAAAGGCTGGTTGCTCTCATACCATGTCTATGTGGTGTGGGAGGTTAAAAATCCCTTGGGTCAGTAAAAGTGTAGGCTCGGGCTTTCTATCGACCAGCAGTGGAATGAGGAAGACCAGTCGTCTATGACTGAAATTTCCCATAGAGGATTTCCAATGCCCACTGCTGACAGTGTGCAGCATGCTCTGTGGGGAAAAAAATATATATTGGATAGTAAAAATAAGTTGAAAGCTGGCCATCTCAAATTTCTTCACACTGTTGATAATCGACTCACTCATGGAAGGTTTGTTTCTTTCTTTGTTGGGGTTTACATCCTGGCAACATCTAAAGTTATATCAGGACGGTTACTGACTTGTGACAGCATGCACTCATGGCAACTTAATAGTGATGCAGCACTGTGAGATCAGGCCGCCGAGACCATCACCCGATATCCCATTCAGTCACATTATCCTGATACTGAGCTAACCAGTCCTTGCCCTATTCTAGTCAAACTCAAACAAACAAACATGTTCTACAAATGCTAACTGCATTGCACTTATAGTTAGAATGACCTTGGATAGCAAATGGGTCATCAAGCCAATGCTGCTCGACAAGTCAGGCCCTACCTGCTGATTGCAGCTCAAATAGTCCATTCTGTGACGTCAAGTAGGTGCAATTATATAAGTTATAAGGCACAGTCAAAAAGCTTCAATGTCACCATTATTCGTGATGCTTCCTTTGGGGAATTGCAAAGTCTATTTCTTCATAGCGAGTCTCAATAATTGGTGGCTCAGGAGCTTAAACTTGCTTCAGTCCTATTTCAGAGAGAAATCGATTTCAACTGCATAAAGATTTCATGGGCTACATCTCTGAGAAGGGTCATTAGGGCTGAATGACCTTAATGGTCAAAGCTTGACCTCAGTGACCCTCGGCACTAAATACATTCTAGAGAATAGGTTGCTTCAATCGGTTGGTTGTTGGAGTTTTACGTCCTGGTCATATCTGGACAAGTACTGACTTATGACAGTGCTCACTCATGGTGACTTAATAGTGCTGCCCCACTGGGAGAACAGGCTGCGAGCACCGTGACCAGGCTGCGAGCACCGTGACCTGATATCCCACTCAGTCACATTATTCTGACACTGAGCCATCCAGTCCATGCGCTATCTTAATAATGCAAGCACAATTTTTAAGTCATTGGTTTGACTCGACCTGGGGCCAAATGTATGAGGGCGGGTTAGGGCTCGTAACCCACACGTCGTGCGGATTTCCCGGGTTAGCGGCCAAAGTGTCAATGTATGTGCACGGGGTAGGCTACCGCCTCGAGGGTTAACGTCGTCTTCACTAACTCCAACTTGAGCCTGGTATAACGTCCGGGTTTGGCACCAATTCGGGCCAAATCTATTCAAGGCGATCATATTTAACAGAATTACATACGCAATAAGTGAAATTTGACCAATTTAACCCTAAATTCGAAGCGTTATTAAGGCTACCACCGCATTGGCGGCGATATTAATCGCCGAACGTAATGTAAACAAATCGCCGCTGCATCGACGTCGCGTTCCATACTGGCGGCGGCGGCGATTTGTTTACTTTACGTTCGTCGATTCGAAAATATAACTAGTAATATCGCCGCCAATGCGGCAGTAGCCTTAATAACGCTTCGAATTTCGGGTTAATTTAATGAAATTTCACGATTTAAGTATGTAATTCTGTTAAATATGGTCGCATTTAATATATTTGAGCCTAATATATGGCTACAAAGGCAGAGGGATTTCCCAAATCTATAAATAACTGAAACGTTAGCTAACCCGCGCGTGCTTTGGACTAATACATCCCCCGTGACACATATATTAACGCCGACAATAGATAACCCGCCGGCCGCCCTTAACTCCGCAGCCGATAAATTGTGGCTCATACATTTGGCCCCAGGGTTGGAATACCATGATCTACCAAAAGGGGAGACGGACGCTCAACTCATTCGGCCATTCAGCCTGTTTAGGTTGTTTCGAGATACGGAAAATATGACTAGTCATTTTATATTACGATAATTGTTAACGTTAATAAGAAAGTTATGTTGGTGATGTTTCCTCCCCTTTAATCACCGCCTAATTATGTGCACTCGCGCGTCTTTAAATAAAGGCTGCATATCACCCTCACCTCACTTACCAGTTTCGTGAAGAATAATGAATGCAAGTCACAGCACAACTACATGTATTATGAATACTATTACTAGTTCTGAAACTTTAGCTCACCTAATATTAATAATACACTGGGTTTAAATTGTGTTCTCAAACTTTGATACAGATTCAAATCCAGGCAAATCAAACCGATGGTTTGTCACTGCCTAGCCCAGCACTCAACATTACTAGGATAGAGGACAAGGAGCAGTAGAATAAGAAAGATCAATTGTCTGCGATTGAAATTTCTCCTACTCAATCAAGATGTGTAATCCCTTTCATTAAAAAAATAATAATAAAAGAATCAATGGTTCCAATATCTAGCATTCCCATATTCAAATATATATATATATCAGTGTTCAAAATATGAGCTTGTCCGAGACTTGCAAGTGAAAATTCAGGCGGACAAGTGAAAATCACACCAGACTAGTCCGGTGGACAAGTGAAAAAATTGGCTTATTTCTAGCACTGTATTGTAAATATATATAATTTATATAACATATCTAAGGCGTTTTAACAAAAGACCAACTGAGATAAAACTGTTTGAAATCATGCTGCCCACTGCTGATTTCCGGTTCTATACTTTAAATCTGGGCACTACCTGAAGGCAACACCGGGATGTCCTACTTATAACTGTAAATTTACTACTTGGCATATTACTAAAGTACAACACAGCGAATTCATGATCTTTGAAATAGTTTGGGGTATTTTTAGATTGCCCAAAGGGAAGATGTCTGAGCATAAAACCTGACATTCATTACAGCTCTGAAATCTACGACATACATATGTTGTGGTGGTGTACATGGATGTATGGGGAAGGATATATCCATCTGGATTGCCCTCAATCAATCAATAGTTCCGTCCTCTAGTCGAGGGTTGGATGCAATGGTTCTCCACTTGTCCCGATGGTGTGCTGTTCTGATAGACTGTGAATAATTCAAGCCTGTCCACTGTGAAATATTTGTAAACCATGATGTTCTTGGTCTCCCTCTCCCTCTGCTGCTTCCCTTCCAACAATGTACGGTATATTGAACTCTGACGAATGATGTGACCAAAATAAATAAGTTTCTTTGTCTGTATAATGGCAAACAAGCTTTTCTTATTTTTAATTTTTCTGAGAACTTCTTTGTTGGTGACCTTTCTCCATGATATTTTCATCATCCTTCGATAAGTCCACATCTCAAATGCTGCTAAACGTTTGTACATTTTCTTAGAGATTGTCCATGTCTCAGCCCCATACATTAGAGTAGACCACACATAACACTGAAGAATACGCTTCCTTGTTTGTATTAATATCTTACTTGATGTTAACACTCTATACATTTTGGAGAATGTTGTTCGGGCTATTGTTATTCTTCTTTTAATTTCTTCCTCACATCTCCCATCATTTGTAATCTTTTTGTCCGAGATTGCCCTATTTGACTAATTTTATGGTTTTTTTCTGAGATAATAAGTATCCATTAAGGCATTATGTTGTCAACAACAAAAATGATCAAGCATTAGGTTACAACTCAATTCCTATAAATTAGTGTAAGTATTAAACGACAGGCAGCAGAACGCTCATCATAAGAGCGACTAATTGAAACCACCCAACTAGCAACTTACGTAAGGCCGGGATTTGTTCCTATATTACTCATAAAAACCGTAAGGCTCTATAAAATGTATCTTCTTTCCAAATTCACAATCAAGCCATAGACATTGAGATAGGACTTTAAATTAATCCTATCCCAAACTACCAAATCTGGCTGAGAAAGTTGTCCTTGTTGGTTGGGGGTTTTACGTCCTAACAACATCTACTAAGGTCATATCAGGATGGGTACCGACATGTGACAGTACAAACTCATGGCGATTTTATAGTGCTGCTCCACTGGGAGACCAGCCTTCCAGTACCATGATCCGATTTACCACAAAGTCACACTATCCTAACATTGAGCATACCAGTCCTTGCCCTAGGTATCCCAGTAATGCTGAGCGCCAGGCTAGGTAGCGACAAGAATAAATTTTGCAAGTAATTGGTTTGACTCGGCCGGGATTCGAACTCCCGACCTTCGGAAGCCTGCGCTCTACCGATTCGGCCACCACGTCCGGTAGGCTGAGAAAGTAATAATTTGTCTAATAAGCATGTGCTAGAAGCGCTCAGTTACTTCGATGTGCTTCATATTCGAGGAGCCCATGCGAATAAACTTAGCTGCCAAATTCCTATGGATAAATCTAAGGACACGACTACCTAATGAGTAAGCCTCCAGAAAATATTAAAATTATATTGTTTGTTTGGGTTTGAAATCCTAGGTGTTTTATAAACAACACAAATTTCAGATGTACCCAAAATCTGAGAAATCGCTACTACGGTGATCCCCTGAACATTAGATTCACCCCGTACAACAATAGCCTGAGTCAGTCTTTTATCTACCCGAACATCATTCAACATGTCCACTGCCTGAGATGACAACTTTACGGGAAACATCCTATGAAATTAACATCCACACTGGTTACCAAGTAGACAAGACGCAGTCGCAGACAACATAGTCGGGGATTTCTAACTATATTTTAAATATACTTGCTTTGAACTAGTATCATATTGATAGCTACTAGATTGGAAAGTAATTCACGGTACAATCATAACTATGCCTATCATCCCTATGGCTATGGCTTAGTACTTGTCAACGAAGCAGACCATGACTCGAATCAAGGAATTTCAGCAAGAAATGCTTTGCGGACTGAATGATTATGATGAGATTACCCTGCTGGAAATGCGACTTTGCCTTTGATAGCAGAGTCCATATCTTTTTGGGGTATGGCGGGGGTGGAGGATTATAGTAGTAAGTAGCGGGTGCGAATGTGCATATCGGATATCTTTATTCCTCACCGTACTAATTGATAGATTATAAGAAAACTGAAATTTCCATTAGTTGAAATTTCACGGGTTCCAGCCCAAAACAAGTACCGGTTTGTCTGATCGCAGAAACAACCAGGTTACCAGGATGATCCGCGAGTCCCACCAGCATTGTATGAGTAGGAACAGAACGATCATCAGGCAAACCGATTCATCGATTGATGGAGTTGTGGTAGTGAGATGTGGTAGTGAGGTACCCAGCCCCAGGCTAGGGCGTAACCGAAAGCACTTCGTACGGTACTGCCAGTCCCACTCCCAGTGGAGTGGCTTGTGTGGGATAGGTTGGGCAGTGTAACCAGAAAGCAAGATGTCGACGTTTAGAAGGACTATTATTGTATTAAAGATTCCGCAGATTCTAAATACAACAGCCGTTAGTTGTCTGTAATTCTTCGGCTGGAGGAAAATAATGACATGACAATCGGGCAAAAACTATATTCCTGACATATAATCATGACAGGCGGTGTTGCTGTACTGTGTTGTGTATCATCGTGATGCCGACGGTGACAGTGATTTGGGATTTTTGACGCCCAAGTCGGCAATGTTGATGTCCAGACTCCAGTGTTTACCATTAGCTGATCCGCATTTTACAGATGCCCTGATCTACTAAACAATACAGAGTCTACGTGTGAACTAACCACATGAATTCCCATTTGTAATCGAAGTGAATACATAAAAATGTAAAGTGATTTCACCTACCGATAAGTAGATTTTCCCTCATACAACATTGGTACAACTCTGACATTTAGGTTCCGAGTGCGCATGTGTACCGGAAATATTCAAACCCTAAACATTAGGGACAGAAACGACACAAATAATGTTATATATCGGCGTTGAACACATAGTTTCAAATAATTAATATGCACATCATTATGTCTATGAGTAGAAAAAGTTAACAAATTTTAATGTACGCATTGGAATAATCTCCCATCATGCAACTCTAAAGGGATCCAAGATGGCAGCCTCCACGGATGAAGACCTTGATCTTGTGGACACCGATGATTACTATGCTTGGCTTGGTCTTGGCAAAAAGGTCGAGTAAATTAGATCGTGTTTGATGGTCGCTAAGTATTATAGTGCATATATCGGTTTCGATTTCTAATGTAAGACTTTAACATGTTCTTTCATCTACAAAACCTGACCAGCTGACACAAGGTCGCGCCGGCTGGTAATGGCTAATGCTAGTTAGTACTACTACTACCACTGATAATATGAATAAGCAATGCTTAGGACCGACCCACCGATATAACTACAGCAAAGTATTTTATGATTTTTTTTTACTCCACTCGCGGTGTTCGATTTGAAATTCTATCAACCACATGGGACTGCTTTCAGTGGTGCCCATTCAGTGCTGCAGATTTGCAGCCTTCACGGCTTCAGCACACCAAAGTGACCAATGGCAATGCAACTGAAAACTCCCCAAAACAACAACTCGGGTGACCCGAATACGGCCGTCGTTTCCGCGAAGTAAACTAATATGAATAAGCAATGCTTAGGACCGACCCACCGATATAACTACAGCAAAGTATTTTATGATTTATTTTTACTCCACTCGAGGTGTTCGATTTGAAATTCTATCAACTCGGGTGACCCGAATACGGCCGTCGTTTCCGCGCAGTAAACTATTAATATTTTATTTGTGCACCCATGTTTATGCCAAATTGTTATTGATTTCTTTTAATTTTGAATAAAATCTAAGTTTTGAACTGCACGTATTGGCAAATTCTATGGCAATGGGCATTTGTTTTGATATATTATTAACCAATAGCTGACCACGAATACCATCAATTGGACTTAATGCCTTGATAGGGCCGCTGCAGAGTAGCATGGAGGAACACGTACACTGGTCCCAGTGACGTCATCACACCATATATGCATAAGCATATTCAGCACTCTACGGAGCGACCCAACCAGACACGGCTGCTACCCAACCAGCCACGGCTGCGACCCAACCAGCCACGGTTGAACTTGTTTCCGCTACAAAGGTATTCGGGGTCAGCAATTGGTTAATAATATATTAAAACAAATGCTAGCTGCCATAGAATTTTTACTCAAAATTAAAAGAAATAAAGAACAATTTGGCATAAACATGGCGCACAAATGCAAAATTATTACTTTATTATTACTTTATTCCACCGAAACGATGGAAAATCTGTAGTGAGGGACCAGTGTAGTTGTTCTGCGACTTAGCTTGTGCTACTCTGCAGCGGCGCATCATTAACTTGATTAAGGCATTAGGCCAATTGCTGTCATCCATCCTGCTTGCTCCGTACCGAAGTTTGACGACCGATTTCCCTTTCCGTTTGCTGGATTTTTATTTGTTTATTCAACACGAGTTTACAAATGGCGGCGCCCATAGAGGCCTATTTCCGGTTGTTGGATTTTGGCGAAATCCTCTGTGGGTATTGTTTACTTTATGTATATCTATCTATACGCGTGTTAGTCATTAGCCTCCCCGTGGGTGGGTCGGTATTAATATTTCATTTGTGCACCCATGTTTATGCCAAATTGTTATTTATTTCTTTTAATTTTGAATAAAATCTCAGTTTTGAACTGCACGTATCGGCAAATTCTATGGCAGCGGGCATTTGTTTTGATATATTATTAACCAATAGCTGACCCCGAATACCGTCAATTGGGCCTATGAACTTAATGCCTTGACAGGGCCGCTGCAGAGTAGCACGGAGGAACACATACACTGGTCCCAGTGATGTCATCACACCATATATGGAAGGTCTATGGGGAGGGACCAGTGTACTTCTTCTTCGATTCGACGTGTGCTACTCTGCGGCGGCGCATCATTAAGGCGTTAGGCCAATTGCTGTCGTCCATCCTGCTTGCTCCGTACCGAAGTTTGACAAGCGATTTCCGTTTCCGTTTGCTGGATTTGGGTTTCTCGGACAGGAGTTTACAAATGGCGGCGCCCATAGGGGGATATTTCCATTTCCGGTTGTTGGATTTTGGCGAAATCCACTGTGGGTATTGTTTACTTTATGTATATATTTATCTATCTTAGTATCTATACACATGTTAGTCATTAGCCTCCCCGTGGGTGGGTCGGTATGAATAAGCTATGCTTAGGACCCACCCCCAATAATATGAATAACCAATGCTTAAGACCGACCCCCCGATTTTTACTCCACTCGCAGTGTTCGATTTGAAATTATAGCAACTCGGGTGATCCGAATACGGCCGTTCTTTCCGCGGAATAAACTAATATGAATAAGCAATGCTTAGGACCGACCCACCGATATAACTACAGCAAAGTATTTTATGATTTTTTTTTACTCCACTCGCGGTGTTCGATTTGAAATTCTATCAACTCGGGTGACCCGAATACAGCCGTTGTTTCCGCGAAGTAAACTATTAATATTTCATTTGTGCACCCATGTTTATGCCAAATTGTTATTTATTTCTTTTAATTTTGAATAAAATCTAAGTTTTGAACTGCACGTATCGGCAAATTCTATGGCAGCGGGCATTTGTTTTGATATATTGTTAACCAATAGCTGACCCCGAATACCGTCAATTGGGCCTATGGGCTTGATGCCTTGACAGGGCCGCTGCAGAGTAGCACGGAGGAACACATACACTGGTCCCAGTGACGTCATCACACCATATATGGAAGGTCTGTGGGGAGGGACCTGTACTTGTTCTTCAATTCGACATGTGCTCCTCTGCGGCGGCGCATCATTAAGGCGTTAGGCCAATTGCTGTCGTCCATCCTGCTTGCACCGTACCAAAGTTTGACGAGCGGTTTCCGTTTGCTGGATTTTGATTTCTCGAACAGGAGTTTACAAATGGCGGTGCCCATAGGGGGCTATTTCCGTTTCCGTTTGCTGGATTTTGGTGATTTCATTTCCCACCTCTATGTGTAGGAGTATTGTTTATGACTTATGTGTATATATCTACATGCGTTAGTCTTAAGCCTCCCAAGAGGGTGGGTCGGTATTAATATTGCATTTGTGCATCCATGTTTATGCCAAATTGTTCTTTATTTCTTTTAATTTTGAATAAAATCAAAATTTTGAACTGTGCATATTGGCAAATTCTATGGCAGCGGGCATTTGTTTTGATATATTATTAACCAATCGCTGACCCCGAATACCTAAATTGGGCCTATGGACTTAATGCCTTGACAGCCTCGCTGCAGAGTAGCACGGAGGAACACATACACTGGTCCCAGTGACATCATCTCACCATATATGGAAGGTCTGTCATGAGGGACCAGTGTAATTGTTCTGCAACTTGGTTTGTGTTACTCTGCGGCGGCACATCATTAAGGCGTTAGGCCAATCGCTGTCTTACACCCTGCTTGCTGCGTATCGAAGTTCGACTAGCGATTTCCGTTTCCGTTTGCTGGATTTTGATTATTTTGCATAAGCTTAAAGTTGCATGGTCCGATGGCATATGAATATTTGTCTTATTTTTGAGATAAATATATCAAATTGATCATTACGAGCTACTAATCATTAGTCCGGAGTGATTTTGATTAAAGATGATTAGTTTTGAAGTAATTTGAGCTGAAAGAACCAAAAATAATTTCGACAAGCTTGCCAAAAGTCCTGTTGCTATGACCTAGATGGTCATCTCGCGGTGACCACGTGATGTGAGATGACCTACTAATCTATGACCCTGCACAGCAGGCCTACTTGGTTGCGGGGGGGGGGGGGGCTAATGGGGTCACGAGATTGGCCTAATTGGTTAATGGCCTTCCTGCATAATGGATGTTTCAAACTGAGTGTTCAAAGGGGGGAGGTTATAAACTCACTGGTTATTCTGTATACTCTGTCCCAAATCATTAGCTAATACACCAATATCTAAGTTGGATATATAGGATCAAATATAAGTAGTTGTTTTAATTTTGACTAAATTATATTTCATCGGACTATGCAACTTTAAGTTTACAAATGGCGGCGCCCATAGAGTCCTATTTCCGTTTCCGGTTGCTGGATTTTGACGAAATCCTCTGTTGGTATTGTTTATGTATATATTGTTTATGGATATCTATATATATGTACACGTGTTAGTCATTAGCCTCCCCGTGGGTGGGTCGGTATAACTACAGCAAAGTATTTTATGATTGTGCATGTATTTTTTTCCTCCACTCGCGGTGTTTGATTTGAAATTTTAGCAACTCGGGTGATCCGAGTGGCAGTCGTGATAATCGAATACGGCCGTCGTTTGCGTGGAATAAATAATTAATATTTCATTTGTGCATCTATGTTTATGCCAAATTGTTCTTTATTTCTTTTAATTTTGAATAAAATCAAAGTTTTGAACTGCGCATATCAGCAAATTCTATGGAGGCGGGCATTTGTTTTGATATATTATTAACCAATAGCTGACCCCGAATACCGTCAATTGGACCTATGGACTTAATGCCTTGACAGCATCGCTGCAGAGTAGCGTGGAGGAATGACTACACTGGTCCCAGTGACGTCATCACACCATATATGGAAGATCTGTAGTGAGGGACCAGTGTAGTTGTTCTGTGACTTGGCTTGTGCTACTCTGCTGCAGGACATCATTAAGGCATTAGGCCATTCGCTGTCATCCACCCTGATTGCTGCGGACCAAAGTTCGACGAGCGATTTCCGTTTCCGTTTGCTTGATTTTTATTATTCTGTTATTCAACACGAGTTTACAAATGGCGGCGCCCATAGAGGACTATTTCCGTTTCCGGTTGCTGGATTTAGGTGATTTCATTTCCCACCTCTATGAATACAGGTATTGTTTATGTATATCTATCTTTACGCGTGTTAGTCCTTAGGCTCCCCGTGGGTGGGTCAGTATTAATATGAATAAGCAATGCTTAGGACCGACCCCCGATATAACTACAGCATATAACTACAGTATTTTATGATTGCACATGTATTTCTTTACTCCACTCGCGGTGTTCAATTTGAAATTCTAGCAACTCGGGTGATCCGAGTCACGGTCGTTCTTTCCACGGAATAAAGTATTAATATTTCATTTGTGCATCCATGGTTATGTCAAATTGTTCTTTATTTCTTTTAATTTTGAATAAAATCTAAGTTTTGAACTGCGCATATCGGCAAATTCTATGAAAGCGGGCATTTGTTTTGATACCGACCCACCCTCTGGGGAGGCTAAGGACTAACATGTGTACATATTATATAGATAAACAATACCTGTATTCATAGAGATGGGAATTGAAATCACCAAAATCCAGCAAACGGAAACGGAAATAGCCCTGTATGGGCGCCGCCATTTGTAAACTCGTGTTGAATAACAGAATAATCCAAATCCAGCAAACGGAAATGGAAATCGCTCGTCGAACTTCGGTACACAGCAAGCAGGGTGGACGACAGCGATTGGTTAATAATATCCTATGGTCTTAATACCTTGACGGCGCCCCGCCGCAGAGTAGCGCACACTGAATCAAGCAACAACTACACTGGTACCTTGCTATAGACCTTCCATATATGGTGCGATGACGTCACTGGGACCAGTGTACCTGTTCCTCCGTGCTACTCTGCATCGAGACTGTCAAGGCATTAAGTCCATAGGCCCAATTTACGGTATTCGGGGTCAGCGATTGGTTAATAATATATCAAAAACAAATGCTCGCTTCCATAGAATTTGCCAATATGCGCAGTTCAAAACTTAGATTTTATTCAAAATTAAAAGAAAGAACAATTTGGCATAAACATGGATGCACAAATGCAATATTAATACTTTATTCCGTGGAAACGATGGCCATATTCATCACCCGAGTTGCTAGAATTTCAAATCGAACACCGCGAGTGGAGTAAAAAAATACACGTGCCATCATGAAATACTTTGCTGTAGTTATATCGGGGGGTCGGTCCTAAGCATTGCTTATTCATATTATATTATTAACCAATCGCTGACTAGTTCAGTTGATATGCAGAGTAGCACGGAGGAAGACGTACACTGGTTCCAATGACGTCATCGCACCATATATAGAAGGTCTGTCGTGAGGGAGCAGTGTAGTTGTTCTGCAACTTGGCTTGTGCTACTCTGCGGCGCCGCATCATTAAGGCGTTAGGCCAATCGCTGTCGCCCACCCTGCTTTCTGCGTAGTGTAGTTCGACGAACTATTTCCATTTCCGTTTGCTGGATTTTGATTATTCTGCTATTCAACACGAGTTTACAAATGGCAGTGCCCCTAGAGGCCTATTTCCATTTCCGGTTGCTGGATTCTGGCGAAATCCTCTGTGGGTATTGTTTATGATATATATATACGCGTGTTAGTCCTTAGCCTCCCCGTGGGTGGGTCGGTACTGTAGGTGCCCTCCTACTAAGATTGTCAAATTAGTCCAAACATTCAAATTATAATTTTACTGGGAGCTCCAATGAATCAATGCTTTTTGAATTTTTAAGATATTCCAAAAATTGAGCGAGATATGTGCATTTGAAGGTTATTGACTTTCAGATATTTTGTATTATCTAATGATTAGACTTAGAGAAGTGCCTTAATATGGATAAGCAATGGAGGCATTCAACTGGGCCTCTCTATGCGAATATCAAAATATTTCCTTACAAATTCCTATTCGACTGTGAGCGGAAGTGGGGGTTTCTATACGTATGATTCGGATGTGTGTTGTGGCTCCATCCACTCCATCCATAAATCTTGCGGATAGAAAGGTCCCTGTCGAATGCCTCCAATGCTTAGGACCGACCTGCCCACATTAGTCTGAATTACGAAACTGTCTATAGCCTGCGCGCCAAAAACGGCGTCGAGAGACAAACAAATGCCCGTGGCCATTGAGTTTGCATTCTATGGAGTTTGACGCTACATGCAGTGCAAAACTAAATTAATAGAAATACAGAACAATTTGGCATAAACATGAAAGTTTGGAATTACAAACTAGTCTATTGACACATACATATAAAAGCTCGGAGAATTATTTATTTATTATTATGCGATTCAACACGAGTATACAAATGGCGGTGCCCATACAGGGCTATTTCCGTTTCCATTTGCTGGATTTTTGTTATTTCATTGTCCACCTCTATGAGTCTGGGTATTGTTTATGTATATATACATGTGTTAGTCCTTAGCCTCCCCCGCCCCCCCTAGGTGGGTCGGTATTAAAGTTTTATGGTCCGATGAAATATAATTTTGTCAAAATTAAAACACCTACTTACATTTGATCCTATATATCCAACTTAAATACTGGTGTATTAACTAATGATTTGGGACAGCATATGCAGAATAACCAGTGAATTTATAACCTCACCTCTTTGGACATTGACATTGAAACACCCATTATGCAGGGAGGCCGTTAACCAATTAGGCCAATCTTGTGACCTCATTACCTCCCCGACCAAGTAGGCCTATTGTGCAGGGCCATAGAGGGGAAGCAGAAATGATGTGGATGTTGCCCCTCCCCCTCCATGTTGGATATTCAATGCTGTTTGGTAAATTCTATAAAAATAATTAATTAATTTGGATAATTTAAATTTTTACATTTGTCAATTAAAATTGCATCTGCCATCGGGAATATGTATGGTATGAGGGAGGATGAGACATATGGATGACATAACAGTAAATAATAACAGCAATAATATGTACATGAGAAATGCAAGCAGTACGCACATCCTTGGCGGTCTAAATGTATGTGAGGATGCGCATGCATGTGTTTTGCGCGCATCTGTTTGAAATTTGTCAGTTACACAGTATATAAAAGGAAAGCGTTTTTTTGTTATTGAATGTAAAAAGGAGTGAACCTGGTTTTAATGCTATGGTGGCAGCAGCCGTTCTGGTTGTCCCTATGCGATATCGTTTGGACGGGATCCATCGCAAATGCGCCGGGTTCTGCGCTTAATGCTATGAATGCAGCAGCCATATTCTACGATCCAGCTGGACCTGACCATTAATGGCTTCACGGGATCCACCGCAAATGCACAGATCTCCAGGTTTAATGCTATGATGGCAGCAACTGTTCTGGTCATGCGTTATCGTTTGGACGGGATCCATCGCAAATCCGCCGGGTTCTGGGCTTAACGCTATGACGGCAGCAGCCGTTCCGCAGCATATATGCCAGCGGACAGCTCAGGATCGCAGAGCATGCAGTTTGTCATAGGTGAGTGTAGAAACTGACATGGTGCTACAACCGCAGGCTATCCTCTGACGCAAATGCATTTGCGATGGATCCCGTCCAAACTATAACACATAGGCACGACCAGAATGGCTGTTGCAATCATAGCATTAAACCCAGAAACCTGTGCAATTGCACTGGGTCTCATCAAACCATTAATGCTCAGGCCCGGCTGAATCATAGAATGTGCAGTTTGGTGGATGGTTGCATAGTTTGATGTTTTGGCATTTCTGCCATTGGGACGATGTCAATCATATACCGATGTATATGTGATATTGGATAATCGATGCTACCTGGTATATTCGATAGATATAAATCAAATTAACCTTTCTACTAAATATTTTGTTAAAAACCCGAGTGTCATGGGCCTATGGCACCAATCAGTTCCCAGAATGTTCAAGCCCCAAACAGATATACCTCCCTACAGCCCTGTCAGGTTCCAGGATTAGTAGGTCATCTCACATCACGTGGTCACCGCGAGATGACCATCTGGGTCATAGCCACAGGACTTTTGGCAAGCTTGTCAAAATTATTTTGGGTTCTTTCAGCTCAAATTGCTCCAAAACTAGCCATTTTTTATCAAAGTTACTTAGGACTAATGAATATTAGGATATACTGGTCAACCTGAGCTATTTATCCCAAATATAATTAACAAATTCAAATGCTATCGGACCATGCAACTTTAAGGTAGAGACTTGCAGACAAATTTCAAATAGGTTTTCAAAAATTTTTATTCTGATAAAGCACTTTAAGACCTATAATTTGACATATGGATGGACCTAATTTGTCAAGTAGAAGCAAAGTGATAGTGAGTAATGTACCCCAAGAATGGGCTATTTACCTCACAGTAACTACATTTGTTTATATGAGCAGGACTTTTGACTTGATATCTCATCTCAGCTGTGCTGAGGCATGAATGCACAGGGCAGAGGAGAGTGTCAGAAAAAGTGCTATAACTCTCAAATTGCACCACCTACAAACAAATCGCCTGGCACACACACAGATAATATGTTTACCAACCATACTATATTAATTTTATATGGGTGACATTTACCGATTAGCAGGGACAAGCTCTCAAAGTATGGTGACTTTTGAGGAATTTTCTCGGCTGAACTGTCACATATTTTTTTCTGGAAAATGACCTACCAGAATGTTGATATCTTAAACATATGAATTACCATTCAACATTTGTACTGTTGATACATAACACATGAGAAAAACAATGTTTTATAAGGAGTGTTTGCGCTCCGCGCAGTCAACCTTTTCCTATGGAGCGAGGCGTGAGGATGCGGATTTGCAAGTCTCTCAATCAATCAATAGTTCCGTCCTCTAATCGAGGGTTGGATGCAATGGTTCTCCACTTGTCCCGATGGTGTGCTGTTCTGATAGACTGTGAATAATTCAAGCCTGTCCACTGTGAAATATTTGTAAACCATGATGTTCTTGGTCTCCCTCTCCCTCTGCTGCCATTCACCTTCCCTTCCAACAATGTACAGTATATTGAACTCTGACGAATGATGTGGCCTCTAAGGACTGTTAAATAGACTAATTATACCATTTCTTTGTAGATTCTTTATTAATGGTCAGATCCTGATCAACCATCACACCAATGTTCTTCTTTGTATGGCAAATCACCCCAGCTTATCAAAACTGATTTTTTTTAAATTAGATCACAGGAAAATGTAGGTTTCCATGGCAACCGTAATACAATCACTCCTACCTATAATAGGAGTCAAATGTAGCTTTTTTTAAATAATGGTCAGATCCTGATGAAATTTCACATCAAGGTTCTTCTTGGTATGGCATATCACCTCAGCTTATCAAAACTGATTTTTTTAAATTAGATCACAGAAAAGTAGGTATCCATGGCAACCGTAATACAATCATGCCCACCTACAATATGACAACTGCAGTTTCTTAATGGTTTGATCCTGATCAAACTTGACACCAATGTTCTTCTTGCTATGGGAAATCATCTCAGCTTATCAAAACTGATATTAAAAAAATTAGATCACAGAAAAATGTGGGTTTCCATGGCAAGCATTATGCAAAACCGCCTGACACCTACAATACTCTGCCAGATTCTAGACTTGTGGTTCCGGTTGTAGTCATTGTATGACCATTTTTAGGACAAAAAAATGCTAAAGATTCACATTCTAATATAATGAATACATGACCATTCCTGCCAGTCTTACCTCTGAATTTTGCATCTAGACTTGAATAGCTTAGTAAAATACCTTTCAAGCATCGTACACCAGTGAAAATAGTCTCTATCATTGCTGAAATCTTTGGCCCTTCAAAACCGGATGTAACACTGAGGGTACTGCGCATGAGTTTCGGGTGGGTTGTCTTTTACTGACTCTACTCTGCCTGAGATGAGGTCGCAAAAAGTTGTACAAGTTTGTTGATCAGGCAATAGTGGCGCCCCCAGCGGATTGGGGGGTACCTAACTACTTCTAGAATAACTAGTACTAGTAGTAGTAAGTTTGCAAAGAAAGTGAGTTTGGTGAGATCCCAAGTGATTGCTAGGACTGGTAAAGACTTGAGTCTGTACCATTAATGCAATATTGAATTAATTTATCTAGTTTGAAGCTCGATCTATTTACAAATTACAGTCATGGTTGCGATATTTAATATGCAGGAAAAGCGCATTGCATCAGTATTACCAAACTTTCTTTTTTACTTTAAAATGTATCCATCCCTGCCTCCACCCCAAAAAAATATCTAGTCAGAATTATGCAATGTTGGTATGTTTCATATTTTGTATTTCATGTTAATGAATTGTGTGTAACCATATTGTGTTCTGGGGTTGTCTGATATATAGAATATACACTGTATATATCCATGATATTGAGATAACCTGCTCAGTGTGATTGTGAGTTCCTTTTTGATTTCATTTAAAAATTAATTAACCAAACTGTTTATATTGTTGCAGTAATTTTCCCGTTAAGACAATTATTATACTATTCCCAGTTTAAAAACCAAAACACTGTAATCTTGAAACAACCTCGTTCTGTATGTTTTGAAATATGAACTGGGGTTTTGTTTTAACGACTCTTCCATGCTTTTTATTTAAAGGCATCAACAGAAGATATCAACAATGCGTTTCGTCGCCTCAGCCGCACATACCACCCGGACAAGCATGCATCCGACCCTGCACTCACTGCAAAGGCTCAGAACCTATTCACCAAGATTAAAAAGGCGCATGAAGGTATGTCAGGGCATATATCTTCGCCGCTTCGGTGCGGCGAATTTTCCAGAAGAACCTCGGGGACCACTGGAAATTGAAAGTTGAGAGGGTGGAACCTTTGCCCTTTTTTTTTTTAATGAATTAAATTACATGGGCCATAATTCCCATATATAGGAAATTATTTCTTTTGCTTGGCGTATTATTCCTGGTAAATATGGGTATTCCTATTTGCGCTGGTCCCTCAGAAAGAACTGAAGCTGAGACCCAGCACGTCGGGTCGCAGCTACAGAGCTCTTACACTGTGCAAGTTAGGGTTGGTGCCACTCCGCAGCCTTTATTCTTCACTACAGAGCCTACACTTTTAAACTCAAGGGGCTGTCACATTACGGCGTATGGCGGAAGCGTATGGCGGCGTAGCGGCTTACGTCATATACGTCGCCATACGCCGCATACGCTACTCATACGCTACGCATACGCCGCCAGTGCCGCAACACGCCGGCGTATGTGAAGCTTATGATGCATACGCCGCCATACGCTTTCATAAATTCGTCCGTCCTTTTTTTTTTGTGCATACTCAAAAAAACACGACCTATGTGGGCGTATGGCCCAAAATGTCAAAAAATGTCCTGGCACGCTCCCATACGCTCCCATACGCTACGCATACGCTACGCATACGCTACACATACGCTCAAACACACCCGAAAGTGGCACCCGATGGCGTACGTAGGTTTTCAATACGCTCCCGCCATACGCCGTAATGTGACAGCCCCTTCACTTGCACCTGATAACCAAACTTGGTAAGGCTCTTTCCATACATTTGTTTCTAGCGTAGACTCCAATGAAATTCCATGAGATAAAATAGCACTTTGTGTATCGTGGTGTATGTGTATTCATCACCTCCTCCCATCTTCCACCGTATAAGCTGTAGCTGCAACCTGGCGTATATGGTCTCGTTCTCAATTCTTAGTAGTACCAGACGGGATGGCCGAATGAATTAAGCCCCAGTCACACCTACCCAGACGAGTCCCAGATTTTGAGCCGGACCACCCCCGGGACCAGTCGCCCGGACAGCCTCAGATAAAATCGCTATTTTCGTCGTTTTTTGCCTCACGGTCACACGTACCCGGCCGGTGCGATCCGGGGGTGGTCTGGGTAGTCCGGAGGTGAACCGGGACCTGTGTGTGGGTGGTCCGGGGCTGTTTCGCTACTACTAGGTACTCCAAAGTGGGCATATACGGTGTCCGCAGCGCGAAATTTGACCTATTTTAACCGTTTTAAAAAGGCTTGAATCTCCACTAATTCTGCTTAGTTTGAAATAAAAATTATATCAAATTAAAGCGTGTTGTTTTGTCTTTTAGGGTATCTGATTTTTAATTATCATTATGAAATAAATCACAGTCAATGGACACTTGTTGGCAGGTACCATCGGCAGCTCTGAGCATGCTCGCCGATTTTGTTTTCATCCAGTCTGAGCTACTCCCTTCCCTAAACTTGATGGCTTGGTGAGTACATTGACCTGAGCTAAAAATAACCACCAATAAAAGATAGAGAAGAATCTAGCATGAGTGTTTCTGAGTGGGAAATTTGATTGAACTGAAGGAGTGAAAACATTAAGACATTAATCCTCCTTGAAAATTGATCAGGATCGTTTTGAAAATTATATCATCAGAAAGCTTAAGTCTTCCTTTACCTAACCAGATGAATATTTGGTTGAGATTTATATCATGCGCATCAAGGTTGGTCTGAGAAGTGACTGCTGCAAGAATTTGGCTATTGTCAGCTCGCGATGCTTAAAAGTGAATGTTGTCTTTCTTTCTCTGATCAGTTAGAAAATGATGTCATCATGTAGAGCTTTTGATTCTGGTTATTTTTGGATAAAGATTGCTGTGATAGGACAATTAGAACGGGAGTTATGCTATTTTCCTATATTTTACTGAATTTATTATTGGTGGTTGCTGGAAATTAAGGAATTTAGCAAGTTTGACATGAAATTTCAGAAAGAATACTAACAGTGATGGTCTGTAAAAAATTGAGCTTCTTATTTGTACTATAGAGAATGAGATTCTTTAATATTGGACAGATCATATGCAAAATAGCTTCCAGGTGGGACCCTAAAATCCAAGATTTGGCTAATTTGGAAATGTGCACAAATCGGGGCAAAAAAATCAATCTTTAAACACTCTAAACTTTGCAGCTATTCAATCGATCTAAATGATTTTTATATCATTGAGATCCAATTTAAAAGATCTGTACAGATATATAAGATGTAATACTGACCTGTTGAAAATAGAAATCACTTTGGAGTACCTACTACTACTACTACCATGCCGGATTGAGCCTTGATGCCCCAGACCGCCCCGGATGTTTTAGACATTTTAAAACATCCGGTGCAGACCCCGAACCAGCCACAGATCATGCCGGATCACCACGGCCGAGCCAAGGATCGCCACGGACCACCCCGGATGATGGTCCGGGGCTTGTCCGGCCTCTGATCCGGGTAGGTGTGACTGGGGCTTAAGAGCATCCGTCTCCCGTGTTGGTAGGTTGTCGGTTCGAACCCTGGTCGAGTCAAACCAATGACATAAAAATTTATACTTGTCGCTTCCTAGCCTGGCGCTCGGCATTATTAGGATAGGACAAGGACTGGTTGGCTCAGTGTCAGGATAATGTGACTGATTGGGATATCAGGTCATGGTGCTGGTGGCCTGGTCTTCCAGTGGGGCAGCACTATAAAGTCGCCATGAGTGCACTGTCACAAGTCAGTACCTGTCCTGATATGACCTTAGATGTTGCTAGGATGTAAAACAACAAACAAACAGTTCTTAGTAAGGGACCAGCAGAACTGTATTATGTCCACCGTGAAGATTTTGTATGTGCAACTGTACTCCCCAAACTACTACCTGGAGTTTAGCATTCAAAGCTTTCCAAAGATTCCCACACATCTGTGAATGCTGCAAATATTAATCTTAAATAACTAATAATACAGTGAACCCCCGTTATAACGTGATTGTTGGGGTCCATAGAATATCACCATGAAAACAAGTGGGTTCGCATTAAATTGGGATCTAGTTTTTGGTGTGTTTTTGAAGTGATCGTTTGTTTATTCTGCTCATAATGGTTAGGTGCATACACTTTTTTTCCGCCGCTGTGCAGTAGTGGTCATACTTACTTTGGAATTAAAGAATTCTGGGTCCAATGAATCGTAATGTTATTTATATCCGAATTCGCGTTAAATTGGGGCACGTAAAATCGGGTTTCATTGTATGCAGGTTGTTATTTATTGAAACTAACATCCTTGAATTTATTTTAGTTCCTGGGTCACTCTCCTGAAAACTTGCCAGAAGTGTCACATGGAGAGTTAAAATTTAATATTTGAATTTTAAACATTTTTTGGTTGCAAATGAAAGCTGGAAATCTCCCCTTTACATCTATGTAAAATATAAATTGATGAGATAAAAAATGAAGATGTAGTCCATGATTAAGCTATGTCATATGGGAGTATAACATGTGTTGCTCAGACGTAACACATGTTTAGGACACCACACAGTCTGCTTTATAAAAATCTAAGCAGAATTAAATAATTTCATACTGAGAAGCATATTAATCATCTGTGACGGAAATGTTTAATGTTATTTCTGAAGACATCAAATAATTTTTTTTTTTAATTTAAGCATGTTAATAAATACTTCCTTTTGATTTGGGAACTGTTTTGTTTGACAGATCAATGCAATACAAGATGGTAGTAAGGATCCAACCATGTCCCATATGTCGTGTTACAAATGGCTGACTGTAAAATGGTGTTTCTTTTGGAACAAAAACACTTCCTAACTAAAAAGACCAAAGTTGCACGCGGTTTATTTTATTTCCCTTATTTCTTACATTAAATCTGAACATGGAATATGAAAAGTATAAGGAAAAAAATAAGTAGGATGTTTTTTTATTGCTGGTTTAAAATCCCACCCCATGCTGACCAGTTTTCAGGAGAGTGACCCTCCTATGCTTTTATATTTATAAATTTCATATATAATTTTAGAGATTGATTGTCTGGTTTGGTTATGCTATGTATCCCATGTCTGTCTAGTCGTGTGTCTACACTTCCATAATGTTTCTTCATTGGTTGGTTACCAGTTCTCACGGACTCCCATCAAAGAGCGATCTACGACGCGATGGGAGCAAAGGGCTTGGAGACAGAAGGTTGGGAGGTAAGGCAACGTATCTGTTGTTAGAAGAAAATGATTGTCGTTGGGGTAGGGTGCTTTAAACAAAGGAAATCATGCCTGGAATTGGAATCGAACCCACTTTCCTGCCATTACGGGACGAGCGTCCTAACCATTAGACTATCTATGCTCCCTATTGCAACCATCCTCCCTATGCCTATGCATGTGTGTGTGGTGTATCACTTAGGAGAGGTGAGTGCTCCTGACTAGTCTTCGGGGAACATTTTGTTCGGTATTGCGATACAATTTATGTAGATCACTACACAATGCGTAAAACACATCACGTAAAATTGAGAACCATGTATGTGGACTTTCACGTATATTTTGTGTACATGTCAGGCTCTCTTTGTAGTTTCACGATGAAACATCATAAAATAAAACACGATAACTTTTTGCAAAAATACAAAAAAAAATTCATATCTTACTTGCCTTTAAGAAATTGCTACAAATAATGAGTAATTGCTAATCGATTTCCAAATTGATTAGCAATTGTTGCTAATCAAGATTTTCTGAAGAAAATGCTCCCTGGTGTTTAATATTACCTGAGAAGGAAGAGGGTCATTCTAAGGTAGTGACACAAATCCCATTTTGGTGAATCTACCTCTCTAGAACTTGCGATAGTTTACAAAAGCATCATTTTCGGAATGAAACAGATCCATTAGGTCTTGCACAGAACAATTAAATGGTTGTTTTCTTTTTAAGTAGCATTTTTATTAAAGTAACACAATTTTAAATGTCATTTGTTTTATTGCTTGTGCTTTCATGAATTTAAACTGGGCATCTGATCGTTAACCCTCCCAGGTGGTGCCAAGGCAGAAGACGCCACAGGAGATACTGGAGGAGTATGAACGGCTGGCACGGGAACGCGAGGAGCGTCGCCTCGAGCAGCGGACCAACCCCAAGGTGCGTACACACCGCCAGTGTCCTCAGGAGACGCTGAACTCCCGGCGCCGTCGTGGAGTGCCATCGTGGTGCGCTAGGCAAATTCACCAGAAAACTGTGTCTGAGTGAGTGAGTGAGTGAGTGAGTGACTGTCTCTTAGTTAGTTAGTTAGTTAGTTAGTTAGTTAGTTAGTTAGTTAGTTAGTTAGTTAATTTATATATATAAATTGCATTAAATTGGTAAATTTATATTAAATATATATTACGTTTATTTATATATATGAAAATGTTGCCTTTAGGTCGATTCCGAAAATTATATATATAGCAAGCTATTGGTCTTCCTCATTCCACAGCTTCTTGCCCTATCCTAGTAATGCTGAGGCTAGGTAATGACAAGTCCAAATTTGTACGTGATTGGTTTGGCTCGGCTGTGGTTCAAATCCTACGACATGGGAAGTAGGCGCTCAGCTCATCTAGCCATCACATTCCATATGCAAACAGGCTCAAGTTTACACTGCACTGTGAGACCAGACAACCGGCACCATAATCTGATATCCCACTCAGTCACATTATCCTGATACTGAACTAACCAGTCCTTGCCCATTCGTATTAATGCCAAACACCTGGGCCCGTATGCACCAAGTTGTGCTAGTCTTAACCGGAGCTAGGCGCTAACTCCGGTCAGCTAGCTCCGGGTAGTGGGGGGTCCGGGAAAAAAATAAAGTGGTATGCACCAATGTTTTAGCCTGGCTGGACAGCAAACCGTGATGTTATTTATAGATTTGGGAATTCCCTCCACTCGACGATATGAATAACGCCGCCAATGCGGCGGCGGGGTTAATATTGATTCGAATTTAGGGTTAATTTGATTAAATTTCACATATGGCATATGTAATTCTGTTAAATATGACAGCATTTAATAGATTTGGGCCAAATATATTCCCGCCGATACGGCGGTGGCCATGTTTATTTGACGTTGGACAGTATGGATATCGACGTCACTACGGCGGTGGCGATTTGTTTACTTTACATTCATCGATTCGAAAATATTAATATCGCCGCTGCTGTGGCAGCAGCGTTAATATCGCTTCGCATTTAGGGTTAAATTAATAAAATTTCACTTATTGCGTCTGTAATTATGTTAAATATGATAGCATTTAATAGATTGAGACCCATACACGCACACTAACCGCCCCGGCTAGCAGTTAAACCCGATTTGAAAAAGGGGTAGCTTAGCCTAGGCTACGGTCCGCGGTTAGCGCTGGCACCGATTGACGCATACGGATTTTCCACAGTTAGCCGTGTGGAGCTATCCTAGCCGCGGTTAAGGCCCTAACACCGATTGGTGCATACGGCCCCAGGCTAGTTAGCGACAAGTATAAATTTTGTACGTCATTGGTCTGTTTCACCAGGTTTCAAGCAAACCAGTGCTCTTACCAATTCGGCCACTGTGTCTGGTCACATATTAATTACTCCGCAACCTAAATTATAATTGATTTCGATTGCAGGGTTCTGTGTCTGTAGGCATAGATGCAGTAGAGTGTTTCGAGAGCTACGAAGCGTTAGACGCCATTGAGTACAGGTAAGTGTTCATTGTATAAGAGAAGGGACAACGCGAACCGATTTGGAGACGGGTGGTAAAATCGATAACCTCACCGATCTGCTCAGTTCAAAAGTAATTCAAATGATGTGAAACAAATTGAATAATTTACTATTTTTGTTTTGTATCAAAGCTGCATATTCCAATGAAAGCATAACATTTTCTAAACCAAAACGCTTATCTAGATTTGATTCCACATATGTAACTTAGATACTGGTCGACTTATTAAGCATTTGTTGCTGCATGGAAGGGAATACTGAGTCAAGATAATAGAACTCGTTGTTACTGAAGAATATGATGTCAAGTGTTGCTATGCTTGCCAACATTATTTTTTCATGTTTGCACTTGATCATTTAAAGTAAAATTTCCTTCAAACTGGTCCTGTGTATACATTTATAAATAGAGGTATAAAGCACTTATGTAAATATTGTTCATGTATGTAATGATCCTGCTTATTATTATTTATTGTCTTCTACTACTGCTCCTGTAACCTTTGATATGATCCCTTGTAGTCTCGAGAGTGGGAGGTTTCCTCCCAAGCAGCTCCCCTAATTGTCCTCCTCCCCTCCAGGCGGCCCCTCACCCCCGTACTGTCTGCCTATTTTACCACCGACCTTGCTCAACAAAATGTTACTGTAGGACTTAATGGCCAGCCAGAGTCTTAGGCTCGATCCATATACTTCTGTCTTGTCTCCTATTTTGTTATGGAAGGAATTAATAATAGCGATGAACCTGCCTAGGGTTGAAAGATCTCCGCGATTTCGCCGATTTCCGGGATTTTTCCTGTAGCTACAAGTGTATACTAATACGTTGCACCTGTCCTGATATGACCTTAGATGGTGCCAGGACGTAAAACTCCAACAACCAACCAACCAATACGTTATTTCATGCTGCAGCACCATCGGCATATACTACTAATGCCTTCAAACGCCGCAGCAGGGTCAGCGTATACCGATATGTGGTGCAAATGCTGCAACACTAGCAGCGTATACTACTAATACATGCTTCTAACGCCACAGCACTATCAGCATATACCAATATGTGGTGCAAACGCCGCAGCACTAGCAGCGTATACTACTAATACATGCTTCAAACGGCGCATCTCTATCAGCGTATATCAATATGTATGAAATCCGACTTCTGGGAATTTTCAGCGATTCCCTGACAATGCTAAGCCTATGGGAGAATATCAGCATTTCCGCTTTTTTTCCCAGAGACCACTTTCATCACTGTATATTTATCTCAAAATGTGACAGAAACAAAACCATTTATCCATCTCTGCAACAAGCTACAAATATATGGTGGTGTTGTTGTTCAGGCCGCTCATTCCGCACGTGGAGGTGAGTTCCATGACCATTTCACAGTCCGTCGAGTGTCCCCTCACCACCAAGGACACGGCGGTCATCGCCGGAACGCTGTCGACGCAGAACGGAACCGGAAGTGGGAGCATCACCGCCACCATGCGGCGCGTCACGTCGCACAAGGGATGGGCTGAGGTTGAGATGTCTGCCGGTGGGGGCGCTGCGTTTGCACTCCGAGGCTCCCGGACGTTATGGCGGAGAGGGTACGCAGCTGGGTGCTTGGGATTTTATTCTAGCCGCTACTGATTTGGCAGGCTGTAAATCGGGGATGAACAATTCTCCGCAATTTTGCGGATTTCCGCGATTTATTTTGGGGGGTAGTGGGGAATGGGTAAGCAGGGTCTGTATGGGGCCTGGAAAATCTTTAACTTCATTTTCCCCATTTCAAAGCCTTGAAAAGCCTTGAATTTAACCTATTTTGGGTAATTAATCTTGAAAAGCCTTGAATTCCAT
This sequence comes from Branchipolynoe longqiensis, assembly GCA_030323885.1. Classification (NCBI taxonomy): domain Eukaryota; kingdom Metazoa; phylum Annelida; class Polychaeta; order Phyllodocida; family Polynoidae; genus Branchipolynoe; species Branchipolynoe longqiensis. Next base: position 38,728,780 of record CM059200.1, read on the forward strand.
TAAACTGTCCCCACTGATCTAAATTAGTCTGAAATCGCCATTCACTATTATTGTATTTTTCTGAAATCCAAATGAAAATAGTCTTGAATTCCTCTTTCTTTCTTTTTTTAAACATAGCCTTCATGCGACCAAAAGCCGGCGACCTTGCGACCAAAGCAAAAGAAACCCAGGGTAAACCGATGGTCAGCGATCGATCAGTCAGTCAGTCGTCAGTTTGGTTCCTGATCGAGTCAAACCAATAACTTTAAAATTGATACTTGTCGCTTCCTAGCCAGGCGCTCAGCATTATTAGGATAGGGCATGGACTGGTTGGCTCAGTGTCAGGATAATGTGACTGAGTGGGATATCAGGTCATGGTGCTGGTGGCTTGGACTATAAAGTCACCATGAGTGTGTACTGTCCTAAGTTGGTACCTGTCATGATATGACCTTAAATGTTGCTACGAAATAAAACAACAACCAACCAACTTGATATGTGAATAATTGTTTCAGATTCGGAACGATGGCTGGTACACTGCAGTTTACTCCTCATGGCATCAGAGTGGGACTCAACACAAGTAAGAAAATAAATTAAAGCTGCACAATCCGCTGAAAACATCAATTTTTCAAATACCAAACCGCTTACCTAGATTTGATCCTACATATCTAATTTAGATACTAGTACAGCACATTTACTGCAGTTTGGTACTCATGTGCCATGCCCTAAAATAGGTAAACAAACCCCATACAAAGTAATTTTGGTGTGCATGCTCAAATTAATTTGACATGTTTTCAATTCAAATATCTCCATTTCAATTATTTCCAATGTTAGCCCTTTAAAAAAGCGATACTTCAAATCAAAGTAAATTAGATTATAATGATCAACCTGATAAATCTGAGAACTAAATACAGTAGAATCTCAAAACAATCGGATTGTGAAACTTTCAATGGGGACTTTTCATGAGCCATTTCTCTCGCTATACACTTGGTGGCAGCACCAGTTCCCGGTCCAAGTCGACCATCATGGTTGGATAGAAGGGTGTAGGTGTGTGGTGTTGGTGGTGGTGGTGGTGCTGGTGGTGTATCATCTGTGGTGGGGATTTAGGGATGTAGTGGAGGTGTAGGTATGTGTGTGGTGGGGGTGAATGTGTTGTGGGTGTGTGGTGAGGGTTGAGGGGTGTGGTGGCGGTGTATAAATGTTTGGTGGGGGTGTAGGTGTGGTGGGGGTGTAGGTGTGTGGTGGGGGTTTAGGTGTGTGGTGGGGGTTTAAAGATGTGTGTGGTTGAGGTGTATGTTTGTGTGGTGAGGGCTTAGGTGTGTGATGAGTGTGGTGGGGGTGTAGGTGTGTGGTGGGGGTGTAGGTGTGTGGTGGGGGTGTAAGGGGTACTGGTGGTATATGTGTGTGTAGGTGGTATAGGTGTGTGTGGTGGGGGTTTAGGGATGCTAAAGATTGTGAGGTGCCACTGCAAGACACCCCTACACCTCCACCACAAACCACCTACACCCCCACCACATCCCTAAGACCCCACCACACCCCTACACTGCACCACACGCACCCCACCACCACACACCCCTACATCCCCATCCCCCCACCACACACACCAAAATCCTCACCACACCCCTACACCTCCACAACACACCCACCACACAAACATATGCCCTCACCACACACCCCTAAATCCCAACACACCCCACCACACACACAAAAATCCTCACCACATCCTGCTTCTATCCAACTGCAGCATTACATGAGACCGACATGGTGCGCCATCTGATGAGAGTTGTGCAAACTGAAAGGTCTCCATTGAAATGGGGTTGTCACTCAAGTATGTTAATGGACTTTTCATTGGCATATGTGTAGGGAAGAATATGTTATTATTTTAGAGTAATCTTAAGTAATATGTAATGACATGACGTAGTCTATAGGGAACAGTCAGTAGCAACATCTATGGTCATATCAAGACGCGTACCGACTTATGACAGTACACACTCGGGGCAACTTTATGATGCTGTCCCACTGGGAGACCAGGCTGTCGGCACTATGACTCAATATCCCACTCTGTCACATCCTGGTTCTGAGCTAACCAGTCCTTGCCCTATTCTAATAATGCTGAGCGCCAGTCTAGGTAAGCGACAAGTATGAATTCTATAAGTCATTGGTTTGACTCGCCCAGGATTCAAATTTCCGGCCTTCCACATGGGAAGCCAGTGCTCTTAGCGAAGTGGCCGCCACATCTGGTAGTAACTGAGAAGACGCGTGGTTTCATGCACCAAACATGGCTCCTTGTTTAAGGTGGGATGGCTGAATGAGTTGAGCATCCGTCTCCCGTTTTGGTAGATTGTAGGATTCGATCCCACGGGTTCGAACCTTGGTCGAGTCAAACCAATGACTTCAAAATTGATACTTGTCACTTCATAGCCTGGCGCTCTGCATTATTAGGATAGGGCAAGGACTGGTTGGCTCAGTGTCAGTATAATGTGACTGAGTAGGATATCAGGTGATGGTGCTGGTGGCTTGATCTCCCAGTGGAGCAGTACTATTAAGTCGCCATGAGTGCCCTTAGATGTTGGCAGGATGTAAAACTCCAACAACCAACCAACTGTTTACAGTGGTGGCGACGCAGCTGAGTAAGAACGCCCTGGGCCGGTTGACGTGGAACGCGGGCCGCTACTCCAACATGCAGACTGCTATCATCTGGGAGTCGGAAGCGCACTACTTGCAAACATCAGTGCAGGTAACACCATCAACTTGACTGTAATAGATCGTTCTCACACTTGATCGAAAACGAGGCTGCGCACACATTGCTAATTTTTTGGGGGGAATATTTAAAGTAGCAAATACAAAATAATTTTTTTAAAGTCCGGAACACTAATTTGATCATACTAAATAAATTACAGTGTTGGACAGAGGGTCGAGAAGCTTTTGTCGCTTGTCCCAGCACCAACTGTATACGCCTTAGCTGATTGAGAGATGGCGTGTTATTGTAGTGCCGTGCAGTGTGTGTCGAATTAGCAATTGTGCCACACGCCACATCCGGTTCAGGAGAGTTGCAGTGTATATATATATATATACAAATAAATACCAGCTGTTTATAATCCAATGAAAGCATAAACTCTTTTAAATCCAAATTACATGTACTTACTTAGATTTGATCCCACACATCCAACTTAGATACTGGTGCACTCATTAAACAGTCACTGCATCTCGTGTACTCTACTCGAAACTGGGTAGACAAAGTCTATTATGTCCACCATTTTGGTGTGCACACCCAAACTAATTTGGCATGTTTTCACTTCATGATGTCACGATATAAAACAAACAAAAATGTTAAGTTCTAATCTTAAATGTCTGTTGTCTTTTTCATTTCAGCTAGGACGACAGAATTGTTTTTTCTCCATTAATTATACACGAAAGTTCACCGAGCACGACGTAAAAATAAAAACAGTTGTGAGGTGAGTGATAATTTCACATTTTTAATGGAGGGCTGCGTGCAATATAAAGACATGATCGTGGGAAAGCTGACATCACTACCGAGCGTTTGCTAACAAAGGAAACTTTCTTTAAAAAACAGCCTGTCTCGTCTTTGTGGGTTTAGATATTACAGTAAACACAACTCGTTTAAAAATAAACAACCAGGCTCTCTCACCTTTGTTGGTTTAGATATTACAGTTAACAGGACCCGTTTTAAACAAACAGCCAGTCTCACCTTTGTGGGTTTAGATATTACAGTAAACATGACTTGTTTTACTAAGCAGCCTGCCTCACTTTAAAAAAATCTTGTAACTTTTTTAGATTTAGATGTTACAGTGAGCATGGTTCCATTTTTTTATTAAACAGTCTGTCTCACTTTTGTGGGTTTAGATATTAAAATAAACAGGCCCGTTTTATTAAACAGCCTGTCTCACTTTTGTGGGTTTAGATATTAAAATAAACATGCCCGTTTTACTAAACAGCCTGTCTCACTTTTGTGGGTTTAGATATTAAAATAAACACAGGCCCGTTTTACTAAACAGCCTGTCTCACTTTTGTGTGTTTTGATATTAAAATAAACACAGGTCCGTTTTGCTAAGCAGCCTGTCTCACTTTTGTGGGCTCTCGCTTCCTAATGTCTGCTCTCTGGTGCGTGTCCTCCATGTCAGGGTGGGGACGTTCGGGCTCATCTTTGAGTACGGTGTTGATAAGAAGGTTACTCAGTTCAGCACCCTGGGCGCGGCCATTGTCCTGGGAGCACCGGTCGGGGTGACGCTAAAGATCAAGTAAGTCACAAAGCCTGCGAGCCGGTGCTTCGCTGTGTCAATAATATTAATAGTAATAATAATATATGTATTTCCACATGATCATTGTACATACAAGCTGATATGTATATCAGAAGTGTTTCACATGAAAAAGGAGAAGCAGAAGTACAATACTTATGAGGTGCTTTCCCCAATTAGAAATAACACTGACATGACGCAACTATTCATGTTTGAACTGGTTTTTTAATATTTTCTTCTATAGAATCAAAGGCTAGAAAGTAACCTTTGGAATAGGCTTGCCCATACTAACAAGAAATTTTAAAATCAAATAAAAATGATCTTTTCAGTTAATTAAAATTTTATGAAACTGTTTTGATTGACTTCCAAATTATTAACTTCTTTGAGACATTTATCCTTTCTGTGCCTGAGGAGCAGCGTTTTATTACTTATCCTCTCCTTTCTGTTCCCAATGAGTAGCATTTTAACATTTATCCTCGACTTTCTTTTCCCGATGAGTAGTGTTTTGATGCTTTTCCTCCCCTTTCTGTTCCCGGTGATTAGAACCCATGGATTATCCTCACCTTTCAGTTCCCGACGCGTAGCGCTTTAACAATTACCCTCCCCTTTCTGTTCTCGACGTCCAGCATTTTAACATTTATCCTCCCCTTCCTGTTCCCAACGCGCATTAAACATGTTGGCTGCAGGCTAACATGGGTAATTTGCACACGAGGCGCCGGTTCTATTTTTAGCTTTCTTCCCGGTTCGCATACACCTAGCCCGTCACTTCTTCCCTCGCTGCTCTACACGACACTTCGATCAACTGCCGCTCCTGTCTAACTACCACGTGGGCAGCTATTAGTCACGTATCGCACTAATGCCGCCTGTTCAAAAGCGTCGGGGTAGGCCCCCACTATCTCATATTCTACCACGCACGCAGCCAGAGAGACTAGCTAGGTCGTCTTGTGTACCAATTATGGACTCAAATTCGTCACAATCGGTAAGCTCTACGCCGTTGAGATTGGGGCAGCCGGCGCCTTCTACGTCGGCGGCTTCAGACCAGGAGTCCGACCAGGACGTGGTGAAGCGTATAGGGAGGGAGCAGAAGACGTATGAGGATGTCTCTGCACGTATAGCAGAATTGGAGAGGGTGGCAGCCCTGCCCTTCAGGGGCCTTCCAGTACAGTCACCAGCAGCGAGGTACACCGCGCGGGCTGAGACCCCCGCCAGACCAGTGCCAGTCTTCACGCCTCCGCCCCCACTCATGTCACCAGTGGCTCTCCGCTCCCCGCCACCAGTGTTGACCCCGGCGCCCGCTGAGCACAGGGTTGCTACATCACGCGCGAGGCTACCGTCACGGCCGTTGGCCTTCATGCCCATGCCTACACCCCCCCCCCACCCCCGCCGCGTCCTGTCAGGCGTCTCCCACCCGTCGCGGCAGAGTTCGTGGAAGCTGTCCCTGCTCTGCAACGCCCGAAAGGTACTACCCTTTTCCCACATAATTTTGTGTCAAGGGGGGGACGCCTGCAGGAAGATTGGGATAGGTGAAGCTACCTGGGCGGAGTACTTTGTGGCGCTCCGCCGTATTGCGGCTCACGATGCAATGGTGGCAGCCTTTCCTGAAGCACGAGGAAGAGTTAGCGAGGATGGCCATAACCTGGGATTGGCCGACGTGCAGGAGGTGGTCAGAGCGGATCTTTCAGATGGTAGCAGATGACCGCCTGCCTGACGCCTGGGCTGACCACGTGGCCCTGAAAGACGTACAGAGAGAAATCTGTACCGATGCTGGGAGGCACCACGCCACAGAGGCCCGCATATATTTATCCTGTCGAACGCTCGGTTCCGACTCCAGCTCTTCCTTCTCCAGCCACTCCAGCTCCAGCCCCAGCTCACCAGCCCTTGAACTCGAGAGAGGACTATAATAAAGAGGTAGATGGCAAAGCGTGCTATCAATGGAACTGGGGCAAGGAGTGTGGCTTTCAGGCGGCCCATGGCGTGCTGCCCGATAGGTTCGTCCATGTTTGTGCTTATTGCGCATACAGATTCAAGCGTAGTCTCCCGCACCGAGAGCAAGATTGCATGAAAAAGCGCAAGTTCATGGACAAGAAGCTCTCGGAGCAGTCAGCTGGAGCAGTAAGTGTGATTGCCATATCCCTCCCCGGCTCCCCAGTGCCGCCCGGCTCTCTACATCATGCTACGCACAGTGCGCACGTGGTCCAGCATGGTCTGGACGCCGCCATGACACCTGACCTACTTACACCGGGGTGCCCCACCCGCCCTCCCTCCCTCCCAACCCACCTCGCATAGTCACGCGACCAATGAGAGGGCTCACTGCAGCTCAGACCACGTGCCCGACCCCGAGCCACCCTGTCTGCCCCTCCCACCTGCCCCGCACCCCTCCTCAGATACTGATTTGTCACTGCCTGATGTTGTTTTCGATTGGTTTAACATTGTTTCTCCTATAATCACTTCTGTTGATTCTGATACTGTTTTCTCTCCTCCGCCTTCACCTGTCCTGTTTAGTGCAAAGTTAGATAAATTCTGGCCTGTAACGTCACCGGTGTTGTGGCCGTCTGCTGAAGTATATTGTGATATTTATATTGCCGTACGTAAGACTGCTCTTCCAAATTATCTATCGGCACGCATTCCGGTTCCCTCGGGGCTGAAAATCCCGGCATGGCGAGCACTGTTACTAGAGTATCCCGACACACGACTGGTCGACCATCTTGAATTTGGTTGGCCACTAGACTACACCTCTGAGCGGGTGCCGGTGCCTACCCTAGTGAATCACACGGTTGGTGCTGACTCTGTTGTACATATTAATTTCTTTATTAATAAAGAGCTTTCTATGGATGCTCTCTTGGGGCCTTTTGATACTTTACCGTTCTATCCCTGGTGTCAGGTTAGTCCAATAATGACGAGGCCAAAGAAAAATTCAGTGAACAAACGTGTGATTATTGACTTCAGTTTCCCACCAGGGCGTAGCGTAAATGCAGGTATCATTAAAGGGTTTTACCAGGGTCTACCTTTTAATTTCTCATTGCCGTCTGTCTCGACGTTAACTGATAGGTTATCACTACTAGGTTCTAAAGCATGGTTATGGGGTGCGGATTTGTCGAGGGCGTATAGGCAACTTAGAGTTTGCCCGTTGTCTGTTCCGCTGTTAGGGATCATGCTGAATAGTCAGTTGTATCTTGATATTGCACCGCCATTTGGTTGCAGAACGTCCGCACTAGCATGTGCCCGAACAACCCGAGCAGTTGTCTGGTTGCTCAGGAAGGAGGGTTTCTTCGCTCTCTGTTACCTAGATGATTTTGTGGGATTAGAAGCAACTTATGAAAGGGCGGTGGAGGCCTATGCGAGATTCATAGAGCTGAGTGAGATTTTGGGTCTAGGTCTCGCGTTGGAGAAGTGCTCCCCTCCTGTGACGGCGTTGATCTGGCAGTCTTTAACTATTATTCTTCGGTTAAAATCTGGGTCACCGGTAGTCCCGGCCAGCATCCTCAATTCGATTGTAACGAGATTGCGGTGATGAAGCGTGCGGTTTTGAAGTCATCAAACCATACAGTGCGAAGAGCTAGGCCGATTACCCCAGCCGAGTTTAGAGCAGTAATAGAATATTTCTCTCCTGAAACCATGTCCCTTAGTTGTCATAGTAGCTCTAATGAGGCAAAGTAATCTAGTGGCTTCCTCTAATACTAACATAGGTCCTCATGTGCTCAAAAGACGAGATGTTGTTTGTGGTAAAGATAACCTGGTACTAACTATGCGATCTTCTAAAACCAGATCCGATGCAGCCCCACTTACTTTTCATCTACCTGCTCTTACTAACTCTCACTGCTGTCCTGTCCGAGCTTGGAGGAGGTATGCAGACTCTGGGGTTTTCCTTCCTCCCGACTCCCCCGCCCTTCTCCTCCCGTCTGGGAAGCCGCTAACCAACCGAGGCCTGTTACGGGCTTTCAGAGTGGCTGCTTCAGTCGCCATTGGTACAAGAACAAATTACACTCTTCACAGCCTTCGTAGAGGGGCTGCTCAAGCCTGGGAGACCTACGGCTTGCCGCTTTCCGGAATCATGCAAGCAGGTACCTGGAAGACAAATGCGGTCCGGTCATACCTGACACTTCCAGTTGTACGCGACGCCCCTGCAGCGCTCACCTCTTTATTGTTTTGAGCGCTGCACGGGGTCTTCTCTTCACCTTCTCGCCATGAACCTTTGACAAGTCCGAGTTGCTCAATACATGCACATTCTGAACTGAACTGAACTGCTCAGGGCGTCTGGGTCCTGGTACCTGGCCCTCACTGCCATACCGCTGCTCTGTCAGCCAAGATTAAATTTTATTAAATAAAATAAATAACCATTAACCGTTCATATTCTGCTTTGTCAATTCATTGTATGTCTGTGTGTACGAGTGTGTGAATTATTTTAGCATTTATCCTCCCCATTCTGTTCCAGACGAGTAAAATTTTAATATTTATCCTACCATTTCTGTTCCCAACGAGTAGCATTTTGGTATTTATCCTCCCCTTTCTGTTCCAGATGAGTAACATTTCAATTTCCAATTGTGTGCAGGGTGCATCGAGGGAACCAGAATTTTGTGTTCCCAATCCACCTGTCAGACAGCGTGGTACCCAGCGCCGTCTTCTACGGCACCGTCGTTCCACTGCTCACCTACTTCGTCGTGAAGGACCTCATCGTCAACCCCTTCCTCAAGATCCAAAGGGAAAGGTAAGGGTACGGTGTTTGTATTATTATGTTTTGAAGTGTTTGCACACAGTCAGATTATCCAACTTTCATCGGATATGCACATATTTGTCGGATAAAATCAGATTTTCGATAATTTTGCATTATTTTTTTTAAGAATCCCTCTGATTTTGTCCAAAAATAATTCAAAGTTATTTTAAGTACGGGAGGAAAACTAAGATTTGGTTACAGAAATGGCCATTATTCATTTACTATAATCCTTAAAATCCCTTGCCTTACACAAGTAGGATTTTTATTTCTACCATGGCACGGGTTGTTTTTTTTTGTTTACCATAGCAACATCTAAGGTGATATGGGACTCAAATCCATGGGTTCGCACCATGGTCGAGTGAATCCAATGACTTAAAAATTTATACTCGTGGCTTCCTAGCTAGGCACTCGGCATTATTAGGGTATGGCAAGGACTGGTTGGCTCAGTATCAGGATAATGTGACAGTGGGATATCAGGTCATGGTGCTGGTGGCCTGGTCTCCCAGTGGGGCAGCACTATAATGTATCCATGAGTGCGCACTGTCACAAGTCGGTACCCGTGATGATATGACCTTAAATGTTGCCAAGATGTAAAACTCAAACAACCAACCAACAATCTATAGTCATATCAAGACAGTTATCCCTCAAAACACTTGAATTTCGAAATAATATTCGAGAGTACCTGAAAACCCGTGAAAATGCAAATTTCCAGCAAGCCTTCGCTTTTACGCCGCTAAATCTTGTTTTGTTAATTCCATGTCAAGTGTTGTTGTGAAGAGTGTTTATCAAGGTGGCTGTTTAACTTGGTGAATGGTAAAGATACAATGTAAATAAATGTTCAATGCTATTGTGTTGTCACTTTTTATTTAGTTCCTTAATTATTGGGTAAACTAAAACATATGTTGCTGAGAAGCTATTGAAAAACTTGCATCTTGTGGTACATATTGAATGTGCATAAAACTCTTGAAAACCGTTGAAAAACTTGTGTATGAAAGTCTACAAAATCCATGAATTTCATTTTCAAATGTTTGTATGAACCCTGGTGCGCACTCATAGCGATTTTTCAGTGCTGCCCCACTGGGAGGTCAGGCCACCATGACCCGATATCCCACTCAGTCATATTATCCTGATGCTGAGCTAACCAGTGCTTGTCCTACCTTAAGAATGCCAAAAGCCAGTCCAGGTAGCGACTGACTCCTGTAAAGTTTGGTTTAAAAAAAAAATTAACATGCTCTCCAGCAACAAATAACAATTACTGATATTATTATTATTATTATTATTAGCAGATCCAAGAAAGACTAATAATGGACTTTTACTGTCACACTGAGAAACTATCACAGCGAACAGATCTTTTTTGTTGTTGTTTGATTCACCTTTATTTTTCTATCCAGAGAGTTAAAAAAGAAGCGGGAAGCAAATGCGGAGCGGGTTTCCCACAAAAAAAGAGATGCGGAGGCAGCAGTCGAGCTGATGAAGGAGACGGTCAACCGGAGTGTTGAGACGGAGAGGAAGAAAGGCGGCCTCATCATAACGAAGGCGCTGTTTGGCAAGTTGAGTGGAGACGACCTCATGTGAGTAATATTGTAGTCAGCGACATGCTCAACTTTGTATTCATGGTGTTTGTAGTAAGCTATCTTATTTATATATAATTTTAAACGGTGGTTATGGTTTAGTGTCGTTCTGATCACTATTCCTCTGTTAATCGGCGCTGCCACCGCACATCATCATACTCCACTAATGCTTCGCCATGTATTGTTAATAGCTTTATTTTTTGTCCTTACCATACTCAAGGGGGAACCTCCCCCTGAATGTATTGGATGTCAGTCCCCGCTGACACTCAAACACATTTGACTAAGTTGTGTTGATTTTTTGGCCCTGCGCCGACAATTCTACACTGCAGACAGTATGCATGACCTTTTTACTAAAGTAAAACAAGAAAACATTTGAGCCTTTTTGAAGGCAGCTGGTCTGTACCACCTCATACAGTTTGCTAAATAAATTCTAACAATTATTAATCAAACTTTTCTTTTTTTTACAGGAATTTGTTTCCCTCTGCCACAAGTATATAATTGTGAGCTTTTTAAAAGTTTAATGAGTGTCTATTGGCACATAATTGATTTGCTTTTATATGTAAAAGCGATGGTTTGAACAAAAAACAAACATTTCTCACCGTGAATATGGCCTATGCTGCCGACACATCGTAAAGCAACCACCAATCAATTAATCAACTGTCCTTACCATACACATTTTGTATTAATTTTGATGGTTTTTACTAACTTTGGTCACTTTGACCAGAGTGGCATCCATTTTAAGTCACATAGCTGCAAGTGTTGTTATCCCCACCATTAGATAGCACCACTGATGGATTCCACCCGATGGCAGCATCATATTGAAATGGGACCATGCAGGAGTCCAGAATATAGTAGAGAATGTAGATAGGCTACACAGTCTTTGAATATAATCAGAGACCGTGAATATATATATATAATGACAGTTCAACACAATATTGGTCATGGGATTGATGCGGAGCCAAGCTTCAACCGGTATGCACTCTCAGCGTATACCAAAACCTATGAAAACCTGACTTCCGGGAATTTTCTGATGATTCCCTGACAGTGCTAAACCTATGGAAGAATATCTGCCTTTTCTCGGAAATTCGCCGTCGGCTGACAGATAACCCGACTGTATGCATAGATTTCCGCTCTCTTTTTTTGGCCAGCGACCACTTTTATCGCTGGAAAATTAACTGGAAGTAATATTTCCGGCTTCTTCTTTTTTTTGGGGGTCAAAGGTGACTTTCATACCTGCATTATATATAAAGTTGGTGAGTGTGCTTAACGTGTGTGTTTGTCTTCCCTCAGGGATGTCGAGTGTATAAACGTAACCTGGCCACTGCAAGCGCTGGTGAAAGACTCCAAGGTGTACCTTCCCGAAGGCACCCTCATTGTGAGTACTACTTCCGGTGTGCTGTTAAAGCTGCATAGTCTAAGAAAAGATGACATTTTCTAAACCAAGACACTTACATCCATTTGATCTGACATGTGCAACTTAGATATTTGTGCACTTATGAAGGTGACATACGGGTGATCGGAACATGAATTTGGGTCAAACTTGGGATTTCTGGTTTTTGGTGTATTCATATAGAAAAACTTGTTGTTTTTTTGGACAGATAATTACATGACTGGATATTTGTGTATATAATATGGAATTCTAGATGATACTGGACTTTAACATTTGAAAGAAACACTTTGTGAACTTTGAAGCTCATTTTCTCAGAACTGCTTTTCCCAGGGTTTTGCAATTTGCCCCCTCTAAAAATGTAAGTTATAATTGTAGCAGAAAGTTGAAACTTGGCAGTCTTATGTAAAAGTTGCTGCTGAGTGCAATAAATAAGATCGTTAAAAACACTATCTTTCATAGTTCAAGAGCTAGGGATGGAGACACAAAAATTGACCATTGAATTTTTGTTACCTCTGGTTCGTCATGTAGGGACATGTTGGTAATGACATATATAAATTCACAAACCACCTTATTGCACTCAACTGGACCAGTTCTTCATATAATAACTTGATTCAGGCAAATCTAGGCACATTCAGTATACTTCCTGGAGGGGGTAAACCATTTTTGCAAGATCCTTCATCATATGACCCCTACTCAAGATAGAGCTCTGAAACTCTGCAGATATGCTTCTCCTGATACAAAGAATGTGTGCTCCAATTTTCAAAGCTCTATCTCTAATAGCTTTTGAGATACGGGAATCACCCAAAAATCACCTGTGTCTCACCTTAACATTTATTGCTGCATGGAAGGAATACTATGTCAATTTTGAAGAAGAAGAAAAATAAAGATGGGGGGGGGGGGGGGGAAAGAAAAGAAAAGCGAATAGTCTGCTGCTGCTACAATTCATACAAGTGTCATGTCCTGCATTTCGGTGTGCACACCAACATTACCTAGCATGTTTTCAATTCAAATATCTCCCAAAGTTAGCAATTTTAAATTAGCATCACTCCAAATTTAAGTAAGGTAGATTATAACGATCTACATGTAAAAAATAATAAATATTGCTCCAAATTTCTCTGACCAAGTAAAAATATAATTTTGAGTGTCACTATCCCACGATTTCTTAAGGCAAGTAAAACAAATTTGTTTTTGAAAGCAAAACAACCATGCCAGCCTGCCCAAAATTCGGACAAGATGTGCCTGAAAAACAGCTGCAAGTTATTGAGGACACAGTAAATGCTAATGGCCACTGTAGTCAAGCTGTGACTGTCAGTGTCATTCGGGTTCCAACCCTGGTCGAGTCAAACCAATGACTTAAAACTTGATACTTGTCACTTCCTAGCCAGACGCTCTGCATTATTAGGATAGGGCAAGGACTGGTTGGCTCAGTGTCAGGATAATGTGACTGAGTGAGATATCAGGTCATGGGGCTGACTGTCTGGTCTCCCAGTGTGGCAACACTATAAAGTCAGCATGAGTGCGCACTGTCACAAGTCAGTACCTGTCCTGATGTGATCTTAGATGTTGCTATGACGCAAAGCTCCAACAACCAATATTTTGTTTATTTATAGTGAATATTCATGTTAAAGAAATCTAATTAACGGAGAAAAAAGATTAATTTTGACAAATCTCCGAAAAAAATAAGTTGACCAGATCCTTAGAGTGACTATTTAACACACCACTGAATGTTCAGTCCTTACCCGTGAACTTCTATTGCAGAGCGAGTTGCCTGGTTTCTACGACCCGTGTATAGGTGAAGACAAGGAGGTTGCGATAACGTATGAATTCAGAACCAAACTTCACCAGGCCTGCTTCACGGATAAACAAAAGATACTGATTCCAAGTAAAGGTATGCCTGCAATAAATCTAATCGCGTCAAGCTTGAGGGTTGGGAGCGCACTTGGAAATTACTGCAAATACTCCTATTGAATGCTACACCTTCATTATTATAAGCCGCACTAGTGATAATTTGTGAAGTTTTACGCTCATTCCATTTAGTGAGAATCCCTACCCATAATTTAACACAACTCCCACATCAATGTATGTGCCGAACGCTGTGGCCGAATTGGTAAGAGCACTGGCTTCCCGTGTGGAAAGTTGGGCTTCGAAAACCCAACCGAGTCAAACCGATGACTTACAAAATTGATACTTGTCGCTATCTGGACTGGTGTTTGGCATTACTAGGGTAGGGCAAGCACTGGTTAGCTCAGTGTCAGGGTAATGTGAGTGAGTGGGATATGTGAGTGAGTGGGATATCAGATCATGATGCCGGTGCCAGTGACCTCGTCTCCCAGTGTGGGGCAGCACTATAACATCACCATGAGTGTGCAGTGTCCTTAGATGTTGCTAGGTCGTTGAACCTCACCAACATTGGGGTTTATTCCAATATAGGTCACTGCACCACTCCCAATATTCTATCTGCGGGGGGGGGGGGGGGGGGGGGGGGCAGTGTGATTTATGAGTTAGTTTGGTGGGAGTCACTTGTAGAAAAGCTGTTTGATATGACCTTAGATTTTACCAGGATGTAAAAAACTCAAAGAAACAACTTGTAGAAAAGTCGTGGGTTAAATTTGAGATATTTTCGGCGTCATTTCTATTCGTTGACCAGCCTATGATGTGCATTGTAATGTTAAGTTGGCTTTTTTAGTGTATTCTTTTCGTCCCCCCCCCCCACCGCCCCCGCCCACACTGTGCGTCAAATTAAGGATTTGCGTCAAACAATTAGCACCACGTGATCAGTGCCTCGTCGGCCATCATGGTTGGATAGAAAGTACAGCATAACACTGCCGATGCGGCGGGGACGTTAATATCGCCTGGATTTTTGGTTTAATTTGACAGGATTTCACTTTTTGAGTAGGCTATTCTTATATATAACATAAGTTCAACCTTCATGGTTCTAAATAACAGAATTAGATCGTAGCAGTGAATAGATTTGTGCTTTTTGTTTTGTTTACATTCGACAACTTCGCCGCCGATGCGGCGGCGGCGTTAATATTGCCAAGATTTTGGGTTTAATTTGACTGGATTTCACTTTTTGACTAGAATATTCTCATAAATAACATTATTTCAACCCCCGAGTGAATATTCAGCATTCTCAATAGCAGATTAGATCGTAGCAGTGAGTAGATTTGTGCTTTTTATTTTGTTTACCGTCGACAATATCGCCGCCGATGCTGAGGCGGCGTTAATATTGCTTGGATTTTGGGTTTAATTTGACCAAATTTCACTTTTTGAGTAAGCTATTCTCATAAATAACATTATTTCAATCCCCGAGTGAATATTCATGATTCTAAGTAGCAGAATTAGATCGTAGCAGTGAGTAGTTTTGTGCTTTTGATTTTGTTTACCGTCGACAATATCGCCGCCTATGTGTTGGCGGCGTTAATATCGTTCGGATTTTGGGTTTAATTTGACCGAATTTCACTTATTGAGTATGTTATTCTGTTAAATAAACATTATTTCAACCCGCCAGTGAATATTCATGATTCTAAATAACAGAATTAGATCGTAGCAGTAAATAGATTTGTGCTTTTTGTTTTATTTACATACACTTGATAGTAGAAGGAACTGCTTCTATCATACCACGAAGCTGGAGTAGTGTGATGCCTACTTCACACGCAAATCCTCAATATGTGGTTTTTATGCTGGTTTAACCTCAGCTCCTGTGTCATCGAGAGCCCTGGTCGCTGTTCTGTCTTTCTTTCTCTGTCCCTCGTCCCTGTTACAAATATTGATATCTAATATCTTAATGGGGATTGTTTTCTCTAGGCCACCAGTTAAATCTAGAACACGGGGTGTACCGGATCAATAACCTTTGTAATTACAAGATTACCCTTTTTAAGAATTACTTCAGACTGATGTTATATTAAATGGGTTTTAAAAGCTGTTTGTGTTGTTTCTTTGAAAGTTTTGTTGCGCTATTGGTTGCATACCGAAGCGAGATCAACTGCTTTATTGTTCTTGTGAGTGGGGGGGGGGGGGGGGGGGGGGTGAGATGCTGGCCTTAAATAGACATTAGTAACTCAGTGAAGTGTGTTGTGTGTTGATGAGGTAAGGAAAGGACCCTGCTCCCCTCCCCCCGCCCCCAACCCCAGATCACATTTGTTAAAGGAGACTGGTGAGAAATCATCATCATCATCATCGGCACTGTCACAAGTCGGTACCCGTTCTGATCTGACCTTAGATGTTGCCAGGAATTTAAATTCCAACAACCGACCAATCATCATCAATGATGGGATGGCCAAATGAGTTGAGTGTCCGTCTCCAGCTTTGGTAGATAGTGGGATTCGAACCCATGGGTCGAGACAAACCGATAACTTTAAAATTTATACTTGTCGCTTCCTAGCCAGGTGTTCGGCATTATTAGGATAGGGCAAGGTCTCGTTGGCTCAGTGTCAAGATAATGTGACTGAGTGGGATATTAGGTCATGATGCTGGCATTCTGGTCTCCCAGTGGGGCAGCACTATAAAGTCGCCATCAGTGCGCACTGTGACAAGTCAGTACCCGTCTTGATATGACCTTAGATGTTGCCAGGACGTAAAATCCAACAACCAACCAACCAATCATCAATCTCTTAACTGCAATAACCTACCTTACTTTAGTTTAAATTAGCTTTTATTTCAAATGGCTAAGTTTTGAGATATTGCAACCAGTTTTCTCCATTTTTCGCTGTTCTCCACTGCCCTCTGGCACTTTCTGAACTGCTTGTCTGTCCATTCCCTGATGTTCGTCTTCCTACCTCTTCGTTTACCAGCCCTGTCTTCTTACCCCTTTCACTGTGCCTTGCAAGATGGTTTTGACCAGACCTAATGAACGGGAAATATGGCCATACCACTGCAGTTTGCATCTCTTTATGATTGTCAGGAGTTCTTTGTGTGATCCAATTGCTTGCTGGATCTTGACACGGAATTCTTACTTGGTAACATGGTCTATATATGAGATGTATAGTGTCTTGCGGTAGCGCCTCATTTCCATGGTTTGTATTCTTCTTTGGAGTTCTGCTGTGAGGTCCACGCTTTACAAGCATAAAGAAAGATGGGTGAGAAACCAGTAACCACGATAAACAAGTAGTGAATCCCCAAATAGGCTCATGAGATGTTAAACTATCCTAATTGTGATGTGTTAAAATATCTGAATACTGACCAATATCCTTGTTTGGGCACGGCCACTAGCTTTTCACAGTTTATTTGTTTACTGGTTAAAGTTAACTACAGTAAAACCTCCATATACCGACCCATCCACAGATCGACCACTCCCCTATATCGATCGCTTTATTTGGGTCCCAACAATACCATTATAAGGATATTTAACTCTAAACCGACCACCTCTCTAAATGGACCACTTAAAGTCGGTCGATGTAGAGAGGTTTTACTGTAATCTGATGAGAACATAAAATTGTCTAAAGCGAAACATCTATATTTGATCCTACATATTCAACTTCGATACTGCTGCACTTATTAAACAACGCCTATTGCTGTTTGATGATCCCCCACTGCTCTGCTATGTTCGTAAATGGATAAACGAAGTCTAGCGATGTCCATTATTTCTCTGTGTGCACTGCATTTAATTTAGCATACTTTCACTTCAAATATCTCCAGAGTTAACTCTTCAAAATGAAAGCTTCTTCAGTCTAAAGTAAAGTAGATTATAATGAGTAACCTAATATATTTATTTCTAAATTAAAGTAGGTTATAACAATTAACCTAATACATTAATCTTTAAAAAGAAATATGGTAGAAATTCAGATAACATTGCATTATGCAACTCTAAATAACATTTCATTGATGTTATGTCATAAAATTAATAAATATTTAATACTCATTTCTCTTGTTTTGTTCCAGAACATCTGGTATCCAATGCAAGTCCGACCGAACATTCGCCATCGTGATAAACAAAAATGCTCCTGAAGCACAACTTTCTTAATCATTATTTGTTATACATACATTTTCACAGAGACCACTGGATACATGTACATTACTAAGTGTAAATACATTGATACGATTGCAATACTGGGTTAGAAAACAAGGGCTGGGCTTCGTAATTTTTGTTCATACAGTGGTGCTGATGTGTTGGAAGAGATTACCGTTTAGATTTCTAATTTAAGTTTTGTTGCCTTTTCTTGTCACTGGATTGTTTTCCTCCGTCTGAGACCCACACGGTTAATATACTTTTTTTTTAAGAAAGAAAAAAAGGTGTGGTTTGTAAAGGTCATTGAAAACCTGGAAGGTCATGGAATTTGTTTGTTTGGATTCTTCGGCCAAGATTCCATTAACGAGTTGCGTGACATGTGACAGATGATGTGGGTCAAGTGTCTTGAAGCAGCTGTGGTTAATGGGCATCCTTCCATTGGCGCATAATAATGTGTGTTATCGCATGGTTCTGTGTGCGTAAAATCAAATCCCGACATGTAACAATTGTTGCATCTTTGTACACAGATCCAAAAACTTTCCATTGCACAGGATAAGTGAGTGAATGGAATTTTACAAATTAGCAACATCTGATGTCATACCTGGATGGGTATTGAATTATGACAGCTATTTAGCAGTGTACTTGCATCAGGAAAACGCAGTCAAGCGAGTGTTATCTTACAAACGTGTGTTGCATTTGCATGTCACACATTGCATGTCATATAACGTGTTATTGGAATCTTGCCTTTAGCCTTGAAAGTCTGTGAACTTTGCGATAGGTATTTGCAAGTACCAGATGTTAGCAAAACTAACTTTTGTTCATAAAATGCATCACATATGGAAGCGCAGTTTATGTCTGAGGCATAATAAACTATCCAGGGACCAGAGGTTCCCATTTTTGTTTTTAATCAAAAACATTCATTTCAATTTTTAGAGAGAAAAAAATGGATTTAGACTCATCTGCTTAGTGCAGAATCTACCAAAGATGGTATCATGAGAATGTTATTTTACAAGGGATTTTTTTTGTCCGGGAATTTCTATTGTGGAAAGGTGTATGAACCTTTTATAAGAGGAAGTCGGCGCCTGTTTACAGCTGACTAATTCATATTAATTTTTAACGGAAATAAAATATGTATTTCAAAATGAATTACAATTATATTATGTACATATACGACACACTGAATGGATAAATCTAGAATACTGCATCGGTTGCTGTCCAGTGAATTTTAACCAGCTGCGTTGTTTGTAACACACCTGTGTTTACATATAAAAAGAAGGCTTAAATTGCTAGTGAGAGACTACCAACAATGCATTAATTAGCCACAGGGCCCTCTTGAATGCTGATTTCTGGATACAGAAACACTGGAAGTTACTCATATAGGATTACCAACAATGCATCAACAGAAAACTGTCCTCGTGAATGCTGGTTCCTGGGTGACAGAAACATCGGAAGATACTCGTAAGGAACTACCAACAATGTATTAGCAGACAACTGGTCCTTATGAGTACTGGGTGGCAGAAACACAGGAAGTTACTCTAAATGGATTATCAACATTGCATCAGCAGACAACTAGTCCTCGTGAAAGCTGGTTCCTGGGTGTCAGAAACACCGAAAGTTACTCATAAGGGATTAATTATCCACACAACATTTACAGACTAGTCCTCATGAATGCTGGTTCCTGGATGGCAGAAACACTGGAAGATACTAGTAGGGGATTAATTACCAACAATGCATCAGCAGAAAACTGGTCCTCATGAGTGCTGGTTCCTGGGTGGCAGAAACACAGGAAGTTATACTCGAAATGGATTACCAACAATGCATCAGCAGACAACAAGTCCTCGTGAATGCTGGTTCCTGGGTGGCAGAAGCACCGGAAGTTACTCATATGGGATTACCAACAATGCAGCAGCAGACAACTGGTCCTTGTGAATGCTGGTTACTGGGTGGCAGAAATATCGGAAGTTACTCGTAAGGGATTACCAACAATGAATCAGCAGACAACTGGTCCCTGAGTGGCAGAAACACTGGAAGTTATTCATAAGGGATTACCAACAATGCATCAGCAGACAACTGGTCCTCATGAATGCTGGTTCCTGGGTGGCAGAAACAGAGAAAGTTACTTGTAAGGGATTAATTACCCACGATGCATTTACAGACACATGGTCCCTGAGTGGCAGAAACACAGGAAGTTACTCTAGACACTTTATACAACCTCTAACCTAAATATAACAATGATGACAACTATTAAAAGCTGGCTAGTCGTGAAGGACTTGCTGGAATGCTCCATAGTCACGTGACACTCTTGAATACTGGTTCTTTGATTGCGATTTTGCCCAACTTAAAAAGGGCTTCCCTAAAAGACTTGACTGATGATTGATGTTATACATTCCTTGTTGTTCAACAAGCACTAATAAACTGACAGAAACATCAGTGATCTGCTGTTTGTTATGAGCAGTGATCTACTCTAATGGTGTTGGACGGTGTAATCAGCAGTCATTAAAGCAAGATAATTCTTGGATAAAGAAATGTTCCTGAGTTTTAAATAGACTGAACATGTGATAAGTTAAATAGTTTGCCAAGTATACACCTGAATCTTGGTATTAATGTTTGAATGGAACGATTCCCGTGGTTTTTCACAAACCAATTTTGTGTGGCTTTTTTCTTTAAAAAAAAAAATGGAATAGTGTGAGGCTTGAAATGGAATATTTGTTTATTTAGTTATTGTGAGTTTTCACATTAAATGTGATAGAAGAGAATCAAATTGCTATACCGCTTACAGAGTCATCCGGATGTGTCTTCGTACTGTGGTTTAAACTCTGAGCTTGGTGGCTGCTATCCTCCATGATAGGCTGATCTGATTCTGTAGATTTTGCACTCAACTGACTTTGTTCACCTACAGGAAGGTTGCCATCACATGGAATGAGTTTCTCTTCGTCGACTTTGTTTAAAGTTGTATAGTCCGATGGTTTTGAGTTTCTGTCATTTTCTGAGATAAATATATTATGTTGATTGTTATAACCTACCTTACTTTAGTTTAAAGTAGCTTTCATTTTAAATGTCTATGTTTTGAGATATTTGAATTACAACCATGCAAAATTAATTTTGGCAAGGATGCCAAACCTCTGACACCATAGACTTCTGTAGTAACATGTAATAAGTGTTCCAGTATCTAAGTTGCATATGTAGAATCCAATCTAGATAATTGTTTTGTTTTTGAAATTTTATGTTTTCATCGGACTATGCGGCTTTAATCACATTGAACTAGACGGAATGACTGAATGAGTTCAGTGCCTGCTTTCTGTGTTTGTGTGGCAAGTTGTGGGATTCAAATCTCGGTCGAGTCAAGACAATGGCTTAATGTATATTTGTCGCTACCTAACCTGGTGATCTGCATTAATAGGTATGGGCAAGAAGCAGTGGGATGAGGAAGACCAATTGTTCTCAGTTGAAATTGCCTGTTTAAATTAAACTGGTAATGATATGCACCATTCAATATGAAAGTGCATATGGGTCACTCTCCTGAAAACTGGCCAGAAGTGTCACATCGAGAGCTAAAATCTAATATTTGAATTTTTAACATCTTTTGGTTGCAAATGAAAGCTGGGAATCTCCCCATTACAACTATGTGAAATATAAATTGATGAGATAAAAAATAAAGGTGTGGTCCATGATTAAGCTATGTCATATGGCAGTATAACATGTGTTGCTCAGATGTAACACATGTTTAGGACACCACACAGTCTGCTTCATAAAAAGCTAAGCAGAATTAAATAATTTCATAGTGAGAAAAAAAAAATTATCATGGCATAATATACAGAAATATGTAGTGCTTATATTGATTTTTTTAAAGTATTCCCCAGCCATGCTTTATTCACTGAATAATTAGTGTACAATATTTGTGTGCCATCTAGACACCACTGGTTACATCTGTGATGGAAATTTGTAATGTTATTTCTGAAGACATCAAATAATAATTTTTTTTAAATTTAAGCATGCATACATGTTAATAAATACTTCCTTTTGATTTGGGAACTGTTTTGTTTAATATATAAATGCAATACAAGATGTTAGTAAGGATCCAACCATGTCCCATATGTCATGTTACAAATGGCTGACTGTAAAATCAGATACAAAAAGACTTCATAACTAAAAACACCAAAGTTGCAACCGGTTTATTTTATTTCCATTATTTCATACATCAATTCTGAACACGACTGAAAAGTATAAGGAAAAAATAAGTAGCCCGTTTTTTTTTATTGATGTTTTAAAATGCCACCCCATGCTGACCAGTTTTCAGGAAAGTGACCCATATAATATACAGAATAATTTCTAGAAATCCACTGTCATGTGATGAGCGTTGGGTGCAACTTACATGAATAAAACTAAATAAATAAAAATCCACTACCGGAATGTGATGGTGGTTTCACAAAATGGAATTTATCTTTTTTTTCAGCTTAACCAGATAATATATAAATTGTCAGTATATTTTGATAGACCATTTCTACCCCTAAGACACCATCTGATATCACAAGAAATGACGTCCTAAGAAAAGGTCTTGCATTACCGCCATTCAGAGTATGGCGATCTCAGTGTGCGTGGGTCGGGGCCTTTGTCTAATGTCCGTAAATAATCATATATGGGAGTTAGGCATATATTTATTCAAGGTACAATCCAACAGCTTTATCATAGTTGGGAACTTAAATTGTTCTTTTTTTTAAATCCATAAATGACGACACTTAAATTTGTATGTTTCATTGAAAAGTGTCTTTCTTTTATAAGAAAGTAAATTTCGCAAATTGAGAAATATACAATTAATAACCAAACAACTGTCTTGCACATACCATTTCAGTATGTAAGTTCCATGGTTATTTATGCAAAAGTAATAAATGTTGCCTTTGAATTAATATTCAAAAACATAACAAAAGTATATGATGAATTGTTATTAATTCATATTAAATTATGTTAACTACACAATAGATGACAGCTGCATAGTCTGATGAAGCTTCAAAACCAAAACAATGATCTAGATTTGATTCCACATATCAAATTTAGATACTGGTGCACTTAATAAAACATTTGTCACCACATAGAAGGAATATTGAGGCAATTTAATAGAACCTGTGTCAAAAGTTTGTTATGCTTGCCAAAATTAATTTTCCATGCTTACACTTCAAATATCTCAAAAGTTAGCCTTTCAAAATAAAACTACCTCAAACTAAAGTAAGGTAGGTTATAACAATCAATGGAATATATTTATCTCAGAAAAATGACAGAAACTCAAAACCATCGAACTGCAACTTTAATATTATAATGCCGTAGCCCACTGGATGGTTGTGGCTTGTGCAAGTTAACACAAAAAAACATACTATTCGTAACAAACAAAGTGAGTAAATTATAACTAAATACAAATTAAAGCATGTACCTCATACTAAGAATTATTGCATAAATCTCAAAGGTTTCAACCATGAAGCCACGGGCTCTTGCATAATTAGGTGATGTTTGACATCCCTGTTTTTGTTGTTGTTTACATCCCCAGTTGGTTTTTAGTCATATTTGGTGATCCGAAAATATATAACTGATTTCACCCTCCAAAGATGTACAATTTTCCAACATGATTTCGGAGTTTAGAAAGTTGAAATTCTGAGTTAGCTCAAATTCGTAGTTTGCACGCAAGAAATGACATAATAATGGTAACAATGATAAAAATAATAATAGCTCATGTAATTCACTTCAGTCCTCTTGGATAAATGATAACATGTTGAATGAGTGATGTACATTATGCATTTGAAGAATATACACACTCCGTCGGTTTTAGTTCAATGGGAATGTCAGAATTATCTCTAATAATAACGAACGTCTTGAATAGCTTGTACAAAATCCACCCTATCACCCAGTGGCGTAGCTAGGAGGGGAGCGACCGCTCTCCTTGAGCACATTTGTCAAAAGTGATACCATTTAAAAAAAAAATCTTTTTGAAATCTTTTTTTTTAGTTCTCTTGCGCGAAAAGAAATTGTATCTTCCTTGCGTCTTGATTTTAAATACAAAATAACAATTCTGTACTTTATCTAAAACTACATCTTGATGTTAAATTTAAAATAAATATAATGAATTTATAATTATTTGGTAAGTGTCATGGCGCCTTTTCCATGTGCTCGTACCACCCCTAACTTTAGAACCTGGCTACGCCCCTTCTAACACCCCTACTTTCCCCTCCCTGCGCCAGCACCAACAAACAACCCCGAGTTGATAATGACAATGTCTGAATGTCTGTCTATCTGTCTGTGTATCAATCATCTCTGGAGCCCAGTTTTATCAACACCCCAACCCCCTTCCCGCAAGCCCCTAATTCCCACAAACACCCTCCAAATCTCCACCCCAGAACCCCAAATTCCCACAATCACCACCTGATATCCACTCCACACCCCCAGATCTCCACTCCAGAGCCCCAATTCCCACAAGCACCCCTGCTGCCGCCGCCGCCGCTGGTCCCGCCGCTGCCGAAGTCACCTAGTATAGGAGATGACATACTCCGGGTAGCACTGGTCGCTGTCGAACACAACATAGATACTGGGGTCGCGCATCCTGTTAACACACGAGTCATACAAGTCTCCGTATGGCCGGGCCGGGTCCTGGGGCGGCGGCCGCTTGTACCCCGGCCGCCCGAGCGCGTAGACCCCGACCAGCACGCGCGCCAGGAACATCCAGCGGGTCTTAACAACGTGACCGCCGCCTGTGTACTTGTCGCTGAGCCCCGGGTCGCCGGCGAAGTAGCTGCCGTCGCCGTAGGCCACGGCGTTCTTGCCGCTGAGTCGCCAGTCGAAGTTCTGCCTGAAGATGGCCTGCACCGACGTCTCCGCCTCCGTGCCGTGGAACAGCATCAGTTCGTTGGCGTTCGCCCGCTTCTGCTCCATGTAGTCTTTTTTACTGTGAAGATAGTGAGTGAGTGAGTGTGGGTGTGGGTGTGGGCGTGGGCGTGGGCAAGGTTTGTTTGTTGTTGTTTTACGTCCTAGCAACATCGAAGGTCATAGCAGGACGCGCGTGGCCAAGGCGTCGGCATGTGGGTGGTTAGAGCTTGAATAAATGTATATGATTGACTATATCTTAAGAAATATATGGATATATATATTTCATGTTGATTGTTTGTTCGATCTTGGTTTTTTTACATTCTAGCAACATCTAAGGTCATATCAATATGGGTACCGACTTGTGACAGTGTGCACTCATGGTGACTTTATAGTGCTGTCCCACTAGGAAACGAAGCCGCCAGCACCATGACCGGATATCCCACTCAGTCACATTATCCTGACACTGACCAGTCTTTGCACTATCCTAATAATGCCGAGTGCCTGGCTAGGAAGCGACAAGTATCAATTTTCAAGTCATTGGTTTGACTCGACCAGGGTTCGAACCCACAACCCCACGATCTACCAGCAAGGGAGACGGATGCTCTAACTCATTCGGCCATCCCGTCCACACATATAATACATTATTTAAACAAATTAAGGGGCTGTTGAAATATTACGCAAATATATATAAATACATATATATATATAATATATATATACATTTATTTGCATAATATTTAAACGTATGCAATATTTAAATTTCTTTTTTTTCTTTCGTTTTTTAAAACAAAATTAGACACCCACCTAAAATTAATTTCACTTTCTACTACTCAAAATGGCTCAAGTTTGAAAGCTAGTCATTTAATGAACGCTTTATCGCCCTAATATAAGTTTGTTACCAGGGCCTCAAACCCCATATTGGGTGGTCTGCTTAAAATATATATGTATTATAATAATAATAATGTACAAGAAGCCTACATTATCTGGGCACAATTTCTTTTATTTTTTAGCTGAACTGGGGTTAACAAGGGAGGAGGGATTTTGGCTTTGAACAGAGGGTGGATTGGTGGTGGAAATCCTCTACTAGACATTTTCCACAGAGCAAGCTGTACAGTGAGCTACTGTTCAATACATTAGTTCTGCCACTGCCGTCAGAGGGCAGGCTGGGGTTGGAAATCCTCTACAAGACTTTTTCCACACAACATGCTGCATAATGAGCTACTGTTCCTATTCACACTATTCATGCGTCACCTAATTAGGCATCAGAACGAGGTTGAGTACGCGTTGGGTATTGGAAATGGCAGGAAGACACTGCTGTGTGCTGATGGGTATGAACTACAACAGAAATTAAAGGAGTAAAATTTGAAGATATTCACATTTTAACCTATCATATTCATTTTTGCATACATTTTTTCTACCTATCGGTCAATTTTCATGAAGATTGAGTGATGATCAGATGCGTTTCAGTAGGTGGATGTCAACAGAGTTGCTCACCCTGGTTGCCAATCTTTTCTTAAATTCAAAATTGCATAACTTTCTTTATATATATATATATTTAAAAAAAATATATTTTAACCCTTTTAAAGCTTTTATTAATTTGTAATTACTAAGACTAGTTGTTTAACAGTGTTACACAGATAACTATGCTGACAGTCCTGCATTACATGATACCACCATGTAACTATCCAGACTTGAAGTTGACAGTCACATTGTAGTTAAAGAATGAGAAAATCACCATGCAAGGGTCACCCAATCTTCGTGAAAATTGGCCAATAGATAGAAAACTGGTATGCAAAGATGAATATGGTAGTTTCAAAATTGAATACCCTCAAATCTGACTGATTTCAAGAGGTATTGGTCGACAAAAAAGTATTCACATTACTTTTCATACAGCGTCGCCTTGCAGATGTGTATGTGGCCTCGGCATGGTTTCAACATGGCCGCGGCGTGAATAGCGTCAATAAGCTACTGTTACAATACATTAGTTCTGCAACTGCCGTCAGAGGGCAGGTGAGTTAGTGGTGGAAATGGAGGATTTTTATTCTAGCTGCACACATACCTTTGAAACTTGTGCCATAGAAAGGGGTTCTGAAGTCGGTAGATATCGAGGATTTTCCAGTTGGGAAGTTTCTCGCTGAGAAAAGCCGATGCAACGAAGTGATAGCTGGATGACTCCGGGTCGAGGGGCACCAGCTCATACTCAGCCTTCTGGTCGATGGGGAACCAGCCTCGGGGAATCTTAGAACTGCCCCAATGGTTCGGTTTGGACGGCGGTAATGGTGGACTGAATAGAAGAATGTGTCAAGATATTTACAAAGTAACACAATTAAATGTGTTATAACAATAAGTTTGCAGTACACGACTGATTGAAGTATATTTGTAATTACTTGTAGTATTATAGAAATAATTCATACACTCGGACAAAAGGGGAAGAAAGGCAGAACATGGTTTAATAATATTTATTTAATAACAAAAGTAATCATAACCGAGAAGCGGTTGGGCAGTCATGAGTTGAGTTGGGTGCAGGGACCGAGCAATCAAGAGCAGTTCAGCTGGAGTGTCCATGACGCAGAAGGGAAGAGTTCAGCTCATAGTCAGTGAAGAGTAGACGGCCCGTGAAGCGCTCAAACCAAAAGATTTGTGAGCGCTGACGGGGCGTCGGCAACAACAGTCTGGCCTAGATAGGTGAGCACAGTATTTGATTTCCAGGTCCCGGCTTCCATGATATCGGGGAGAGGTAAGCCGGCTAACTCACACGCTTGGGCCGCACCTCGCCTTAGGTTATGAAGAGTGAAGTTCTTGTGGTATCCAAACACAGTAAGTGAGGCAGCTCGGAGCGTGTTAAGGAGCACCTTGGAGGTCAGTGGCTCCCCAGAGGGAAGCACCAGGGCAGGCGACCCGGGGAGAAGAGCAACAGTCCTAGCATAGCGTCTCCAGGCTCTGACGGCAGCAGGAGGAGAGAGGAAGGGCTGGGATGGCATAGTTGAGATGCGGGGTGGACTGGGATCTGGTTTTTGGGGACCGTAACTTAATATCTAATCTAGTAGAATGGAGACAAACATCAGGGAATTTGAGAACATGGGGGCCAATAACAGAGGTGGACGAGGCTCCTAAATTACATTGCCACATAAAGGTTAAGAAAACAAACAAAAGCGCTACAATAATTACATAAGGAACAGGGTAACTAGAAACAAAATAATACAAAGATCCCCAGGGGTAATGGGGGGGGGGGGCCCTAGACACTATATGGGTAGAATTCTTAATAATAGCTCTCTTCATAATACTGATCTCGTGAGAGGCAAACTCCGGGAGGTCACCCGGGCTCCCCGAAACCCAAATCTTAATTGTACTAAAGCAATATGGGACAAAACTTTGTGGTAACTCTTTGTTTTTTGTCCATTGTAATTATTGACACAAAACAGCACAGAAACGGTTACACTGAAAACACATGGACAGTTGCTTCAAATCAATATGTATTCTATTGGGGATTATTAAACACCATGTAAAAAACTAATCAGTTTATCCTGAGAAAATGCATAAGCAGACAGTATGTTAATCGTTACAATGGACAAAGTTTTGTCCCATATTGCTTAGCACCTTTTGAAAGTCTCATATATAACCCGTTAAAATAAAAAGTTACTTAAAGTTGCATAGTCCAATAGTTTGAGTTTCTGTTATTTTCCTAAATAAAATTATTAGGTTGATCGTTATAATCTACCTCACTTTAGTTTGAAGTAACTTTTATCTTAAAAGGCAAACTTTTGAGATATTTGAAGTGCAAACAATCAAAATCAATTTTGGCAAGCGCTCCCGACACCATAGGCTTCTACAGTAACAGGTTGTAATAAATTGTCTCAGTATTCCCTTATATGCGGCGACAAATGTTTAATAAGTGCATCAGTATCCAAGTCCGATATGTAGAATTAAATCTAGATAATTGTTTGGGTTTTGAAAAATTTATGTTTTCATCGGACTATTCAGCTTTAAAACGAAGGTAAAGCAGGTTACAACGATCAACCTAATGTATTTATTTCAGATATACAGCAGGAACTTAAAACCATGGGGTTATGCTGGACCAGACGGGCTGACCGAATGAGTTAGAGCATCCGTCTCCCGTGCTGATAGATTGTGGGTTCGAACCCTGGTCGAGTCAAACCAATGACTTAAATATTGATACTTGTCGCTTCCTAGCCAGACGCTCGGCATTACTAGGATAGGGCAAGGAGCAGTGGAATGAGGAAGACCAGTCGTCTACGACTGAAATTTCCCCCGCTTAAACAACTAATGTACCCACAACAAAAAAAGTGCTTAGGGTTCACGGTACTCACAATTTTCTGAGCAGGCAGTAGTTAGGTGACACATATAGGGGACGCCGTCTCACCAGACAGTACACCTGAGTCGTCAGGTTCAGCAGTGACATTTTTGTGAAGTTGAGCAGGAACACAGCAGGTTCATCTAAGTGGGGATGCTCCAACTGGAACGAGGTCAAAGAGGTCAAATCAAATTCATTATACCACTTCAATCATACACCATTCAAATGACATTATAAAGTTATTACTCCGTCTAGTTAGGTTGATTGTTTGAGTTTTACGTCCTGGCAACATCTAAGGTCATATCAGGATGGGTACCGACTTGTGACAGTGCGCATTCATAGCCACTTTATAGTGCTGCCCCAATGGGAAATCAGGCCGCTGTCACCATGACCCGATATCCCACTCAATCACATTATCCTGATACTGAGCTAACCAGTGTCTAGCCAAGTACCGCAGAGCCAGCCAGCTTATTGCCAATATTGACGAACGACCCAGCCTTTTAGGCTGTTATCAGGAATCTAATATCCAAATTTGTTACTAGACTTGACGATTCAGAGAACGCAGGGACTTGTGAAAATAAGAGAAAGTGATTTCAGATTTACCTCTGCCATATGGAGGCATTGGTGCAAACTATTTGATGTTGGCCTACGTTTTGTTAATGGTTAGTATTGCAGTGCTCATATTATACTTGTATATTAATCAAATTTGTTCTTATATGTACCCACTATGGACCACTTTATGTAAATACCACAATGTTTGGTCTGAAATAAAGTATTGAATTGAATTAAATTATATTGGGCGAGATAGTGAAATGAGTTGAACGCCTGCTTCCCATGTGTGTGGCAACCCCACCAGAGTCAAGCCACTGACTTTAAACAATGTATAGCTATGTGCGAAAAACGCCGATCGCTGCGAAGCGGTTCGGCAACGACGATAACGCTAGCTCCATTCCGCTGGGCAGAGATGGTTTGCAGTAGGTGTCAGGTCACGAAAAGGGAGGGGGGGGGGTTTCTAGCTATAATTTAACTCTTGGTTTCACGACATAGAGCAAATATTTATCTATATCCTCATATTTTAATTGTTTCAATTGGACCAGTATTAGTTTCAAAAGTTGATGGTTGAATTTCAAGTTTTACTTTTCTGAACAAAATCTCCATCAAATCACTCAAAGTTGATTAAAATGTCCTATCAAACTATCCACATATTGTTCCTTTATTAGTTCTCTACATGTGAAATTCTAAGGATGTTTGATAGATGGCCAACAGAGTTATTTAATCTGCAGCACTTGCTTACAATTTCCCCTCTGTCACACACAAATTGGCAGTTGGCATTCACACCTCAGCCATGCTCATAAACCTAATAATATGGGTCGCAACTTTTGGCTGGTTTACTATAGAACAAAGGGCCCATAATTAGGCATATTTTTCAACTTCAAATCGATGTAACTTTCTTGATATTTACATTAGAAAAATTATATGACTACTGAGTTTAAGGTCTCTTCAAGCTCTTTTCATTGGAATATGTTCCATTGAGATAAAATGCTTTTAAAATAAATACTCACATAGCTACAATGTATACTTTTCGCTCCCTAGCCTTGCGCTCGGCATTATTAGGATGGGGCAAAGAGCAGTGGAATTAGGAAGACCAATACACCCCCGCCCATTATGGGGAAAGTACCAGAATAGAGTGGTTCCAGCCCGCCAGTCAAGCTAGTGACATCTATCGGCAGAATCTGGAGCCATTCTATTCGGGTACTTTTCGCTTAACTTAACTTTTGTCTGCAGTTGAAATTGTCCCTGCTTAATCAACGAACGTAGCCACAAAAATAAATAACAAAATGTCAAGTAATTTTCTTAAGTGGACATTCTTATCTTATCTATATCTTACAGATTTACAGCACTTGACAAAACCTCAGCTAATGCATGGCTGCATTTTACCAGCCAGGCAGTTCATAAATTAAACAGAATCCGGTTGTGATGATCTACATTTTTGGAGGGTCAAAATAAGCAATTCATACCTCAAAACGATATATCTTCTGCCCAGCCAGGTACTTCTCTTCCAGGACGTACTGCGTCGGCAATTCATCGTCCTGTTTCATTATTAATAAGTTAAAGTTCAGTTTGTCTCCACAGCAAGAAATTGCCTTTTGTTTCTGACGCATCACTATCTCACCACTGATTACTAATATCATAGTAATTTACTTAGCAATTATGTTTTTCTTTTTGTAGACATTAATTATAAGATAATAATTATTCGGTGAATAAGCTTCTTGCAGGTGCCTAAAACATTTATCTTCCAGCCGTGTAAAAAGTGTCGTTATTTACACAAATTATGTATGTACAATGATGATGTTAAAAACAATCCAAGCTAAAAATACATCAAGGGAACACCAAAAGAAATCTGGCAGATCAAAAATCCGGAATTCCTGTATAAATCCAATTGTCTTAATATAATCGTAAACTATAAACAAAACAAAAAATAATAATAATAAATAAATTGAAAAGAATTTCTTTTAAGGGGGGAAAAAATAGAGAAACAAAATGCCCACATAATTTTAAAAAAATAAAAAATTAAAAGAAGTTCCCGCCCACCCACCTACCTCTTCGAAGAGCTTCCAGCCCGACAGGGCGTCGTAGTACCACCGCCAGGGGCAGGCGGAGAGCGGCGGGGCGGAGGGCTGGTCCCCCTGGGAGGCGGCTTGCGATGCAGTCGGGAAACTCGAGGCGTAGCTGGGAGTGGACAACCGACGCACCTCTATGGAAGCCTGCTCAGCCTCTCTGTGGGGCGGGTGTTGGAGCTGTCCGACCATACCGTCAAGGTCGACTGTGAAGTTTTTCATGACAACGACGCCATCATTGTATGTGATAGGAATCTTTTGTGTGTATGTGTGTGGGTTTTTGTTGTTATTTTTTTGCCCAAGGTATGGGGAGTGGAGGGATGGGAATAAGAAAAAAATGAACCGGCGCTCATTATCATCATCATGTATTTGCAAATTAGGTCAATGTCACGCAATATTTATTAAGGCTTCATTTTGAAGTAGCTTTTATTATAAATGGTTAACTTTGGAGATATTTGAAGTGTAAACATTATTAATTAATAAATAATTTTGGCAAGCATGTCAAAACTCTTGAGACCATAGGAATCACCATTAACAGGTTCTATTAAATTGCCTTAGTATTTCCTTTGATGTAGCAACAAGTGCCCCGGTATCTAAGTTGAATATCTAGGATCACATATAGGTGAGTGCTTTGCCTTAGAAAATGCAATGCTTTGATCGGACTATACAGCTTTCATAAATATGATATTAAACAAATTTTACCCATTACATTTTCAGCTACATTTTGTGTGTGTGTGTGTAAACATTTATTCATCTGAACACATATTTTGTCAGCGCCGAGGCATTGGTCTTCCATAATAATAATAATAATATTATTATAAGTATTATCATCAAGGAGGCTTACCTCAAGGTGACAGCCAACCGATCCAAGTGTGCAATAGGCAACCTCGAGTTTGACCATTAAATCCTCCAGTAAGCTGATCCAGCCGATATGGTCCAGTTTCACTTGCCACAGGTAGGGCAGTTTGTTGTGTTGATTACTGCAGTCCAAACCCAACTCACAAGTGCCACTCACAAAGGCCGCACAGAGACATGGCTGGTCAGGTATGTGCGAAGTGGCATCCATCCTGGGACGTCTAAGCAGGCGCAAATATGCCCCTCACTTACTCTGCGCCTTGTGGAACCAGATAGTTTAGAAGATTAGAGCTCATAACTAATTTTGCTTCAAGATTTAAATTGTTCACATTATATCTATTTTCATGATAATAATTCATCATATTTACCATAAAATAGTGATAATGACAATGGTGATGATGATAATAATAAAAAATTTTAAAATGATAACATTTTTGTTTAATTACTTAAAATAATATATGAAATATTAGTCCCATTATTGAATGCAATTATTTATTTCACAGTACATGCCTTGTACATAGAAAAGCGGAGATTTTATACAAATATACATTTTTTTTAATGATATATAACAGAGACTGGCTATGACATGAGATGTGCATTGAAGTATATAATTATTATTATTATAATAGATCGAATGAGCAACATGAATAAAAGACAATCTGATTGTATTGAACTAAGTAAGACTAAGTAATTAAAGGTACCGTATTAGTATTTATTGAATTGGAAATCCTAAACCAACAACTAAAACCTTGCATCTAAATTTAAAATGATTTCATGTGCCTCTTACTCATTACTTATTACATTGTGTATACTATAATTTCAGAATTTACTTCACACTTCCATTTCCTATATAAACCTTTTTTTTTAAATGGTGTAAATACCTATATACCTGTAACATTTACTGTCAGAAGACCAGCGCTACAGCACTGACAAAATATACCTATGTATAAAATTCGTTTCCAAACAAAAAGAAGAAAAGACCGAAGTTAAGTATGGCCGGAAGATTGTGCCATGGGGCTGAAAAAAACCCTGTATTCAGATTAATAAAAATGCTTACCAAATTGCACATAGACAGTGTCAGTCATAGTGATGCATACACGATAATGTTCACTGTTCAGTTTTAGAAAGACAAACTCAGTTTGAAACTGCACACCATAACATGCTTAGCCTATGCATGGTATGGTGTGCAGTTTCATAGGGCCTAGCGCTAGACTAGGAATAATTGACTAGGGCCTAGATCCAGGGAGGCTAGTCCTAGTCCTAGGGAGAGACTGCCCTAGTCAATTATTACTAACTAAATGTGTGCAGCGCTTTCTACAATATGGGTCGTTTCATGCGAAATTGGGCCAAAGTGTGATATGAGAGTCAAAAATGAATATTGTGTATTTTCCTAATTTTTTCGCTGAGTAGCCAACTCTTGTCCATACATATACTGGTAACGTGAAGGAAAGTATAGTTGAGGTTACCATTTTGTCTGAAAAACAAGAACTAATTGAGTAGCCAGTCCCAAGTGTGGACTTATTAATCAACAAGTGTGGATTTATTAATCAAAACAATTATTTAAGAAAATTGATTGCATGAAACAATTAATCTTTATGTTGTAATCCCCCTAAGTATGGAAATGCACTGTAAAGAAATCTGCATAGGAGGATTATCTTCTGCCCAATTTTGAGTTGTGTGCATAACAGAATAGAAGGGGACACACAAAATAATATGGGGCTTCAATTTTAAAATAAATTGCATACAGCTTAGTAGGAAAATTATATTACTGGTCATGGTACTCCAAAATATGCTTGCACATGCAACAGTACCAAGGGTTTTCTTGTTGAAGCTCTGGTATTTACAGAATAGCATATTCCTTGACAATTAAATCCAGAACTACTTTAATCACCATGAAATATTAGATATAAAAAATGTATACATGAACATTTATTTCAAGTAAAAGTCTCCTTTTATTATTTAATTGATTAACAGGTAATATTCTATGCAAAATAAACGTCTAGTAGCTGTACAAAAGTCCACATTCCCTAGCGAACAAATTTATGACTTTAAAACACCATACTTTTAATGAAAATGTATTTTTTTTACCATGTCACATTAGGCCTTAATTTGTTCATATCTATCCCCCAAGGTGTAAGAATACCAATTGCCAATTGCCATTGCCACGACCCAAGATATATACTTAGGCAGTGGCTACGCGTACGTGAGCCATATTCGTAGCCTGCCGGTCTAAACGTACGTCAGTGTCTGCGCATGCGCCTTAGTTCCTCACACATCTTTAGCCTCTGTGGCTACGCATATGTGAGCCTAATATCTCGATGTCGGTGTGAAATCACAGCGCATTTATTTTTGCAAAATAAATTTAAAAGCTTTCATTGGGTCGATTAAAAAGATCTTAATGTGCGATTGAAGTGGAAGATCTGAAGTATTTAATTTAACCTAAGAGCAATTTTCTCTAAAGAAAGTTGGGATATTCTGTGTGTCAGTGCCAGTGGTAGGCGTACCGGATCATGGCTTCAAAAACTATTTTTGCAAAATAAATTCAAGAACTTCCAATTGGCTGATCAAAAAAGCTGAATGTGAAATTGTAGAGAAAGATACATATAAACAATATCTGATTAACCCTATTGGGTTTCCTAGTTCTACATATGTCATTAACCATAGGATATAAATACAAACATGAATATAATAAGTAAAACTTGACTCTGGGCTCTGGCTAATAAATTAAGATGTTAATCTTTTGTCCATCATTGCATTTACATCAATATAATCAGCACATCTTATCCCGTGTGCATTAAGATTTAGACAAATCTGGGCACTCAGACTAGTATTAGAGCCATAGCCAGAGTCAAGTTTTACTTATTTTCTTCATGTTTTTAAGGGAGGGCACTGATGACACCCTAGGGCCAGAACCCCAGATGGGCATGTTATAGGTCACGGCCCCCAAACGGGGATGACCCAAGGGAGAAACCTGGACCACCCTCAGTAGATAACAAACAACCAGAAACCATCAAAAACAGAGACTCCCGATATGAAAACATACAACAATATATATGTAAAAAAAAAAAGGGAGACCATGAAAACACCCTGGGGCAAAACCCCAGAAGGGCATGTGATAGGTCACAGCCCACAAACTGGGCTGTCCCAAGGGGGTAATCTGGACCACCCTCAGTAGATAATGAACAGCTACAAACTATGTACAACTACAAGCCTATAAATGTGGAGTAGTCTATTTCATAAGTAGTACTAGTAGTAAAACAAAAACAAAAAAACTAATATACTATTCGCACCCACTACAAGGGTGATCAGAAAACAAAACCAATAATACCCACACTTAGAACTAAAACCATTAGCTATCTAACGGTCCTTCCCTATTTCGGATCGACCTTGGATAGCCAAACTCAACACAAAACAAGCTCAAACATCTACAGATACTAAATAATCACCATGTACCTGCTACTGTGTGAGAAACAAAAACATCTTATCACCTCCTGCTGTGTGATAAGATTAAACCACTACAACTGGCCAGCATTGAAAACAAGCCCAAGTACTCGAGCTTACATGCTATGGACAGTATAAACACAGCATAAACAAAATAATAAAATACACATACCCATAGCCACTGCCGTAATTATATTGATAGAATTGACCAAACAGCATTGAATATCCAACATGGAGAGGAGGGGCAACATCCACCTCATTTCCCCTTCCCCTCTATGGCCCTGCACAGTAGGCCTACTTGGTCCAGGGAGGCGAATGAGCTCATGAGATTGGCCTAATTGGTTAATGGCCTCCCTGCAGAATGGGTGTTTCAAAGTCAGTGTCCAAAGCCAAAGGGGTGAGGTTATAAATTCACGGGTTATTCTGTATATGCTGTTCCAAATCATTAGCTAATACACCAGTATCTCAGTTGGATATATAGGATCAAATGTAAGTAGTTGTTTTAATTTTGACAAAATTATATTTCATCAGACCATGCAACTTGAACACGTCCTGTAAAAATGCCAATACTGGATAGGAACCATAATGACATAATACCCCACACCCATATATATAATAAATACCTATGGGTATAGCTCTATGCTTATTAGGTCTATATAGCTATACTATAGTTGTTCTTATTCTCGATGTCGGACATCCAGGCACTTTTTCCATTCACAATGCTCAAAGGGTAAAACAAATGCCATAGACTTAAGACAACATTAAAACTACCCTATCTCAGTAATTTGTGCTTTTTGGTGCTTTGAAAGCAAATTTCTCTTGTTTCTATTAAATAGTTCAGATCTTTCTCTACAATTTCACATTCAGCTTTTTTTTATCAGCCAATTGGAAGTTCTTGAATTTATTTTGCGAAAATAGTTTTTGAGGCCATGATCCAGTAAGGCTACCACTGCCACTGCCACTCGGAATATCCCAACTTTCACTATTATTATCTCTGTTTTTAGTACTTTCAGAGAAAATTGCTCTTAGGTTAAATTAAATACTTCAGATCTTCCTCTTCAATCGCGCATTAAAATATTTTTAATCGACCCTATGAAAGCTTTTAAATTTATTTTGCAAAAATAAATTCTCCGCATAGACATAGCATTGCTGCAGCACAAATCACTGTGGTGTTTTACCCTTCGAACCCTGGTCAAGTCAAACCAATTACTTAAAAATTGATACTTGTCGATTCCTAGCCTGGCGCTCGTCATTATTAGGATAGGGCAAGGACTGGTTGGCTCAGTGCCAGGATAATGTGACTGAGTGGGATATCAGGTCATGGTGCTGGCAGCCTGGTCTTCCAGTGGGGCAGCACTATATAGTCGCCATGAGTGCGCACTGTCACAAGTCGGTACCCGTCCTGATATGACCTTAGATGTTGCTAGGACGTAAAACAACAAACAAACAAAACAACCTTTCGCGGGGTAGTTTCCGGGTCTGTGACGTCACGCCGACATAGAGAATACCGAAAGCGAACCATTTCAAACACTTTGTCACTTGTGGCGTTCTCTGTGGCGGAGTGGTTAGAGTGTCTGACTTTTTTCTAGGTCAGACTCCTAATCTGAGGGTTGGCGGTTCGATTCCCCGTGCCCCCAGCTCTGCCAATTTGGATTTCCACCGCTGTGTATAACTTACAGCGTCATCAAAGGCCGGTTGCTCTCATACCATGTCTATGTGGTGTGGGAGGTTAAAAAATTCCTTGGGTCGGTAAAAATGTAGGCTCGGGCTTTCTATCGACCAGCAGTGGAGTGGGGAAGACCAGTCATCTGTGACTGGGATTTCCCCTGCTTGGAACAACTAATGTACCCCCCCCCCCCCAAAAAGAGAGACAAATAAGTGTTCACACTTCCTGTCTACCATTCGCTATATTCGCTATGCTATGGCTATGCCACAGCCTCAGCCTCAGGCACACACATGAGCTTCAAGTTCAACTTGACTTACCTTCTTAGTTTTGTTTACTAGGTTATCCCAACCAATGTCCACCAGTCACATATGTTATCTAATTGGGATATACATCGGTCTATAGATACTACAATTCAGTCATTAGACAAAGTAGTTGCTTGACCCATCTGTTTAATTTAAGGAATGCTTAAATGAGTTGACCAAACTGTGTTTACAAGACCACCTCTCCATCTGGTGGTTGTCGATGACATTTTATTGCTGCGGCACATGCCCAGCTACCAACAAGTAGATATATTCTAGCTAAACAAATAAAACATAATTATATGAAAGGTTATCTTCCAGTTCGAAATAGTTGATCATCCATACATCAACTCTAATCAGCCCGTTGGATATCCAATCCTTTTAATAAAACCGTTAATAATTCACGTAGAATTGAGTCTTGACGCAGACTTGTGCAAATGTCATATCATATGACCTTCCGCTGTGCTGGGACGTAGATTTAAGGATCTTATTTGATTTAAGTGCTAATATCGAGTTAATTGAAATGGCCAGACTAATATATACACAATGTTTTAATAACATGTTTATCCGCATGAATTATATTTGAGGTGAAATTCAGGAATCCTAATTTATAATAGTACAAATTTGAGCGGAAGTGTCATCATTTCTGTGTGCAGGCCGAATATTCAACCCTCTTTTAGCTTAATCTGAAAAGGGAGTAAAGTGGGGAAACAGTGCCCGTTATGAAGTGGAACAAGTGTGGATTTTCTGCGGCCCTA
Organism: Branchipolynoe longqiensis; assembly: GCA_030323885.1. Classification (NCBI taxonomy): domain Eukaryota; kingdom Metazoa; phylum Annelida; class Polychaeta; order Phyllodocida; family Polynoidae; genus Branchipolynoe; species Branchipolynoe longqiensis. The sequence continues at coordinate 38,767,426 of CM059200.1, forward strand.
ACAAATATAACTTCCGCCGGGGTTCTGCAACCTCGCGTGTCATCGAGATAAAAATGGCTTCAAAGTCGTGTACATTCTTATGTTTGCCTTTAATCCTCGCAAATATATTGCTTGGAAGTTCAGGACTATATGAAGACCAAATAGGAAAGCTAGATTGGTGCGTATGTACCTCCTTTTGCTTAGCGTACTCCGTAATTCTTGCCGGTGTCGCAGTTTCAACGCCCGGTCACTGGGTCAGTTTCAATGGCCCGTATAAACTCAAGGCATTGTCAATGGTCATACAGAAAATACAGCAAAAGTGAAATATCTCTAAAACTACACCACCTATTAACAAATCGCTTGGTACACATATAGAAAACATCTTTACCAAAAAGACTGTATTAAATTTATAAGGTTAGGGTTCTTGATTAGTATTAATTTTGAATAAAACTAAGGTTTTGCACTGCGCGTACCGTCAAACTCAAGGCATTGTCAATGGTCGCTAGCAATCTTCATACAGAAAATACTGGAAAAGTGATATATCTCTAAAAGCACACCACCTAGAAACAAATCGCTTTGTACACTTGTAGAAAACATCTTTACGAAAAATGTTATATTAAATTTATAAGGTTAGTGACGATGATGTTAGATTTTGACGCATGCGCATGAAACTGACCGGGCGTTGAAACTGCGACACCTGCACATGTGTGTTGTAGTTTCTCAGACTTACTAAAGCCGTGTTTACACCGGCGAGTTAAGCCGCCTCAAATAATTTGCCTTGTCTAGTTCGACTCACATTCGCCGTGTAAACGCAACGCTGAAGCGGATTATGGCTGATTCGATTCATATTATTCAATTTATGTAAACCGCCTCGCGAGGTAGTTTATATAAAGCGAACTAGCTTAAGCGCGTCACACGCATGCGCAGTCGAGACCTTAGTTTGTTGACTTTCCGGTCGATCAAAAGCGCATATTATATCATTTGGTCTATGAACCGGCTAGAGGTGCACAGATATTTTTTTCATCATATATTTTTAGGGTTTCACTAACCAGCAGAAGTTCTGACCGTTTCAAAACAATACGATTCAATCAATACATATCTAGGTCGAACCCACACTCTCTCGTGGTGACGTCGATGAACCCAAACTGGCGCTGGTTAGTATGGACGTGCTCATGCACAGATATCGATTTCCGCCTTCAAACTTGGTGCGTGTAAACGCGCCACTACTTCGCTTCATATAAATCGCTTTGTCTAATTCGCTTTACAATTTCCCGTGTAAACACAGCTTAAGTCTTAGTACATTACTACAGAAAATCTGAGAAATGCCACAGCCTAGTCGCAGCCAATATTACTTATTAGATAAAAGATTCACCCCGTACCTGTACTGTAAGTACTGGGTGAATCTTTTATCTAAGTTAATATGAATAAGCAATGCTTAGGACCGACCCCCGCTATAACTACAGCAAAGTATTTTATGATTGCACATGTATTTCTTTACTCCACTCGCGGTGTTTGATTTGAAATTCTAGCAACTCGGGTGATCCAAGTCACAGTCGTTCTTTCCACGGAATAAACTATTAATATTTCATTTGTGCATCCATGTTCATGTCAAATTGTTTCTTTATTTCTTTTAATTTTGAATAAAATCAAAGTTTTGAACTGTGCATTTCGGAAAATTCTATGAAAGCGGGCATTTGTTTTGATATATTATTAACCAATCGCTGACTAGTTCAGTTGATATGCAGACTATCGCGGAGGAACACGTACACTGGTCCCAGTGACGTCATCGCAACATATATGGAAGGTCTGTCGCGAGGGACCAGTGTAGTTCTGCAACTTGGCTTGTGCTACTCTGCGGCGGCACATCATTAAGGCGTTAGGCCAATCGCTGTCGCCCACCCTGCTTGCTGCGTAGTGTAGTTCGACGAGTTGTTTCCGTTTGCTGGATTTTGATTATTCTGTTATTCAACACGAGTTTACAAATTGCGGCGCCCATAGAGGCCTATTTCCGTTTCCGGTTGCTGGATTTTGGCGAAATCCTCTGTGGGTATTGTTTATGTATATATATACGCGTGTTAGTCCTTAGCCTCCGCGTGGGTGGGTCGGTATAAAAAATATATTTATATTATTTCATCTGCTTAGAGTTAGACTACTAGTACTAGTAGGCTACTACAAGTCTACATGTATAGAGGGTTTCCACCGCTGTGTATAACTTACAGCGACATCAAAGGCCAGTTGCTCTCATACCATGTCTATGTGGTGTGGGAGGTTAAAAATCCCTTGGGTCGTTAAAAGTGTAGGCTCGGGCTTTCTATCGACAAACTGTCTAATGGTGAAAACAAGCCTATTCAGGCTTATCCATGATAGGCAGTATAAATCTTCAACAAACAAAAAAAACGGAAGTGTTGCCATTATGGCAACACAACCACAATAACAAACCGAACTAACTCAATCAGAGTCAATGATTGGAATACATATAGAACACACATTCAACAAACATATTGTATTAAATATATACGGTTAGGGTTCTGCATTTCTATCAATTTTGAATAAATAGATGTTTTGCACTGCGCTTACCGGAAAACTCAATGCATTGTCAATGGCCGTGAGCAATCTTCATACAGAAAAAGTGAAATATCTCTAAAACCACACCACATAGAAACAAACTGATTGGAATACATATAGAAAATACATTCAACAAACAGATTATATTAAATTTATATGGTTAGGGTTCTGCATTTCTATTAATTTTGAATAAAATAGACGTTTTGCACTGCCCCAACCGCAAACTCAATGCATTGTCAATGGCCGTGAGAAATCTTCATACAGAAAAAGTGAAATATCTCTAAACCACACCACCTAGAAACAAACTGATTGGAATACGTCTAGAAAACACATTCAACGAACAGACTATATTAAATTTATACGGTTATGGTTCTGCATTTCTATTAATTTTGAATGAAATAGACGTTTTGCACTGCGCGTATCAGCAAACTCAATCCATTGTCAGGTTGTTTACGAGTTGATATCGCCACAATGGCCGCACTTCCGTTTGATGACGTCACGGGAATATACTCTAATACTGCACCTTCTACTTAGAGTAAGTTAGTCAGACTACTACAACCACTTGAGTACATGTAGGTATGTGACAACAATTTTCAAAGTTCACTTATTCCAACATAATATATATCATTGCAAAGGAATTGGAAAGTCCTTTTTAATGATACCTAAATCATCATCCTGCGACAATTATCAAGGAAGTTGTGACACTTTATAAAGCATTTTTTATGAGTAATTTTGGTCCATTGTTTCAATGGAAAACCAGTTGAATTCTGGGACCCATGACATGGATTTGGGTCGTTCTCAGAAGTTGTGTACCAATACTGTGACATCAGGACCAGAAAATCAAAATGCTGTCAAATTCCTATACAAGCTTCCTCAATAAGTAGGTCAAATGATGCTCATACCCAGTAAATAGCAGTATAGCGTGGAAACCAATCTGACTCCAAAATTAAATATTTTCAACACAAAGCTTGACATTTTTAGGACATTTCACATGCCACTTGCTTTATAAACGGTAGTAATAATAATTTGAAACCTCATTGCTATGGTTTTGTCTTATTTGTGATGATTAAAGAGAAAAGCAGAAAAATATTAGCACGGTAACAGTCCAAGTGGAATACAAAATTTCACTCAAATGTTCAGCTCAAATGTCAATGTTGAGGGGCAATTTCAGGATTCATCTTTTACTCTGCCATAACTGGGTCCATGCGTAGAGTGTCAAATGGTGAAAATAGTTCCTGTACTGTATCTGTACTCAGTGTTTGATACAGAGTTTCCAGTGGAAACGAAATGTTACAATGTTAATGACTCCAGAAAAGGTTAACTATTTCATAATTTTTATAATTCTTTTAGAAATAAATGTCTTCCAACTTAATGAAAACATTGTATATGACCATTTGAAGTGAAATGTGCTGTTGTTCAGAGGTTTTCATTAAGTTTGTGACACTTTATTTTCAATGCTGTTGACAATGTCACAAATTAATCATGTAATTTTCTATTTATTTAGCTACATCCATCCCAATAAGATACATAATACACAATATTAACATTTACTTTTGATCTAATATATCTCCCACATTATTGGGTAAATGATGAAATCTAAATATTGACACTCCAATAATGGGTTTCTTTGAAATATGCATTCCAAGTAGACTACCTCAAGTGGTACACACCGGGCACGGTGGCCTGATTTCCCAGTGGGGTAGCACTATAAAATCGCCATGAGTGTGTACTGTCACAAGTCAGTACCCGTCCTGACATGACCTTAAATGTTGCTAGGATGTAACACAACAAACAAACAAATCAAGTGGTACACAGTTTCTGAGAACGACCCATTTCCCAGTGGCATGTGTGAAAGCTGAGTCGTGGGTGGCATATCAATCTAGTATCTCTCACACCACTTTACCAGACACCTTTTCCCCCCCCCTCAAAATCAATGTTCCGGTGCTCCAATTGACATCAAATTACGTCCTAATATGGAGAAGTGTATAAAGAAACAAGTTTAAAAAATATAAAAATTTACCTTCAGGTAGTATGCCAGTGACTTTAACAGAAATAAATTTGAATAATGATTTTTTTTCCACTTCTATAAATCGGACAAAAAATATTTTTGGATGTAGCATTAGAGCAAAATGTGAACTATATCCATATGGGTCCATTTCCGGTAGACCTAAAATAAAGGTTGCAAGTGATATGGAAAAACCACACCGCGCACGTACCGTGGGACAAGTGAGTAGCGTGAAAGCGGTGTGTACCTAGTACATTTATTTACTTAGATAACTTCTTTTTTTTAAAGAAGAATAGGCCCCTATCTGGTACTGAGTGGTAGTTACCCTGCCACAGTACTACTATTTACTAATTTAGTGATGGATGTTAGATTTCTTGTAAGATTAAAGATTCAACCCGTACTACACTGTCTACAGTAGCCTGAATATTTTATTCAGATCTCAGTTTAAAAAAACAATCACCTAATTTACGAAGGCGGAGGCGGAATGGGTTAAATCAGTCTTTATCGAGTATAAAAACATTTGGTATCATTCACATGTCATTTCAGATCAATCATTCACAGGTTATTTCAGGTCAATTGGTCACTTTTTGATCACTCCCACCCTGAGTCATTTCTTGCAGTGTCCTTTTTTCTGATGGGCCTGGCTCGAACCCTCAAACATGCCCTCGTACCTTATTTTAGGTGTGGGTGGGTGGGTGAAGAAACTGGAGGCAGTCCATGTCGATCGGGAGCAGTAGTAGAAGTGCGGAGTGGAGGGGGGTTTGAGTTTGAATCTTGGGGTGCGTGACCGTGTTTTGGCGGGAAGTCTGCAGCTGGGTCTCTAAGGCTAGTTCGGGTTTTTCCACAAGGTGGCTCCACCATAGTGGACCCGCGCCTCTGCCCAAAATTACCCATGTTATGAATAACATGCACAATTTACGGAGGCGGAATGGGTTAAATCGGTCTTTATCGAGTATAAAAACATTTTGTATCATTCACATGTCATTTCAGGTCAATCATTCACAGGTTATTTCAGGTCAATTGGTCCCTTTTGGATCACTCTCCCCCCCCCCCCCCCCCCCCCCCAGAGTCATGATGGGCCGGGCTCGAACCCTCAACCAAGCAGGAGGCGAGGGTTCGAGGCCCGGTGCGGACATGGTCCCTAGGGACATATGCGCGGACTGCCTAGGAGGTCCAAGACCCCAGCTCGATTATATCATCGAGTGACTCCCCGGACGCCGCGCAAGCTTGGCCCCCCCCCCCCCCCCCATCCTCAAGCTGTGGAGGGTGTAGGAGGCTGGATGGCTCCACTGCTGCGAGAGCCATCCTGAGTGCTTCGGTGAGGGCCGCAGCCTGAAGTGGGGCGCCTCTGGGGAGGATGAAGGCGGGGCCGGATGGGGGTGGTCGGGCTTGTGATGAGTATTTGATCCAGGCTGTCCTTGGGCAGCAGATGGAGCTGGGGTTGGCAGGGACCAGGACCTTGTAGGCCTGGTCAGGCCTCCAGCGTGTCTTGACGTCCAGACGGTTATGGAGAGGTTGCTTGGAGTGATGGTGATGTCTCATGCTCGCAATGCATGGCCCGGGCCAGTGAGGGCAAGGCTCGCGAGCAGGTTCCCTTGTCATAGGAGGGTGTGGTACCCTATTAAGAGGGCGGCGGTGAGGACCTGAGCTGACGGGCCAACCGTGGCAAGGAAGGCGATGACTGAGCGGAGGTGGGGTGAGGGGCGGTGCCTGTATTGGGATGTGTGATGACATCCTCTGGACCCCTCATTTCATCAGAGAGACCGAGTAGGAGTCGAAGGCTTGTTGTGTGTTGCAACCCAGTAGCTGCACCCAGGTCTTTGCTCCGCTCAGGTAGTCCATCGCCGCCCCGGGGAAGCGAGTGATTCTTTAAGGTGAAGTAGGTATGCGAGCAGGTCGTACGGGGAGGGGCTCAGGGGGTTGGCTTGGTGGTGTTGGCAGAACTGGAGGTAGCGCTTCGCTTGCACCGACTTGTTCCGACTTGTTCCTCCATGTGCCTGTGGTGAGCCCTGCGACGTAGACCTGCAGCAGTTGAGCGTCTGAGTAACCTGGGAAGAGAGGAGCAGTTTTAAGTTTGAGCTTCCCAGGATACTCAGTGTGCTCGCCTGCTGCAATTGAGTCGGTGAATCCGACGGTTTGAGAGCGCAGGAAGTGTCCCGCTGCGCCTTCGCCGTCAGTGTGGGACTCTCGGAAGTGCATTCCATTACCGATCGTGGGCGGTGGATACGGTTCTGTCGGGTGTGGCGTCCTCGTTTTTAAGGGTGCTTGCTGCCCGATTGATGATGGTGTTGTCATAGCTGTAATCCGGCTGCACCTGACTGACGGTTGGGTAGCTGACAGTGTCGCACTCACTGTCAACTACCTTCATATCGTCCATGCCACTCACTACGATCCTCCGGTTTTGGTTGTTTGCCTCAAATGCATCCATCCGAGCCTCCATGTTCACCATCAGATCCGTATGGAGACTTTGCAATTGGTTTCCCATCAATGACTGTATGGCTTCCAGTCTGACAATTCACACGTCCTCAAGTCCTTTTTGTGGCGTATCGTGGCGTTACATGAAAGTGTGGAGGCACAGTAGTGTTCTTATTTTTAGACATGGCTTAGAATTAGTTACTTCCGCAACAATGTCTATGCTATGCAGATTGCATAATTAATTATAGGTGCACCATTAATTAATTATCTTTAGTCTTAGGTTAGATAAAAGATTCACCCCTAATCTGGGAGTGAATATTAAATCTCGCCATAGGTATGCTTATGCTTTAGTATTTTTTACCCCTTCAACTGCTCTAGAGCTATACAATGTATATATAGACCAAATGTTCACCTACAGTAGGCTAGTAGCAATAGTAGTACTAGTAGTAGGGGTAAATGACCACTGTTTAAATCCAAGCAAATAGTGCTTGCAGCTTTGCCTTTCTTAAATGTTCACTGTAAACAAGCTGTGGAGGTCTTGGTTCTTCCAGCAAGCAGTGTGCTGTGTTCTAATCTGGGTAGTGGTGACTTTTATATACATGTCTATGACTGTATATTGGCATAGACTGATATAGTACAATTAGGTATCCCAAGTGATTTTCAAAAATAGTTTGGAGTTTGATTTAATGGATTTTTATTTTTATTTTTATTTCTTTTTATTGAGGCTGTATTTATACTGTCCATAGCATATAAGCCCAGGTACCCAGGCTTGTTTTCAAATCTGGCCAGTTGTAGTGTTGGTGTTATCTTACCACACAGTGGCTGCTGAAAAGGTATTTGATTGCCTGCATTTCAGTAGCAGATAGATAATTGGTTGGTATGGTTAATAGCCTATGTTAGTTTTTTTGGATTTTCTTGGTATATATGTATTTATTTTTCTACTCTTATTACTAGACTAGCCTACTCCTATTTACATATCATAGGCTTGTACGTAGCTGTGTGGTGTGTTATCTGGCTACTTTTGGCATGGTTACCTTCCATTGGGCGTCCCACTGGTGAGCCGTGACATATCACATGCCCCTTTGCAGTGCAGCTTACTGCGGGTTTCCTAGCCTTATTTTGCACAGATATTTTTTGTAAGTTTTTAGGTCAGGAATTTGTCGTTCCTTTACCGTTTGGGCATTCCACACCTTGGCAGCCATTTCCAGTGTGCTTCTCTCATGAGCTTTTATTTGGCTTCTGGTCTACTTTAGTAGTGGCACATTATTTGCTCTAGTAGCCCTTTGTGGTTTTGTTAGAAGTTTAATATTTTAACTATAACTATATGCTATTGTTTTCAAATGAATTATTCTCCTATTTTCTAGTAATTTCACTTTGGTTCTTTTGTGTATGTCATAGGTGGGGTGCAGCTTGTCTACTCTTAGACAGATCTTTAGGGCTCTGTTCTGCAGTGTTTGCAGTTTTTTTAGTAGTTCTTTTCTCACACCCATGTAGTTTACACCCATGTAGTTTACCTGTTAGTATATTGAATTTGAAATAGAATGACACCTCATTTGTGAAAATCGCTCTAATATTAAAGAAGATATGGACTTTTTTAGGTTGTTACTTAATTGGTCCCACCCAAAACTAAAAAGATAGCATTTTTGATGGCCCAACAAATTAAAAGTAACCACCCTATCAGACTTTCTGTGTTTTTTCCTTCAAATCCATGGCCTATACAATGAGAATAAAAAGATCCAGGGGTCTGATATGGTTACATTTCAAGATATACATCTTCAAAAATGCGCAAAATAACAATTTCCTTAATTTCACCAATTTCTTAATTTCGTGCTTTGTGTGGATGTGTGTGTGTGTGGGCGGTGTTTATTGAGCAATCAGCCTTACACAAATTAATACCAGATAACACTGGCACATAGCATAACAACTTTAGCATTCAATTATTAAGTACAACCAACAATTATTAAGTACAGCCGTGCATTGCTATGAATCATGATAAACTTTTTTTTTATAGAAGTTTTAAGGTATGTTTGTTAAATCGTTCACACAAATCAATCCCCTCATCACATTTCATTTCCCCAATATATCGGGGCCTTCGCTTCTTGCCCAATGATAGACAGTCAATGTACATGCCGCCGGGCGAGCAGCGCCCGAATAAAAGCCTTGATTAACCCACTCATGCCTCTGAGTCAGCTGTGCCCATGAGTGTACAATATTTGTGTGGCATCCAGACACCACTGGTTACATCTGTGACGGAAATTTGTAATGTTATTTCTGAAGACATCAAATAATTTTTTTTATAAATTTAAGCATGCATACCTGTTAATACTAAATAATAGATACTTCCTTTTTGATTTGGGAACTGTTTTGTTTGATATATCAATGCAATACAAGATGTTAGTAAGGATTCAACCATGTCCCATATGTCATTTTACAAATGGCTGACTGTAAAATGGTTTTTTTTGGTACAAAAACACTTCATAACTAAAAGGACCAAAGTGCAAACAGTTTATTTTATTTCCCCTATTTCTTACATCAAATCTGAACATGAATATGAAAAGTATAAGGAAAAAAATAAGTAGGAAGTTTTTTAATTGATGTTTTAAAATCCCATCCCATGCTGACCCGTTTTCAGGAGAGTGACCCATATATACTTAAATTTTCAAGCCATTATGTTCTCCTTCCTTCCTACCTACCTTCATTCATTCATTCATTCATTCATTCATTCATTCATTCATTCATTCATTCATTCATTCATTCATTCCCTCTCACTCTCTCCCTCCCTCCCATCCATCCATCCATCCATCACTCCACCCCTCCATCACTCTACCCCTCTCTCGAGCTCCTTTATACTGAATGTATGTATGTATAAAATATATATTTATTCACTGTATTAATTGTTTCTGTTCCTTTTTTGCAGGCGGCACCAATATGTCGGCAAAGTACTGTTTGTCAAATTTGACCATATGGGGACGCCATCAGGCAAACGTATCTTTGTTGGCACAGAGCAGAATGTTGTAGGCTCCCTAACTGCGCGCACTGGAGAAATAGGTCAGAATACAATTAAATAGTTTTTTATGTTAAATACCGGATATGGGTCATTCTCGGAAACCCAAAGTGAAAACATTCCAAATAATAGCAGAATCCATATTTATATGAAGGTTTATATGTTGTGCATATGTCAGAGTTGACATTTCTTTTTTCCACTTTTTGATTTTGATTTTATGCAAATTGAGATAGCCTTTAAAATTAACGGTGTAACATTTATCCATAACATCATTTGAACACACATTTATAACATTATTTTAACTCGCACAACAAATTCAAACAAGATTTTTTTGATTATAAAAGACTATTTTACCAAGAGAGAAAGTTGAAGTGTTTGCATAGATGCACAGTGTCTATATGCAAATTTTCATATTTTCACTTTAGCACAAAATCATATCAGGACATTTTGTATGCATTTTGTGTGATTGATTAAATGCATGTGGTATTGCTAACATAGTTAATACACAGTCAACATTAACCATTTGGCATACTACCTCCCCCCAAAAAGGCAAAGTCATTAATAATGTAACGTGGAAACCAAAAATGTGGTAACAGTCACAGTATTAATGCACCTTTTCTTCTTATGCAGGATGGCGCCATGTGTTCGAGCGGGGTTGGAGTGGGAAAATCAACGACATGGTTCTGGAAGGCTCGTGTAAGTAGTTTCTGTAGGTCTAAGTAGTTGCTATAGAAGGTCTGCGTAAGTAGTTGTTGGTTTGTAAGTAGTTACCATAGAAAGTATGTGAGTAGTTGTAGGACTAACTTGTTGATCTAGGTCTGTAAGTAGTTACAATAGAAGGCTCCTGTAACTTAAAGCTGCATAGTCCGATGAAATATCAAATTTTCAAAAACAAACCAATTATCTAGATTTGATTTTACATATCTAACTTAGATACTGATGCACTTATTAAGCATTTTGTTTCTGCATAGAAGGCAATACTGAGTCAATTTAACAGAACCTGTTACTGCAGAAGTCTATGTTTGTACTCAAAATATTCCATGTTTGTACTCAAAATATCTCAAAAGTTTACCATTTAAAATAAAAGTAACTGAACTAATTCACACCCTCGGACACAGGTAACAAAAACAGAAGAACGTTTAAGGTATATTTATTTAATAATAATAAAATTAAATCATAACCGAGAAGCGATTGAGCAGTAACGTTCAGGATGGTTCCGGGTACCGGTCAGTCAAGATCAGTTCAGTTAGAATAATTGTTTCTGGTATCGCTGTTGATGATCTGACATCTATCTCGGGTGAGCCAAACGACCCGTACAGCACTCAAACCACTTCGAAGTGGGTGGGTGGGTGGGTGAGCGAAGTTGTCCGTGCAGCGACCCGCGGAGAAGTGACCAAGCAGCCGTAGTGAGATTCGGCAGGTAACCTAAAAATAGCACATCGCCTTGTGTGCAAATTACCCATGTTAGCCTGCAGCCAACATGAATAATGTAAAGTAGATACTAGTGATCGATCTAATATATTTATCTGAGAAAAAATACAGAAATTCAAAACCATCGGACTATGCAACTTTAAGTAGTTAATGTAGAAGACCTGTACATAATTACTGTGGTAGGTCTATAAGTAGTTCCTGTAGAAGGTCTGTGTAAGTAGTTGTAGGTTTGTAAGTAGTTAGAAAAGGTCTAAGTAGTTTCTGTAGGTCTGTCTGTAGTTGATGTAAGCTTGTATAAGTAGTTAATGTAGAAGGTCTGTTAGTAGTTAATGTATAAGGTCTATCCTTTCCAAAATATCTAAGATGTAAAACTACAATAAACAATCTAATTTGATGCTTTTTCTCCATCTACAACATTCTAGAAACATTATTCTGAATGGAGGTGAATTTTCGCGAAAACGCTGGAATTATATCACTGTCAGGAAATCGCGAGGAAAATCCTGGAAGTCAGGTTTCATCCAGTATTCTCCTCGCACTATCCTATCTCCATGTTACCGGTCAGTCAGTGCAGACTGTGTTTGGAGAATGTTCCACTGTCCTTGTGGTGACTAGTATCACCCAGATCACCGTCAGTTTCCCTCTTTTATTCTCCGCGATTATTTTCATCCCGTAATATTTACAATTTTGAAAAATATAGAGCTATGATAAAGAATTCTATTATTGGAAAAACTTTATTTATAAATAAACTCACAACAGATTTCCCCTTATTTCTGTCAGGGACCACTTTTACCGGCCCATGGGATTTTTAACCTCCCACACCACATAGACATGGTATGAGAGCAACCGGCCTTTGATGACGCTGTAAGTTATACACAGCGGTGGAAATCCAAATTGGCAGAGCTGAGGGCACGGGGAATCGAACCGCCAACCCTCAGATTAGGAGTCTGACCTAGAAAAAAGTCAGACACTCTAACCACTCCGTCACAGAGAACGCCACTTTAATCCCTGATTATGGAGAAATTCACATTAAAGCCTGTATTTTCCGACCTTATGGCATAATGTATAACAACCTTCACGTAGTTGCTAAATTTAAAAGAAAAGCTGTTTGAAGTGTAGTTTCGGAGTTGACACGGGAGTGGAGGGCGCTGCAGTACAGTCCTCTTCTAGGATAGAGTTGTTGCGACTGATTTATCTACATTCGCCTTTCAGCCCTGGTGGTAGTGGCGTGTCGTTTGTGTGTTGCTTTAACCCTTCTATGGGTAACCTCCTCTGGGAGTTGGGTGCGCTTCAGTGTGCTCCCCTTCTGGGATGGAGTTGGCGCGACTGATTTATTGATATTTGCCTTTCAGCCCTGGTGGCGGTGATGGGTGGCGGACTGTTTGTGCGTCACTTTAACCCATCTATCCTCTTCTGGGATTTAGTTGTTGTGACTGATTTATTGATATTCTCCTTTCAGCCCTGGTGGCGGTGACGGGTGGCGGGCAGTTTGTGCGCTGCTTTAACCCTTCTATGGGTAACCTCCTCTGGGAGGGCAGCGTGGAACACGAGGCCTCAGATCACAAGTAGGTCATCGCTAACTTAGAGCTTATATGATTATTATTTTTATGTTTTTGGAAATTCATCCATGTATTTAATAGGACCTTACACATGATTTTTAGGACTTGTCTATGGAAAGTTATGGAAATATTTGTCGCTCTCGCTGTAAACACAATTAAAAATCTAATTTATGTATGAAATAAAAAAAAGCCCAGTAGTTATCTAACTGCTACAATGGTTTTAGTTTATCTCAGTGCTGCCTGGCCAATACTGTGTAAGTTATTTAAAAAGCAGATGCTTCAAATGAAGTCAGTGCGGGGACATGGTGGTACTTTCTGAGGGACATTGTTTCTTACACCTCATACTTATCTTCGTATTACCATAAACATTCATGAAAAAGATCTCTAAATTAAAAAAATTATTGTTATGTTTTTTTGTTTTTTTTAAAAATGGTTATGGAAATTTGAGTTTCGGGGCTTGGGACAATTTTAGGAAAAGTTATGGAAATTCTAGGAACTATTTCACTAGCAAGCACGATCACATTGTCAATACAGCTCAAATTTGTTAATTACAAATTGTAATCGAATGGAAGGTTATGGGATACCTAAAGATGTAGGAGGCCCGCCTCCTGTTCGAGAGGTCATGAGGTCATTGCAACGGGCAAGTCAAGTCAAGGACTTACAAGATTAACAGGGTTTATGCCAGAAAATAATTTGATGGTATGCGGAATGAGGGCGAGGGTTTGGAGGGGGGGGGGGCGGTCTGGAGGCTTTGTTGTCTCTGGCTCTTGAAGAACCTTTAAAGAAAATTATCCCAACAATTTGAGGGTACAAAGTCGTACCCTCAGAAAATTTATGGGTACAGAATTCTGCCCACTTTACCCTCTGGCTAAAACCCTGATTAATACTTGTCTCTACTTTGCCTAGTGTTCGGCATTTCGTGGAACGGGGAAGACCCTTTGTCTGTGATTGAAATGTCCCCTGTTTAATTCATTAATATCTTGTCTGTTTGTCTGTCTTTTTCCATAATTAAAAAAAAAAGCGTTGTCATTTATTTCATGCAGTGCCCGTCTTCTGATGGTCACAGAAAGTAAGTAAATTCAATACATATTGCAGCTTTGCCCTTCTGATATTTAAATAATTAAATAAAACTGCTATAATAGTGTACTGATTTTAAATATTGAAAGCATCAGTTCTCAATCGATCACGAAAGCTAAGCTATTCTATTTCTATTTTCATGTCAAACTAAGGACCGTTAATCGCTAATAGGATTATTTTAAAATTAAAAGTGTGGTAATCGAAATCAAAAGTAATGGATTATGTGGAATATTATTTTTACTGTTATTTTAAAATATCTTCTAACAAGAGTTATTTTTATCGCATCATCTCCAATGTTTTATTGACTGTCGTTTTGCTTTCTCTCTCAAATATATTTTTGATCTTATTGATATCATTCGTGAGGTTTTTCAAATTTATTTACGTAAAAACAGGTGAGGTAGCATATGAGCCTTCTCAAACGGTGATAACCCTTATTTTTTTTTTGTCCATTGTAATGATTGACACAAAACAGCACAGAAACGGTTACACTGAAAACTCAAGGACATTTGCTTCAAATCAATATGTATTCTATGGGGATTATGAAACACCATGTAAAAAAACAAATCAGTTTATCCTGAGCAAATGCATAAGCAGATAGTATGTTGATCGTTACAATGGACAAAGTTTTGTCCCATATTGCTTAGCACCTTTTCTTGAAGATTTATACTGCTTATCATGGATAAGTCTGAATAGACTTGTTTTCACCATTAAACAGTTTGTCGATAGAAAGCCCAAGCCTATACACTTTTACCGGCCCAAGGGATTTTTAACCTCCCACACCACATAGACATTGTATGAGAGCAACTGGCCTTTGATGACGCTGTAAGTTATACACAGCAGTGGAAATCCAAATTGGCAGAGGTGGGGGAACGGGGAATCGAACCACTGACCTTCAGATTATGAGTTTGACCTAGAAAAAAGTCAGACACTCTAACCACTCCGCCACAGAGAACACCACTTTTGAGATAGTCTTATATACCGGTATGGGAGGATACATGCATTCTACTTTTCCTTGGTGAACATAAAAAGTGCTTAAGAAATTTACAGTAGTACCTGTCTTCAGAGAAGGCCGTGATTGACAAACCCCTGCTTTGTATGAACAATATAAATAGTCTAAATATTTTGTATGCAATATAATTCCACTTCCTCTATCTTGGTGTATGTGTATTCACCCTCCACCTTCCGCTGTGTAAGCTGTAGCTGTGACCCGGTGTGGTGGTTTCAGCGTGTTCCCGTGCTCAGACGTGTCCCGTTGCTTCTGCGCATGCGCGGATTTTGCATCAACTCGGGTCACCCCAGCGACTTATTGGCGCATGCGCACATCCTACAAACTCGGGTTGAATAATCGAATACGCTCCGGTGGACAGTTTGTTCTTTTTTTTTTAATAACCGATAAAAGTACAGCAAAATAGGATTTAAAGTATTGTATCATGGCCCAGTTTACCTATATTTCCATTTCATTAATCTAAGTTATTCTTTTTGTGCACACGGGACGTGTATTTGTCGACTCCACTCGCGTGTTCTATTTGAAATTCGGATGACCCGAGTCGCCCGGTTCGTGTTAATCGATTACGGCCATGTTTACTAGATTCTGACGCATGCGCAGAAGCGAGGGACACGTCTGAGCACGGGAACACGCTGAAACCACCACACCGGCGTGCTGGGTCTCACTCTCAGCCTGGATCCTTTTGAGGGACCAGTGCTATTTGGACTACGCGTAACTTTCAATGTGCAAACTGTCTTTGTTTCATTTGATTATCCCTTCATATGACACCCTGTAGTCAGGACAACATTGGTCTGGATGCAGAGTTGTCTCTTGAGGACATGTCCTACTGTATCCAGTATAACATTGGACAAAAGAGTCAAGACAACAATGCAACAAACCAGACGGGGTGGCCGAATGAGTTGAGCGTCTGTCCCCTGTTTTGGGAGATCGGGGGATCCGAACCCATGAGTTTGTGGGTTCGAACCTTAGTGGAGTCAAACCAATGACTTAAAAATTTATACTTGTCGCTTCCTAGCCAGGTGTTCTGCATTACTAGGATAGGGCAAGGACTGGTTTGCTCAGTGTCCGGATAATGTGACTGAGTGGCATATCAGGTCATGGTGCTGGTGGCATGGTCTCCCAGTGGGGCAGCACTATAAAGTCACCATGAGTGTGCACTGTCACAAGTCAGTACCCGTCCTGCCTTAGATATTGCTAGGACGTAAAACAACAAAACAAACAGCAATACAACTTTTGTTCAGGTACGGTAGCAGTGCTGACAAAGACAACGCTGCTTGCTTTCAACATTGAGACCGGTGTCAAGCGATGGGTACACAGCCTCCCAAACAGGTTGGTACTAACCGTAGTGTGCCGTACTACTACTACTACAGGTCCACAATCCTTTATCCGAAATCCTAGTGGCCAATTGTGTTTTGGAATTCAGATCTTTTCGGATTTCAGAATAAAAGTAATAATCAAACATTAATACTGTAGTAAAAATCAGGGTCAGTACGGGGCCTGGGGAGTCTTAAACTTCATTTACCCCATTTCAAGGGCTTGAAAAGCCTTGAATTTAACCTATTTTGGGTAATTAGTCGTGAAAAGCCTTGAATTCCATTAAACTGTTCCCACTGGTCTAAATTAGTCCGAAATCGCCATTCAGGATGGTGATTTCGGACTAAATCCAAATGAAAATAGTCTTGAATTCCTATCAAAAACAGCCTTGAAAAGCCTTGCAATGGCCTTGAATTCTATATCTTCACATGTGTATGGACTCTGAAAAATGTATGAATACTCACACCAAGTCGGATAAATAAGGACCACAAATACTAGTACAGTTTATTTATAGATTATTATGTCGATAAATGAAATAATGGGATAATTATAGACCATAAATGATCGTTATAATCTAAGTTACCGTGCTAGTTCACAGCTTCAGTGGTTCCTGAGGGACCAACAGAACTTGGAATACCTGTATTCATTCGCTGAGTGAATTCTCCTAGCTGCCATATGTCATTGTCAGTAAACGGTCTGTTTCCGTGGCAGTGATTCTGTGACGTATTCGACGATGTATAAGGAGAACGGTCACGTGACCGTTTTGGGACGCACAGCCAGTTCACACGTGACCATGGTGACGTTCGACGAGAAGTCACAAGTGACGGAAGTTAACGTGCCCGCGCCGTGGATCAATGTCAACAGCCAGTGAGTTTGTTTTAGGTTATTAGGAACCGACACTAAATAACAGCACTGTAAAGCTGTGTGGAATGGATACAATAGACCGTTTCCACTGCCAAACCGCCCTCTGATGGCTGTGAAAGAATTAACGTTGTGGGTCGCAGCTCACAGTGCAGCATGCTTCGTGGAAACAGTCTTAGAATAGCCTACATCACGGTTCCAAGTGCGCATGCGCTGAAAACTGCGCTGGGAGCAAAGCAAAGGCGTACGGCCATTGAATTTGCCCATACGCGTAGGGCAAAACTGCCACTTTATTCAAAATTAATAGAAATACATAACAATTTGGCACAAACATGGACGGAAGGATGCAATATAATAATATAATGAATATGTTTAAGACACAACTCTCCATAATTAAGCATTTTGAGCTAAGAAACATACAATTTCAATCACTTTACAGGCTGATGTTTACATCACCATTGATTAGCCAGAAGTAATTCTTGTTCTAAATATTAAAATGTCAAATGTGTCAACAAAAACTTGTTTCAAAGAAATATATAACCAATATCTGATTAACCCTACTCATTTTCTATTTCTACATATTTCATTTGCCATAGGATATAAAATTTAAACATGAATAAAATAAGTAAAACTGACTCTGGCTATGGCTCTAACACTAGTCTGAGTGCCTAGATTTGTCTAAATCTGAATGCACATGGCATAAGATGTGCTGATTATATTGATGTAAATGCAATGCTGGATAAAAGATTAATATCTTAATTTATTATATATATATTTTTTTAGTTGGTATTCTATGTTTCAAACAAGAGTTGAGATGAGCTGAAACTAGCACATTTCATAGCTGCACCCAGTGTATTAGCATGTGCCATGTGCTTCTCGCGGGTTTGTTTTGCTCTGATGCATCCCACAATGAACCGCGCCGCTGGAACTGTGATGTAGTCTATTTGGAATTTACACCACCAACCTTCCCTCTGGTGGTAGTGATAAAAACTAACATTGTGGGTAGGAGCTAATGGCACCTGCTTTACGGATAGGTCTATTAACTATTAAAGAATTCCCAGTATAAAACCCAGGTACAATTTACTGCCCTTTTGACATAAAAGCAATCTTTTTTTGGTGCTTTTTACCACAATTGTATTGTTCTGAATCTATTGTTTATTCATTGTTAAAACACTGCTCTACCATCTAAATTCATATTTGCTAGAATATAAAATAACATATTTTAGTAAATAGAAACTAATGGAATTGGATCTAAACTAATAGGGTGATATCGCTTATCCCAATTACGCAGTGGTGCTAGAAATAGATTATAATTAAACAACTGTGCTGGCGCGCGGCCATCTTGAAAGTCGGACAACCAGCCAGTCGGACATTATAGGTACTGCATGTATAACAGTAATAAATCGAATAAAAAGCGTAAGTTGTGTCTATGCGGCGAGCCCATAGAACATAGTGTATTGGCACTGTTTTCTTTAGTAAAAAAAAATCATATGGTGTAAAAAGTCAGTTCTCTAGATCATTGTCAGTATTACTAGATCACTTGGGAGGGGGAGAAAGATTGAATTCGATGAATTAAAAGTGAGTATCATGCCAATGTATGGTCAAATCACCATGCATGCATGCATGCTGGATTAACGCCCCCCCCCCCCCCCCCCCCCCCCAGTCCTCACCACACCCTTCCTGTTTAATTGAAGATTTCTTATATATGCAAGTCTAAGATTTCTTATACGCAAGTCTAAGATTTCTTGTATGCGCCATCTATGCACAAGATTTTTTATATGCGCCATCTATACGCAAGTAAAGGATTTCTTATATGCGCCATCTATATGCAACTCTAAGATTCCTTATACATGCCGTCTAATATTTCTTATAACCGCAGTCTAAATTGATTCCTTGGTATTTGATCTGAAAGCGACAAATTACCTGAGCTGCCAATGTTTGATTGACGCCTGCACGTGCTGTCGCTTTGCTTCCGTCTAGGTGTTTGGTGACCTTTGGCAAGGTGGTCGTGTGCCTCGACCCATACAGCCGGTCCCTGCAGGTGCTAAGCCAGTCCCCGCCCCCTACAACTGGCGGTCCACCCTCCTCTCCCTTCATCTTCACCCAGAAACCTCTGCAGGTAGCTATGTTTCACCAAGTCACCGGATCTGGTTTCAGATTTCCTTTCTAATTTCTACTTATTAATATATTTTTAGTTATTAATATATTTATCTAAAAAAAAAAAAAATTATTGAAAAAAAAGGCTCACACTCATAGACATGCTATATGTAACTCTAGTGGATGCTGTAGTTAGGGTTAGTTTGATTATGTTATACTAACATATAGTGCGTGTTTTTTCCTTTACCCCGCAGGAGCTGGGTCTGACTGGCCACCAGGACTTGTCGCTGCTGTCGCTCCAGGAACCGGGGGAACAAGCGCTCGATAACCTGATTGCCATTCGTATTGGTAAACGGCATATTGCCATGGTGACCGTCTCAGTGACTGGCGAAGTCTCGCTTATCAAGGACCTACCTGACGTAAATGCATTTAATTGGATAAAACACTATTTCCTCACTTTTTCTTTCCCTTTCCCTTTTTTCTTTCCCCTTCCCATTCCCTTCCCCTGCTCTTGCCCCTTCCTCCCTTCTCTTTTCTTTTGGTTTCCTTTTATTCTCTTTTTTCCTTCTATTTTTCCTTCCTTAATTTCCTATTCTTTTTTCTTCTTTTCTTTTTTTTTTCTTCTTCTCTGAACCCACCTCCCTCCCTAAAAAAAAAAATCAACAACACCCAACACAGATTCTCACTTAGAACCATCATTTATTTACCTCATTAAATGTAGTTATTATTTTCAAACAAAACTTTGGTATTTTCATCGAAAGTAATCAATTTATTTATGGCCATTAATAATACTAGCATATATGTTCCACTTCGCTTATTAATAAGTGTTACCTCTAATCGCAGCAATATGTAACTGTATGTGTAGTATAAAATAACTTATCCCTGTTCTAAATTAAATCATGAAAACCAAGGTTTTGACAATTAATTTGTCTCCTAATAAACTGGAAACAAGACCAGTGCTGAGAATGCTTCTATGTTCAGTTCACTGGTTTGAAAAGTTGCACACATATCCGGGGGGGGGGGGGGGGGGGGAGCTGGACGTAGTTCAGGAGGTAGAGTCTCCAGCTGTGAAGGTGTCGATCCTGCTCAGTGGAGACATTTGCATTTTGGGCAACTGGTCCACAACTGGTTCAACAAAGGCTGTGGTATGTGCCATCCTGTCTGTGGGAAAGTGCATATAACAGACCCCTTGTGGCTTATTGGAAATAGTAGCTATGTGGTGGCAGTAGGTTTCCTCCAAAGAAATATGTCAGAATGACCATATGTTTGACGTCCAATAGCCGATGATAAAAATCAATATGCTCTTAGAGGCGTCATTAAATAAAACGAGCTTTGTTTTTTTGGTTTTCAGGTGTCGACAGTCCAACAGGTGCAACATGGCGACCAGACCCTCCTCCTCACCCTGTCCAGAAAGGAGGAAGAGGTAGGCTGTTTGTGCTGAGCTCAGCAATTGTCACAGATTAGGGACGTCAGTCCTGAGGGTGTAGTCAGGAGTTCGAATTCCATCTGAGTCAATGGGGGCATTCGACTGGGCCATTTCTATCCGCAAGATTTACGGATGGAACGGATGGAGCCACATACACACATCCGAATCATCGGTATATGAACCCACTTCCGGTCCCAGTCGAATAGGAATTTGTTCGGAAATATTTTGATATTCGGATAAAGAGGCCCAGTCGAATGCCCCCAATGCAAGGCCTTATAAAATTGATACTTGTCGCTACCTAGCTTGGCGCTCGGCATTAATAGGATAGGACTGATTGGTTAGCACAGTATCAGGATAATGTGACTGGAATATCAGGTCATGGTGCCAGCATCCTGATCTCCAATAGGATAGGACAAGGACTGGTTGGTTAGCACAGTACCGGGATATTGTGACTGTGTGAGATATTTGGTAATGATGACCGCGGATTGGTCTCCCAGTGGGGCAACACTGTAAAGTCGCCATGAGTGCACACTGTCACAAGTCGGTACCCGTCCTGATTTGACCTTAGATGTTGCTAGGACATAAAGAAAATTTGAGGGCGGTATTGCAGTGACAAAAATACTTCGGAGAATTAATCACAATAATATTCTTCAAATGTATTTCAAGGTTTTAAAAACTAAGCCCGTGCACTGTACTTCATGGCTTTTTGTGTATATATATTTTGGGAGCATTGAATAAAAATGAGTTTTTGTGTTAGCATTTCAATGTGATAAGTGCCTCTTTTCGTAAAACTAAGTGACAGAATAAGTTCTATATTCATTTATCGCCGTGAAATTTTGTTGTGGACACTGCGTAAAATGACCATCCATCAATCAATCAATCAGTCACTAACTCAGTATCCCAGCCTGGACGACACACTCATGCAAAGGCGGTTTTCAAGAAAATACTTATAGCTCCCTTGTAAATCAGTCTGGGGCTATCGTCCGGGTAATAGCACGATGTGCATTTTTAATATCTAAAGTACACACAAAGTCAAATTTTCTGTAATATTTCTACGCCATCAACGCCTTTATATGAAAAACATTTTGGAATGTTACATGTATAATTATTAATGGAATTATCATGAGGACGATTATCACCACTCGACCACTTCCATTGTCCTTTGGCACTACGAAAGCAGCCTGCGTACAAATAGGGGTTTCATCATTCCTGCTTTAAATGCCACCAGACGGGATGGCCGAATGAGTTAGAGCGTCGGTCTCCCATGCTGTAGACCGTGCGGTCGTGGGTTCGAACCCTGGTCAAGTCAAACCAATGACCTAAAAATTGATACTTGTCGCTTCCTAGCCAGGCACTCGGCATTAATAGGATAGGGCAGGGACTGGTTGGCTCGGTATCAGGATAATGTGACTGAGTGGGATATCAGGTCATGCTGTCGGCGGTCTGGTTTCCCAGTGGGACAGCACTATAAAGTCGCCATGAGTGCGCGCTGTTACAAGTCGGTACCCGTCTTGATATGACCTTAGATGTTACTAGGACATAAAACAACAACAAACAAACAAAACAAGCATCCCATTTCGACCTCCTTTTATGTTCTTCAATCTTGCCTTTCGTCTTCTAGTTGAAGCTGTGTGCCTACGACGCGTTGACTGGGGTGGAACTCTTGGACATGGCCATGTCTATCCACTATCCCGCTCATCACGGACTCCCCCAGGAGGTGAAAGTTACCGCAAGATATTTTTACACTGAAACTACTTTAAACCCGCAATAGAAAGACACACCAATAAGTTGCCAGGGATGTGATTTTATTTTATTTTTTTACCTGGATTCGCGGATTTCCGGTTTTTGTAGTAATGAAATTTGGTCATTGTTGTGATTCGTGCAGATCCGGTGAAAAAGTATTTGATGTTATATAAGCGGGGTAAGGGTTTGACTTCCGTGTATAAAGAATGGGAAAATGTATATTTTCCTTCTGAAAATACTACTTTTATGACCCTTAAACTGTTTAACCCTTTCAGACTTACATTTTTTGGATCAAAATAATGCCTAGGTGATGTATTTATTTCAGGGAACATTAATATTTCATCTCCGAGGTGGGGAAATGTTTAAAAAATGTTATGGGAATAAGATAAAGACCCGGTACATTATATATTTTCTGAAAGCTGGAAGAATTTCCTATCCAGCCATGTATATTTTATTATGATATTCACAAACAGGTTGATGCAAGGTTCTATGGAAAATGAGTAAAAAATATGAAAATTTAAAATCTGTGTGAATACAAATATTAAAATGATTGTAAAAAAAAAGTTCTTCCATATATTTGAATAAAAATACTGTTTTCACAAGCCAGAATAACACCTTAGAAGAGTCAACAAGTTTCACTGCTAGATCTAATGTGGCTTATAATCTACAACCATATATGTGCACTAGCGACAATAAGAAAAATGTCAGAAAAAAAATCAGTTGCTACTAGGAGTACACTAAAAGTCATACACTGAATGGTAACATTTTATAAGCTTTTACCCAACTACATAAGTAAAGAATACAATAGCAAGCAAGCAGTCTCCATATAGTTACTGCTATGTTACGAATGAGTTAGAGCGTCCGTCTCCCGTGTTGGTAGACCATGGGATCGTGGGTTGAAACCCTGGTCGAGTCAAACCAATGACTTACAAATTGATACTTGTTGCTTCCTAGCCAGGTGCTCGGCATTATTAGGATAGGGCAAGGACTGGTTGGCTCAGTGTCAAGATAATGTGAATGAGTGGGATATCAATCAGGTCATGGTGCTGGTGGCCTGGTATCCCAGGGGCAGCACTATAAAGTCGCCATGAGTGTGCACTGTCACCAGTCGGTACCCGTCCTGATATGACCTTAGATGTTGTAAGACGTAAAACAACAAAGAAACAAAGATACATACAATTTAGACCAGTGTACGGAAAATCACGTACTGAAGTGACAATGTCTTTTCATATTCGTACGGATTATTCCGTACCAAAGTCTGAAAGGGTGAAATTGCATAAACTTTCGGCAGCGCTGGTGACACGGGTGACCGGAACATGAATTTGGGTCAAACTGGTGATATCTGGTTTTTGGTGTACTAATTTGGTGTAAATGATGTTTTTTTGGACAGATAAGACCTTTTCCACAGAGCAGGCTGCTACCCATCACATTAATTCCTGTCATCGGGGGCTGGTTGGTGGTGGAAGTCTTTTTATTTTTTTTGGTCCATTAGTTGTTTAAGCAGGGGAAATTTCAGTCATAGACGACTGGTCTTCCTCATTCCACTGCTGGTCGATAGAAAGCCTGAGCCTACACTTTTACCAACCCAAGGGATTTTTAACCTCCCACACCACATAGACATGGTATGAGACACTTTTTCGTAGAGTATGTGCTGCTATACACATTAATTCTTGCGTTGTCATCAGAGGGCGGGTTGGTGGTGGAAATCGTCTCTTACACAAACTAACTCTCCTACTTTTGTTTCCCTCTGTCAGCTGTTTAGTCACATCTTCAAGAAGCGTGATGGTACTAATGGGGTGAGGGTGGTGCTGCTCTCACAGGACCACTCGATCGCACTTCTTCAGCAGTCAGGTGCGTGATGCTAGTTTCCGCGCTTCTATTATGCAGGACCAGATGGGATGGCCGATATGAGTTGAGCGTTTTGGTGGATCGTTGGATTCGAACCCTGGTCGAATCAAACCAATGACTTAAAAATGTATACTTGTCGCTTCCTAGCTTGGCACTCGGTATTATTAGGATAGGGCAAGGACTGGTTGGCTCAGTGTCATGATAATGTGACTGAGTGGGATATCAGGGCATGGTGCTGGCGACCTGGTCCCCCAGTGGGGCAGCACTATAAAGTCGCCATGAGTGCGCACTGTCACAAGTCGGTACCTGTCCTGATATCACTGTATATGTTGCTAGGACGTAAAACTCCAACAACCATTTCTTAGGCAGCCAGGTGATTGCCTCTGAAAATTCTATCTGAGGGTCAGTGACTTATAAGTAAAGAGAGTTTTTCAGGAGTTACTTGTAGAGAATCGTGGCTTTAATTTAGCATAATTTTCAGGGTTATTAAAGGAAAGAAATTCCAACCTATGATATTCATAGTAACATAAAAAAAAAAATTTTAAATTAAATTTTCTTACTCGGTTTGTTTATTGGGGCTTGACATCTTAGCAACAGCTAAGGTCATATCAGTACCAACACTGACTAGTGGCAGTGCGCACACATGGCGTGTTTTTTAATAATGCTTCCCCACTGTAATACCAAGCCACCGGCACCATTGCTTGATATCCCACTCAATCACATTATTCTGACACTGTACTAGCCAGTCCTTACAATATCCTATTAATGCCGAGTGCCAGGCTAGGTAGCGAGTCATCAAATGTGACATTTTAATTTAGCTTCAACTTTCCATTATGGCCAATATCATGCTGGGAACAACCGGTTCTCGTCCAATCAGCAAAACTAAGCAACGTTGAGCCTAATCAGAACCTGGCTGGGTGACCGCCTGGCAACGTGAGAGGTGTCACAGACCTCCTTATCCATGCTTATTATTTTATCCTGCCAAATCAGTAGTGGATACGTAATACCCGTAAACCCATGTTTAGACACTTTGTGGATTAAATGCAACTGCTGCGGCTGCTTGCAGGTAAAGTGGCATGGACGCGAGAGGAGGCGCTGGCGTCTATCATAACCATGGAGATGGTCGACTTACCCGTGTCGCAGCTACAGCAGGAGATGGAGGAGGAGTTTGCGCAGAACGGAGCCGGAAAATGTATGGTTATATTACTGTGTTGGTTCTATGATGGGGTAGGGGGTGGGGGTGGGGGCTTGGTCCATACGGGGCCTGGAAAGTCTTGAACTTCATTTGCCCCATTTCAAGGCCTTGAAAAGCCTTGAATTTAACCTATTTTGGGTACTTAGTCTAGAAGAGCCTTTAAACTGTCCCATTGATCTAAATTAGTCCAAAATCGCCATTCCGGGTGGCGATTACAGACTAAATCCAAATAAGAAATAGTCTTGAATTCCTATCAAAAACAGCCTTGAAATAGCCTTGAATTCTATATCTTCACATAGCCTTGAATTCCATATCTTCTTATGTGTACACACCCTGGTTTTCATGCAAACATTGTATTGTCTGAATTGTCTATTGAATATTTACACACCTTTTCTTTTTAATAATTTTTTTATTTGCAGACGACATTCTGGCCATGTTCACGCGCCGATTCCACTCTCAGTTCACACAGCTGAAGGTTAGTTACAAACCCTCCGCCAGTAGTTACCAAGAAGGAACCCGCGTCTAGTAGATTTTTACTTCCTCTCCACGCAAAGTGTCAGTGAGACCAAGTGCTTCACACCTGCTTTGGCGACCAACCTTTGGCTACTCAGGCTTTTTACAAAAAGGGGAACCCCCCCCCCCCCCCTTACATAGCACCCTGATGTTAGTGCCCATTGACACTCAAGCACGTGTTCCTTGATTGTATGCCTTTTTATGGCCATACGCCAACAATATTTAAAAAGTAAATACAAACTGGAACCGCTTTACCATTGTAAAGCATGAAGCAAATTTGTAGAATTCTTGGAGTTTTATTTATATTTTTTCTGAGAAAAAAAAAATAGGTTGTCTTTTGAGATAAAATGTTAACCACCTTTTGACGGATATTTAGCAATTATAGATTGAGGGTAATATTAGGATGGGTAGCGACTTGTGGGCTTAATTAATTAATTAACTAACCAGACGTGATGGCCAAATGACGTCCACATCCTGTTTTTGTAGGTCGTGGGATTCGAATCCCGGCCGAGTCAAACCAATGAATTAAAAATTGATACTTGTCGCTACCTAGCCTGGCGCTTGGCATTACTAGGATAGGGCAAGGAGCAGTGGAATGAGGAAGACCAATTGTCCATGATTGAAATTTCTCCTGCTTAATGAGTTGAGCGTTCGTCTCCCGTTTTGGTAAATCATGGGATTCGAACTCATGGGTTCGAACCCTGGTCGAGACAAACCAATTACTTAAAAATGTGTTGCTTCCTAGCCAGGCACTCAGCATTATTAGAATAGGGCAAGGACTGGTTGGCTCAGTGTAAGGATAATGTGACTAAGTGGGATATCAGGTCATTGTGCTGGTGGCCTGGTCTCCCAGTGGGGAGGCACTATAAAGTAACTGTGACAGCACACTGTCAAAAGTCGGTACCCATCCTGATATGACCAGGACATAAAGCAATCAAACAACCCCTGCTTAATCAAGTAATGTACCAAAAATATTTAATTTTTTTTTCAAATTGCCCACAGACCCTGGTCTCGTCGCTCAAGTCGAGGTTAAAGGTGCCACGTCACGGCCACACTGTGTCGGACGATGACGTCACAGGAGACGACTCCAACGATGACATCACGAAGGAGGAGTACCTGACACGTGACGAGTTTAACCTCCACAAGATGGTGGTTGCTGTCTCCGCCGCCGGAAAGGTTAGAATGTCATCTTAATTAAACTTCTTTATAAAAAAAAATTAATTAATATCAAATGGAAGATTAGAATTTAACAAATAAATTCATATACGAAAAGTAGTTATAGTTTGGAATTTAAAATTACGCCAAACCGATACGATAGTTTCTTAAATTTCCTAAAATTTCACTACATACTAAAAGAGCATAGGTGAGAATCTTTCGGATTTATCAGGAATTCAGAATTTTTTATCTGCCTTAGATATTGCCAGGACATAAAACTCTAACAACCAACCAACCAAACGTATAGCTATCTGTGTGCCTGTGTTGCAGCTCTTCGGCATTGATGGCTTCTCGGGCCGCCCGGTGTGGCGCTACCTGCTGTCTGACCTGGTGCCCTTTGACCGCTTCGGTTCCCTCCGCGTACCGCTCTTTGTCCAGCGCACCACGGCCCACTTCCCACACCTCCCACAATGCACCATCATCGGAAAGCACCGGGTGAGACTACGTCTCACATGTCAGGCGACAGCTCTTCAACTTTGTAATGGCTTTTTATCAGTGTGAAAATGGTCTTATAGAGCATTTCTGTACCGTCAGCCTGCCCTCTGACGGCTGTGTCAAGAAGCAAACCAGTGGTCCACAACTGGTTCATCAAAGGCTGTGATATGTGCTGTCCAGTCTGTGGGAAAGTGCATATAAGAGACACCTTGCTGCTTATTGGAAAGGGTAGCCTATGTGGCAGCAGTGGGTTTCCTCCAAAGAAATATACCAAAATGACCATATGTTTGACGTCCAATAGAGGATGATACGAAAATCAATCGTTAAATAAAACAAGCTTTACTGTGTCAAGAAGCAGGGATCCCACTTCTCACCGAAATGGTTGCTTTCAGCGAAAACTGAGTTTCCAAATCAGATGGGGGGCCGGGGGGGGGGGGAGAAATCCTGTCCGTGAATAAAAAACAGACTTTTAATTATTTGTTGTCTTGAAGTCTTAAAACAGTTAGAATTTCAAGGCCAAAATATGTCCAAGTAGGTGCCAAATTGCACCATTTTAATCATAGATTTAAAAAGATTTCTTGATGTTCATGTCTCCGGTCCCCCTAGTTTTTCAGGGATTTTTTTATATTTGTCACTGGGACCCCTGAAGAAGTTATGCAGCATGCTCTATGGATAAGGTTTCAGGAAACGATATCCACTACCAATTCGCCCTCTGATGACAGTGGCAAGAACTAGGGTTGTGTATAACAGCTGACTGTGTATGCGGAAAATTTTTAACTTGATACCTGCGGATTCTAGTTTATCCTGTTTAAATTACGCCTTCTAGATGTTATTTAATATTAAAAAAATTAAGACTATTCGATGTGTTGATTCAGATGTTGATGATTTTGATTTTCCCGTCGTGCAGTTGACTGGACAAGGACTGCTCTTCTCCTTCAACCCGATCGCCGGCACGCCCTCTGACGACATGCCCCCTGGTGGGCAGATCCTGAACTACGACGTGAGTCAGGTGACGGTACTGCACATGATGGACGACCGCTTCCTGAGGCCCCTCATCATACTCGACTCTCAGCACCATGTAAGCTGCGCGCAAACTCTGAATGCACTTTCACACGACGCGGTGTCCGAATTGGTAGAGCGCACAGCTTCCCGTACGGAAGGTCGGGAGTTTGAATCCCAGCCGAGTCAAACCAATGACTTATCAAATGTATACTTGTCGCTACCTAGCCTGGCGCTTGGCATTAATAGGATAGGACAAGGACTGATTAGCACAATATCAATATAATGTGACTGTGGGATATTGGGTCATGGTGCCCGTGGTCTGGTCTCCCAGTGGGCCAGCCATGAGTCACAAGTCGACACCTGTCCTGATGTGACCTTAGATGTTGCTAGGATGTAAAACAACCCACTGAATGCATGTTCTTCATGGACTACGCGTGTCACGTTGTAGTAATGCACATGTTGTACCCACCCTAGTGCAGGTGACGCAATCCCAGTTTGGTTATTTACACTATTCGTACTGGTCATAACAAATCTAAAAAGTACTAACTTTTGAAAATGGCCAAATTAAGTAGTGAAAGCTACTACAATTATATAAAAAGTATTTCATGTCATTAAAAAAGTACACAAAAACATGAAAATGTTATTCATAAATAGCACCAAGCATGCTGACGTCAGGAATTAACTTTGTTTAGCCTGACTTTTTCACCACGTAATTTGCTCTTTTTGTTGTTGGGCTAAGTTTAATTGTTTGTATGCAGTAACTCTAGCTAACTGGAATATTAGTGATACAGTACTGAGATAATACCTAAATGAATATTAGTGACATGGCTAACTGGAATATTAATGACAGTCCTGGGGTAATAGCTAGATGGAATGTTAGTGACACAATACCATTCCCATGGTAATTGCTAAATGGAAGGTTAGTGACACGGGACCATGTTATTAGCTAAATGGAATATTAATGAAACCATACTGTGGTAATAGGTAAATGGGATATTAATGACCTAGTACTGGAGTAATCGCTAAATAGCTAAATGGAATGTTAGTGACACAGTACCAGGGTAAGAGCTAATTAAAAATAATAATGAAACAGTACTGTGGTAATAGCTAAATGGAATATTACTAATACCGTACCATGGTAATAACTAAATGGAATATAAATGACTCCATACCATGGTAAAAGCTAATTGGAATATTAGTGACACATTACTGGAGTAATAGTTAAATGGAATATTAGTGACACGGTACTGGAGCTATATGAAATAGTAATTTTTAAAAGAGCGATAATTGAAAATGCTGTGCTATGTTGGTCCCGATCGGGGCTGTTGAACCTTGCACTTGGCGGGTGTAATGCTGCGTTCATAGCATCCTGGTGAATATGGTGAACTTCCCACTTACTGCCAGTGAACACGACCATGTAAACTGAGAGCGTTCATTTGACAATTCGCAGTAAACAACGACAATATGGACTCCAGAAGGCTTTTTAGTTTTTTTCACTATGGTGTAACCATTATATTAACACAGAATCTAAGTTTAGATACATAGATTTAATCAAATATGATTGAAATAATTAATTTTGAGCAAGTTTTTGCAGTCTATGATTAAAAAAAATTGAATGTTTCAGGCTGTGCGATAATAGAGGCAATACATGTGTAAATAACATGTAAACTGCACATTTTTGGTAGATAGCATCCACTACCACATTGTACACCATGTATGATTTGTTTTAAGACCACACATCATGGACAATGGTTTCATTACAAACATATTTTTGTCAATTTATTATGGAACCTTACCATGCAACCTTTCTCCATTCGCTGCCAACATTTCACAAGTGGTGAATAACGAGCCACTTAAAAAATCTCCAGTTCACAGGTGGTGTTCACCAGTTGTGAAGTCAATTGAATGCAATTCACCAGTTGTGAAGTGGGAAACACCATATTCACCAGTTCATATGAACGCAGCATAAGTACTGTAACCCGACTGTTCCCTGCTGAGCCCAGGGCCCGTATGCATGACGGAGTGTTAGCTTACACTCGGTGTGTTTGCGTCCTTGCGTACTGAGTTTTCGCCGCTAACCTAGAAATCCCCGCCAAAACCAGTTTTGGCTCGCTAACACCGCATCATGCATACGGGCCCTGATTGGTTGCCTGCTTGTTTGCGGCAGTACCACGTGTACCCGGAGGCTGGGACCCGGCTGGTGGAGGAGATAGCGCCGGCCATGTTCATGTACACGACAGACCCGCAGTCGGGCATGCTGCGGGGCTACGGCATGAAGCACGGCCCGCTCAGCGTAAGTATAATAATAATAATAATAATAATAATAATAAAATATTTATTTCCACATGATCAATGTACACACAAGTTGATATCTATATCAGTAATTTTTTCACATGAAAAAGGAGAAAGCAGAAGTACAATACTTATGAGCTAGTATGCCACCCAAATGTCGTCTGCTTCCACTTCTATTTTCATTTCTAGGAGACAATTCAAGGGGAGAGAAAGGAATTCATTTAATAATTTATTATTGCCACCTATTCTTAGATTGTTTGGTGAATTTTTTTTTTTTTAATGAATAACTATTTAATATCAAATCTACGGCATGAAGCACGGCCCACTCAGTATGTATGCCACCCAAATGTCTGCTTCCACACCTTCAGCAACGCAGTATTATATTACATTGCAACATTTGTGGGCGAAAATTCAAGGGGGGAGAGAGCAAATCGTTTAATAATTTGTTATTGCCATCTTTTCTTTGATTTTAATTA
Organism: Branchipolynoe longqiensis; assembly: GCA_030323885.1. Taxonomy (NCBI): domain Eukaryota; kingdom Metazoa; phylum Annelida; class Polychaeta; order Phyllodocida; family Polynoidae; genus Branchipolynoe; species Branchipolynoe longqiensis. The sequence goes on from CM059200.1 coordinate 38,798,881, forward strand.
GTTGGTTTAGTTTTGAAACGTCGCAGCATGGTCAGCGTATATTAATACCTGCCTCAAATGCCGCAGCACTATCAGCGTATACCAATATGTATGACACCCGACTTCCGGGAATTTTCCGCGATTCCCTGACATCGCTAAACCTATGGGAGAATATAAGCATTTCAGCTTTTTTTTCCCCTGAGATTTCATCCCTGCATATAGGAATTTCTTAAATAATCCTGCAATGGCATCATTCTACGGCAAACGAGGTGCATTGTCGTTGATCAGGTATAGTTTTCTTACTCAGACATAATCACAAATTTTATTCCTGTATGGTACAGATTAAAAGTGGTTAAAATATGGGTTGAATTTCGACGAAAATGCAGAAATTCTCTCTTAGGCTTAGCATTGTCAAGGAATCGCGGAAAAATACCGGAAGTCAGGTTTCGTCCAGTACTCTGCAAGCACTATCCTAGCTCCATTCCATTACTCAGTCAGTACAGACTATCCTTGAAGAGTGTGCTACTCATTGTTATGACCATATCATCACCCAATTATTGTTAATTTGTGGCATTCTCTGTGGCGGAGTGGTTAGAGTGCCTGACTTTTTTCTAGGTCAGACTGCTAATCTGAGGGTCGGCGGTTCGATTCCCCGTGACCCCAGCTCTGCCAATTTGGATTTCCACTGCTGTGTATAACTTATGGCGTCATCAAAGGCCGCTTGCTCTCATACCATGTCTATGTGGTGTGGGAGGTTAAACATCCCTTGGGTCGGTAAAAGTGTAGGCTCGGGCTTTCTATCGACCAGCAGTGGAATGAGGAAGACCAGTCGTCTATGACTGAAATTTCCCCCGCTTAAACAACTAATGGACCAAAAAAAGAATTTCCGCTTTTTTTCTCCTCCAACATCACTTTCATTCCTGAGACATTTATACTGTTTATGAAAATAAATGTGTTTCCGCCCCAGACCCTGGTAGCCAACGAGTTGTGGACCGTGAACCTGCAGCGAGATGCGCAGGTCATCACCAACGTTGAAGCGAAGAAGTCAAATGGTATGTTACAATCTTGAAAATAATCTTGAAAAGGCCTGAGATTTGAGGATGCCTCTTGAAAAGGCATGGACTTTGAGGATGCCTCTTGAAAAGGCATGGACTTGGAAATGCCATGAAAAGGCTTGGAATTTGGAAACGCCATAGAAAAAGTCGGAATTCAGAAAAGCCACAAAAAAGTTTGGAATTTTGAAAAGGCTTGGAATTTGGAATAGGCATAAAAATGCCTGGAATTTGAAGGGGAAAAAAAAAAAAAGCCATGAAAAAGCTTGGGGAATTCACCAAAAGTCATGAAAAACTCTGAACTTTTTCCTAAATGAAGCTGAAAGCGAAAAAATATGTGTTGCTCAGAGTAGCGAGGGGACTGTTTTCAACTTAACAAATTGGATATTTTTGCTGTTGTGGATTTTTTTGGGTACAAATTCTATTAACGACAGTCTATGTTGAATGACTAAATGTGTGGCTTATTAACGAGCAGGAGAAGTGTGAAATACGTATATTTAATTAGTAGTATCTGGGTACTTTTGTCATATCAAGTTCCATAGTGAATAACAATAGCGCTATCAATGTGCAATAATAAGCGAAAGACAATCCATTACACAACTTTGCCCAATCGGGAAAGTGACTGAATTTTCTACTTGCCCAAATGGCAAAACTACTTGCCCAAGCCCAAGTCAGCCAATTGAAATTTAAATCTGCTAATGCAGATCAGAAACCGAGAACTTCACCTGCCCGACCGAGTAAACTAGGTGCCCCGGGCAACTGAGCAGTCCTTATTGTCCTACCCTGCAATGATACTTACAGGCATTATACTAATCCTTGTGGGCACAGTGCTTTCAGATGGGCCTTCGGCTTTGACCCATTTGAAATCACTCCATCCCACCCGCTCGGGACTATTGCGTACATCCAAACATATAATGTTTTAATGGTTCCTTTCAGAACAAGTACACTCGCAGGGCATCGTGCTTGGGGACCGGAGCGTGCTGTTCAAGTACCTGAACCCGAACCTGGTAGTCGTCACCACCGAGGGAAGCGACCCGACACAGAAGTTAGCCAGTATGTAGTACTTCTTCAGCTGGTTGCTTCCGGACGCGGTGGCCGAATTGGTAGAGCGTAGGCTTCCCGTGCGAAAGGTCGGGAATTCGAATCCCAACCAAGTCAAACCAATGATTCTTGTTGCTACCTAGCCTGGCTTTCGGCATTAATAGGATAGGACAAGGACTAGTTAGCACAGTATCAGGATAATGTGACTGCGATATTGGGTCATGGTGCCAACGGCCTGGTCTCGCAGTGGGGAAGCACCATGAAGTGGCCATGAGTACGCACTGTCACAAGTTGGTGCCTGTCCTGATATGACCTTAAATGTTGCTAAGACGTAAAACAACAAACAAACAAAACAAATCTCGATCCTGCTAGTGAGGGCACTATTAAATTACTATTAATACTATTGTTACAACAGGTCCACAATCTCTTATACAGAGTATCCTCGGAGAGCGTTTCCACCATCCTTGTAACCATATTACTGTCTATTTCTGCTTTTCTTTCTCTGTGATCACTATCATCCCTGATTAGAGGAGCGGTGCAGCAAACTGGCACATCTGGTCCCGCTACAGTTTTGTCGCAGACTTTGTGACCATGTACCTGATTGATATTGTGAGCGGTTAAATAGTGTTCCACTGTACCCACAAGAAGACGAAGGGACCAGTACACAGCCTGGTCTCGCTACAGTTTTGTCGCTGTCCTTTCAGACTTTGTGACCGTGTACCTGATTGATGTTTTGAGCGGTTAAATAGTGTTCCACTGTACCCACAAGAAGGCAAAGGGACCAGTACACACTCTGGTCTCACTACAGTTTTGTCGCTGTCCTTTCAGACTTTGTGACCATGTAGCTGATTGATATTCTGAGCGGTTAAATAGTGTTCCACTGTACCCACAAGAAGACGAAGGGACCAGTACACAGCCTGGTCTCGCTACAGTTTTGTCGCTGTCCTTTCAGACTTTGTGACCGTGTACCTGATTGATGTTTTCAGCGGTTAAATAGTGTTCCACTGTACCCACAAGAAGACGAAGGGACCAGTACACAGTCTGGTCTCACTACAGTTTTGTCATTGTCCTTTCAGACTTTGTGACTGTGTACCTGATTGACGTTGTGAGTTGTTCCATAGCGTTCTACTGTACCCACAAGAAGTTGAAGGGACCAGTGCACAGTCTGGTCTCACTACAGTTTTGTCATTGTCCTTTCAGACTTTGTGACCGTGTACCTGATTGACGTTGTGAGCGGTTCCATAGTGTTCCACTGTACCCACAAGAAGGCGAAGGGACCGGTACGCGTCGTGCACTCGGAGAACTGGGTCATTGTGAGTACCATATATAGCAAAGGAATGTGTCACACATACACGGGTTGGTAATGTTGTGCACCAAGTAAAGCGCATTAAATGGTAGTATATATACCTACAGCTGTATATATGCTGCAAGATAAATGAAGTAGCATCTTGCTTGTGATAAAAATGTAATAAAATATCCAATAAGTATCATCTTGCTAGTAACACAAATTTAAGCAGTAAGTTAAAGATACGATAAAGTAGCATCTTTCCAGTGACAAAAATTCAATTAAAGATACAATAAAGCGACATCTTGCTAGTGATACAAATTTAAGCAGTAAGTTAAAAATACGCATGGTCTGTACGGGGCCTGAAAAGTCTTGATGTCTTGAACTTCATTTTCCCCATTGAAAAGCCTTGAATTTAACCTATTTTGGGTAATTAGTTTTGAAAAGCCTTGAATTCCATTAAACTGTCCCCACTGATCTAAATTAGTAGGAAATTGATATTCACCATGGTTTTTTTTCCTGACATTCAAATGAAAATAGTCTTGAATTCCTTAAAAAAACAGCCTTGAAATAACCTTGAATTCCATATGTGTACCGACCTTGAATACAATAAAGTAGCATTTTGCTAGTGATAAAAATTTAATCAAAGACAATGAAGTGGCATCTTGCTAATGACACAGACTTTAGTACATTAGGAAGCTGCTACTTTATTTTATTTTTATTGACAAATTTAAGCAGGAAGTTAAAGATACAATAAAGTGGTGCCTTGATAGTGGCCAAAATATAAGTTATGAGTTAGAGATCAAATACACTGTTGTCTTGCTAGTGATGACAATTTAAATAATGAGTTAAAGATCAAATTAAATAGTATATTGCTAGTGACATCAATTTAAGCAGTGAGTTCTGACGGGTGGCAAGCATCACACTTTTAATTAGTACAGTTCACGTCCAGTATAGATTTCATCACTTGTGGTGTAGAATATGAATTGGTTATGATTAGTTGTTAACTCTTATTACTATTGCAGTCTGGGTAATTAGGGACAGTTCATAAATGTTGATGTTCTTCACAATCCAAATAATGTTCGGAAATGGGTAAAAGCCATGTTTGGATTGCCTTTTAATTTATAACATCCATAATAGTGTAGTGGTCTGCACTGACCTCTCCGGCAAGGAGCCGCATAGACAGGTAGGTGTGGGTAGTGTGTTGATATCACGAAGCCTAGGTGGTGTAATGGTTAGCACACTGGCCTGGAATGCAAAGAGATGTGGGTTCGAGTCCCGCTCTAGGCGCAATATTTCCCATTTTCATCACCCACACGACACTGGTTGCCGTGACCATGATCCTGTAAAGCTACGCGCTGTATAGTTGTTGAACCTAGCCTGTGTGTGTAAGTGCGTTGCATTGCCTGTATGAATGTATGTAATTGTAAGCATTAAAAGACTTACAATTCCAGCGGGACGAGTGTAGTGGTCTGCACTGACCTCTCAGGCAAGGAGCCGCATAGACAGGTAGGCATGGGTAGTGTTGATATCAGGGAGCCTAGGTGGTGTAATGGTTAGCACACTGGCCCGGAATGCAAAGAGATGTGGGTTCGAGTCCCGCTCGAGCCGCAATATTTCCCATTTTCATCAACCCCACGACAAAATTTTATCGATGTTTTTATTGTTAGGATTAGGGAAATGGCGAGACGGGGACAGAACGTCAAATCGAATCCTGATATTATTGAAATTGTGAAAACGATTCAGATTTATACAAAACTGATCAATTATATTCTCTTGCGTAGTATAACTACTGGAACCAGAAATTCAGGCGTAACGAGCTGGCCGTGCTCGAACTGTACGAAGGCCAGAAGCAGAGCAACTCGACCGCCTTCTCCTCACTCACCATCCCACAGCTGCCTATCGTCATGCGCCAAGCGTACGTCTTCCCCGGCTACATCTCACACATGGCGGCCACCATCACCGAGAAGGGAATCACAAACAAGCACATCCTGAGTGAGTCATTGTAAAGGACTGGGCGGGATGGGCGACTCGAGTCGAATTGATTGATGCTTACCGCTACTTTGCCTGGCGCTTTGATGGAATTTCCACTTGGTGTTACTTTGTCTGGCGCTTTGATCGAATTTCCTCTTATCGCTACAATCATCCTCTTGCTAGGATGTAAAACAACAACAAACAAACAAACAAACATCCTCTTAACCCTCTATGAACCAAACTAATTGCCTGCAAGGCATATCTCTGATTGCTTTGTCAAATTTCTCAACAGGCATGGTGGCCTAATCGGTACAGCGGGGGCCTCACGTGCAGAAGGTCGAGAGTTTGGTTCCCGGTCGAGTCAAACCAATGGCTCTGAAATTGATGCTTGTCGCTTCCTAGCCTGGCACTCGGCATTCATAGGATAGGGCAAGGACTGGTTAGCTCAGTGTCAGGATAATGTGACACATGGGAATGGGATATCGGGTCATGGTGCCGACGGCCTGATTTCCCAGTGGGGCAGCACTATAAAGTTGCCATGAGTGTGCATTATCACAAATCGGTACCTGTAAGATGTTGCCAGGACGTAAAACAACCAACCAACCTGTCAAATTTCAGGATAGGATTAGATATCAACGCCCCTTAAAAGATGTGTAAGGAGTTGCACTTAGCCCGCTTCTCCCGCCCATCTCTCCCAGGTGAAATGCTGCATACATAAGTAGCTGAAGGCAGGGTGATTACATCAGGGACCCTAGATATAGACAAATGTTTTTCTCAAATAAAGACGAACTCAAAACCATCGGGCAATAAAACTTATAAGTGGTGGGTGGTTAATGTCATAATGCGTGTTGCTAAATGAGTGTTGTCTTTTTGTAGTTGCCATGGAAAATGGCGGGATTCTGGAGATGCCGAAAGCGCTCCTCGACCCGCGTCGTCCAGTCATCCTCACACAGGACAACAAGTGAGTTTTGTGTCTCCAGCAGGGTGGTATCCGTGAATTTTGTAGATGCAGCGTATTTATTGTTTTAGCCAAGTGTCAAAGTTTTGTTTTGCTGTCAGTTGATACAAGTCTAACCATTTCAAAATTGTATTAAGAAATGGTTTTTGCTATCATATTTTACCTCCGGCTAGAGCCACCAGGCTAGTCATAGGCCAGAAACCTTCCAAATAATAGCAGAATACATTCCAAATAATAGCAGAATCCATGGTTATATGAAGCTGTGCATGTCAGTGTTTTAAAAAAACACCAAACTATTTCACTTTTTGATTTTGATCTTATACAAATTGAGCAATACGCTAAAATCAGTCATGTAACATGGAAATCAAATATACACAACAATTTCAAACAAGATTTTATTGATTACAGTTAAGCCCAAGAGATTCTGTCTTACAAAGGGAAAAATCGGGAAAATAAGTTTTTTTTAAAGTTTGGGTAAATGCATTGTGTTGATGTGTAAATTTTCAGTTTAGCACCCGGTCCTGATATGGCCTTAGATGTTGCCAGGACGAAAATCTCTAAACAACCCACAACCCACCACTCAGTTTAGCACAAAATTCATACAGTCATACTTTTGATACATTTTGTGGGATAGATTAAATACATGTAGCCCTCTAGGCTGCTAACAGCAACAATAACTATTTGACTTGTTACCACAAAAGAAACATTTAATTATCACCATTGTAGCGTGGAAACCAAATATGCGTCGTTAAATAAAACTGTCTTTACCTTGGTGCGCGCAGGGAGGAAGGCATGATCCCCTACATGCCAGAGCTGCCCCGGCCCTACGAGGCCTTCATCAACTACAACCAGAGCATCTACAACATCGCCGGCATCTCGACGGCACCCGCCGGGCTCGAGTCCACCTGCCTCATCGTCAGCTACGGACTCGGTGAAGCCCTGCCTTCTCTTTTCCCTCGTCCTGATATGACCTTAGATGTTGCCAGGGCGTAAAACTCCACCAACAACCAACCAATCTTTCTCTGTTGAATTTTATTTTCCTTTTCGTTTCCTTTCCTTTTCATTCCATTCCTATTTCCTTTTCTTTCCTTTTCTTTATTTCTTTCTTTCTTCTGTCCCCCTTGAATCTTATTTTCCTTTTCGTTTCCGTTCCTTTCCTTTTCATTCCATTCCTATTCTTTCCTTCTTTTCTTTCTTTCCTCTTTTCTGTCCCCCTTGAATTTTATTTTCCATTTCATTCCTTTCCTTTTCATCCCATTCCTATTCTTTCCATTTCTTTCTTTCTTTCCTCTCTTCTGTCCTCCCTCCATCCTTTCCTCCTTCCTCCTTCCTTTCATGCTGATACCGACTATGGTAATTGGTATGCTAGTGTGACAGCACTATAAAGCCACCATGAGTGAGCACTGTTGGTACTTACCATAATATGACCATAGATCTTTCTTTCTTTCTCTATTTCCTTCTCTCGTTCTATCTTTCCTTTGTTGCAATGAACAACTCCTTGCGGGTATAAGAAGTGATGAAATAATATCGGGTCGGTCTTAAGTTATTTGTGGTAATTTGCAGAATTCCTGATAATGATAATAATAATGATAATAATAATAATAATAATAATAATGCAAACCTAAGGTTGGGGCACAACATGTGAAATAGATAATTTATTTGTGATAATTTACTCAATTCCCTATATTGCAAGGGGTTTAACCTGTGGTGTGGGTAACTTACGCAATTTATGGTAGACATATCGCTATGCCTAACTTGGATGCTTCGCTTCTTTTTAGACATGTTCGGCACACGTGTGATGCCGTCCAAGATGTTCGATGTGCTGAAGGAGGACTTCGACTACCTGTTTATTGCGCTTGTTCTGGGCGCAATGATCCTTGTGTCCTTCATTACGCAGAAACTAGCGGCACGCAAGGCCCTCAAACGCGCCTGGCGGTGAGCAGCTGGCACAAATTGAAAAGGAGACTTCGTCGCCATGTTGTATTTTGGAACTGAGTGGTGTAAGCGCCTGTTTGTGTTCGGTGAGTGCTGTATGCGGTGAGTGCTGTGTATGAGTGTATTTGGAAGTGTTCACCGATAACTATTCTGACACAGGCTGTGAGGGTTTATCTCCAGCGCCTGGATTTACTGTGTGACTGTCATTCGTTATTTAAATGTGATCCTCTTCAGTGCGATCAATATCACATTAGAAACACCGGTTCTCATTTAACCACCGAAGTTAAGTAAAGTCGAGCCTCGTCAGTACTTGGACAGATGACCGCCTTAGAATACAAGGTGCTGTAGACATCCTGATACAACCTTATAGCCTACAGCGGATAAGTAACTAATTGGATGTGTGGAATGCTGCATACATAAGTAGCTGAAGGCAAGGGTGATTACATCAGGGATGAAAGATCTCTGGTGTTTTCACTGATTTTTAAAAGATTTTTAGCAACAATAACAAAGAAAGCGGACAGCCCCTCTAGGCTGCCAAAGAATCGTGAGAAAATTTATCGGATGTCAGATTTCTGTGACCTTTACCAGAGGTGTGAGAAAATTGATCGGATGTCAGATTTCTGTGACCTTTACCAGAGGTGTGAGAAAATTGATCGGATGTCAGATTTCTGTGCCCTTTACCAGAGGTGCCTTTCATCCCTGGAAAATGATAATTGTTTTTTAGCATGCTCTTTTTGTTTAATTTATTTTTATTTTGAGGAATGTTATAAAAGTGATAAATATTGTCTTGTTAATGTTGCATAGTCCGATGGTTTTGAATTTCTGCCTTCTTTTTATATAATTATATTAGTTTGTTACAATCTACCTTACTTTAGTTTTAAGTATTTTAAGAAAAATTATAAATGACTAACTTTGGAAATATTCTAAGCGAAAACATGCCAGAACAATTTTGGTGTGCACGTTGAAATTCTGACACCATAGACTTCAGCAGTAATACGTACTATTAAGTTGACAAGTATGCCCTTCTAGCAATAATGAAAGGTGCGCGGATTTCCGCGATTTTTGATTTTTGATTATTGCTGATATTGTAATAGTCTAGATTTTACCTTAAATGTTGCTAGGACGTAAAATCTAAACAAAAGCAAGGAGTGAAGTTTCACAAAAATGTGGAAAGCCTTTCAGGCTTAGCACTGCCATGAAGTCACTGCGGTCGCTCAGTCAAGAGTACCCGATGCAAGTAAAGAATTTTCGCTTAGAACTGTAGAGAATCGTGGAAAATTCTTGGAAGTCAGGGTTTCATCCAGTACTCTCCAAGCATAGTTTTTGCACCACGCCTTTGACCAGTCATAACCAGGTATGAAAGATCTCCGCGATTTCGCGGATTTCCGGAATTTTTCCTATAGCTATAAGTGTATACTAATAAGTTGCACCCGTCCTGATATGACCTTAGATGTTGCCAGGATGTAAAACTCCAACAACCAACCAACCAATACGTTGTTTCACGCTGCAACACCAGCGTATACTAATATGTGGTGCAAACGCCGCAGCACTAGCAGCGTATACTACTAATGCTTTCACCGCGCAGCACTAGCAGTATGTACTACTAATACGTGCTTCTAACGCTGCAGCCCTATCAGCATATACCGATATGTGATGCAAGCGCTAGCACTAGCAGCATATCCTACTAATATGTGCTTCAAACGGTGCAGCACTCTCAGCATATACCAATGTGTATGAAACCAGACTTCCGGGAATTTTCAGCGATCCCCTGACAATGCTAAGCCTATGGGAGAATATCAGCATTTCCGCTTTTTTTCCCCAGAGACCACTTTCATCCCTGCATAACAGACTCTACTCAGAGAGTGTTCTCCCGTAATTATTGTGACTGTATTGTCGTCTACCTCATATCCATTTCCGGTTTTTTCCCCATCCAAGACCATTTTCATCCCTGCACTTATGCAAAGACCCTATAATACTAAGACGGCTCACTCCACCTGTACTGTGTAATCAAAATGATCAAACCCACCACTTGGTGCGCTGGCTGTTCTCTTGGTTAAACAGTTGCTATATTATATGTAAAAATATATATATGAATGTGAAAGATGTGTGATCATGGTGATGATGATGATGCTGATGTGTATTTGTTCATAGCAATTTCATATTGATGTGTATTCATACTTACCTATATCATGTATAATATAATTGTATGTGTTTACATGTGAAACACCAACCGGCAGCCAGGCTGATCAAACCCACCACAAGGTGACACTGCGAAATTTACATTACCATGGGAGAGATAGGGAGTGTGCCGTCTTAGTATTATAGGGTCTTTCACTTATGTAGCAATAAATGTTTAATAAGCAGGGAACATTTTATTTGGTACTGTGTCACAAATCGCGATGCAAGTTATGTAGATCGCTAATCATTTTCCAAATTGATTAGCAATTGTTGCTAATCAAAATTTTCAAAACAAAATGCTGCCTGTGTGTATACGTTACACATGGAACATTTTGTTCGGTATCGTGTCGTGAATCATGATACAAGTTATGTCACCAATCAATTTCCAAATTGTTGCTAATCAAACTTTTCTAAACCAAATGCTCCCTGATAAGTGCACCAGTATCTAAGTTAAATATGTTGGATTAAATCTAGGTAATAGTTGTGGTTTAGAAAATGTGATGCTTTCATCGGGCTATGCAGCTTTAAGCAAAGAAATAATTTAACTGAATGTAATAATTAAGTTGGCTGATTGGCAACGAATGGTGATATTTGTCTGTGTGGTGTGCGGTCTTGTTACTATGGCGAACAATTTGATTAGGTTAATTAAGATGGTGGAAGATGTATAATTGCTTCAGGAATTAATTAACTCCGGAGATGTTATGTAATTGGTATTTTTGTTCAAGTGTTTCCGAATTGTAGGGGAAGGAGTATGTTGTGAAAATATCAAAATGCGAATAATGAGTCTAAAATTCATGTTTTATAGTGATTTTTGTGTGCTCCTTATGGTAGGGTGAGGCATATGACACCCCGTCCCCTACCCCCCCCCCCCCACACACACACAATCTTTGTTTTTTGTATTGTAAATATGTTTATTTCACATCTAAGTTTAAAGCCAACACTAAGTGGTCATTATGTAGTTTACAACATAGTGGATTTAATCATGAAAATAACATACTAAATCAGGGATGAAAGATCGCAGCCTAATATTTGGAAATACAGTGAAGCCCCATTATAATATAACGCACCCTGATTTAAGGCGACTTCGGATATAACGCAATGATTCATTGGACCGAGAATTCTTTAATTCAAAGATAATTCAGTAAACTGTAAAGTGAGCCCCGATTTAACCGACCCCGATTTTTTTGCGATCGCAGTATACGGACCTGAAAGATCGTGTTATAATGGGGTCATATTACAAAATGGCAGAACTATTTGAAACATTAACTGTGCTTCTGGCTCTTGGTGACGGCTGATGTTGGGAGTGTTGGCCAACGTTCAGGGTCTGTACAAGATATTCTTGAAAAGTCTTAAACTTCATTTGCCCCATTTCAAGGCCTTCACCTATTGTACCTATTTTGGGTAATTAGTCTTGAAAAGCCTTGAGTTTCATTAAACTGTCCCCACTGATCTAAATTAGTCCGAAATCGCCATTCTAAATGGTGATTTCAGACTAAATCCAAATGAAAATAGTCTTGTATTCCTATCAAAAAAGGTCTTGAAAAGCCTTGAAAAAGCCTTGAATTTCATATCTTCACATGTGTACAGACCCTGAGTCCCCTGCATTGGGCGGAGGCGGAATTTCCACGAAAATATGAACAGCGTCCCAGAGGCAAGGAATCGTGGGAAAATTACCAGAAGTCAGGATCCATACACTACTCTCAAAGCATAGTCTTAGCGCTAATATACCTGTCACCAACCATTACAGACTCTGCTTGGAGAACCTTTTGTTAACGTTGTGACTCTTTGTCGTCCACCTCGTGTTCAATTTCCATGCTTTTTGTTGTTGAGATCATGCCTTCTAAATTGAATATTTCGGATGTGTGTCTCTAAATTTAATCAAGGCTGATATTATGTGATGGAGACAGAGGGAGGGAGGGCGGGGGTGCCTTGCCAATGTACATTTTCCCGAAACAGTTTGCTAAGCGTCTCCTAAAGGAGAGCATTGGAAGAACATTGGTCAGCAAACTTTAAAAAAAAATGCAAAACCTGTGAGATAGTATTGTGTCATCTTGTGAGTGATGCGACACCAGAAGGAACTCTCGTAGAATGTCTCATAGAAAGTTGACAAACATCACTGAAGATGCCAGATGCATGCAGGTAGAAAAAACGGGTATACAAACATGAAAATATGGTAGTTTCAAAAATGAATATCCTCAAATGTTGGTGATTTGCAGAGGTTTTAGATAAAAGGAGGAAAAGGAAAAAAAGAAAAAGTTTGTTTTATTTAACAACGCCTCTAGACTACACATGGTCATTAGCTGTCAAACGAGGAAAAAAGAAAGAATTCGTAGCAATTTTCATTAAATGTAATGCTCAGTCTGATCCCTGTTTAAACATTTATCATCATTAAAGAATTGTGTAAATACAGATGGCCGTAAGGACAGTGCTACTATGATGCTGGCAAATGATGTATTCTGATGAATTAAACAAATATTAAAATAACCCCTAACCCCTACCCCCAACCCTTCAACAACAAAAAAGAAAGAAAGAAAAAGGCTAGTTCAAGCTTCGTTTTCGATGTTGCATGAATAAGGTCCATATTAAAGTGCATCAATTTTCTATTTTAATCTCGTTTAAAAAAAAAGAGGATTAAAAAGTCAGTGGTTAGTCACAATTTGAAGCTACCTGGATACCACCAACTGGAATATAGCTTTTTAATTTTATGAGTGTCTATTGGCACTTAATTGATTGTCTGCTTTACATGTAAAAGCGATGATTTGAACAAAAAAAACAAACATTTCTCGCGGTGAATATGGCCTATGCTGCTGACACCGCATAACAATCAATCAATCAATCACCACCAACTGGGTACCTGGCAAGATGTGATGGAGTTAAAAATGGTGATTTTGAAGTGAAAATAGTATTGGTCACATGGTGATAAATGCTGTTTGTGCATCGTCACAACTAAATGTCTGGCTTTGATGCAATATTCAGTGAGTTTCATTGAGAGGAGTCTGAGGCCTACATGTACAAATTGTAATCTTTATGTTAGAGAGTATGCATTACATTTCAGAATATTGACTGCTCTTAATGACTGGTCAGTTAAAAGTTATCATTGTATATACCATGATGATGTGAATGGTGCCAAAGTGGCTTTGTGTGCTATATTCCATGCTGGATTATCAGTTCTTCACAGTATTCTCACAATATTGGGTGTACATATAGTTTATCATAGTTCACCTTGATGCCGGTAGGTAACCTAAGATATGCCACTAGTCGACTTGTATGTCACCTCGGTGGTGCGCCCCATAGCCAGCCAAAATGATGCGCCAGTAATTCTGTTGTAATATTTATGTTTGGTATATGACAATTAATAAAAGTGTGTAAGGAATGTTTTGGTATTTGTTTTAATGAGTTTTGTAAATATATTACCTTTTTGAAACACCGTTCAATATTTGCTGTAAGTGAGAAGAAAGCGTGGGAATAATGTAGCGACCAGAACTGCATTCCGACAGTAAAGCAGGGATGATATTTTTCCGATTTTAAGCGGGTTTCCGGGTTTTTTTTCACAGCCTGGGGGCATTTTTAATATATGATGGGTACGGAAATTTGCCGTCGGGATAATAATCTCGGCTTGATTTCCGCTCCCCTCCTGAAACCACTATCATCCCTGGTAACGGTGCATATTGGTTTTCCTGGCCCCATGTAGCAGTTTCTTTCGTTAGGGTGGTGGCGTTTTGCTGGCAGAGATGTGTGTCTACATGTAGTGGAGGGACCAGAGGAGGATGGCGAAGGCTAGCGCATCTTTCGGCTGACTACGCCAGAGACTCTGGAACAACCACCATGTGTCCATTCGGGTCAAAGGCAAGATCTACCGTGCAATCATACTATCCACCCTACTATACGGAGCTGAGGCCTGGACAGTGTACAGACGACAGGTGAAAAAGCTGCATGCCTTCATGATGCGACATTTGCGTTCAATCATGAGGCTAACCTGGAAGGACAAAGTGACAAATAAGGAAATACTCGAACGGACGGGGCTGCCCTCTATGGAAGATCTTTTGATCAAAAAGAATCTCCGGTGGACTGGACACCTCATGAGGATGTCATCAGACGGGCTACCAAAGCAGATCCTCTATTCTCAACTGTCTTCTGGTTTCAGAAGGATACCATCAAGAGAAAGGATACCATCAAGAGAAAAATGAAGCTGCGAGACATTAAGACTGACTCATGGATGCAACTCTCACAGCAGAGAGCTAAATGGAGAGCGGCAGTCAAGTAATGAAAGCAGTTTTTGTCGCATCGCGACCGACAGCATGATGATGATGATGATGATGAGTGAGGGGACCAAACGGGGTGGCCTAATGAGTTGAGCGTCCGTCTCCTGTTTTGGGAGATGTGTGTGTGTGTGTTTTAACCCTAGTCGAGCCAAACCAATGACTTTAAAATTGATACTTGTCGCTTCCTAGCCAGACGCTCGGCATTATTAGGATAGAGCAAGGACTGGTTGGCTCAGTGTCAGAATTATGTGACTGAGTGGGGTATCAGGTCATGGTGCTGGAGGCTTGGTCTCCCAGTGGGGCAGCACTATAAAGTCGCCATGAGTGTGCACTGTCACAAGTCAGTAGCCATCCTGATATGACCTCAGATGTTGCGAGGACGTAAAACAACAAACAATGTATGTAATGGGAGACCTAGTTTGAAGGTGAAATTGGTGCGAGTCGGATTGAATTGAATTGGAAGGCGAAGGAGTGTTTGACACTACCAAAGAGGCTTTGTGTGCTATAATCCCCATGCTGGATTATCAGTTTTTCCATAGAACTAGAGAAGAGATGGAATGCCAACTTCAAATCTCGCAGACCTAGATTGCGGCGAGCAGTTTGGGTAGTTTGGTTTGTTTCTGCATTGGCTGAGGTACGTTTTCTTCTTAACAGGTAAATTTGATATTAAATGATTGATCAATGCCATTAAATCACTAACACTGCAATGAACGTTACACATTTTAAAAGTTGATTAGTTACACATTAAATTTCTGTCTGAAAAAAAATGTAATTACTTTTGTGGAAGATTAATTTTGTCCTTTAAAGTTTAATATCGCTCACCAATCTTTTTCGTGTTGATTTTTATATCTAATTATAATTAGAATAATTGCATGCTTCTTTTGATAACTTAAGTAAACATAGTTTTGTTATTTTGTGACCAGACATGATGGCCGAATGAGTTAGAGCGTCCATCTCCCGTGCTGGTAGATCGTGGGGTCATGGGTTCGAACCCTGGTCGAGTCAAACCAATGACTTAAAAATTGATACTTGTTGCTTCCTAGCCAGGTGCTCGGCATTATTAGGACAGGGCAAGGACTGGTGTGCTCAGTGTCAGGATAATGTGACTGAATGGGATACCAGGTCATGGTACTGGTGGCCTGGTTTCCCAGTGTGAAAGCACTATAAAGTCGCCATGAGTGCGCACTGTCACAAGTCGGTACCCGTCCTGATATGACCTTAGATGTTGCTAGGACGTAAAATGTTATTTTGTGATCCAAATTTCATTCGTTGTTGTATGAAAGAGCATATGCAATACACAATTAAATGCATACCGATATATGTAGTCATTTGATAGTAAGGTAAGTAATTCTCACCATCTGAGGATAATGCAGTACGAGGTGAATCTATGAGTTTACCCGACTTTCGCTACGGCCGAAATCGCGATTACCAGTGTGTTGTGGCATGCTTCCTTTTGCATTGTTGTAGGACATTTTTAAAGTTATTAAGCTGTTTTTTGCACCATGTAAATAAAATGTTCATTTGGGTTCTCAAATCTTTTGAATCTGTCAATTAGAAGTTTAATGAAAAATTCTCCGAATTCTTTCTTTTTTCCCGTTTGATCTAATAGCCGATGATAAAGATCCATGTGTAGTCTAGAGGCGTCGTTAAATAAAACAAACTTTTCTTTCTTTCCTTTCCCTCCTTTTATCTAAAACCTCTGCAAATCACCAACATTTGAGGATATTCATTTTTGACACGACCATATTTTCATGTTTGTATGCCTGTTTTCATCTGGCTTCTTCAGTGATGTTTGTCAAGTTTCTACGAGACTTTCTGGTGTCGCATCACTCACAAGATGACACAATACTCTCACTGGCTTTGCATTTTTTTTTTGCAGTTTGCTGACCACACAACGACCAATATAGTGAGCGATGTCAGTCTCCTTGGTTGTGATTGGACTAACATGGCCACCCACACTGTCACTCTGGTACCGGGCGCGGTGGGCAAATGGGGAGAGCGTGGCCCTCGCGTGCGCGAGATCGGCAGTTCGGTTCCTGGTCGAGTGAAATGGCTTTCTTCAAATATGCTGCCTGTAATGCCTCTTGACAGTGTACAGATGACAGGTGAAAAATCTGCATGCCTTCATGATGCGACATCTGCGTTCAATCATGAGGCTAACCTGGAAGGACAAAGTGACAAATAAGGAAATACTCGAACGGACGGGGCTGCCCTCTATGGAAGATCTTCTGATCAAAAAGAATCTCTGGTGGACTGGACACCTCATGAGAATGTCATCAGACAGGCTACCAAAGCAGATCTCTATTCTCAACTCTCTTCTGGTTACAGAAAGAGAGGGCGCCCTCGTCTTCGGTTCAAGGATACCATCAAGAGAACCCTGAAGCTGAGAGACATTAAGACTGACTCATGGACGCAACTCTCACAGCAGAGAGCTAAATGGAGAGCGGCAGTCAAGTAATGAAAGGCGTCTTTGTCGCATCACGACCGACATCATGATGATGATGAATGCCTCTCGGTTTATAGCAGCTATTCTGGACTTCTTCACCAAGCAACTGTTGAGATGCTGCCCCAGAAATGTACTTCTAAAACTGTAGAATAATAATATTTAATTTACCATATTATAATAATTCAATTCTTTCATTGATATGTGTACTGTTCAAATTTGCCTAGTAACATCTACAGACAATTTGAGAGACTGAAACTTATAATTCACATAAATATATAGAACTGCACACAGCAATGTATACCTTATTTTGAATCATTAAGTCTAGACTTTCTGCTAAAAAACTCACATAAAAATATAGCACAACATATCAATGAAGTCTAGACCAAAATTCAACCAAATGGGTAGGCTCTATTTAATCTTGGGTTCCTTAGCTAAATTGTGTGTAACTCAGGTTTTTGTGAGTCAAAGAAAACACAAAAAAAAAACATGAAGAAACTTTACTTGCATGCTTTGTCTGTGTGGGTCTCTATGTTTATGGGTGTGTCTGTAATGCATTATTACATTTGTATTTTTGGAACTAAATAATTGCATGTGTTGTTGCTTAATATTATGTACCTCCAACAAAAAACATAACATGATTAAATTTAAAGTGTATGTTTCAGTTTATTTTGTTTACAAAAAATAACGGATGTGTGAACGGACGTGTGAACGGTGAGCTCCGGTCTTCTAAAACTACCTACACTACCTACATAACCAAAGGATATGGATAATTGAATATTACTAAAAGCCCAACATTGTTGGCAACCTTTTCTAAAGGTTTAGTTAGGGGAGCTGCATTTACCAAGCTCTGGAAGTTATTCAAAATTTGTATTGGTGGACACCGGTGGAGTGGGAGTCGCCGGGTGTTGTCGGTGGGATTACTTGTCTGCCCGGTTATGCCTAACCCACCGAGGCCTGAGTCACCCGTTATATGAAAACAGAATGTGCGCCTCGCTCGTGCCAGTCCTCGAGGGCATTCACATATAGATTTGGCTTTAGATAGGTTATTCAAAATTAGGAGAAATTATTCTTGTCTCGGGTCAGCAACTGAAAAAATTGGGGATAGGCACCCCGATACAGGTATGCACAGAGGCTATGTACACTGTGTACCAATATACCCAATTTTCGTTTAAATTAATGAAGAGTATATTGGGTAGGTCAAATCATTTAGTCTGTCGAGACGGTGTCTCATTATTATTTTAAATTGTTGCAGAGTGATTTTACTCGTGTGCAACGTGGCCTTGGATAAATATACTTTTATATATTTGCAGATGGCTGCCAGACAGACCCAGCACAGACCGGCCATACTTTTGAATGAGTCAGAGTCGGCTGGTGACCATGAGGGCAATCAAGAAGGTCAACAAGATGACGTAACACTCAGTCCAGACCCTCAGGGGCAGCAGAGCGAGATCACCCAGCTACTTCAGCTTGACAAGCCTATGGAGTCAAGGTTGGATGAACTAATACAATGGAAAGTTCAACAACAGCTGGACTTGGCGAGTAAGACTGGGTCAAAGTGTGACCTGGCTACTGGATTATCGGACACTGACTCTGATAAAGTCTTCCGTGCGCGCACAGCACTCAGTGACTAGGTGTGTGCCGGAAAGAGGGGGGGAAAAGCGCCGAAAACGTAAGTCAAACCTTTCTACGCAGTCTGATCCTGAATCCAAAGGTGAAGCCTAAGTCTAAGAAGAAAAATAAACATAAGAAATCAAAGAAGAGTAAACATTCCTCATCTTCGGACAGTTCTGAATCACCGTTCCCTTCCTCTGACTCTGACAAGGAAGAGGATGGGGTCATGGAAAGACAACTGGCTAAAGTGGGCAAGAAGAAAAGGTGTGAGCCGGCGGACTTAATAAGGGTGCGCTTCCTCCTTAGAACCGCGCTGGATGCTGGCTTTGATACATTTAAGCCAGCTGAAGTGATTTCCAAAGCAGCTGAGAAGTACACAGGTGTTAAAGGGGTCAAAGAGTCATTTTTGAGAGAAATGGACTCGGATGTCATTATGAATGACCAGATGCGCAGGTTCAAGACCACTTTGCATACTATGCAGTCAGCTGTTTTATCTGCGATTGTTCCAATTGTGAATCGCATGGCCAATGAACATCGGTTTACCACATTGGCTACCATCATGAATGATGGATTGGAAGTACTGGCAGCAGCAAGTAGCTATGCAACGTTTAAGAGGTATGAGAATGTTTTCAAGAATGTTACGACTGATGCAGGTAAAGAGGTCACCAGATCCAAGATCACGGATAAGAAGGGGAAAGAATACACCCTTTTTATGCCTACTAAACCAATCAACAGATGGAATGGAGACCTTTTCCGACAGCAAGAGAGTTGTGGCAAGATGGAGCAAACACTTCCAGAAGCTACTCAACGTCCCTGGTGACATAGATCACGAAGCTCTGAACAACATCCAGCAGCGCATTACCAAAACATGCCTCGATGAGATTCCAACCATGGATGAGATGGCTAGAGCAATCGCCAGCCTGAAAGATTGCAAAGCACCTGGGGGTGATGGAATTCCTGCCGAAGTATGGAAGCATGGGGGGAGACAATCTGCTCAACAGACTGCACCAACTAATCACCAATGCCTGGGAGGAGGGTTCTGTACCCCAAGCATGGAAGGATGCCAGCATTGTAACCATCTACAAGAAAGGTGATCGAACAGGCTGTGGGAACTATAGAGGAATCTCTCTTCTTTCCATAGCAGGGAAGATCTTCGCCAGGATCCTACTCAACAGACTATCTATTCCCATAACACCTGGTGTAGTTCCGGAGTCACAGTGTGGCTTCAGAGGTAACCGGAGCATTGTGGATATGATATTTTGTCTCCGACAGCTACAAGAAAAGTGCATTGAGCAGGACCGACCACTGCACATGGTATTTGTCGATTTCACTAAGGCATTTGATACAGTCGGGAGGACCGGGCTATGGCAGCTACTGAGGAAGTACGGATGCCCAGAGAAGTTCACAACTATGATCGAGGCTCTACATACAGGAATGATGGCGAACGTTAGTGCTGGAGGGGAAGTCTCGGAATCGTTCGGGGTTACCAATGGGGTCAAGCAAGGTTGTGTACTGGCCCCCACACTCTTCTCCATCTTCCTATCAGCAATGCTAGACGAGGCTTTCCGAGACATGGGGGATGGCATCTATATACAGTCCAGACAGAGCACTGACCTATTCAATGTCGCACACTTCAGAGCGAAGACCAAGACTACTCAGATACTGGTGAGAGAGCTACTATTCGCAGATGACAGTGCACTGGTTGCCCACTCTGCTGAAGAGACCCAGAAAATAGTGGACGCTTTCTCCGATGCATCAAAGAAGTTTGGCCTGAAAATTAACATCAAGAAGACGGAGGTGCTGTACCAACCCAACTCTACAAGAACCCGAGAGGAGGAGATCATGGTTGACGGAAACAAGCTGAACTCTGTTCCGGAATTCACCTATCTCGGAAGCACTATATCAAGTGATGGACGCATTGATGCTGAGATACAGAGGAGGATGGCCAAGGCTAGCGCATCTTTCGGCCGACTACGCCAGAGACTCTGGAACAACCACCATGTGTCCATTCGGGTCAAAGGTAAGATCTACCGCGCAATTGTGCTATCCACCCTACTATACGGAGCCGAGGCCTGGACAGTGTACAGACGGCAGGTGAAAAAGCTGCATGCCTTCATGATGCGGCATCTGCGTTCAATCATGAGGCTAACCTGGAAGGACAAAGTGACGAATATGGAAATACTCGAACGGATGGGGCTGCCCTCTATGGAAGATCTTCTGATCAAAAAGAATCTCCGGTGGACTGGACACCTCATGAGGATGTCATCAGACAGGCTACCAAAGCAGATCCTTTATTCTCAACTGTCTTCTGGCTACAGAAAGAGAGGGCGCCCCCGTCTCCGGTTCAGGGATACCATCAAGAGAAACCTGAAGCTGAGAGACACTAAGACCGACTCATGGACGCAACTCTCACAGCAGAGAGCTAAATGGAGAGCGGCAGTCAAGTAATGAAAGCAGTCTTTGTCGCATCGCGACCGACAGCATGATGATGATGACCTGGCACCACTCAATATTTAAAAAATACTATCTGCCATTCGTGTTTGGCAAACCATTTCACTCCTCCTCCCCACCTCCTCTCCTCCTGTTTTAAGCGGGGAGGTCGATGGGGGGGGGGGGGTGCGGAGGGGGTGCTTAAAGCTGCATAGTCCGATGAAAACATAACATTTTCATAACCAAAACAATTATCTAGATTTGATTCTACATATCTAACTTAGATGTTGGTGCACTTATTAAACATTTGTCGTCAAATATAGGGAGATACTGAGTCAATTAATAGTACCTCTTACTGCAGAAGTCTGTGGTGTTAGAGTTTTGGCAAGTTTGCCAAAATTAATTCAGCATATTTCCATTTCAAATATCTCAAAAGTTTGCGATTTAAAATAAAGTAAATGAGTGAGTGGGTGAGTGTGTGTGTAAAGTAAGCTAGATTATAATGAACAACCTAATATGTTTATCTCAGAAAATGAGAGAAACTCAAAACCATCGGACTATGCAACTTTAAGTAAATCAAGTACTTACTGGTTCCACCAGACGCGGTGGCCGAATCGGTAGAGCGCAGTCTTCACATGTGGAAGATTGATACTTGTCGCTAAGTAAGCCTGGCCCTCGGCATTACTAGGATAAGGTGCGGACTACTTAGGTCAGTATCACTATCAGGATAATGTGACTGAGTCCGGTCATAGTGCCAGTGACCTGGTCTCCCATTGGAAGCAGCACTATAAAAGTTGCTACAAGTCGGTATCTGTCATAATATGACCTTAAATGTAGCCAGGACATAAAACTCAAACAAACAAGCAAACAAACTTAATGGCTGCAGGGAGACACATCCCTCCCCTCCTCCCTCCCCCCCACCCTCACCCATCCATATCCCCCCTCCCTCTCTCCTCCCCCTCCTCCTCCACCTCCTATCTTCCCCCTCCCCTCCCCCTCTCCCTCTCTCCCCCTCACCCGCCCATAACCCTCCTATCCCCTCTCCCCCTCCCCCTCTCTCGCTCTCCTCTCTCCGCCCCTCCTCCCGTCCCCCTCTCCCCTCTCCTATCCACCTCACCCCTTTCCCCCATCACCCCTCTCCCCTTCCCCTCCCTCCCACTTCCCCTCACCTCCCCTACCCCCTCCCTCTCTCCACCCCACCCCCGCCCCTCACCCCCATTACAGTGCTAAAAATCACACCATCTGCCAGATGTCGCTGCGATGTGCTTGTTCGCCGTCACCCCGCGGCCGTCCCCCTCCCCCCTCACCCCCATCTCGGAAGCACTATATTCAGAGGAGGATGGCCAAGGCTAGTGTATCTTTTGGCCGACTACGCCAGAGAATCTGGAACAACCACCATGTGTCCATTCGGGTCAAAGGTAAGATCTACTGCGCAATCGTGCTATCCACCCTACTATACGGAGCCGAGGCCTGGACAGTGTACAGACGGCAGGTGAAAAAGCTGCATGCCTTCATGATGCGACATCTGCATTCAATCATGAGGCTAACGTGGAAGGACAAAGTGACGAATAAGGAAATACTCGAACGGATGGGGCTGCCCTCTAAGGAAGATCTTCTGATCAAAAAGAATCTCCGGTGGACTGGACACCTCATGAGGATGTCATCAGACAGGCTACCAAAGCAGATCCTCTATTCTCAACTGTCTTCTGGCTACAGAAAGAGAGGGCGCCCCCATCTCCGGTTCAGGGATACCATCAAGAGAAACCTGAAGCTGAGAGACATTATGACTCATGGACGCAACTCTCACAGCAGAGAGCTAAATGGAGCGCGGCAGTCAAGTAATGAAAGCAGTCTTTGTCGCATTGCGACCAACAGCATGATGATGATGATGATGAAATCGTATATATATATATAAATTGTATGAATATACGCATATATAATATACACGCACACGGTTAAAATATTAAAACATTTGAATATGCAAAGCTGCGCTGGCAAGCATTTCTATGTATGAGACATACATACAGGGAGTTAATGGCATAATTTCTCTCGAATGAATCG
Source organism: Branchipolynoe longqiensis (assembly GCA_030323885.1). Taxonomy (NCBI): domain Eukaryota; kingdom Metazoa; phylum Annelida; class Polychaeta; order Phyllodocida; family Polynoidae; genus Branchipolynoe; species Branchipolynoe longqiensis. Next base: position 38,822,093 of record CM059200.1, read on the forward strand.
GGAACACATAGGAAAAGAAGATGTAATAACATTCATGAAGAAAACAGAGTAAAGAATCCAGAACCAATGCCTTAATCATTACACAACAGAATCGGTTCCTAAGTCCCCCCCCCCTCCCACACGCGCACACACACGCTCATACACACACTCACACACATTATTACCACTTTAGACAATCTGAATCAAGCATGTGCCCAGTAGTCTAGTGGTTAAGGTACTGGCTTTATAATCTTTAAGTAACAAGTTCGAACCTCTACTGGACTTTGAACTTTTTATTTTTAGGTTTTCTTTCCTTATGCATTTTTGATTCATCACACCAGGCAAATTGAATGAATATATAACTTACATTATATCAAGCATTAAATATATGTGTTGTTGTTTTGCGTCCTAGCAACATAAAGGATGTCAGGACGGGGATATAATCATGATGCTCTATGCCTCTCTCTATATAGAGGCATAAAGTGAAACACTAGCATCATGAACATATTTGAATAATACTACAAACATCAATAATTATCACAATTGGTTCCATATACACCTATATAATATTCCAATTGCAATCATTCTTAATGATTTTTGTTTTATTATATACATATGCATACAAGATATATGAGACTGTCTCAAAAGGTGCTAAGCAATATTGGACAAAAGTTTCGTCCATTGTTACGATCAACATACTATCTGCTCATGCATTTGCTCAGGATGAACTGATTTGTTGTTTACAATGGTGTTTCATAAACCCAATAGAATACATATTGATTTGAAGAAAATGTCCTTGTGTTTTCAGTGTAACCGTTTCTACTTATGCATTTGCTCAGGATAAACTGATTTGTATTTTACATGGTGTTTCATAATCCCAATAGGATACATAGTGATTTGAAGCAAATGTCCTTGTGTTTTCAGTGTAACCGTTTCTGTGCTGTTTTGCATCAATTGTTACTATGGACAAAAAAACGAAGAGTTAGCACCTTTTGAGACAGTCTCATATATATACAGTAAAACCTCTCTAACCGACCACCTTCACAGATCGACCACTCCCCTATATCGATCGCTTTATTTGGGTCCCAACAATACCCTTGTAACGATATTATAACTCCCTAAACCGACCACCTCCCTAAATGGACCACTTAAATTCGGTCCCAAGGTCGGTCGATTTAGAGAGGTTTTTAATATATATATATATATATATATATATATATATATATATATATATATATATATATATAGAGAGAGAGAGAGAGAGAGACAGAGAGCGAGACAGAGAGAGAGAGAGAGAGAGAGAGAGAGAGAGGCAGGCCTATATATACATACACACACAAGGTGTATATATATATATATATAGTGTGGCTCATGTGGTACACGGTTGGACTCTGGGACATCTTGCCGTTCACACACACAATGACTTACCACCAGGAACTTACTGCATTTAAGGTACACATTGTGGCAATATACTGTCCAGCTTCTACTGTGTTCAATGCCGGAAGTGTGAGTTAAACCAGAGTCTGACATTCAAACAGGGTATTAAGCTAAGATTCCTTCTACATGGTATGCGGTATGCGGTATGCGAATGGGAGGATTCCTTCTATGCGGTATGCGGCATGCGGCACACGACTGGCTATATTTAAAAAATAAAAATAAACAAGTATACTCCATACTGCACTGTATATGACCTAATATTGCATTTATATCTATGTACCTCTTGGTACGTCACATGGGGGTTCCTACCTTTATAATTACCAAATTATAGATAAGTATTCATATTTCTGTGGCTATGGTAGCATTTTTACCAACCCGTAACCCCACCACCACCATTACCATATGTTTCCCCTCTGCACCCTTGTGTGTGACCGTTCCATAATGCTCAGTCGCCTCTCCTCGTCTAAAGCTAATGGACATGTGCGACTGAGGTTACTATTCGCATACCGCATGCTGCACGCCGCATGCTGCACCGATCGCTACAGGGACCGATCGAGTTGCCGCATTTGCATTTGCATACCGCGTGTAAGGGATGTAGCCCATTGACTTCAAGGCGTTTCGATTTTTTGCCGCATTCGCATTCGCATACCGCATACCACATGTAAGGAATCTTAGCTTTAATTGGCATTTTCTCCACATTACATCACACTTACATCAGATACGTCGCTGTATGTAGTTGGGTATCGCTCCCCACCTTGTTATATATATATTATATTTATATTAATATATAGTATAGTTATACGAATCTTACCTGGGTATAGATGATGGATAACTGTTGTTTTCCCGAGGTAGAAGCCTCGGGTAGACGTGGGCTAGGGAGAAAGAAGCACGTGAGGTACCAGCAATTTTAACCTACTTATTCAGGATAAAAATGAACTTTCAATACAATGGATACTATGATTTTCCCGTAACGGTACACCAACGGGATAGACGTGGCAGGGCGTGGTCGGTGGGCCCTAGCCCACGTCTACCCGAGGCTTCTACCTCGGGAAAACAACAGTTATCCATCATCTATACCCAGGTAAGATTCGTATAACTATACTATTTTACCTCGGTATACAGCCTCAGGCTAGGGAGACCTTTACATAATTCATTTTTATCCTTAATATCATCCATTCTTATATAATATTCAATGTTTTTGTTCTCACCTATTCTTGTAAGTTGGCGAGCAGGCGCTTTGCAATGCCGGTAGGCTTTTCTAGTCGCTTGTTGTAATGTTTTGCAAACGACTTAGCCGTCTTCCAGCCTGCATGCGCTAGTATTCTTTTCACAGAAATACCTAGCAACCGTGCCTTGGAGACCATGGCACCTCTAGTTGAGTGGGATGAGTATTTGCTCGTATCCACTCCAGCCAATTTCAACACCGTAATTGTCCATCTGGCAAGGGTGTCTCGTGAAATTGCCTTATGTGGCTTTATAAAGCTCACTAATAGTTGTTGTGATGCACGTAAATCCTTTGTCTTAGATATATAAGCCCATATGGCTGACACAACACATAATTTCCGATCACTCGGAAAACAGTCTAAGTGAACCGTAGATAAAGGGTCACCTAACGTGTACGATTTAAGCAATTGTGCTAAATCAAACGTAGCTTGTTTCTTGTCTATTTCTAATCCAGTTAAAGACAAAGCAACAATCGTCTGTCCTCTGTGTCCGGTTACTAATAATAACAGGACCGCGACCTTAAAACCTAATTGTTTTATATCTAACCACGAGTTGTGAGGCCAAGCCTGAAACAACTTAAATACTATAGACACATCCCAAAACCGACTATACTTTGGTTTTGGAGGATTCCTTTGATAAATTGAACGAAGTAGATAACAAAGAACATAATGTTTTCCAACTGTTTCGCCATCAATTCTAGGTAATATGATTGATAACGCACATCTTGCCGCATTGATCGACCCAAAAGATAGTCCTTCATCCTCTAGAGAACGAAGAAAACGAGCTACTTGTGAAATTGTTGGATTTGTTGGCTTAACTTTCATTAACAAACAATGTACACCCCATTTCTTTAAATAGGATGTGTACATTTTAACAGTTCCTGGCCTCCAGGCATCAGATACTATCCTATTCTCAGTAATTTTGTCCAAACCAAATTGCTGCAGCTGTTTCCTTAGAAAAGGAATGCCAATAGGGGCGTCGTTGACACGTCGCCGTGAACCACTAGCGGTCCGTGGTGTGTCAGATTCCCGAGTTTTCTTGGGAATCATATATGTTCTTTTGCCAGTTGTGAAACTGCTGGCAGCCAAGGTTGCGTGTCCCAATCGGGCACCACCAGTATCGCATGTGTCCTTTCCAAACCGATTTTCCTGACAACTCGGCTGATAATGCTAAACGGTGGGAAAATATAAAAATAATTATTTTCCCAGGTAATAGCAAATGCATCTACCTTCCAAGCCTCCGGTTCAGGATGCCAAGAAACATAAGGTAATTTGTTATTATTTTGTGATGCAAACAAGTCAACTTCAGGTGTACCCCATTTTTCACAAATGAAGTTAAACAAAGGTGTAGAGAGAGACCATTCTAAATGGTCATGGAAATTTCTACTTTTATGGTCTGCAAGTGTATTTTGTGACCCTGGAATATGCGCTACAGTCAGCCAGACTTGTTGAGCCTGTGCCCAGTTCCAAATCAGTTTAGACAACTGATTGCAAGGCTTTGATTTGGTTCCACCCATGTTACGAATATATGCCATGGCAGTAGTATTATCAGTTAGTATTCTAACTTGTGATTTATGTATCTTTACTAAACTACATAACCCCCGATAAATAGCACGCAATTCTAGCGCATTAATATGGTCTGATTTTTCATCATCAAGCCATCTACCTCCTGTTGTGACCCCATCTCGATGAGCTCCCCAACCTTCTAACGAAGCATCAGTAGTAATTACCGTATTAGGTTCCGCCATACGGATTGGATTTGGTGAACTTGCTATGTGTTGCATCCACCATGCAATATCCTCTAGCCCTTCTTGCGAAATAAGCATCTTTCGCTCAAAATTCCCTTTAGTTCGTGTTAACGTTAAATTTTTTATCTATTTCTAGAGATTTAATATGGGCCTTCCCGTATAGAATAGCGGGTGCATACGATATCATTATCCCAATAAGGACTGCGACCTGTCTAATTTTAGGTTTTGGTAACTTAATAAGCTGGGTCGCTGTATTCATAAACTTAATTAGTTTTTGTTCTGTTATCGACACTGTAAGAGACTGTGTATCCAGAATAAACCCTAAACATTTGAGTTGTTTTGTTGGTTTAAACACTGACTTTTGTGGATGTACATAAAACCCCAATTTAGTAAGTAATGCACATAAATCCAACACTGCATTCTCACAATCAATTTGTGATGATGCAATAATAAAGGAATCATCTATGTATGGAAACATTATATGACCCTTCCGCGCCATTACTGAAAAAACAGGTTTAAGCAGTTTAGTGAATAAACGAGGGGCACAAGCTAAACCATTCGGCATGCAAGTAAACTCATAGAGTTGGTTATCCCAAAGAAACCGAAGAAATTTCCGGTCTTTTTCTCTTATGGGAAGCGTATAATATGCATCTTGTAAATCAACACTAGCCATCCACGCATCTGGCGTAATCAGATCGTGTGCTGTATCTAGCGAGAACATTTTAAAATGTTGATATTCAACCATTTTATTAAGGATTGTTAAATCCAGGATCATTCGAACCTCACCATTAGGCTTTGGTCTCGAGAAGATGTTTGAAATAAACTCTCCTGAACAGTATGTCACTTTTTGTATAATTCCTTTCTCAAAGAATTTTTGTACCTGTTTAGTTAGTGCCTCTCGTTCAGCCGGTTCAATGTTATAAGGAAAAGGTATCCTGCCTTGTACCGGAAATTGTGTGAAGGGAATATGAACACCCCTAACTATTTGTAAAATTTCTTGGTCACTAGTAATTTTGTGCCACTCAGAAATATGATTATTAATATTACCAGCCACAAAGTTGCTTACAGTTTGTGTGGTTTTAGAGGCTGGAAGGACTTGTAACGTTTGTGTTTCAACCTCTACTTGGACCCGCCCCTGGGGAAGGGTCTCGGCGAGTTGACACCTCGGCCTAGTGGCCGTGCGGTGTTGTCGGTCCAGCCTGAGCGAGCGCCCCGGCCCCGAAAAGCTTGCACCGAAGTTTGAACCCGGTCTGGTTCCCCTGGTGAACCGCCGTGGACGAAAATCCCCTCGTGACCTTTTGAAACGAGGAGTTTCCTGTTTCTTCTTACCATCCATGTTTTTGCCACTCTTGGCTGCAGTTTCTACCTCTTTATAGAGGTATTGTAGTTGACCGCCAAACATTTTGGTGTTATCTAAAGCTTTCCCTTTAATCGGCTCTGGAGCAAGAAAGAGCGTAAACTCTTTCCCATCATTATCAGTAACCTTCTTTGAGCGAGCCACTTCTTTGCCAGCATCTGTGCAAACTGACTTGAAAACATTTTCATATCTTCGATACGACAGGTAATTACCTGCCGCCGCCAACAATGCAATACCTTTGTCCATCGTCTTAGCCAAAGACGAGAACTTGTTTTCTCGTTGTATTCTGTTTGCTACAGGAGCAATAGCTGTTAGGGTACCAAGCACCGCCTTATGCACTATGTGCAACACACCCTCAAATCTCTTACGGTCCTCCGTCATATTGACATCTCGATCCATCTCCTTAATGATGGAGTTGGGAACACCTTTAATGCCTGTTAACTCATCTGATAACTTAGAAATAATCTCCGCCGGCTTAAACGTGCGGAAATGGCCATTAATGTTCTTACGCATAAGCGTAGTGGTTTTCACACGCTTAGCCCTTGGCTTCTTCACTTTCTTAGCCACTTTGCCCCCAATGGCAGCATAGACACCTTCATATTGCGTGTCTGAGTCCGATTCCGTGGACGTGGAATCCGTGGACGAGTCAGAAGAAGAAGAAACTTTCCTTTTCTTCTTCTTCTTGGACTTGGGAGGAAAGTAAATCATATTAAATAGCAATATGGTCCAGAAAACTTGTTCATCTAAAACATGCGCAAAAATACAATACCTTACGCGGGGTCGGGACCAGTGTATCGGCCCGCCCATCCCTCTGTTCCGCACACTTCTCCCACCTGTGACTACAACGTCAACAAGTTGGAGAAAATGCTACGAAACTCGGAGAAACACCTGAAAAAGTTTGTGGGGAGTCTATAAAAGAAACCCAGGAGCATCTCCAACATTACTCTCTATTAGAGTACGAGAGAATTTCCACAGGAGATGAGGCAGAGCCCACATCTCTACCCATAATCACACGGTGACACGGGTGTTGACAGAACCGCTAATGATCGGTTTCAATCCTTCGAGAAGGAATTTTATCCTTGGTTTTTTATAACCAAATAACTCGTCCAAAATGGACCAAAGAAAGTCTAAACTTTCCATAATGATGCTCTAATGCATCATAATTAAGCTAACCACAGTTTTTATGATACTTACTGCGTATTAGCTTGTATGTAGACTAATTTTGCCGGAGCAACCCAACGACACGTAATCCAGTCGTGAGTTGTATATGCTAATTGCTGGTACCTCACGTGCTTCTTTCTCCCTAGCCTGAGGCTAGCCTGAGGCTGTATACCGAGGTAAAATATATATTTATAAATACTATTTGTATAGATACATTTATATTTACAGTCAAACCTCTCTATCCGACCACCTCCACAGATCGACCACTCCCCTATATCGATCGCTTTATTTGGGTCCCAAACGATTGCCCATACAATACCATTGTAACGAAATCAAAAACTCATAAACCGACCACCTTCCTAAATGGAATACTGTATATATTTAATATGAATATAATATACACACATGGTTGGTTGTTGGTGTTTTACGTCCTGGAAACATCTAAGGTCATATCAAACATACATGCATTTTATATATATATACATATATGGATAAATAGATGAGAACCAACTTCATCACCTTAGCATAGCTAATGATGTATCTATATAATATAGATATCATTATATATACAGTCAGCCCATACTAGTCTGACCCCCGTTTAAACCAAAATTCTAGCTGTCTGACCAAAACATCCATGTAACTGATTGGCGTCTGTCCATTTCATCCTTCACAATCATTTATCTTATTGTGGACGCTGGGAACAAAGTAGTCTATTTTAACGAAGGCTGACTGTATACATATGTACAGTTAAATACCCCTTATCCCAGTCAGCTATGCGGCTCAGCAATGAAATAGCTCCATATAAGGGGTGGCCGTATTAGCCATATATAGAAAAATATTCGGGTCAAAGTGACGGGCTCTATTGTCATGGCTGCACACTTGACTCTGTGGAGATTTTAAAGCTGTATAGTCCGATGGAAACAACAAATTTGAAAAACCAGAACACTTCTCAAATTTGATCCTACATGTCTAATTTAGTTACTGATGCACTTAATAAAACATTTGTTTCCACACAGAAGGACTATTAGAATTAATTCAATTTTATATCATATCACAGCTGCAATTTATGCAAGCCTATGATGTCTACTAGCATTTCGATGTGCACACCAAAAACTACCATTTTAATTTCACTTCAAATATCTCCACAAATTTAGATATTTCTACAAAATAAAAAGATTACTCCAAACTCCTAAAGCGAATTGATTATAATGATTAATAATATATTTATGTAAAACCTATGGCAGAAAATCAGAAGTGTTGGATTATGCAACTTTAAAGCTGCATAGTCCGACGGAGCATTACATTTTCAAAACCAAAACAATTACCTAGATTTTATTCTACATATCTAACTTAGATACCGATGCACGTATTAAGCATTTTTTTTGCCACATAAGCCGTGTTTACACGGGGAATTGTGAAACGATGTAGACAAAGCGATTCATATGAAGCGTTTTAGAAGCGTGTTTACACGGCGGAGTTTGAAAGTGTGTCGGCGCCGGGAACAAGCAGGCGCCTGTAGCCGGCAAGCACTGCTATTTGTTTAGTTTACACACGTCGATTCGACTCCGATGTAGCTGCTACGTTAATATCGCTTGGAATTTAAGGTTAATTTAATTAAATTTCATTATTTGAGTCTGTAATTCTGTTAAATATGATCGCATTCACTAGATTTCGGCGTAATCGGGCCCTAACACTGCCGGGCACCAGCGATTAGTTACTGCTCCCCCTGTTCCCGGCACGCACTACTATTTTATACTATCGCCGCCCGTGAACAAGCTGAATCGCTTCAAATAAACCACCTCCCGAGGTGGTATAGATGAGGCGTTTCATATGAAGCGATTCAGCCCTAAAACGCCACAGAACCGCGTCTACACGCCAAATGTGAGTCGATCTAGGCAAGTGGGTTCATATGAAACGTTTTAAATCGCCCGTGTAAACGGGGCTATAGAAGGGGATACTGAGGCAATTTAATAGAACATGTTACTGCTGAAGCCTATGCTGTCAGAGTCTTTAGATGTTTCCACTTCAAATATCTCAAATCATCCGATCGATCCTGCTCAGTGACCCATTTGCAGTTTGGGCTATTTTCCGTTCCAACCAGTGGTCCACAATTGGTTCATCAAAGGCTGTGGTATGTGCCATCCTGTCTGTGGGAAAGTGCATATAAAAGACCCCTTGCTGCTTATCAGAAAGAGTAGCCTATGTAGCGGGAGCGGGTTTCCTCCAAAGAAATATGTCAGAATGACCATATATTTTACGTACAATAGCCGATGATAAAAATCAATGTGCTCTAGAGGCATCGTTAAATAAAACACTTTCCTTTCAAATATCTCAAAAGTTAGACACTTAAAATAAGAGGTTTACACTTCAAATATCTCAAAAGTTAAGCATTTGAAAATTAAAGTTACTTCAAACTAAAGTAAGGTAGATTATAACAATCAATTTAATATATTTATCTCAGAAAAATGACAGAAAGTAAAAACCATCGGATTGTTACAACTTTAAGCAGACTCAAGCTGGCCACATGTCTGCTTACAAAGTATGGCTATGCAAATGGACAACTTATGGTTGAAGACACTCGGTAAGCAGGAACAACGGCACGTCACAATGAGCATACAATACCAGGGTGTGCTTTTATAATCACCAGTAGCTACACTGGTCATGTGCATGTCATTATTGTATTTATTGATTTAATAATAGCGCATTCGACTGTCGTGTTTTTGGTACATCAAGCTGCATAGTCCGATGAAAGCATAACATTTTCGAAGCCAAAACCCTTAATCTAGATTTGATTCTACATATCAAAAGCTGTGTTTACACGGGCGAATTAAAACGGCTCATATAAAACCACTTGCCTAGTTCGATTTACATTTGCAGTGTAAATGCGACGCTGTGGCGTTTTAGGGCTGAATCGATTCATATAAATCGGTACATGTAAACCACTTTGCGAGGTAGTATAGATGAAGCGATCTAGCTCGGTGCGTGTAAACGCACCACTAAATCGATTCATATAAATCGCTTTGTCTTAAATCGGTTTAGAATTGCCCGTGTAAACACAGCTCAACTCAGATACTGGTGCACTTATTAGGAATTTGTTGCCTCGTACAGGGAATGCTGAGTCACTTTATAGAACCTGTTTTTGCTGTAGGGGGTTTCAGAATGTTGACATGCATGACAATATAAATTTGGTATGTTCTCCTGCCAAATATCTCTCAAAGTTAGCCATTTAAAAGAAAAGTTACTTCAAACTAAAGTCATCATCATGCCGTCGGTCGCGATGCGACAAAGACTGCTTTCATTACTTGACTGCCGCTCTCCATTTATGGTGTTTTGTGAGGTTGTACATTTCATGAAAGCTGCCTGCAAAAGTGTTGAAGTGCTGCTGGCTTTTGCAAGTTACCAGCGGCACTCTCTCGGGGAGTAAATAGAGGTTTCACACCGGCAAGAACATGTCCAGACAGGCGCAAAACTATTTGTCCCTGCAGTGGCTGGTCGGGAGATGTTGGGAGTTCCATACATTAACTGCCCTTGATGCTGCCACAGTGACATGGTTTTCTGATCAGGGTTTACTCCCTTAGCCTTCGGTTCTGTCAAGAACCTGCAGTGGCTGGTCGGGAGATGTTGGGAGTTCCATACATCAACCACCAAACTAAAGTAAGGTAGCCTATATTGATCAACCTAATATATAACATATACATATTTTGCTAAACAATAGAAACTCTAAACCATCGGACTATGCAACTTTCACCTCTCAGTCCGGAAGGTGGTGGGTGGTTCTGTAATGAGCGGATGGAGCGGTAAGAAGGGTACTGCTGTGTTAATCATTTAAGCATCGCCATTCAAATACAATACAACCCCGTTAAACCAAGCTCGGTTAAATCAAACGATCGATTAATCCAAACTTTTTTTCGGCGGCTCGGCAAAATACTACCATCTGCCACTGGCAATGGTATACAATATGAACAGAAGACTGTGTTATCGCAGTCCGAATACTCTATGAATTTATATCGGGATTAAAAGGCAGCCTATGCACTTGAAAATAGCTCTCAGTTGATTTCTATAAAGGTAGCGAATATAAACACAAGCAGATAACAAATAGCCACAAAGTCAATAATAATAACGTTTCCGCCACAAATTCATCGATGAGGACCTGTACACATACAAACGACACCACATACACCGCTTGCACTACAATGATCATATCATAATATATGTATATCATTTTATATTTATATAATAAGTATACATGGCAATCACCTACAGTAAGCACACACACACACACACAAAATATTCCTTAGGCCGTCGCCCATTGGCATTGTATTGTTACACTGCGAACGCAACAAAGTCGCCTCAGACGGCATTTACGTGACCTTGACCCAGCACGTGATCACACTTCCCCTCGGGGTCAAGGTCATCATAGCACAAGGCCAGGTCGCCGGGCCCGGGCCCAGGCCGGACTCGGAAGTCCGCCCCAGTGTCGTCGGCATGGGGACCCGCCCGCGGCGTCTCGTACACATGCACCCTAGCGGGACGCGGGTCAACTACCGGCTTGCCGGCCGCCGTCACCACGCCGCCGCCGCCGCCGCCGCCAGGGTGCGCGCTGCACGTCGTCTCCACCTTTCCTCCATTATCGCCCACTTTGGTCTGGTGGCTGTGCGTTCCGAGGGGTACCAGCTTCAGCGTCTCCTTGTCCTTGATCTGCTGGTGCTGATGCTGGTGCTGATGCTGGAGCTGGTGTTGGAGCTGGTGCTGGTGCTGGTACTTGGCGGTGCCATGGCTGTGCGGGGTTCCGATGGAGGGAAAGTGCGGGTCCCAGACGTGCGTGTATTCATACGCGGCCGAGTCGGGCAGGGAACGCTCGTGGGTGAGCAGCGACGGGTACTGCGTCCGGTCATCGTACCGAGGCTTACCAGGGGGCGCCACCTCAACCTGGCGGATCACCGGCTTGGCACTCTCCTGGGCTCTGTGCAGGGAGAGGGTTTCAATTAGTATAGACAGGGATGAAAGATATGCGCGATTTCGCGGATTTCAGCGGTTTTTAACACTCCTCTATATCGATCCCTTTGTTTGGGTCCCAAACGATTGCCCACACAATACCATTTTAACGATAAAAAAACTCCCTAAACCAACCACCATTTAAAGTCGGTCGGCCGATTTAGCGAGGTTTCACTGTACAGTATAACTTCGTTAAACCAAACTTGAAGAGACCCTAGAAATTTGTTTGGATCAATCGATCATTGGTTTAACCGAGCTTCGGCTTTGACTTTGACTTTGAGTAAGTGTGTATTGCATATGGAATATACAATGTATGTGGACACTTTGATTATTGTTTTTTTATGTATATACAGTATAACCCTATTAAAACCAAGCTCGGTTAAACCAAGTGATCGGTTAATCCAAACTTTTTTTCAGCGGCCCAGCAAAACACTACCATTTATCATATAAAAAAGTTGATGGGGTCCCAGATGACCATATAACCACATGAATGAGTGGCCGATAATTTGGATTAACTGACTTTGGTTTAACAAACTTTTTTATATGATGAATGGTAGTATTTTGCCGGGCTGCCGAAAAAAGTTTGGATTAACCGATCGTTTGGTTTAACCAAGCTTGGTTTAACGGGATTAGATTTTACATTTTCAACTTAGATACTGGTGCACTTATTAGATATAAGCACACAGCTATGTACACGCCTATGATATGTAAATAGGAGTAGGCTAGTCTAGTAATAAGAGTAGAACAAAATAAAATACATATATGCCAAGAATTTTTTTTTTAAACTAACATCGGCTACTAACCATTAACTATCTGCTACTGAATTGCAGGCAATCAAATAACTTATCAGCAGCTACTGTGTGATAAGATAACACCAACACTACAACTGGCCAGCATTGAAAACAAACCTGAATACCCAGGCTTATATGCTATGGACAGTATAAATACAGCCTCAATAAAAAAAAAAGATATATATATTATATATATATTTCCAACACGAGTGACAGTGGGAGCACCGGTAATTAGGGTTGGGGCCGGTAGTGGCGCCACCAGTCCCCGTATGAGTAAGGAGCAAATACATGGAGAGTGTCCATTGGCTAATAAAATAAAATAATAATAATATCCAATAATAATATAATAACAATCCCCTCCGCCCCTTTATACTCGCATAATGCTAATAGATCACATATATTACATGTATTATATATTATATATATATTACATGGTCATAAATGCCTAATAAAAACACAACAAAAGTAATTATATTATATATATATATATATATATATATATTACATTATATCTATAAAAGCCTTACCCCTTTCGAATAGTCCAAACACACAGGAGGAGAAGCGCTCCTAGGATGGCCCCTACAACGATGCCTACGCCCACCGCCAGGGCAATTCCTGGAAATGTAAATCCTGTACAATTAAATAAACAACTAGTCAATATTGTGTGGAATAATTAACAAAGCATACAGGTAAAGCCCCAGTCACACATAGCCGGACGCGCCCTGGATTTTGAGCCGGACCACCCACGGACCAATGGCCCGGACTGCCCTGGATCACCACGGATAAAATCACTGTTTTCGTCGATTTTTGCCTCGCAGTCACACTTTCCCAGATGAGCCCCGGACGAGCCCCGGACCAAAGGCCGGACCACCCCGTACTGCCCCCGGACGAGCCCAGACTGGGCCGGACCGGCCCCTGACTAACCCGGACGAGGCCGAACCACCCCCGGACTATCCCGGATCACCCCCGGACAACCCCCGGACTACGGGGTCAGTCTGGGAGTGGTCCATGGCTAGGCCGGGTGTAGTCCTGGCTAGGCCGGGGCTAGTCCTTGATGACCCCAGACCACTCCCAGACAGGCCCGGTCCACCCCGGACCACCCCCGAAATACCCGGATCACCCCCCGGACCACCTCCGGACCACCCCGGATCAGGCCGGATCGAGCCCGGATCACAAAATCCCCCAGACCGCCCCGGATGTTTTAAACATTTAAAAATATCCGGGGCTGAGCCCGGATGGCGCCGGACGAGCCATGGAGCAGGCCGGATCAGGGGGGGGTCGGCACGGACGACCCACGGATCACCCCGGACCACCCTGGATGGCGGTCCGGGGCTCGTCCGGCCCCTGATCCGGGTATGTGTGACTGGGGCTTAAGGAATGCTACCAACAGAAATGAGTACAGGGCGGACATTGGGAGTTATGTTCAAAGTCACCCTGCCCTTTCCAATGGAGAATCATGTACAGTTGATTGGTTGTTGGTTGGAGTTTAACATCCGGCAGATCATATCAGGACGGGTATCGACTTGTGATAGTTCGCACACACGGCGACTTTATAGTGCTGCCCCACTGGGAGACATGGCCTGGCAATTAGTCACATTATCCTGACACCAAGCCAACCAGTTCTTGCCCTATCATAATAATGCCGAACGCCTGGCTAGGAAACGACAAGTATCAATTTTGTAAGTCATTGATTTGACTCGACAGGGAATTGAACTTCCGCATTGGAGCCCTCCGCTCTATCGATTTTACCACCGCGCCCGGTATCATGTAGCCTACAGTGCTAGTACCATATTCTGTACACAGTTGCCATGACCAACGCAATTTGAAGAATGTCCAGGACATAGGATTCTACTAAATAAATTCGAATATACATAATTTCTATACATGTTCAAAAAAGCTTCATATCACACTCATTTACTCACTCATCAAATCACCCACTCACTCATCAAATCACACTCATCCACCCACTCATCAAATCACCCACTCACTCATCAAATCACACTAATCCACTCACTCATCAAATCACCCACTCACTCATCAAATCACACTCATCCACCCACTCATCAAATCACCCACTCACTCATCAAATCACACTCATCCACTCACTCATCAAATCACTCACTCACCAAATCACACTCATCCACTCACTCATCAAATCACTCACTCATCAAATCACACTCATCCACTCACTCATCAAATCACCCACTCACTCATCAAATCACACTCATCCACTCACTCATCAAATCACTCACTCACTCATCAAATCACACTCATCCACTCACTCATCAAATCACTCACTCACTCATCAAATCACACTCATCCACTCACTCATCAAATCACACTCATCTACTCACTCAAAGTCACCAGGTCACGTGACTACACCCCCCCCCCCTCATCCCGTAACCTTATTGGTTCTCTCTGTCTGTGGCTGTCTCCTGTTTGATGGCTCCTGAGTGTAACGAGACCTACTTCCGGTACGGAAGGTCTGTCGTGACTTGGGAACAAAACCAATACATTGCCCATTGCCTGTTTAAAGCCGCACAGTCCGATGAAAGCATCCACTTTTCCAAACCAGACAGGATGGTCGAATGAGTTGAGCGTCCGTCTCCCGCTTTGGTAGATCGTGGGATTCAAACCTTGGTCGAGTCAAATCAATGACGTTAAAATTTATACTTGTCGCTCCCTAGCCAGGTACTCGGCATTATTAGGATAGGTCAAGGACTGGTAGGCTCAGTGTCTAACTTAGATACTTGTGCACTCATCAAACATTGATTGTTAAAAAAGTCAATTTAATAGAACCTGTTACTGCTGAAGCCTATGGTGTCAGGATTTCGATGCGCATGCCAAAATAAATTCGACATGTTTCGACTTCAAATATCTCCAAAGTTACCCATTTTAGAATAAAAGTTGCTTCAAACCAAGTAAGGTAGATATTAGAAAGGTTAACTTAATATATTCATCACACACAGAATGACGGAACCTTTAAAGAATCTATAATGTCTGAATTTCGATGAACATGGCAAAATAAATTTGACATGTTTTCACTTTAAATATCTTCAAAATTATCCATTTTTAGAATATAAGGTACTTCAAATCAAAGTAAGGTAGATATTATACTGATAAATTTAATATATTGATTACACAAAAAATTACAGAAACTCAAAACGATCGGACTGTGCAACTTTAACTTCTTACACAGAAGTCTTCTTAATATGGGCAAGGCATAAACACACCAACCGATTTCCGCGACTTTAGAAACAAAGCACAAAGCATAAGGTGCATACACCAACTAACATTTGTTGTAGTATTTAAAGAACACAGCGTCTGTACATAGGCTAACAGAGTTGCACAACAAATCAAAAAAAAAGGGAGAGAAAAAATATTAACTTTAGCATTGCATATCAATTATCATCTCTTCTCAATGAACAGTATTATGAGGAAGTCTTCAGCGCTTACAATGACATGCATACACCAAACGATTCCTACAACGGATTAAAATAGCTAAATATGCACTAGTTTAACAAAGCCTATTTTATAATTCATTATAAAGAAATCACTAAACAAAATAATAATAACCCTACAAAAGTCGATCAGTGTAGGCCTCATCTATGTAGCTTAGCTTTTGGGTGGTACGTAACCTTACGACGGTTACCAGCTGCAAAACTGCAGCAATATAGAAAGGCCCCGATAAATCGGTCCAATCTTTGGTTGAAGATTAATCTTCAGGTGGGACAGTTATAGAAGCTGGAGATGTCTTTACAACATTCAAAATGACGAATCATTGGGGCAGCCCCGAACCACTCCGGTCCGGCGCTCGTATCCAGTAACAGCAGCAAGGGTTCAGGGGGAAGGGACTGGTAAAGGTGGGTCCAGCAGGTTCCAGCAACAAGAACAATGTGAGAGAAACGATAAGGTACAGGGCCCCACCCAATCAAACAACTCCCTTGATCAGGGGGAGAAGTAAGCCCGGGATTAAAAAAAAGGGTAGAGCATAGGACAGAGAAATGAGGAGAGTTGAGTCAAAAGACTGTGTCCCTTTGCTCTATGGTGACCAGTCGGCGAGCCAAAGACAGAGTAAGAGTAGAACGTGAAATGCTGGTGGGCTCCCCCTCATGGAACTTTTTTCAGACATTATCAAGGAGGAGCAAGGCCAGCAGAGAGGAGATAGAGAGAGGTGTGGACGAAGTGCGGTCCGGATAGCAAGTGTCATCTATGTAGAAAAAAACAAACCCAGTAACAATTTTTGTGTGTCGAAAAATCGATGCGTGTATGCATCTGCTAAATTTAGAGTATGAGTAAGCTGACCCCTGGGAAGGTTCTCACCGGATATGGGAGCGTCGGGGACTTCTCTCCTGGTACCGCCCACTTGTATGGTTACTAAAGCATTGATACACGAGATGCGCAGCTAGTCTGGTTCCCGGGTGGTTCCTGTATAGAGAAGGCACAGGCTTCTTTGTACCTTGTAGTGGCTCTGTCTGAGAAAGTTTATCTCACCTATTAGACCCTGGCTTACGACTGCTTGTGACCAGTTTGCGACAAAAAAACCTTGGGTGGTCGCAAGCAGTTGCAAGTGTTCGCAAAAAGGTCCTGACTGGTCGCCGACCTCCTGGCGACCATTTTGGTCGCAAAGAGGTTTTAGGTACTGCACCAAAAACAGCCTAGCCACCAAAATGGTTGCCATGAGATTGCCAACTATTTTCATAGGTTGGCGATCAGTTGGGGACCATCAGCGACTGATCACCGAATGATTGATGACCGTGGCACTGCTGCCAACCACATGTGGCCAGTTGGCGATTGGTCGGCGATCAGTTGGCGATTAGTCGGCGAGTGGCCAGGGATTGATTTGCGATTGATCTGTAATCGAATGCTGATTGGTCACAAACCAGTCGACAACCAGTCCCCAACCAGCCCTGTCAGTATATACGTAAACGAATCTATAACTCGCTAATTATTGCATATGGCCATGTAAAAAGCACCTATGGCCATCCCCTCCCGCATCACACCGCGCTCCCTTATACCCCAGTCACACGAGGCCTGCGTTCGCTTACGATCGATTCACGACGTCAAAACGTCCTCATTGCGCCCTCCTCACGCCCTCCTTAAGTGCTGGCGCCACGAGGACGCCAACCTCCCAGCGTCCATTTTGGAAATGTTGGATGCAAGGAGGTTGCAAGTGCTGCACTTGCAGCCTCCTTGCGTCCAGTTTAGCCGGCGCCATTAACAAGTGGTTGGTGACCTGGCGTGGCCCTGGCACGGCCCTGTCGCCGCCCTGGCACTGCCAGGTCACCGACCCCTTGGTTGGCGAGTTGGCCCGGCCCTGGCGCTGATGCGACGAAGGCCTGGCGCCGCCCTGGCACCGCCCTGGTGCCGACCACGTATTTGAATCAATGTATCAAATGGGACACTGGGAGGTTCACGTCCTTTTGAGCAGACCTGGCTATTTGCCCAACAACTTCAGAAAATGCATATTAGTCTGGTAGTATTGCTATAAACATAGACACTAATAAATACTGTACTAGACTACTAAATGACTGAAATGTACAATCCTCCAAGCATAGTTTATCCCATCATTACTAACAATCTACTTACTCAAACTACTTCATGTAGCAAAAAAAACAAACCCAGGTATTAACATTTTAAGCATAACCCTACAAGCTAACCACACTCCATCTAACAGAATAAACAAACCATTCTATCAACACTCCACCTCGAAATACTATCTAACAGAATAAACAAACCATTCTATCAACACTCCATCTCGAAATCCTATCTCCAACAACATGATAATTATGCAATTCACAACACAGTAGGCATACAAACCTGTGAAGAGAGACTATGCACCTAACCACTCCATAATGTAAAGGTCTAAACCATACACATGTATGTATCTAAGTATGTATGTATACAACATATAACTACTATCTTATATGTGAATTGTCAAACTATACCATACATAAGTCTTGGAATGATTAATATTGTTATTTCAGCTGACTTGAGCTAGCTGCTGATGACAATATCAGACTACATATATTGTAAATAACTGTAATGTCACATGGCTGGAAGAGCAGTGCCACAGCGCTGACAAAAGACTTTAATCAATGAATAAACTATATTTACTCACACCATAACAAAAAATATATACACTGCATATTGATACAGCGAAAAGTGGAAGACACATTTGGACTCATCGATTTGTTTCCTCTGTAACTAAACTAACTAATACATTTTAATAAGCAACTGTGAGCTGCACAGCTGAACTGGGTATTGAATTCTATTATTATTCTTATAATAATTATTACGGGATTATTATGATTATTATGTCTACATTTCACTTTAAAGTCAACTTATTCAGTGACTTATCATTTTAATGCAATGCTATTTTCTTAAATATGTACTACTATTACTACTTCTTAGTGCATCTCATATTCTTATACCTTTTCACCCATACTGTCCTTTTCCATTTGTAAAGCAACCTTTAACATGTTACGAGAATCAATAAGGGTGCATGTCATATAGAAGCTAGATATTTATATCTAGGGTGTAATAACCTTTCAAAGGTTAGTTGTAACTATGAATATGAACATGCATCGCTGTCTTTTTCTATGTACCTCTGTGTCTTTCTGTTTCTGTCTCTACTCTCTATCTCTCTCCCTCTCTTTCTCTCTCTCTGTTTGTCTCGTTCCCTCTCTCATTCTGCTCTGTGCTCCTAACAATATCAGATTACCACACAGTAATACTAAAAATGTACCTTTTATGGTACTACCCCCCCCCCCCCCCACCAGCTACAAACATGACTTGGAAGCCTTGGGCTACAAGAGTAACCTATTATTCGGTTAAATCACTCCCACCTGGCTTCTAACTGACTTATAATCCATAAAGAAATAAAGAAATAAAGAAAATAAGCAAATAAAGCCACACACCAATAAACCAACACAAACTAGTTGGTATGCGTCCTACGTTTACCAAACCCTGCCTAAACCAGACTATGGGGGTCTCGAGGAGTGAGGTTGGTAGGAAACACTCCAGGGGGCGCCACCAATACAGGCAATTAACGTCAATCCGTAACCGGTAAGTTCTGTAACATGATATGAAAAGGGCTTATTAATTATCTATTACACCACCAAAAACCTCCTTCTATTATTTCGAAATAAAAAGCTTGCAATAGACTAAATAGTTCATCTTAGTCCAACAATACACTGTACTAACTTTTGTGGCAGGACAAAGTGAAAGTCGACTGTGGCCTTGCCTTCACTACAGTTCAATAAATTCCATAAATAATCAACCCTAGACCTATATGTATTACCTTTTTTACCCACCCACTTAAAAAAAGCCAAACCTGCCAACCCACTGAAATGAATGCAAGTGAACCCAGATAACATTAAAGATGCGATTAATCTTGTTTCTGGTGAATTGAGTAAGACTAAGATGTGAACCTTTTATCTAGTAGTAGGGTAGATAAAGGATTCACTCTGTACTACAACAGTACAGGGTGAATCTTTTATCTAGTACTATGGTAACTAGCCTCGTTCAGTTGCAGGCATACCCTGCCCACTCTCTACTTTATTAATATAAATTATTATGCCTATGCCCATCCGGAGTCACAGTGTGCTTTCGGGATTTAAAAGACAAACAGGAGTCGCAGTAGTCACGTTTACACAAATATGTGTTATTTTGCTTGCAGAGAGAGACAGCATGTATAATAAAGAGTGTGCCTGTCATTAGTCTTAGAAATAGATTGATTAGTTTAGTGTCAAGAACACAGTCAACGACAACGTCAACGGCGAAACAATCTGATGTGTGCCTTGGCTGTCTACTCAGTGAATTTATTAAAGCGTGTTCTGGTCATTCAGTGCAAAGATATTTGATACAACAACCGCTTGTTGTACTCACCCTCTGTGTTGTTCAAAGAAAGAGAGAGAACAAAATAGTAGAAAAGTATAAGTTTACATTGTTTTGGATGGTCACACCGAGAAAAACAACACGACCCGTGCTAGTTGGAGCGCGAACCACCAGGTGGCGACCAGGGTTAGTTATAGCATAAAACGTCAGGTGGCGTCAAAACTGTGTTACTACCATCAGAGTACAGCTGGTGTTAGTTAGAGTATAAATCGCCAGGTGGCGACAGGAAACTGTCACATTTTACGCGATGATTTCTGGTGCAGCAAAATCAATTTCAGAATAATATAGTTTGTTTGTTTGTTTGTTGCTGTTTTACGTCCTAGCAATATAGTGTAAGAGTCTAAAGCCGTGTTCACACCTGCAAGTTTAGGCCGAACTAGATAAGGCGAACTAGATGACGCGAACTAGTGTCGTGTCCACACATGCAGTACTTTTAGCCGGAAATCGATATCTGCGCATGAGCAAGTCCATACTAACCAGCGCCAGTTTCGGTTAGTCGACGTCGGCACGAGAGAGTGTGGGCTCGACCTAGATCTGTTTCGACTGAATCGTATTGTTTTGGAACGCTCAAAACTTCTGCTGGGCAGTGAAACCCTAAAAATAAATGATGAAAAAAATATCTGCGCACAGCTAGCAGTTTCATAGAGCAAATTTACCGGAAAGTCAATAAACTCAGGTGTCGACTGTGACGTCCTTAATCCGCCTCAACTAATCCGCTTGCTTCTACACACGCAAGATAGGCCGACTCAAGTTAGATCGCTTCATATAACCTACCTCGCGACGCGGTTTACTTGAATCGAATTAGTTGAGGCGAATCAGCCCTAATCTGCCTTAGCGTCGCGTCCACACGGCGAATGTGAGCCGAACTAGACAAGGCGAACTAGTTGAGGCGACTTAACGCCCGTGTGTGAACACGGCTTAATGCTCAAAATATGTGGCGGTGTAGGCAGGCTATGGTGAAATCAATACAGATAAAGAGAAAGGAAGAGTATAAAGTGTAAAGAAGAAGAGAAGAGAGTCCAGCCCTTTGGTTTATTGCTTATATAGTTACATGGGTTCATTGTAGAGTATCACCCCATCCCTTTCACCCAATGGGAAACAAGCATTCTTGGCCCTACCAATAGGGATCCAGCATACCTGCTCCCCATGGACACCAGTGGTCTACCCACCACCACAAGCTGTGTGGCCCAATGACCACCACCAACCTTGACCTTTTGAGTGTGGTGATCACTATCCCAGCAGAAGGGCTAGGCCCTGAGTGCAATCGCACCCAGACCTGTGAGCACCACTATGTCTATTTACATCCCACTCAGGTACCACCAACCCATACATATATATATATATATATATATATATATATATATATATATATTTATATATATATTTATATATATATATATATATACATACATACACCTGGTCACGTACACCGATCAGTAATAGACCATTTGCATTCTCCCCTATGCCGAATATCGGAATATTTTACAATAGTATTTGTTAGTCTGTCATTATATATGTGTGTGTGTGAGTGTGTGTACATGCGTGAGTGTGCGTGGTTGTGTATTGCATTAAGCTAAGATTCCTTACACACGGTATGCGGCATGCGAATGTGAATGCGAATAAGAATCGAAAAACATGTAAATGAATAGTGGTTTTTCCATATGTGCGAATGTGCGAATGCGAATGTGAATGCGAATGCGGCAACTGAATCGGTCCATGGACCGATCGGTGCGGCATGCTAATGTGAATACTGCTGCGTTTGCCATAGAAACCAATACTGTGCTTTCACAAATTAGGATGAAAAAGCCCAACAAATATTGCGGGTTGGCATATATCTATGCCGCATATACGACATTTGCATGCCACATGCCGCATGCCGCATACCGCGTATAAGGAATCTTAGCTTTACTCTTAATACATTAGACAAGGACTATGTACACACATGACATGGCTGATTCTAGCTTGATATCAATCCATGATAAGTGTATCCTGTATCAGGGTTGAGTCTGGTTTGATATCCATCTTCAATTGGTATGCCCTCTTTCACAATTGAATCTAAGTTTGATATCATCAATACATGATAGTTGTAACCTGCATCTCAACTGAATCTAGTTGACATAAACCCGCAATAGAATAGAGCAATGACTGGTTTGTTCAGTATCAGGAAAATGACTCAGTGGGATATCTGGTCATGGTGTCAGCGGCACCGTCTCCCAATGGGGCAGCACTGTAAAGTCCTCTTAAGTACATATAATACTGTGTATGTCCTGATATCACATTAGATGTTCCTAGGACGTAAAACCCCAACAAATTAAGCTACTCTGAATGTCAGAATTCTTTTGATTAAATATTGGTGGGCTAGCCATATAGTCCGCTTAGATAAGTATAGAATACCAAAAGCTCTCTCCTGCTGTGAACACAGAAATCAAGGTGGTCAGAAAAGGTTCAAGGACTGCCTAATGCGCCTGTCACACTTTACCGGACTGAGTACCGGACAGCACCGGACAAAGAATTTTCTAGTCCGGTGGCGTCCGGTGACAAAATGTATCAAAATGTATCGAAATGGAGCATAATTGGGTCAATTGCCACTGCGCAACCGGACAAGTACCGTACATGTACCGGATGAGTACTGGACGAGTACCAGACAAGTACCGGACGAGAACCGGATGGACCAACCATCAACCGGACACATACCGGACTGTAAATATATTAGGTTGATCGTTATAATCTATCATACCTACACCCCCACCACATCCCAAAACCACCACCACACACCTACACCCCCACCACATCCCTACACCGGACAATGCCGGTAGCAAACCGGACACGTACCGAAGGGTACCGGACATGAACGGACAAATCAGACACCAACCGGACACCAACCGGACATGTCAGTCCGGCGGTGTCAGGTAGAAGTTTTGTGCATGTTCAAGACTTGTACCAGACACCACTGGAAACCACCGGACACCGCTGGATGGGTACCGGACATGTACCGGACATCGCCGTACACCACCGGACAGTGTCTGGTTCTTGTCCGGTTCCCCAGTCTGGTAAGGTGTGACTGGGCCTTTAAATACAACCTGAAGAAATGTAATGTCAACACTACAACCTGGGAAATAGTGGCCAAGGACAGGAGTTCATGGCGTGCTTCTATCTGTAAAGGTGCAATACAGTTTGAAACTGACTGTATATCCCAAGCTAAACAAAAGTGTCAACAAAGAAAAGATCATCTCCTTCCTCTACCAGACACTCTGACTGCAGCTACACACACATGTCCAACGTGTCACCGCACATTCTGAGCACAAATTGGACTCATCAGTCATCGACAAGTTCACAACAAATGATGAGTTGCTGTCATCGTCGCCACTGATGGACAACCAAGAAGATCTACATATAGTTGGCTACATATAGTTGACCTACATACAGTTAGTTCTATGTCCATGTATGCGGATGCACATAAATATATATACACAGGCACCATTCATAATGGTTGACATTGCGGGAGACACCTACCTTGTTGGAATGGAATCCCGTCTCCGAATATTGCCTCTAGTCCATTCGCATCTGCAATGGTTAAAGCAGTGCCACATTTAGTTACACTTCCAGACTGGATGGCCGAATGAGTTAGAGCATCTGTCTCCCATATTGGTAGATCGTGGGTTCGAACCGATGTCGAGTCAAACCAATGACTTAAAAATTGATACTTGTCGCTTCCTAGCCAGGCACTCGGCATTATTAGGATAGGGCATGGAGCAGTGAAATGAGGAAGACCAATCATTTGCGATTGAAATTTCCCCTGCTTAAACAACTAATATCAAAAAAAAAAATAAAAAAATGTAGTGAGAAGGGTGCGACTTGTATACAGTAGGTGGCGGTGTCAGCCCAGGCTCTGCGCCAATCAGAAAGGCCCAATAATAACCTGATTGCCCACGTCACAGCCAGACAGGATGGCCGAATGAGTTGAGTGCCCGCCAACCCGTTTTGGTAGGTTGTGGGTTTCGAAATCTGACCGAGTAAAACCAGTGACTTAAAAATTGATACTTGTCGCTACCTGGTGGTTGGCATCACTATGAGGTCCAGAATTTTGATATGCACATCAAAATTAATTTAGTATGTTTTCACTGCAAATATCTCCAAAGTTAGCCCTTTCAAATCAAATAAAATAAAGTTACTTGAAGGTAGATTATAGTGACCAACTTAATATATATATATATATTTTTTTTAAACCTCAAAACCATTCGTTTATGCAACTTTAAGGTACTATACGTAACAACTATAATACTCAATATCTTGCTTTTTGAGACTCGGTGAAAATGTGTTCTAAAAGCCGTTATGCATGTGTATTTTGTATTAAAGAAAAAATATCTTTCCATATGTCTTAAAACAAATCCTTCACCTGTGCTTTTTTTCTCTTTTTTTTGGTAAAGTATTTATTCATCTGAATATGACATTTGTCAGTGCCGGAGCACTGGTCTTCTGACCATCTTACTCTATTGGAATTGACATTCTAAATAGTCTAAGTTTGATCAGTGCTGTATTAGTCACAGCACCGATCGTGTAGAATTAAGGGAGTGGCTCCTGCTGTATAATGTACAGCACCAGTCACTGCAGTTCATACAAAAATGGGGAGCAGCACCGAGTAGAAGGTGTATACTCAGGGCAACTCAAACAATCATTGTGGGTTACATTTTTCTCTTATAAAACAAGCTAACTTCATAGTTGACAAGAAATTTTGTCTGTCTTATGTAATGTTCAATGTGTTTAAACAGATTGATAGTTGTGTAGGATCTTCGGTGTGTTGTTGGTTTGTTCATGATGGTTAAGGGTGGTGGCAGGGGAGGGGGGCCAAAAATGTCGAAAGGATTTTAGACTTTTTCATTGCATCCTTTCTCCAATTGCTAGGTAAGTATGGACGTGGAACTAGTTGGAATGACAGGATCTGTGAACTAGTGTGGGTGTGTGATTAGTTAGTTCGTTGTTGGCGTTTAACGTCCGGGCAACATCTAAGGTCGTGGGTTTGTGAAGGTAATAGGGTGATATGGTAGGGTAGGAAGAGTTTAGGTTGCAACATAACGGTCCTTTGTTGGTATAGGTAATTGAAAATTAAATCTAGGTATAGATAATTGAAAATTAAATCTAATCTTTGTGCTACCTAAGAAAACCTGTCAGTTCAAAACCGACAACTAATAATTAATACCAGTGTTCTCAACGATACATTCCATTGATGGTTAGTGACCTATGGGTCCTTTCTTTTCGGGAGTCACTTGTACAAAAATTGAAAGGCGTGGATTTAATTTGCTATATTTTCCAGCGTCATTTACAAATTTTATTTTCTAGCTTATAAAGTACATTGTATTGAAACATGCTTTGTTTTCTGATGCGCCATGGAAATGCAGGTCTTTTTCCATTGTGCGTCAAATATGTGGTTGGTTGCTGGAGATTCACGTCCTGGCAATATCTAAGGTCATATCAGGGCGGGTACCAACTTTTGACAGTACACACTCATGGCGATTTTAAAGTGCTGCTCCACTGGGAGAACAGGCCACCAGCACCATGACCTGATATCGTACTCAGTCACATTATCCTGACACTGAGCTAACCGGTCCTTGCCCTATCCTAATAATGCCTAGCGCCTGGCTAGGAAGTGACATGTATACATTTTAAAGTCATTGGTTTGACTAGACCAGGGTTCGAACCCATAGGTTCGAATCCCATGATCTACCAAAACGGAGAGGGACGCTAAACTCATTCGGCCATCCTGTCTGTTTAACCCAAGCTCCCAAATCATTGAAAGCCATGTACATGCTGTTCCCATCTCTCCCCACCCCCTCCGCACACACACACCTACAGTCCCACTAACATCGGGATGCTGCCTGGCACCACACCTATATAATGTTGCATATTATACGTCTAATTTACCCATAACTTATCTCAATCAAGAACAAAATAAACATCATTTTGCAACCCAAACTCTTACTACCATACCATATTATCCTAACGGACGACGCTAGCGTCCATACACATGTGAAGATATGGAATTCAAGGCTATTTCAAGGCTGTTTTTGATTGGAATTCAAGACTATTTTCATTTGGATTTCAGGGGAATAACAATAATGGTGAATGGCGATTTCGGAGTAATTTAGATCAGTGGGGACAAGTTCATGGAATTCAAGGCTTTTCAATATTAATTACCCCAAAATAGGTTAAATTCAAGGCCTTCCAAGGCCTTCAAATGATGCAAATGAAGTTCAAGACTTTTCAAGACTTTCCAGGCCCTGTACAAACTCTGCAACGCTTGCACCAACTCACAAAAACTGTATCTTACCAAGGAAGCTTGAGCAGTTGCCAATCTGCCCGATCCACTGGTTGCCCTGGCAGGTGAGGTACCAGATGTCCCCCGTAATGTTGCACTTCACCACCAGGTTGTCGCCTGTTCGCTCCAGCCATGCGTTCTTCTGGGCCTTAATGTCAGGGCAGCCTATCGCTGAAAACAAATCACACAACACCATTGCAATTTTTCTAAATTATATTTTTTAAACTGCACTTTAAATGACCTCTTTTCCTTGTTTTCTTTCTATGGAGCGTATTGACTGAGCTGAAATGCAAAGTTATGGATCAACTTCAGAAGCGAGTATTGCGTTTGTATACAAAAAGTAAAGCTTGTTTTATTTAACGACGCTTCTAGAGCTCATCGATTTTTATTATTGTATCATCGGCTATTTGACATCAAACATATGGTCATTCTGACATATTTATTTTGAGGAAACCGGCTGCTGTCACATAGGCTACTCGTTCCCACAAGCAGCAAGGGGTCTTTTATATCCACTTTCCCACAAACAGGACAGCACATACCACAGCCTTTGATTAACCAGTTGTTGACCACTGGTTCCGCGTATATATACCATGACCATTAGACGGCCATTGGAGACAGTGCACATAATGAATATTCAAAAACAGAAAGGTGGAAATAGAATTAAACAAAGTGATGTCCATGTGGCTTCTTGATCAGCTAAATAAACACAGGCTGTAAGTAAAATAGCAACTCTAAACATATGCAGTACTAAACCTAGATTTAACAAGATCTAGATTTAGAACTATATAATTCATAACAAAAGACTGGACTGGGAGTAAATTTATAATTTATTTACATCTTCAAGCTTATTCGTAGCAAATAGGTTTGTACATCAATCATTTGTAAGTATACAGAAGTATTATACCACTCGTCAGTTTAAGTCATATCATAAAAACACACAGGCTATGTTATTAAACACACACTCAAAGTTCCGGGTTCGATTCAACCGAAAAACCTCTAACACTCAGCCCTAGTAGCCATATCGTAAGTACAAGAGGGAGGGAGGGTGGGGAAAAACCGTCTTCCAGGTGTTTACTGTATGAGTGCCAGGACCAGGTGAGTTGGAGAGCCTAGGTATTTCCACCTCTATATATACTAAGGGTTTCCTTGGAGATTGTTGTTGACATTTGATTTGAGTGCTTGGAGACATGAATGTTTCTTGACTACCGGACCTAGCAACACAGATGCAAAGTCCTTGGATCACAGATTGAATTGAGTGGATATGGCAACGCATACAAGTTTTGTTTACATCACTTGGCAACACCAGTTTTGAAAGTCAGAGATCTTCTATGTTGTGGGTTCAGTCATTCCAACAGAGTTCTTTGGCATTTTTAATACAGAACAAGAAATATGAATTAAATCTTAGTTTTTAACATTAATGATGATTTATATAACATACATAGATAGATCTTGGAATTCTGATTCTTTGAGATTGTCCATTAATAGTTGGAGATCAATTTGAATTTTATTTAAGTTCAAGTTTACAAATTTCAGTAGATACATATCAGCAAGGTATTTGATTTCTTAGAAACTAGGAGACCATTATCTCTAGAATATGAGTTAACCCAGTTACTGATGATTTATGTAACATACATATATAGAACTGGGATTTCTAATTCTTTGAGATTGTCCATTAATAGTTGGAGATATGAATTTTTATTTGGGTTCATGTTTATCAATTTCATTAGATACATATTAGTAAGGTATTTGATTTCTTTTTGAAACTATGAGACCATTATCTCTAGAATAAGAGTTAACCCAGTTTATCTATTATCATGCTTTAGAAGCTCAATCTAGTTAGTAGATAGAACTTAACTTCAGTTTGAACCCATTTGTCAGTTTACAACAGAACAAAGAAGGAATAAATCCTAGTCTAAAATTACTGATGAATTATATAACATGCAGATATAACTGGGAGTTCTAATTCTTTGAGATTGTCCATTTAAAAGTTGG
This sequence comes from Branchipolynoe longqiensis, assembly GCA_030323885.1. NCBI lineage: Eukaryota > Metazoa > Annelida > Polychaeta > Phyllodocida > Polynoidae > Branchipolynoe > Branchipolynoe longqiensis. The sequence continues at coordinate 38,850,988 of CM059200.1, forward strand.
AGATCAATTTAAAGTCATTTAAGTTCTTGTTTAGAAATTTCAGTAGATACATATCAGCAAGGTAATTGATTTCATTTGAAACTATGAAACCACTATCTACAGAATATGAGTTAACCCAGTTTATCTATTATTTTTACTTAGAAGCTCAATCTAATTAGTAGATAGAACTTCATCTAAGTTTGCACCCATTTGTGAGTTTACAAGAGAACAATAGAGATGAATAAAATCCTAGTCTAGAATTTACTGAAGAGTTATATAACATGCATATATAGAACTGGGAATTCTAATTCATTGAGAAATCCACTAGCAGTTGGAGATCAACTTATATTAATTAATTTCATAGTTTATGACATTTTTTATATTATTCCCTTTTTATATGTTATCATAACAGTATCTCCAGAATATGAGTTTAACTAGTTATCCATTAGATTACTTGTAAGCCCAAACCAGTTATTTGGAATACGTCACACTATGTAATAGAATTACTTGGTTAATCAGGAGCCAAATGAAATAACTGGGTTTTCTAAGTTAAGGTTAATAACTTTTTGTTTTTGATTATTTCTTTGCCTGTCAGCATAGTGTACAGAATAATAAGATCTAAGCTGTGAGTTATGCCAGTTCTTATGTTTTAACTTGTTCTGTTCTGGCAACCAAGTAATTCAGTAGATGTGAGGTGACCAATTGTTATGAATTACTCATGTTACTACATAACATGCACAATGTATAAACTCTTATATGGATATTATATGGGATGGTCGAATGAGTTGAGCGTCCGTCTCCTGTTTTGGTCGTTTGTGGGATTCGAACTGATGGGTTCGGACCCTGGTGGAGTCAAACTAATGACTTAATAATAGATACATGTCGCTTCCTCGGATAGGGCAAGGACTGAATAACTCAGTGTCACGTGTGTTCATGTGTGTGGTGTGTTTGTGTATGTGGTGTGTTCATGTGTGTGTGGTGCACACATGTGTGTGGTATGTTCACGTATGTGGTGTGTGTGGTGTGTTCACATGTGTGATGTGTACATGTGTATGGTGTGCCGTGTGTGTGGTGTGTTCATGTGTGTGGTATGATCACGTGTGTGATGTGTGCATGTGTGTGGTGTACACATGTGTGTGGTGTGTTCATGTTTGTATTGTGTGTGTGGTGCATACGTGTGTGTGGTATGTTCACGTATGTGGCGTGTGCGGTGTGTTCACATGTGTGATGTCTACATGTATATGGTGTGCCCGTGTGTGTGGTGTGTTCATGTGTGTGGTATGATCATGTGTGTGATGTGTGCATGTGTGTGGTGTGCATGTGTGTCTGGTGTGTTCATGTTTGTATTGTGTGTGTGGTGTGTGGTATGTTCGTGTGTGTGGTATGTTCATGTGTGCTGTGTTCACATGTGTGATGTGTACATGTGTATGGTGTGCCTGTGTGTGTTGTGTGTTCATGTGTGTGGTATGATCACGTGTGTGATGCGGCATGTGTGTGGTGTGCGTGTGTGTGTGGTATGTGGTATGTTCGTGTCTGTGGTGTGTTTGTGTGTTCACATGTGTGATCTGTGCATGTGTATGGTGTGTATGCATGTGTGTGTGGTGTATTCATGTGTGTGGGGTGCGCGTGTGTGTGGTGTGTTCATGTTTGTAGTGTGTGTGGTGTGTGTGGTATGTTTGTGTGTGCTGTGTTCGTGTGTGCTGTGTTCACATGTATGATCTGTGCATGTGTATGGTGTGTACACACATGTGTGTGATGTGTTCATGTGTGTGGTGTGCGCATGTGTTCATGTTTGTAGTGTGTGTGGTATGTTCGTGTGTGTGGTGTGTTTGTGTGTGCTGTGTTCACATGTGTGATCTGTGGATGTGTATGGTGTGTATGCATGTGTGTGTGGTGTGTTCTTGTGTGGTGTGCATGTGTGTGTGGTGTGTTCATGTTTGTAGTGTGTGTGGTGTGTGTGGTATGTTCGTGTGTGTGGTGTCTTTGTGTGTGCTGTGTTCAAATGTTTGAATGTGTATGGTGTGTATGCATGTGTGTGTGGTGTGCTCATGTGTGTGGTGTGCATGTGTGTGTGGTGTGTTCATGTTTGTAGTGTGTAGTGTGTGTGTGGTGTGTGTGGTGTATGCGTATGTGTTACTCCATAGGAGGCAATACTGAGTCAATTTAATAACGCCTCTTACTGCAGAAGCCTGTGTTGTCAGAGTTTTCACGTGCTTGCCAAAATTAATTTTGCATGTCTGCCCTAAAAGATACTAATTCAAAATAAAAGTTACTTCAAACTAAAGTAAAGTAAACTACATCAATATAACTAATATATATATCTAAGAAAAATTACTGAAATCCAAAACCATTGGACTGCACAACTTTTTTCATTTTTTCTTGAAAATGTATACTGCCTATCATGGATAAGTCCGAATAGACTTGTTTTCACATTAGACAGTTGGTCGATAGAAAGCCCGAGCCTACACTTTTACCGACCCAAAGGATTTTTAACCTCCCACACCATATATATACATGGTATGAGAGCAACTGGCCTTTGATGACACTGTAAGTTATACACAGCGGTGGAAATCCAAATTGGCAGAGGTGATGACATGGGGAACCTTCTGACAAAATAAAATAAATACTGGTCAGAGGCAGGCAGTCTGGACAAGACGGGAGTTGGTAGATACCGCGGGATGAGCTGTTTATTTTGGGACTTTGTGGCTGAGCCGCACTAGGTTCTATTTCAGTAATAAATCCCATGATGATGCTATTTTTAGCGAGCATTGCTCCAACCTTGTTACAGTCAGGGTTAGTCAGATTTTCCAAATTTTCGTTTCCCCTCAAATTGGCTCGATGTGAGAAAACATTGTTTCACGTTATTCGATATTACATTTCATTCTTCAAAGATTGTGTTTATTTGTTGGGGTTTTACATCCTAGCAACATCTAAGTTCATATCAGGACAGTGTACTGACTTGTGACTGCACACTCATGGCGACTTTTATAGTGCTGTCTCACTGGGAAATCATGCCACTGGCACCATGACCCGATATCCCACTAGGCTAGGAAGTGACAAGTATCAATTTTAAAGTCATTGGTTTGACTCGACTGGGAACCACTCTCGACCATGCACACGCGAGGCCCGCACTCGACCGATTAGGCCACCACGCTCGGTTCATTCCCAAAAGATGATTCCTTCAGCTTGTAAAAGATTCTGTTTTTTGTTAAATGTCATCATTATATAATTTGTGAACATAGCAATACTCAACATATAATGTGTCCAAGAGTTCATAACGATGTATACAAACCGGACGCGGTAGCCGAATCGGTACAGCGCAGGCTTCCCGTGCGGAAGGTCGGGAGTTCAATTCCCAGTCGAGTCAAACCAATGACTTACAACATTGATGCTTATCGCTTCCTATCCTAGCGCACAGCATTATTAAGATAGGGCAAGGACTGGTTGGCTCAGTGCCAGGATAATGTGACTGAGTGGGATATTGGGTCATGGTGCCAGCGGCCTGATTTCCAAGTGGGGCAGCACTATGAAGTCGCCAAGAGTGTACACTGTCACAAGTCGGTACTCATCCTGATATGACCTTAAATGTTGCCAGGATGTAAAAACTCCAACAACCAACCAAAAATGTCCATAACAGTCAATGATTTTAATAATCCTAACAATATTAGGATTAGGTTTGATCTACCCCCACCTCACCCACTTCTCACAACCCCTCCCCCTCCTTTAATCCTAACATGAAAACACCGATAAAATCTCTACTAAAAATACTGATATTATAACCATGAAAAGCAATCCCCAAATGGCCTTTACCATCTTCCTCCCCACGCTTTAAAACACAACAACCATGCATCGGATTGTGAATAATATCAATATTTATTGACTGTCCCAAATGCAATTTAATAATCCTGTGAATTCCGAAAATAATATTTTCCGAATAGATAATTTCCCCATAATAATTTATATCTAAATATAAAAAGGAGCCATTGCAGCTCATTCACTCTATACTAAAGTTGACTAGTCCGATGATGTTGAGTTTCTGTCATTTTCTGAGAGAAATATATTAGGCTGATCATTATAATCTACCTTATATTAGTAATTTTATTTTAAATGGCTAATATTTGAGATAATTTGAAATGTGAACATGCAAATTTAATTCAGGCAAGAACGCCAAAACTCTGACACCCTAGCCTTCTGCAGTAACAGGTTCTATTACATTGAGCTAGTATTGCCTTTTATGTGGTGAGAAATTCTTAATAAGTGCACCAGTATCTAAGTTTAAAATGTAGGATCAAATCTAGATAATTATTTCGGCTTTGACAATTTTATGTTTTTATGAGACTGTGCAGCTTTAAGATTCCATTCAATGCTCCCCCCCCCCACCCCCCCCCTACGCGTTCCAGTTATCACTAACTGCAAATTATGTTTCTCTCCTTCTCCTTTTTTTATACTGCCATAAAAGCCCCACTTAGTTATATGTGTCACTGTTTAAGCGACATATTGCCTTGACCTTTCCGCTCGGCCGTGCGCAGACGCCAGGCGCCTCTCTGCGCATGCGCGCCGGTCCACGAAGGGACCACCGACCGCAGGGTCAAACATGGACGAAAAGGCACCGAAGATTTAAAAAAACAAAAACGCCAGAAAACAACCTAGACAGACTGTTTGCACTGCACGCGATTCAACATCCAAGGAGGTATGGTGATAACCCAGTATCACTACAGCCCTTTGTGGTCGCCTTCTAGTTCAACTACAACCCAGTATGATCTCCACACAGTACAACTACAGCCCAAGATCGCCATCCAGAAAAACCACTTCCCATTATGACCACCCCAGTATGACTACTTCCCAGTGTGATCACCAACCAGTATAACTACAGCCCAGTATGACTGCACCTAGTACGACTACTTCCCAGTGTCATCACCACCCAGAAGAACTACAGCCCAGTATGACTGCACCTAGTATGACTACTTCCCAGTGTCATCGCCACCCAGAAGAACTACAGCCCAGTATGACCGCACCTAGTATGACTACTTCCCAGTGTGATCACCAACCAGTATAACTACAGCCCAGTATGACTGCAACCAGTATAACTACTTCCCAGTGTGATTGCCACCCAGTATAACTACAGCCCAGTATGATCGCCACCCAGTACAACTACAGCCCAGTATGACCATACTCAGTATGACTACTTCCCAGTGTGATCGCCACCCAGTACAACTACAGCCCAGTATGACTGTACCCAGTATGACTACTTCCCAGTGTGATCACCAACCAGTATAACTACAGCCCAGTATGACTGCACCTAGTATGACTACTTCCCAGTGCCATCGCCACCCAGAAGAACTACAGCCCAGTATGACCGCACCTAGTATGACTACTTCCCAGTGTGATCACCAACCAGTATAACTGCAGCCCAGTATGACTGCACCTGGTACGACTACTTCCCAGTGTCATCACCACCCAGAAGAACTACAGCCCAGTATGACCGCACCTAGTATGACTACTTCCCAGTGTGATCACCAACCAGTATAACTACAGCCCAGTATGACTTCAACCAGTATAACTACTTCCCAGTGTGATTGCCACCCAGTATAACTACAGCCCAGTATGATCGCCACCCAGTACAACTACAGCCCAGTATGACCATACTCAGTATGACTACTTCCCAGTGTGATCGCCACCCAGTACAACTACAGCCCAGTATGACTGTACCCAGTATGACTACTTCCCAGTGTGATCACCAACCAGTATAACTACAGCCCAGTATGACTGCAACAAGTATGACTACTTCCCAGTGCGACTGCAGCCAGTATGACTACTTCCCAGTGTGATCGCCACCCAGTATAACTACAGCCCAGTATGACTGTACCCAGTATGACTACTTCCCAGTGTGATCACCAACCAGTATAACTACAGCCCAGTATGACTGCAACAAGTATGACTACTTCCCAGTGCGACTGCAGCCAGTATGACTACTTCCCAGTGTGATCGCCACCCAGTATAACTACAGCCCAGTATGACTGTACCCAGTATGACTACTTCCCAGTGTGATCACCAACCAGTATAACTACATCCCAGTATGACCGCACCTAGTATGAATACTTCCCAGTGTCATCGCCACCAGAGAGCGTGTATATAGATGAGAGGGACAACTCTCATACTAGACCGTGTAACAGCTTCCAACTGTGGTGCTCTAAGTGGTGGTTGTTGAATAGTTTACGCGTACCGGCAAACTCAAGGCATTGTCAATGGTCGTGTGCAATCTTCATACAGAAAAAGTGAAATATCTCTAAAACTACACCACATAGAAACAAACTGTTTGGAACACATATAGAAAGCATATTCAACGATGAGACTATATTAAATTAATATGGTTAGGGTTCTGTATTTCTATTAATTTTGAATAAAATTTACGTTTTGCACTGCATGTATGGCAAACTCAATGCATTGTCAATGGCGGTGAGCAATCTTCATACAGAAAAAGTGAAATATCTCTAAAACCACATGAACTGGACACAAACCGCTTGGAACACATATAGAAAACATGTTTACCAAAAAGATTATATTAAATTTATAAGGTTAGGGTTCTGGATTCCTATTAATTTTGAATAAAACTGATGTTTTGCACTGCATGTACCATCAAACTCAAGGCTTGTTCAACAATAACCGCGAGAGGCGACACTGTAGCCTGTGTTACCGATTTTCGAAGGAGTTGTCCCTCTCATATATATACACGCTCTCTGTTGCCACCCAGTAGAACTACAGCCCAGTATGACCGCACCTAGTATGACTACTTCCCAGTGTGATCACCAACCAGTATAACTACAGCCCAGTATGACCACACCCAGTATGACTACTTCCCAGTATGACTGCACCCAGTATGACTACTTCCCAGTGTGATCGCCACCCAGTACAACTACATCCCCGTATGACCGTACCCAGTATGACTACTTCCCAGTGTGATCGCCACCCAGTACAACTACAGCCCAGTATGACCGTACCCAGTAGACTACTTCCCAGTGTGATCGCCACCCAGTAGAACTACAGCCCAGTATGATCAACCACGGATCACCACGGACTGCCCGTTATACCCCGGATCACTCCAGGATCACCCACATTTTAGTATATATATAGAGCAGGCGCAAGTCCACTTCATGCATCACTTCCTGCCTGAATCTCAGAGGTGCACATCATGGATGCCTATATGAGGCAATGCAGGCAGCAACTTCAGCTGCTGAACTGGCAATTACAGCTACATCAACGACAGAATGTTAACAACATGATTATATTGCAGGTTCCGCTAATCCACAGAAGACTTAAGAGAAAACAGAGAAGAAGTGTGTGGGTTTGACCATGGTTCGAGAGAAGAATTGAATTTGGCCATTTCGCAAATCTAATGTAAGAGTTACGTATCGAAGATGTTTGAGCCTACAGAAACTTTCTCCGCATGGATCCAGGTATGTTCGAGGAGGTTCTCCTTTGCATCCTTCCCTCTGGTCCGGGGCTAGTCCGTGGCTTGTCCGGGTACGTGTGACTGCGAGGCCAAAAACGACCAAAATAGCGATTTTATCCGGGGCTGTCCGGAACAGTCCGGGCGACTGGTCCGGGGGTGGTCCGGCTAAAATTTCGGGGCTCGTCCGGGTAGGTGTGATTGGGGCTTTTTAGCATTATTCCGATACCGATACCGTTGATTTGAATTGGTATGATGGACCTACATATGTCAGTAAGAAGTCAGCAGTTCTGGTGCTCGATAAAAGCCGGGCAAAAACTGATGCCTATCTATGCATGGATAGATTGAATCGCCCTGATGCGTTCATTTTCCACCTGGAGTTCACATCATAAGGAGGTCTGTAGTCAATCAATACCTTAACGGATAATGAAATAGCAAAATAGCGAATGGTAGACAGCAAGTATGAACACTTATTTGTCTCTCATTTTTGCTTGAGTGCAAGTAAATCAGCAACACAAGGAATAATTAGTAGCATGTGGTGAATAAGGGGTCAAATTTCCCTGGATCATCAGCCCATGCTTTTTCTAATCTGTTCTTGAATGAATTTATTGACTCAGCATCAATAACAGTTTGTGGGAGACTGTTCCATATATTTATGATCCTGTTTGAGAAACTATGTTGCCTTAACTTTGAAATGGCTCTGGGTTTTACTAGTTTGAGAGTATGGCCCCGACTGCCTTCTCTTTTATTCAAGGTGAAAAATTGGTTCATTTCTATTTGATTTGATCAAAACCTTTCATAATGTAGTGGTCTGCACTGACCTCTCAGGCAAGTAACCACATAGACAGGTAGGCGTGGGGAGTGTATTGATATCAGGGAGCCTAGGTGGTGTAATGGTTAGCACACTGGCCCGGAATGCAAAGAGATGTGGGTTCGAGTCCCACTCTAGGCACAGTATTTCCCATTTTCATCACCCCCACGACACTGGTGCCATGACCAGGATCCTGTACAAGCTTTGCGCTGTATGGTTGTTGAACCTACCCTGTGTATGTATGTGTTAGTGCATTGCCTGTATGTATGTAATTGTAAGCATTACAAGACTTACAATTCCAGGGGGACGAGTGTAGTGGTCTGCACTGACCTCTCAGGCAAGTAACCACATAGACAGGTAGGCGTGGGGAGTGTATTGATATCAGGGAGCCTAGGTGGTGTAATGGTTAGCACACTGGCCCGGAATGCAAAGAGATGTGGGTTCGAGTCCCACTCTAGGCACAGTATTTCCCATTTTCATCACCCCCACGACAATAATTTTAAATACGTCAATTATGTCACTTCTTTTCCTTCTGTAGGAAAGGGTAGGAAGTTTCAATTCCCTAAGCCTTTGTTCATAGGGTAGGTCCTTTATAACTGCAACTAATTTCCTTGCACGTCTCTGAACCTTTTTGATCTCCAGAATATCTTTCTGAAAAATTGGGCTCCAAATTTGTGGACAGTATTCCAAAATTGGCTTAACAAGACACTTAAATAGAATGAGAAAATTGTGCTTGTTGAGGTGATGGAAAGTTCTTTTAATTATTCCTACTCTCTGGTTAGCATTTGAGATGATAGTCCTCATGTGTTTCTGAAAGGAGAGTTGGGAGTCGAAGGTTACGCCCAAGTCCTTTTCATAGCTGTCTAATTGCAGGACAGTGTTCTTCATATTATAGGCATAATGCGGATTATTTTTCCTGTAATGAATAATTTTGCACTTCTTTTCATTGAAGGGCAATTGCCATTTCTCGGACCATTGTGCGAGTTTCAGAATATCTTCTTGCAAGAGATTTTTATCTCTTACATCTTTTATGGCTTGAAAGACTTTTGTGTCATCCACAAATATTTTTAGGTTTGATGAGACACTGCCTGGCAGGTCATTTATAAATATTACAAATAATATTGGTCCCAGCACACTTCCCTCAGGTATTCCTGAGGTGACATTCTTAAAGGAAGATTTTTTATTACCTACCTTTGTTTTCTCTCCGACAGGAAATCCTGTGTCCATTCAGAAATTGATCCGGATATTCCCAGAGCTTTGATTTTGTTTAATAGTCTTTGGTGGGGCACACTATCAAAGGCTTTGGAGAAGTCCAGATAGATGGTGTCCCATGCCAGGCCATGATCCAGCCAGTCACTCCAAATTTCCATCACTTCTAGTAGTTGTGTCAGGCAAGATTTGCCTCCAGTGAATCCGTGTTGGTCTGGAGATATCAATTCTAGTTTTTCCAAGTGTTCTATGACACGATCTCGGATTATTCTTTCTAGCATTTTACAGCATAAGGAGGTTAAACTCACGGGTCTATAATTTGATGCCAGGTGTTTTGGTCCCTTTTTATGCAGGGGTTTGACATCAGTATCTTTCCATTGTTTGGGTATTTTCCTTTCAAATAGGCTTTTATGGAATAGAGATGTCAAAATAGGTCCAATTTGCTCAGAACACTCTTTGATGATGTACAAGCAACATAGCGCAATATACAGGGTGTGGACAAACATCAATGAAACTTGGTCATATAAGTTCCCCTATAAAGAGTGTCTTTGCCAACCGGTACACTCACCATTGGTTTAATAAATGTTGTAAGACAATAGCAACTGGTGTCATGTATTTGCTTGTTATTCTTACATTCTGAGCACGACTGGGAAAATATTATTGACTTGCATTCAATCATCAATCAATAGTTCCATCCTCTAGTCGAGGGTTGGATGCAATGGTTCTCCACTTGTCCCGATGTTGTGCTGTCCTGATAGACTGTGAATAATTCAAGCCTGTCCACTGTGAAATATTTGTAAACCATGATGTTCTTGGTCTCCCTCTCCCTCTGCTGCCATTCACCTTCCCTTCCAACAATGTACGGTATATTGAACTCTGACGAATGATGTGGCCAAAATAAATAAGTTTCTTTGTCTGTATAGTGGCAAACAAGCTTTTCTTATTTTTAATTTTTCTGAGAACTTCTTTGTTGGTGATCTTCTTTGTCCATGATATTTTCATCATCCTTCGATAAGTCCACATCTCAAATGCTGCTAAACGTTTGTACATTTTCTTAGAGATTGTCCATGTCTCTGCCCCATACATTAGAGTAGACCACACATAACACTGAAGAATACGCTTCCTTGTTTGTATTAATATCTTACTTGATGTTAAATTAACACTCTATACATTTTGGAGAATGTTGTTCGGGCTATTGTTATCCTTCTTTTAATTTCTTCCTCACTCCTTGCATTCAAAGGGAACATATTTAAGTGATTAATAATAGCCTTTTATTGAGAGGACGGAGGAAACCTTTTCTATTTAGTTAATTTATATTAATTAATGTGATATAAAAAGAAATTACACTCATGCAAGTGTTTATTATCAGTGATTTTCTAGTTGATGAACATCATTTCCATTAAAGGATCCATTAAAGAGGTACATGTACATAGTAAAACCGCGAATAACTAAAAGGATTGGTTTTGGTTGTTGGAATTTTACGTCCTTGCAACATCTAAGGTCATATCAGGACGGGTACCGACTTAGACTATGACAATGCGCATTCATGGCAACGTTATAGTGCTGCCGCACTTGGAAATCAGGCTGCTAGTGTAACTTGATAAATTTCCCTCTGGAAAACTTACCCCCGATGGACAAGTACAACCACCAGCCAATAGGCCTACACTCACCACCCAGTACAACCACCACCCAGTAGGCCTACGCTCACCACCCAGTACAACCACCACCCAGTAGGCCTACGCTCACCACCCAGTACAACCACAACCCAGTACAACCACCACCCAGTACACTCACCACCCAGTACAACCACCCGCCAGTACACCCACCACACAGTACAACCACCTGCCAGTACACCCACCACCCAGTACACCCACCACAACCACCACCCAGTACACCCCCACCCAGTACAACCACCAGCCAGTACAACTACCACCTAGTCCAACCACCACCCAGTACAACCACCAGCTGGTACCCTCACCACCCAGTACACCCACCAACCAATAGAACCACTACCCAGTACAACCACCACCCACTACAACCACCACCCAGTAGGCTACAACCACCACCCACTACAACCACCACCCAGTAGGCTACAACCACCACCCAGTACAACCACTGGTGGCGGTTTGAACTGGGCACCTTCATTTCGCTACGCCTCCAGCTGAGTTCCTGGTAACGTGGTGGTAGACATGTCCCCGGGCCAACCATCCATCAGAGTCTCATGCGCTTTAAGTTATGGCTGACTCCATGGCGAAGGAACCCCTGAACTTCACCAACCGTTGTCAGAAAATAGTACCCACATGGGAACAGCGGTCCATACTACTGCTTTCTAATAACACGCCTTATGTTCGCAATCACCCCCGAATTCGATTCCATTGATTGGGGTTTTGCATCCCAGGAACAGTGTACATTTCAAGCAGGTATTATTGCATCTTGAAAAGCTTGTTTTATTTAACGATGCCTCTAGAGCACATCATCAGCTATCAGACGTCAAAGATGTGGTCATTCTGACATATTTCTTTGGAGGAAACCTGCTGTCGCCACATAGGCTACTCTTTCCGATAAGCAGCAAGGGGTCTTTTATATGCACCTTAGCACTACTGTATCTTGATGCGGATATTCTCCCATAGGCTTAGCACTATTAAGGGATTGCGGATAAATTCACGGAAGTCAGGTTTCTTACAACACTCTTCTAGTTCTAGCACTATCCTCACTCCATTCCACTGATCAGTCAATACAGACTATCCTTGGAGAGCGTTCCACAGTCCTTGTTTTGACTGTATTATCGCCCATGCCCCCAATTCCCTTTCTCTCTCCGCAATCACTCTTTGCTTGTCTGTTTATTTGGGTTTTAAGTCCTAGCAACATATTGCTCAACAAGGCTTATTTATGGCATAGTCTGATTGCTTTGAGTTTCTGTCATTTTCTGAGATAAATATATTAGGTTGATCGTTATAATCTACCTTACTTTCGGTTGAAGTAACTTACATTTTAAATGGCTAACTTTTGAGATACTTGAAGTGCAAACATGTAAATTAATTGTGGCAAGCTTGCCAAAACTCTGACACCATAGGCTTCTGTAGTAACACATTCTATTAAATTGCCTCAGTATCCTGATCTATGTGGCAACAAATGCTTAATAAGTGTATCAGTGGACATTAGATGTGTAAGAATAAAATCTAGATACTTGTTTTGGGTTTGAAAAGTTGATGTTTTCATCGGACTATGCAGCTTTAATAATTGTATATTAATTATTCCTTGCACTTGGCGCAAGTTCCACAACCCCCCACCCACCCACCCACCCATTCCACCCCACCTCTTCGTACTTTTGGCGTTCAGGATATATGCTGGCATCCTCACTGGTCCATGGCGCCACCATTTTGTTGCACAGCGCCACCACCGGAATGAATTGGTAGCAAAATTGATATTGGTCTGCGTCCCTTCCGAGATCACGCAGATTGCACAGCGTAGGTCACCGGGCTTTGTAAGGGATATCGCTTTAGGTACCATGGCACGAACAACAATAAATACTTATATAACTCCATAGGCCTACATATATACAATGTATACATATACAGTAAAACCTCTCTAACCGACCACCTCCACAGATCGATGACTCCCCTATATCGATCGCTTTATTTGGGTCCCAAATGATCACCCATGTAATACCATTGTAACCATTAAAAAACTCCCTAAACCCACCACCTCCCTAAATGGACCATTTAAAGTCGGTCCAATGGTTGGTCGATTTAGAAAGGTTTTACTGTATAGACGTGTATATGCATGTAATCGCAGACACTGGGCGGGTCGCCAAATGGGAAGGTTGGTTGGTTGGAATTTTACGTCATTTGGTTTGACTTGACCAGGGTTTAAACTCATACGTTCGAATCCCACGATCTACCAAAACAGGAGACGGACGCTCAACTCATTCGGCAATCCTATGTGGTCCAAAACGGTAGGAGCGCTGGCTTGCTTCCTCTGTGGGAGGGAGGTCATGGACATACATGAACCGCTGTCGAGTCAAACCAATGACTTACACAATTGATAATTGTCGCTACCTATCTTGGCGTTTGGCATTAATAGGATAGGGCAAGGACTGGGTAGCTCAGTAGCAGGATAATGTGACTGAGTGGGATATTGGGTCACGGTGCTGGTGGTGTAGTCTCCGAGCGAGTGGGCCAGCACTATAAAGTCACCATGAGTGTGCACTGTCACAAGTTGGTACCTTACCTACTATGACAGATAAACAAACTATAACTGCAAGTGAAGATAGCTCACGGTCCCGAAGGAGGTGTGTGGAGGGGGATAGAGGGGGGGGGGGTGTGACCCCCTGATGTAAGGGAGGAGAGCCAGTGGGGCAGAAATATAAATTCGCCATGAGTGTGCACTGTCACAAGTCGGTACCCATCCACTATATGACCTTAGATGTTGCCAGGACGTCAAACTCCAATAACCAACCAACCAACCCTAGCCAGTGTTATCAGGATGCTAAGGTGCGAGTGAAGCACACTGCACAACTGCACTTACATTACCGGAAGTGTTCTTTTATCCAATGTGTAATAGCTGCTGACACAATTTTGCTGCCACCCAATTAGGAAAAGAATGTAGGGAAAGAAACGCGCGAAGACTGGGTCATGTGGAGATGTGCGTTTACGGGTTCAAAGTGAGTGTAAAGTAGACGGCCTATTGTGAAGCGCGGGTCTGGGCGGAAGCATCACCTTACTTCTAGTTATGTAAACGCGTGCGGGTCGCAGCTTCAGTCGCTCCCCAGGGACAGGCAGACAGTAACTCAGAAGACGCGTGTAGACCTTTTCCACTGGGTATGTGCACTCAAGCTGAAACTCAGGTTGCGGGTTATCTCCAGAAGCGAGTACAGGACCACAATCTAAACTAAGCACTCTTTCATACAACATATATAAATAAACTGCAATATTATTTATCGTCTTTATTTATCCCATTTAGTGTGAATACTCATACGTTTCTCCGGGGAGCTGGACGTAGCTCAGGCGATAGAGTGTCCACCTGTGATGGTGTGGGTCATCCAATCGATCCTGCTCAGTGGACCAATTTGCAGTTTGGGCTATTTTCCGTTCCAACCAGTGGTGCACAACTGGTTCATCAAAGGCAGTGGTATGTGCTGTCCTGTCTGTGGGAAAGTGCATATAAAAGATCCCCTGATGCTTATTGGAAAGAGTAGCCTATGTGGTGGCAGCAGGTTTCCTCCAACGAAATATGTCAGAATGAGCATATATTTGATGTAAAATAGCCAATGATCAAAATCAATATGCTCCAGAGGCATCATTAAATAAAACAAACTTTACTCATACATTTCTCTAAGAGAAATATTAATGCGTTCGATTATGGTTCCTTTGAAGCTGCTCATGCCAAAGTTTTACTAAATGTTTTTGGTGGAAATAAAATGTACTAGAGTGCAAATGACTTACAAAATTGATATTTGTCGCCACCTAGCCTGGCACTTGACATTTATAGTATAAGGCAAGGACTGGTTTGCCTGGTATCCGGCTAATATGACTGAATGGGGTATTGGGTCAGGGTGGTGGCAGCCTGGTCTTCCAATGGGGCAGCACTATAAAGTTGTCATGAGTACACACTGTCACAAGTGTGTATGTGTCCTGATATGTCCTTATATGTTGCCAGGACATAAAACCCTAACAACCACTAAAACAACAACAAAACAATGCATTAGTTCTGAAGTCTTACTCACATAATAAGTTCCCACTTCTGCTGTCAGAGGGTGGGTTGGTGGTGGAAATCGTCTATTGTCCATCCCCGTCCTGATATGACCTTAGATGTTGCTAGGACGTAAAACAACAACAAACAAACAAACAATCTATTGGCCATGTGACGCAGTATAAACCTCCCCCCCCCCCCCCGCCCCAGTCTCCCTGCCTCCATGGCTGCCAACCAGCACCAGACCAGCCCCACCTTCCTGTACCAAGCTGTCCTTGGTTGTGGCCTTGAACTGTCGCTAGCCTAGTTCCATTTTTTTTTTTGGTAAATATTTTTATTCATCTGAATACATATTTTGTCAGTGCCGGGGCACTGGTCTTCCAGCCATTGGAGTGGTCGCATTTGATTTGTACATAGTGGAAGTGGAATGTGTTGCATTGTGTGCAGCACAACCCATTCTGAACATAAAAGAAAGTGGGGGAGCAGCCTATGCTGCATAGTGTACAGCATAGGAACTCAACATAGTGCAAGGTATACGCATCAAGATAGAGTGTGCAGTAAGGTACACTAGTGGTTAAATCATATGCTGTGTTTGTATATCAGTTCGATTTGGTTTTAATAATGGTTAGTCTTTAAATAGTGCCATGTTGTGCATGTATAGTGGTTTATATTGTGTGCATTGCTGGTTGAAGATGTAGTTATTCAGTGGTGGTAATGGGTCTAAAGTAGGGGTAGTGGGTCTCGAGTCATTGAGTTATAATAGGTGTTTGTCAAATGTGGATGGGGGGGGGAGGGGTCCTTGGGTAGGGGGGGGCGGTATTCTGACACTGCAGCGCCACCTGTGAAAAGGGGCCAAAATATACCACGTGGTATAACAGTATAAAACAGCCCAGGCTGGTTTATACCCTAGGGTGTATTTTGGCCTATACCAGACTATGCCCCACCAAACCAAATTATACTTTTTTTTTCTTTTTTGTTGTAAATATAGTTTATTCATTGAATAAAGTCTTTTGTCAGCGCCGTGGCACTGGTCTTCCAGCCATGTGACAATACAGTTATTTGTGTTCTTCATAAATAAGTATGTATTTCAATCTCAAAGTTTCTTTCCATCACAATAAATACTCACTGTCCCAGTCATTGATGGAAACAACATTAATGTATATAAAACAGACATTCACCTCCATCTGCATCTGAAAGATATTATTATTATTATTATTATTATTATTAAAGATTGCTCCTATCGAGAAGGAAAACAAACAAATGTAATTGTGATGAGTGCAACTTCTGGAAATGGAAAAAGAGGAGGCAATCTGAAAGGGCACGCGTTTGGTTTGTTGGTTTGTTTGTTTGAGCTTTTCGTCCTAGCTAGCAACATCTATGGTCATATCAGGGTGGGCACCGACTTAATTGTGGCAGTGCGCACTCATGGCCACGTTATCGTGCTGCCGCACTGGGAGACTAGGCCACCAGCACCATATTCACGATTTCCCACTTGGTCACATTATCCCGATACTGAGCTAACCAGTCCTTGTCATATCCTATTAATGCCGAGTGCCAGGCTCGGTAGCGACAATTATCAATTTTGTAAGTCATTGGTTTGACTCGACCGGGATCAGGACTCACAACCTTCCACATGGGAATCTTGGGTTTGGTGACCATCATGGGTTGTGCATACGTTATGAGACGAGGACACTGGGTGTAAAGTAAAGCTTGTTTTATTTAACGACGCCTCTAGAGCGCATTGATTTTTATCATCGGCTATTGGACGTCAAACATATGGTCATTCTGACATATTTCTTTGGAGGAAACCTGCTGGAGGAAACTCTTTCCAATAAGCAGCAAGGGGTATTTTATATACACTTTCGCACAGACAGGACAACACATACCACAGCCTTTGATGAACCAGTTGTGCGCCACTGGTTGGAATGGAAAATAGCCCAAACTGAAAATGGCTCCACTGAACGGGATCGATCGGATGATCAACACCTTCACAGGTGGACACTCTACGGGATGAGCTACGTCCCTCTCTCGGGATACGGAGTGTGGGTGTGGGTGTGGGTGTGGGTGTGGGTGTTGGTGGTGGTGTTGGTGTGGGTGTGTTATGGTGGGAGGTGGGGTTGAAAAGGGGGGGCGAGTTTACCTATTCTATGCATAGTTGAAGTGGTAGAGGTGGGTAGAGTCTAAGGCTACGATTCCATTGACAGGTCTCAGATTGAAAAGGTTCAGAGACGTGCAACGAAATTAGTTGCAGTTATAAAGGACCTACCCTATGAACAAAGGCTCAGGGAATTGAAACTTCCTACCCTTTCCTACAGAAGGAAAAGAAGTGACATAATTGAAATATATAAAATCATGAAGGGTTTTGATAAAATAGATATGAACAAATTTTTCACCTTGAATAAAAGAGAAGGCAGTCGGGGCCATACTCTCAAACTAGTAAAACCCAGAGCCATTTCAAAGTTAAGGCAACATAGTTTCTCAAACAGGATCATAAATATATGGAACAGTCTCCCACAAAATGTTATTGATGCCGAGTCAATTAATTCAAGAATAGATTAGAAAAAGCATGGGCTGATGATCCAGAGAAATTTGACCCCTTATTCACCACATGCTACTAATTACTCCTTGTGTTGCTTATTTACTTGCACTCAAGCAAAAATGAGAGACAAATAAGTGTTCACACTTCCTGTCTACCATTCATTATATCGCTATATCGCTATATGTAGTGTAACATGTGATGTGTATCATGTGAAAGACGACATGTGACATGTATCATGTATAAAGCAATGTGTATTTATTCGTAAGATTCCATATATATGCCTAGCGGTATGGGTAGGTTCCCCTCTCCCTGTGGTGCGGTAAAATGATAAAACCATTGCCACAAGTTGGTAGCCGCTCCATATTATAATATCACTGTTATCAGATGCTGCAAAGTCATAAAAAAAGCAAAAGATCCCATTCATTCACTCACCCTGGTTATTGGAACCATTAACTATCACGATTTCCTTTTGGAAACTCGCCACCCACCTCCCCACACCTCTCTTTGTGCCATCATATCATAGGATCGCCGATCCAAATTTGAATGTGGAAATGCTCCAATCGCTACATGGTGTGATTTGCGTTTATGCCCACGCAGACCTCTGTGAAAACACACAACACACTTACGCGCCGATGGAGTCACCCTCATAAACCCATGGCTGTTTCCATTATTTCTGTTTACGCATGTCACATAACACACAAGTTTACATGTCAATGGAATCTTAGCTTAAGTGCTATTCTGCCAATGGCGACACATAAGGGTCTTTGATACACAACCATGCATGAATAAAATATATCACATTATTTCTAGCTAGCAATCAAGTTAAAAAGTCGCCTTGCAAAGTGTGTTTTTATCCTATTGTCATGGGCATGGATTCTTTTTGCAATACACACATATATATACATATATATATGCTGTATAAGAATTATATGAGTATAATAACCCGGAATATCCCTCCTTTCCCTCATCACTCACTCAGCTCCATGGACTGTGGGAGTCTGTCATAAGCCGTGTTCACACGGACGATGTAAATCGATTCGTAGAAAGCGACTTGTATAGTTCGCCTCACATTTCTCGTGTGAACGCACGTCTGATGCGGATTAGGGCTGATTCGACTCACGTGATGCGGATCGTGTAAACCACCTATGCGAGGTAGTCTACGTGAATCGATTCCTGTGATGCGGATAATTTTGCCCGTGTGAACGCAACCAATTCGCCTCACCTGATTCGATTTGTGTGATACGCCTCACATTTTGTCCGTGTGAACACGGCTTTTGTCATCTACTGCTCCAGCCTCCCCAACCCCAGCTCCGATGGTGGCGCCACCACCCCTACACACTGTAACCGCCACTCACTGTAACGCTGAAATCTTTTTAGGCACAGGTCATTTCTTCCTCTAGCCAGACTAAATACACTTTCACCATATATATATTTATATGCATGGCTTATATATATATATATTTATATATCAATCAATCAATGGGTGCCGTCTTCTCGAAGAAGGTTGGCTGCACTGGACCTCCATCTCTTCCTGTCATTCGTTCCTCTCATGCATTCCATATAGCTCATTGCTGTCCACTCAGTGATGTTGTCCATCCATGTTGTTCTCCTTCTCCCTCTTGGTCTTTTTATATATATATATATAAATAAAAGCCCCGTGACTGGCTGCAGGTAAACTCCCCTCACACTGACAGGGCCGCTGCTGAATGGTGAGAAGTAGGTTTTGTTTATTCACGATAGGGGTCGTGGTGGTCGTAGTGGGTGGTAGGGTGTGTGAATGTGAATGTGTATGTGTATGTGTATATGTGTATGTGTGTGTGTGTGGGTCAACCAAGCGCGATTGCCGCCAGCAAACGGCGCGGAAATGACATCCGGGAGAAATGTCGTCTGCTTCAAAGACGCCATTTTTTTTTTGCAGTGCGACTCGCACGTTCCTGTCACGTGTCACGTGTCACTTGTCGCTGTCACAAACCACGCTGAATATTTGATGCGGGAGTCTAAAATTCTTTTCACAGAGAGGAGTGGGAGGGAGGATGTATATTTTTGTTGTCGTTAACCTAGTTTTATTCATTTGGGGGTTTATTTAATTGGTTCTACAGTTAACTAATTGCTCAATAGCGCATGGGCGGTAACTATCAAATTTAAAAAAAGAAAAAGAAATCCAAACTCAGCCGACATAGCTGTCTGTAGTTGTGATTCAACAGTTAATCATCATTAAGGATCACTCACTTTAAGTGGTGGTGTTCTCTGTGGCGGAGTGGTTAGAGTGTCTGACTTTTTTCTAGGTCAGACTCCTAATCTGAAGGTCAGTGGTTCGATTCCCTGTGCCCCCACCTCTGCCAATTTGGATTTCCTCCACTGTGTATAACTTACAGCGTCATCAAAGGCCGGTTGCTCTCATACCATGTCTATGTGGTGTGGGAGGTTAAAAATCCCTTGGGTCAGTAAAAGTGTAGGCTCGGGCTTTCTATCGACAAACTGTCTAATGGTGAAAACAAGCCTATTCAGGCTTATCCATGATAGGCAGTATAAATCTTCAACAACAACAAAAAAAAGTCGATCTGAGAGATTTCTGCCACCAACCCGCCCTCTGACGGCAGTGGCAGGAACTAATGATGTGAGTAGCAGCTCACTGTGCAGCATGCTCTGCGGAAAAAGGTCTCATAAAGGATTTCCACCGGCTATACGCCCTCTGGCGGCAACGGCAAGAATCAACGTTTATAACATGAAGCATACACCATAATATCGCCGTGAACATGGCCTTTGTTGCTGACATGGGCTAGAAACCACCATCAATCTGCCAATCAGTCAATCAATCAATCAATCAATCAAAGTGTCATTAATTTAGTATCTAGTATTATTGATAAGAAACCTACCTTTATATTCAACGAGGAAGCGTGACTCAGCATTTTGCTTGCTGCGGCCATGTTTGATGTGAATGCCGAGTCTGTTTCCGGTTGA
Source organism: Branchipolynoe longqiensis (assembly GCA_030323885.1). NCBI lineage: Eukaryota > Metazoa > Annelida > Polychaeta > Phyllodocida > Polynoidae > Branchipolynoe > Branchipolynoe longqiensis. Next base: position 38,871,625 of record CM059200.1, read on the forward strand.
TGTAAACACCTTCCGGTGTCGCTGGGCTCTGGCGTCTGCGCACAGGTTTGTCGTCTGCTTTTTGGCGCCATCTTGCAAGGTCATGTGATTGCCGCAGTCCAAGGTCATCTGACTTGTGCTGCGGCTCATACCCGAGGCAGATCTCTGAGAGAAGCTGTGGCGGGAGAAAAAAAGGAAATAATAAAAAATTTTTTTAGAAATAGAAAGGATGAGGATGTACATCTGAACTTGGAACATGATTCGGGAAGGTGAACACAACACGTGAGAGTTTGGGTGCAGGTTTATTTAAGGTCGTGTTGATATAGTGCTTAAACCTGGAGCGGTGGCTGAATCGGTAGAGCGCGGGTCTCGCGTGCAGGAGATCGGGAATTCGGGAATTTGGTTCCTGGTCAAGTCAAACCAATGACTTATAAAATTGATACTTGTCACTTCCTAGCCTGGCGCTCGGCATGAATAGGATAGGTCAAGGACTGGTTAGCTCGGTGTCAGGACAATGTGACTGAGTGGGATATCGGGTCATGGTGCTGGCAGTCTGATTTCACAGTGGGGCAGCACTAAAAAGTCACCATGAGTGCACATTGTCACAAATCGGTACCTGTCTTGATATTACCTGAGATGTTGCAAGGACATAAAACTCCAACAACCGATATGGCACCTAAAGGCCGGTTTATACTTTTGATGGCGTGTGACAGCGCAACATGGTGCAACACAGCACAAGCCAATGTTCCCATTTAGACTTTACGTCGATGCTTGTCGGCATTAGACAGTGCAACATGGCGGAAGCATTGACCAGAGTTCAATTATGTTGAACTTTCCACCATTTTGCGGCGTCACAGGGTGCTAAGCGGCGTAAAGTTGATGGCGTCACACGCCGTCAAAACTATAAACGGGCCTTAAGGACTAACATCGAAGCAGTATATATAAAGCAAGATTGGGAGGTCACCTGGAGAATAATAATAATGATAAAATATGCCATGAGTAGTATAAGAGGTAGTAAATACAGGTTAGGCGATTGATTAACAGTTGCAGGTGAAGGCGAATAAAATATTCAGGGTAGTAGTATGTAGAGAAAGGCATAATGATCGGGAGGTTTGAAGAACAGTTTAAAATAAATAAAGGCAGACTGGGAGAGGGCTGAGCTGCGGCCGCTTGTGCATGTCTGAAAGGAAAAGAGGGTGGGTGGGTGTGTAGAAGAAAGGCGATGGATGGCGACCTGCTGGGTTGAACAACTGCTGATAAGTAAAGGACTAGGGAAGCTGGTGTGTAGGTTGGGCCTCTTGGGTTGAAGTGATTTTCAGGGTAATCTCAAAGTGAAATCTATAATCAGTAGCATCCAACTAGGAACATTTCTAGGCTCAGTCAGGTAGTAGGACTTTTCCACAGTAGGACCTTTTCCACAGAGCACGCTGCATAGTGATCTGCTATCGATAACATTATGTAAAGTCGTCGGCTGGCAGCTGTAGTTGTGTAGGCAGGCTAATATGAAAACCACTACAGGCAAGTAGAAGTGTAAGGCAGAGTATAGAGTGAAAGGTAGAGAGATCTTGCACCCTCAGGTTTATTATTATATAGTGGTTTTAGAATTCAAGATGGCCTGTCACATGACCAGATCCTCCAATCAACAATAAGCATTCACATGTCCACCAATCAACCGTATGCATTCTAGTATCCATGCCATGGTTGGTTTGGCCTCACCTGCCCTGTTGTGTCTGGGTGTGCAGTGGTCCGTATCTAACAGTTGGGGGGGGGGGGGAGGGGGTTGTGAGCAGAGCTGCTAAGGCCCTATCACACTAACAGTAGTGCCCCTCTCACACAATCTATAGAATACACAATGTCTATTTAATATAAGTAAAGGATCATCAGCACCACATAATACATTAATGCCCCTGGCCCTATATATCATTTACCTTTATATAACATTTGTAATCCCTTATAGACCAGTTCACATTACCCACCAATGTGTAATTATCGGAATATTTTACAATTAGTTACTTGGTGGTGGACATCCTCTATACGACTTTTCCCACAGAGCATCTGCAGTGAATTAGGTCTAGCACTGCCATCAGACGGTGCGTTGGTGGTGGAGATGATCTATAAGACATTTTCCACAGTGCATGCTTCACAGTGACCTTCTACCTATAACATTAGTTCTTGCCATTGCCATCAGAGGGCGGGTTGGTGGTGGAAATCCTCTCTAAGACCTTTTCCACATAGAATGCTTTACAGTGACTTGCTACCCATAACATTAGTTCTGCCATTGCCATCAGAGGGCGGGTTGTTTTGTCTCAGTTTCCGGACACCTGTATATCAGAACAACATTGGTCTGAAAGCAGAGTTGTCCGATGAAGACGGGTAATACTGTGGTCCATTATTTCTTTTTTTTGGTGACAAGTTATTGTATTCTGCCCATAACGTATAAGCTCCCATGAGGGTGCTCATTTTCAATGCTGGACAGCTATGATACTGGATTGGTCTGGTCCCACACTCAGGAGTGTTTACCTGATCTTTCTCAGGCCAACCTTTTGCGGTTTTGGGTGTTAGTAGTTTCTATATTAGTTTTGTTTGAATTTTCAAAGTTTTTTCCTAACCTGTATATGATAACCTAGCCTACTATGTACATCTACCCAGGTGACATCCATTATGATGCCAGACTACGCTCACTTCACAACTAATTAGGTAACGGACGGAGCTAAGTGTTGTGCTAAAATCACTCGCAAATGTCCATCCCACACATTTTACTTAAAGCTGCATAGTCTGATGAAATATAAAATTTTCAAAACCAAACCAATTATCTAGATTCGATTTTACATATATCCAACTTAGATACTGATGCACTTATTAAGCATTTGTTTCTGCGTAGAAGGCAATACCGAGTCAATTTAACAGAACCTGTTACTGCAGAAATCTATGGTGTCAGAGTTTTGGCAAGCTTGCCAAAACTAATTTTCCATGTTTGCACTCAAAATATAAAAAAAGTTTATCATTTAAAATAAAAGTAACTTTGAACTAATGTAAAGTAGATACTAGTGATCGATCTAATATATTCATCTCAGAAAAAATACCGAAATTCAAAACCATCGGACTATACAACTTTAAAGGTGCATATATATATATATATAAATATATATATATATACACATATTTTAACATACTCAAAAAATAAAAATATGGGGTTGATGATTATATCATAATCTATCTGACTTTAGTTTGAAAGAAACTTTTATTATGAAGGGCCAACTTTTGAAATATTTAAAGTGGAAACATGCCAACTTAAATTTGCCATGTACGTTGAAATGATGGAGTCCGAAAGCTTCAGCTGTAACAGGTTCTATTAAATTGACTCAGTATCCCCTTCTATGTGGCAATAAATACTTAATAAGTGCACCAGTATCTAAGTTGGACAAACCCCAAAACACTAACATAGAACCCTAAGAAAACAACTAACATAGCAATAAGAATAACTAAACATACCAACAGATCTATCTGCTACTGAAATGCAGACAATCAAATAACTTATCAGCAGCTACTGCTTGGTAAGACAACACCAACACTACAGCTGGCCAGCATTGAAAACAAGCCTGGATACCCGGGCTTCCATGCTATGGACAGAATAAATACAGCCTCAATAAAAAGGAAAAAAAGAAAAAAAAGAATCAAATCCATCTAAGCATTTCAGTTTAGAAAATGTCATGTTTTCATCAGAATAGCCAGCTTTAAAACAACCGTCAATGTTCCTTTCCTTTCCATTAATAATGACTAAATTCAGGAGAGGATTTGACAGCATTTACTTATATACTCTTCATGTTTGATTTTAAAAAAAGATTACGGATTAATGTATAAAGACGCACTCAGGAAAGGATAAGAAAGTATTTAGTTTATAAACTCCCCATTTGTTTGGGTTTTACATCCTGACAACATCTAAGGTCACACCAGGACGGGTAACGACTAGGAACAATGCTCACTCATGGTGACTTAATAGTGCTGCCCCACCGGGAGACCAGTCCATCGGCACCATGACCAGATACACCACTCAGACATATTATCCTGATACTGAGGTAACCAGTACTTGCTCTATCCTACTAATGCCGGCCGTCAGGCGAGATAACGACAAGTATCAATTTCGAAAGTCATTGCTTTGACTTGGTCAGCTATCAAACTCTCGACTTTCCGCATGGGAAGCCTGCGCTCACACCGATTCGGCCACCATGTCCAGTCTATAAACTCCCCATAGTTTGGACGCAGAAAGTATGCGGATTATTACCGTTAGTGTAAAAGAAAAACAACAACCCAAGCAAACTCTTCTTTCATGGTAGCTTTCATTGTTAATGCTAAAAGCAACCTAATGAGCAGATGGGACATCGAGCACACTGTTCCTGTTGTAGATGATAAATATGTGAGCAGTTCCAGCAAATCACCCAACGCTCTGTGAACGTCACAGGGGACGCGGTGGCTGTATTGGTTGAACACAGGCTTCAGTAGTATAGAGAGGACCGATATGGGTCCATATTACGTAATCGTACCGCGTCATGGGTCCGACGCGGGACAATGACCTTAACTGACCAATAAGTTCAACCTAAAACAGATGGCCATCCTGCAAACATGCAATGGATCATTTAAGGTCAGTGTCCTTCCACAGAGGGGTCAGTTAAGGTCATTGTCCCGCGTCGGACCTCTGACGCGGGACTATTACGTAATATGGACCCATATCGGTCCTCTCTATACTACTGGCTTCTCTTCCTCTGTGGAAGGTCGGGAGTTTGAAACCTGGCCGAGTCAAAGCAATGACTTACAACATTTATAATTGTTGGTATAATTACCCATATATGGCGACACTTTCAAATAGACAACTATAATTACCTGTAGATGGCGACACTTGCAAATAGACAACTATAATTACCTGTGGATGGCGACACTTGTAAATAGACAACTATAATTACCTGTAGATGGCGACACTTGCAAATAGACAACTATAATTACCTGGAGATGGCGACACTTGCAAATAGACAACTATAATTACCTGTAGATGGCGACACTTGCAAATAGACAACTATAATTGCCTGTAGATGGCGACACTTGCAAATAGACAACTGTAATTACCTGTAGATGGCAACACTTGCAAATAGACAACTATAATTACCTGTAGATGGCGACACTTGCAAATAGACAACTATAATTACCCGTATTTGGCAACACTTGCAAACAGACAACTATAATTACCTGTAGATGGTGACACTTGCAAACAGACAACTATACTTACCTGTAGAAGGCGACACTGGCAAATAGACAACCTGTAGATAGTGACACGGGCAAACAGACAACTATAATTACCTGTAGATGGTGACACGGGCAAACAGACAACTATAATTACCTGTAGAAGGCGACACTGGCAAATAGACAACCTGTAGATGGTGACACGGGCAAACAGACAACTACTTTATTACCCATATATGGCGACAGTAACGAACAGACAACTATAATTACCTGTAGATGAAGACAGCTATCCGCTGCCCGACATCCACCTCAATGCTGAAGCTGCACCGTGGGAAGCCGGGCACGCCTTCACCGGAGTAACCGGCGATATACCCACGCGGGCCCGAGAGGTGCTGCGAGAGTTTGGTCTGACAGGAGCTTGTGTTGATGGCTGAAAGAAAGAACCCAAAGTGTGCGGGATTGTAAATGCACAAATTGTCTTAGTGATTGTTTGTTTAGTTTGCTCAGAACGATTAAAAAAAGAAAGTTTGTTTTATTTACTGACGCCACTAGAGCACATTGATTTTTATCATTGGCTATTGGACGTCAGGCATATGGTCATTCTGACATATTTCTTTGGAGGAAACCCACTGCCGGCACATAGGCTACTCTTTCTGATAAGCAAGGGATCTTTTATATACACTTTCCTATAGACAGGACAACACATACCACAACCTTTGATGAACCAGTTGTGGACCACTGGTTTGGTAGTGGTAATGTACCAGGCAGCCACCGGGTAGAGCATGGGCCTCGCGTGTGGAAGGTCGGGAGTTCGGTTCCCGGTCGAGTCAAACCAATGACTTTAAAATTGGTACTTGTCACTTCCTAGCCTGGTGCTCGGCATTAATAGGATAGGGCAAGGACTGGTTAGTTCAGTGTCAGGATAATGTGACTGAGTGGAACATCGGGTCATGGTGCCGGCAGCCTGATTTCCCGGTGGGGCAGCACTATAAAGTCGTCATGAGTGCGCACTGTCACAAGTTGGTACCCGTCCTGATATGACCTTAGATGTTGCTAGGACGTAAAACAACAAACAAACAAACCAGGCAGCCATATTGAGGTCTGAGGTAAGCGGAGGGGGTGGGGGACCAGTAAGGGAGGTGGGGGGAGGTGGGGGGAGGGCCACCAACAAATTATGGAGCACTGTGGTCCTCACTGTGGCATAAACTAGTTGATAGGAAGTGACAAAAACCTTTTACAATACCAGAATTAACTCCCTTCCCTTTTGGAAAACTCAGATCTACTATAATTCTTCGTTCCTCGGTATTATTTTTTGGACGAGTCATAATAGGACTAATTTGAGCCCATGGCGAAAAAAGGCGGCTTATTAAATGGACCTAACAATGCTCCATGAGAAATTTCAGTTTCTACATACTTATTTATCCAAAATAAATCTTTCTCGTCACAACAATGGTTTATTTCTGTTGATGTTGGTGCTAAGTCTCTTGTATAGTTAGCTGGCCAGCCATATTCCAAAAAGTCTACTAAATTGCTATCCTGATAATTAACTGATAATCTTCTCCACGTACTTATATTTAATCCTGAAGGTATTGACATAGTTGCTGCAGTTTCCCTTACTAATTTGAATATGGTATTATATCCACTAGTCATCTCTATATTGTAATTCCATCCAGGCCAACACTTTAACAGAGTATTTTTATCCTCCAGATCATGCTTCACCAGCTCTAGGTGCAGCTTTAGAAGGTGTTGGAGGGATTGGCACCAAGTACAGGATACAGTAGGACAATACAAATCATTCCATAATTAATAATCCGACGACGCTGACCCTTGCCAGGTGAGAATGACTGGTAGGTGGCAGCACGCTAGCCGGGCGGTCCCAAAGGTGAACCGTTTCACCCCCATGGTAGTTGCCATATTGCCAATGGAGGTTACGCGTTACCCGGCTGTTCAGTGGTAGGTCACTTCTACTCCGGGACCTACGCGCCACAAACTTGGACGCGACCCTGAAGATGGAAGTAACTAATGGCGTGTCGTTGCTCATTACGCGTGCGGAAGATCGGGAGTTCGCGAGTTCGGTTCCCGGTCGAGTCAAACCAATGACTTAAAAATTGATACTTGTCTCTTCCTAGCCTGGTGCTCGGCATTATTAGGATAGGGCAAGGACTGGTTAGATCAGTGTCAGGATAATGTGACTGAGTGGGATATCGGGTCATGGTGCTGGCGGGCTGATTCCCCAGTGGGGCAGCACTATAAATTCGCCATGAGTGCGCACTGTCACAAGTGTGTACCCATCCTGATATGACCTTAGATGTTGCTAGGATGTAAAGCAACAACAAACAAACCAATGGTACCTCCTAGGAGGACAGAAACTGGTCCTTAACACTTATATATATCCCTACATTAGCACACTGCGCATCGTTATTATTTGTTAGTTGGGGTTTTACGTCCTAGCAACATCTAAGATCATATCAGGACGGGTGGACGATGGTTTTGAGTTTCTATCAAGTTCTGAGGTAAACTTAGGTAGGTTCTTGGTTGCTGGTTGTTGGAGCTTTACGTCCTGGCAACATCAAAGAGCATATCAGTACGGGTACCAACTTGTGATAGTGCGCACTCATGGCGACTTTATAGTGCTACCCCACTGGGAGATCAGACCAACAGCAACATGACCTGATATCCCACTCAGTGACATTATCCTAAAACTGAGCCAACAGGTCCTTGCCCTATCCTAATAATGCCAAACGTCTGGCTAGGAAGCGATAAGTATCAATTTGATAAGTCATTGGTTTGACTCGACTGGGAACCAAACTCCTGATCTCCCACACGTGAGGCCTGCGTTCTACCGATTCGTCCAATACACCCGGTTCATAGTAGATTGATCATTCTAATCTACCTTACTTTAGCCTCAAGTAACTTTCATTAACTTTCATTTAAAGTGACAAGCTTCAGAGATATTTGAAATGTAAACACGGTAAATTAAATTTGGTGCGCTTGTAAAAATAAAAGATGACCCCATAGATTTCAACGGTAATAGGTTCTATTGAATTGATAAGCTTGTTTGCCACTATACAGGCAAAGAAACTTATTTATTTTGGCCACATCATTCGTCGGAGTTCAATATACCGTACATTGTTGGAAGGGAAGGTGAATGGCAGCAGAGGGAGAGGGAGACCAAGAACATCATGGTTTACAAATATTTCACAGTGGACAGGCTTGAATTATTCACAGTCTATCAAAGTATCAGAACAGCACACCATCGGGACAAGTGGAGAACCATTGCATCCAACCCTCGACTAGAGGACAGAACTATTGATTGATTGATTGAATTGATATAGTATTCCCTTCTATGTAGCAACACATGCTTACTAAGTTTACCAGTATCTGTGCTAGATAAGTAGAATGAAACTTGGATGAACTCCTTACTTAACAAAATTGGATGCTTTTATCGGACTATGCCACTTTAAGTGAATCGTAAAACCTTATTTAGTTATCTATTAATGTATGTTTCTCCCCCCTAGCCCCCCCCCCCCCCCCCCACACACACACACTCAATATGATGACAATTAATTAGACCTGACTAAATTGCATCTACACAGCAGCAACTGGTTACGTGACTATCCGACAATGAGGTTTCGCAATTACAAGTCAGCCGAAAGGTGGCGCTGCTGTGAGTGTGAGTGTCGCTTCTTAATTATGTAGTCCACTACATTACATTTTATTAAGCAGTACTCTATAGTCCTGCACCTGCTGGGAAAACACATGTAATAGGCCAATGAGTGAGAGTGTCGCTTCTTAATTATGCAGTCCACTACATTACAATTTATCAAGCAGTACTCTATAGTCCTGCACCTGCTGGGAAAATACATCTGACAGGCCAATGAGTGGGAGTGCCCAGTCACACCTACCTGGATGAGCCTCGGATTTTTAGCCGGACCACCCCCGGACCAGTCGCTATTTTGGTCGTTTTTGGCCTCGCGGTCACACTTACCCGGATGAGCCATGGACTAGCCCCGGACCAGAGGCCGGATCGCCCCGGACTGAGCCGGACCACCCCTCGGGACTACCCGGTGTGTCCAGGGAATAGTCCCGGACTTGAAGTAGACTTGGTCTGTGGCGATCCGTGGCTAATCCATGCTCATCCGGCTTGACTGGGTCTTATCCAGGCAGTCCAGGAGTTGTCTGTGCCTATGTCGGGGCTAGTCGGGGCTAGTCCAGGGCTGGTCCGGGTTAAACCGTGGCCCCGGACGGTACACGGACTACCCCCGGAGCACCCCCAGACTACCCGGACCACCCCCGGATTACCCCTGGATCATGCCGGATAGAGCCCGGATCGCAAAATGCCCCGGACCACCCCAGATGTTTTAAACATTTAAAAACATCTGGGGCGGACCCTGGACGAGGCCGGACCAGCCACGGATCCCCAAGGATCCCCAAGGACCAGCCACAGATGAGCCACGGATCACGCCGGATCGCCACGGACCACGCCGGATCACAGTCTGGGGCTCATCCGGCCCCTGATCCAGGTAGGTGTGACTGGGGTTAAATTACCAAGGCAGTTCTCCACATTACATCGCACTCTCAGTGTTATCCACCTGGAGGCTTGTTTGTTTGTTATTGTTTTACATCCTAGCAACATTTAAGATCATATCAGGTCTGGTACCGATTTGTGACAGTGCGCATTGATGGCGACTTTATAGTGCTGTTCCAATGGGTGATCAGGCTGCTGGCACAACGACCCGATATCCCACGCAGTCACATTATCCTGACACCGAGCTAACCAGTCCTTGCCCGATTCTACTAATGCCGAGTGCCAGGCTAGGAAGTGACAATTATCAATTTTGTAAGTCATTGGTTTGACTCGACCGGGAATCGAACTCCCGACCTTCAGCACGTAAGGCCCGTGCTCGACCGATTAGGTCACCGCGCCCGATGACCTGAAGGTACTGAGAATCCTTGAGGTTCCTAGGTGGACCCGGGAGAATGCCCCCCCCCCCCCCCCCCCAGACATTTATTTTTAAATGGCTTTAAAATCTATTTTTAAATGGCTTTAAAATGGGCTATTTGAGGGAACTTCGAAGGGGTTATAGGCTGATATTTTAGCATATGTATAATATGATATTTACTTTATTTAAAGTGGCATAGTCCGATGAAGCATCACATTTTCACAATAACAAAATCCAGCTATATTATATTCTACATATCAAACTTAGATACTGATACACTTATTAAGCATTCGTTTCCACAGAGAAGGGAATACTGAGTCAATCTAATCAAACCTGTTACTGCATAAGCCTATGGTGTAACAGTTTTGGCATGCATGCCAAAATTAATTTCATATGTTTGCACTTCAAATATCTAAAAAATCATAGTAACTCAAAACCATCTAACTATGTAACTTTAATCAAAGGTACAGAAATTTGTACAAAAGCACAGAAATTCAGGGGGATTTTATACAACAGTACAGAAATTTGTGCGATTTTGGGGTCGGTTCATGGTTCATGAGGTGACTGATTAGAACCTTCAATAATTTCCATGACGCTCACAGAGAATTTCGTGAGAGTTGGCAATACTGCACTCTGCAATTACAATTACAATTTACAATTACAATTTTATTTGGCTCTATCAACCCTTTTCGAGGTATGAGGCCCACAAAAACATACATCTTTAATTCAGTTCAGACGAGCGTTCCTCACAACAGAAATAACCTGGATATACAGGGAACATTTGGTTTGGTATCGTGTCGTGAATCACGATACAAGTTATCTAGATCGCTAATCAATTTCCAAATTGATTAGCAATTGTTGCTAGTCAAAATTTTCAAAACAAAATTCCACCTTTATGTATATGTTACTTACAGGGAACATTGTCCATGTTGCGGCGGCAACATGGGTAATTCTGGCGCGGAGACGGGCTGCTGGTGGCGCCACCTATCGCATCTGGAGTTGAACTACCGACCCTAGCGGGCTCCCCACGAACCAGCCTGAACGCCGGCCGTGTCCCCACACCCGGCACTCAGCCTCAAGATGAGCTGACCACCGGATGAAATTTTGATAACCAACAAGATGCCTAAAGCTAGCAAAAAACAAAGGAAAGAACTGGAAGAGGACATGGAAACACCACCAGCCACACTGAGGGCACGAGGAAGGCCGCGTTTGGTAATCAACAAACCAAACGCACCCAAAAAAGCTGCCAAGACCTAAGACGAACAATCCGACGACCGGCCCAACAATGCGCAGGATCAGCTGGACGTTATAAAACAGACAATAGCCGATACACTGCCACAGCAACTCCAGATAGCCACCTCCGTTCTACTCAACCGAATGGAAGCAGTCAAACAGAACATTAATAAGAGGAAACGCCCCCAGCATTACGGTCATAGGGGAGCAAGCCAGCAGGAAGGAAGCGAGACTTACCCCAGCAAGTGGTAGGAGACCCCAATCCCGCCGCCGGAGTTCCAGCTCACCGGATAACAACCAAGGCAGACACTCACCGGATAATCACAGGAGGAGGCGCTCACCGGATAACGAATTCTGTTCGGTATCATGTCACGAATCACGATACAAGTTATGTAGATCGCTAATCAATTTCCAAATTAATTAGCAATTGTTGCTAATCAAAAATGTTCAAAACAAAGTGCTCCCTGATATACACACCTGTTGAAGAAAGGACAAAGTAAGTATACATTTCTACTTAATAATAAATTACCTTGTACATCACTATAACCAACAATTTCTATTCTATTTTGATGTTGTTTTTAAAATTGCATAGTCCGATGGTTTGAATTTCTGTTATTTTTGTGAGATAAATATATTAAATTGATTGTCATAATGTACCTTACTTTAGTTTGAAGTAACTTTGCTTTAAAATGGTTAACTTTTGAGACATTTAAAGTTTAAAGATGTAAAATTACTTTTCACAAGCATGCCGGAACTTTGACACCATAGGCTTCTGCAGTAACATATTCTATTAAATTGAATCAGTATTCCCTTCTTTTTGTTTTGTAAATGTGATGCTTCATCGGACTATACAGCTTTAAGCCATTGTCACACCTCACCGGACTGGGGAACCGGAGGAGAACCGGACACTGTCCGGTTGTGTATGGCGATGTCCTGGTACTGCCCGGTAACCATCCGGCGGTGTCCGGTGGTATCCGGCAGTCTCCAGTACAAGTTTTGAACGTGTTCAAAACTTCTGCCGGACACCGCTGGACTGACGTGTCTGGTAGGTGTCCGGTTGGTGTCCGGTTAGTCCGGTTCATGTCCGGTACCCGTCAGGTTGGTCTCCGGTAGCATCCGGAATTGTTAGACAATAAAAATCGATGTTGACAGGGTGAATTCCAGCAAAGTTGTGATTTGCCGATATTCGATCCGCCGCTATTTATATGTTTTTGGCGTGTCGTAAAAAGAAAAACAGACCGGTACGCATGCGATAGGTGTCCGGTTCTCGTCCGATTCTCTCCGGTTCTCTCCGGTTCTCGTCCGGTTCGCGTCCGATTCACGTCCGGTAGCCCGGCGACAATTTACACAATTTTGCTACATTTCGATAGATTTCTTCCGCCGGAGAGCACCGGACGAGAAAATTATTTTGCCGGTGGTCTCCGGTGCTCAGTTCAGTTAGGTGTGACAATAGCTTAAACAATCACCCAATAGGTTTTCTTGTAATGAAAATACCCAGAGTTATCACCTACCTGGCACACACATGTAGGAGGCTTCCAGGTAGGACTTATAATCCTTCGGGCAGGGTGTCGCATGCAGGTCTATATCGTTGACGCCCACCGAACACTTGCTCTTCCCAGAACACATGGCGTCCATGTACCCCATCACTTCCGTCTGGCACCCCAGCGCCACTCCGCCGATACAGCGTCCACTGCGCATGCGCCCGTATGTCGCCGTCGTCATGAGCATCACGTGACCCGGGTCGCACGTGACGCCAAACTTCTCGGTGGCGCAGTAGTCGGTGAGTTCTGGATTAGAGAAGGAACGAGTTGGTTTTTATTATTTATTCACTGAGTATCAATTCAATCAATTCTTTTCATTTTAACTCTCTGTAAAGTATTATGCAATACATACATGCAATAAATGCATACAAATTCTTGACAGACAGAAAGGATCCCAGAAAAGCGATGCTTATGTAGCTGGTCTCCATGATGTGATGGAACAAGTGATGACAATAACAGATGATTACACTTAAGCTACATTTTAAACTAATGATTATGATGAGATACTGATGGGAATATTATATGTATATCGGGTCATGCATTCATGTACTTACATGCAGAATCAGTAGTTATTTTGCATGTATGTTAATAGGGGTAAATTTTATGTTCTTTGCCATAGCCACTTGATATTTTAAATTATGCGACTAGTTAATGACAACTAAGTCCGCGACTTATTACGATTTAGTTTCTTTATTTCTTCTAGGGTTTCTTGTTCATTTGTGGGACTAAGAAAAAGACGATGTGAGTTTGGGTGTTTAAGATATTGCTTGTGTGCTATGCTATTACTGGTGTGTTGGTTGGTTGGTTGTTGGAGTTTTATGTCCTGGCAACATCTAAGGTCATATCAGGATGGGTACCGACTAGTGACAGTGTGCACTCATGGTGACTTAATTATCTATAGTGCAGCCCCACTGGGATACCAGGTGGCCAGCACCATGACCTAATATCCCACTCAGTCATATTATCCTGACACTGAGCTAACCAGTCCGTGCTCCCTCCTAATAATGCCGAGTACTAAGCTAGGAAACATAAAGTATTAATATTGTGAGTCATTGGTTTGACTCGACCGGGAATCGAGGTCCCGATCTCTCGCATGGGAAGCTTTCACTCTACCCATTAGGCTAGCGCGTCCGGTTCACATATATATAAAGCGTTCTGGTGCAAAAACCGACAAATCCATGTAAGTTGTTTTCTGTAAAATAAAACATAAATTATATTTGGCTCTGTATCAGGATAATGTGACTGGGGGATATCGGGTCATGGTTCCAGCGGCCTGGTTTCCCAGTAGGACAGCACTATGAAAGTCACCATTAGTGCACATTGTCCACACACGCATCCTGATATGACCATATATGTTACCAGGACGTAAAACTCCAACAAACAACTCTAAACAGCATCCTTATCAGGATCATACAGAGTTTATTACAGTCCCATTTCCTAACCCATCTCCACTTCTTACTCCCGTCCTGATATGACCTTAGATGTTGCAAGGACGTAAAACTCCAACAACCAATACACTTCTTAATTGCCTACCTCTATACCCCCATCTCTCCTACCCTCTTTCCACCCCCCCCCCCACGACCACCACTCACACACACACACACACATGTACTCTCTAACACTGCCTGTATCGAACAACACTCACTGAATCAATTGAACAGAAAATGTTATTTTCTGACCCAGCCCCTTTCATAGAGGAATAATATTACCACCAGGGGGAAATATTATACAGGACGCAGGGGTCCCAGTGACAACAATTAAAAAAACCTGAAAAATTAGAGGGATCCAGGGCCATGCTCCACCCACGCCCCACCCCCAAAAATGTATTACAACCTGTGATTAAAATGGTACAATCTGGCAGCTACTTGGACATGTTTTGGCCTTGAAATTCAAACTATTTTAAGACTTCAAGAGTAACAAATAATTAAAAGTACACATTTTTTTCGCGGATAGGATTCCCCTCCCCCCTGCTGATTGGAAACTCAGTTTTCGCTGAAATAAGCGATTCCACTGAGAACTGGGATTCCAATGGTCAGGGGACAATCTCATATTGGTATAATATTTCTGCCTTAGTATAATGTTATAATATTGCCCTTGTGAATGCCTGACATACACATATGAGCCTTCACACTGCCGCAACGTGTTTCATTTGTAATTTGCGATGGGGATTTTACGCCATGTTTACAATGAGGCGGACGAGGTCTCCCTTTATGACCCTAACACTCTCCATGCACCTAATTGGTTATATGAACTGAAAACCAATGCAAAGTTGTGCTGGAGAGCATGCGAGTCTAGTAAACAAAGGACAGCTGTTTTATTGTGCAGGGAGCATTATAATACCTGCGTATTATTGTATGTGGGCTCAGCTTTATTCTGGTATATTATTCCAG
The DNA here is from genome assembly GCA_030323885.1 of Branchipolynoe longqiensis. Taxonomy (NCBI): domain Eukaryota; kingdom Metazoa; phylum Annelida; class Polychaeta; order Phyllodocida; family Polynoidae; genus Branchipolynoe; species Branchipolynoe longqiensis. The sequence goes on from CM059200.1 coordinate 38,886,943, forward strand.
GGGGACAAGTGTGTTCCACTTTATTATTATTACCGGAGACAGGAATCAGAGGGGACGGTTTTATACCGCTATAGAGTTACTGACCAATACCTACTGGACATAGTGGCCAAGTGGTTAGGGCACCCGCTTCTCATAAGATCAACTAACGGGTTAAACTAAAGACTTATAGGAATGATACTTGTCGCTACCCAATCTGGTGCGCAGCATTACCAGGATATGACAAGGACTGATATGCTCAGTGTCAGGATAATATGACTGAGTAGGGTATTGGATCATAGTGTCATAAAGTTGCATTCAGTGTGCACTCACTCAATTACTCACTCTTACTCAACAACCACTCAATCACTCACCCAGAAACACACCCACTCACTCATCTAATAACTCACTCACACATTCAATCTCTCACATACACTCACTACCACACTCACACATTCACTCTCACTCACTTATGTACTCACTCACTCACTCACTCACACTCACTCACTTACTCACACATTCACTCACACTCACTCAGGAGAGGGAACAGGTCGTGGCTCAGGCGGTAGAGTGTCCACCCGTGTAGGTGTGGGTCATCCGATCGATCCTCCTCAGTGGACCCTTTGTCAGTTTGGGTTATTTTCCATTCCAACCAGTGGTCCACAACTGGTTCATCAAAGAATGTGGTATGTGCTCTCTTGTCTGTGGGAAAGTGCATACAAACGGCCCCTTGTTGCTTATCAGAAAGAGTAGCCGATGTGGCTGCAGCAGATTTCCTCCAAAGAAATATGTCAGAATGACCATATGTTTGACATCCAATAGCCGATGATGAAAATCAATGCAATCTAGAGGCATTGTTAAATAAAACAAAATTTCACACCCACTCATGCACTCACACACTCACTCACTTGCTCACTCACTCACTCACACATTCACTCCCACTCACTTATGTACTCACTCACACTCACTCACGCACTCGCACACTCACCCACTCACTCATTTACTCACTTACACTCTCTCACACTCAATTACTCATTCACTCACACTTACACTCTTACACTCACTCACTCACACTCACACTCAGTCCCACTTACTCATACACTCACACACTCACACTCACACTCACTCACATTCACTCTCACTTACTCACACACTCACTCACACACTCACACACACTCACTCACATTCACTCTCACTTACTCACACACACACACTCACACTTACATTCACTCTCACTTACTCAGACACTCACACACACTCACTCACATGGACATCCACTCCCACTTACTCAAACACTCACTCACACACTCACTCATACTCACTCAGACACTCACACACACTCACTCACACGCACATTCACTCCCACTTACTCACACACTCACTCACACTCACATTCACTCTCACTTACACACTCACTCACACACTCACTCACACTCACATTCACTCTCACTTACACACTCACTCACACACTCACACTCGCACACACATTCACTCCCACTTATGTACACACTCACTCACACACCCATCCACTCACACTCACTCACACACATTCACTCACACACCCATTCACTCACACTCCCCTGCTCACCCACATTATCTGAGGACACGGCACGAAGCAGTAATGTCAAATCGTCAGGCAAAGTAGCACCGACCACGAGTATCAATTTTGAAAGTTTTCATGACTGTCCCCTCTCCTCTCTCCTCTCTCCTCTCTCCTCTGTCTGATTGCTGACATTCACTGTTGTTAACGCCACAATTGGAGAGGACTCCCACTAACATCCACCAAGTGACGCATAACCCTGCACCCACACACCCACACACCCGCGCACGTACACCCACCCACCCACATACACCCACACACACAGACCAATACACCCACATACCCCTGCCAGCCCTACCCACTACACTCACCCACCAACATCCACCAATCCACCCACGCATCCACATCCACACACCAACACCAAGCAGGTGACGCATGTATCCCCGCATCGGCACACCCACACATCAACACACCCACCACCCATATACCAACACCTGCCAATCCACCCGCACACACACTCACCCACCCACCCACCCACCCACATACCCTTGCCAACACCACCCCTATGCACCCACCCACCAACCCACACCCACCAATCTACATACCCATAGACTAACACCCTCCACCCACCCATCTATACACCAATCCACTCCCTCACACATCAACCTCACCAACATCCACAAATACCTACACAAACGCCTACACCCCCACCCACCTCCACCCACACCCACATACCCACCCACACCCACATACCCACCCACACCCACCCGCCCACCCCACCTAACATATCGACCCACACCCACACCCACCCACACCCAGGCGCATAACATAGCCATAAAACCATACATAATAGATACATTAAGAAACGAAAATACAACAAAAAAGACTAAATCCAATAGTTGGACCCGGCGTTCCTGCCTCCTGCCGCTCAATTAGCACCCCGACTGACACATTCCGTAATGCCGCCATTGCGCTGGCCTATTGGCGCGCCGCTCCATTATTGAGAGCCGCCCCTATTATCGCCCACCCCCGTCGCCTAATTGTACCGTCGGGCCGAGTACCTCCTAAGCACCCCGGCCGCCGTCAGCCGCCGCCGCACGGCCCGGGGGTGGGGGGGGGGGGGGGGTTGAGGAGGGGGGGGGCGTGAGGGGGGCGGCCGGCGGGGTGATGGCGAACAAGTACATCGCAGCGACATCTGGCGGATGGTGTGATTGTTAGCACTGTAATGGGGGTGAGGGGCGGGGGGGGGGTGGAGAGAGGGAGGGGGTAGGGGAGGTGAGGGGAAGGGGGAGGGGGGGGGGGGGGAGGGGAGGGAAGGGGAGTGGGGTGAGGGGATGGGGGAAAGGGGAGATGGGTGAGGTGGATGGGGGAAGGGGGAGAGGGGATGGGGATGGGGGAGGGGCGGAGACGGGGGGAGGGGGAGGGTGAGGGGTGAGGGGAGAGGAGAGCGAGAGAGGGGGACAGGGGAGAGGGGAGAGGAGGGGTATGGGCGGGTGAGGGGGAGAGAGGGAGAGGGGGAGGGGGAAGATAGGAGGCGGAGGAGGAGGGGGAGGAGAGAGGGAGTGGGGATATGGATGGGTGAGGGTGGGGGTGGGATGAGGGGAGGGATGTGTCTCCCTGCAGCTATTAAGTTTGTTTGCTTGTTTTTTTGAGTTTTATGTCCTGGCTACATTTAAGGTCATATTATGACAGATACCGACTTGTAGCAACTTTTATAGTGCTGCTTCCAATGGGAGACCAGGCCACTGGCACTATGACCGGACTCAGTCACATTATCCTGATAGTGATACTGACCTAAGTAGTCCGCACCTTATCCTACCAATGCCGAGGGCCAGACTTACGTAGCAACAAGTATCAATTTTGTAAGTCATTAGTTTGACCTGGCCAGCATTTCAAATTCCCAACCTTCCACATGTGAAGACTACGCTCTACCGATTCGGCTACCGCGTCTGGTGGAACCAGCAAGTACTCGATTTACTTAAAGTTGCATAGTCCAATGGTTTTTAGTTTCTCTCATTTATTGAGATAAACATATTAGGTTGTTCATTATAATCTACCTTACTTTAGTTTGAAGTAACATTTATTTTAAATCGCAAACTTTTGAGATATTTGAAATGGAAACATGCTAAGTTAATTTTGGCAAACACGCCAAAACTCTAACACCACAGACTTCTGCAGTAAGAGGTACTATTAATTGACTCAGTATCTCCTTATATGTGACAACAAATGTTTAATAAGTGCACCAGCATCTAAGTTAGATATGTAGAATAAAATCTAGATAATTGTTTTGGTTTTGAAAATGTTATGTTTCATCGGACTATGCAGCTTTAAGCACCCCCCCCCCCCTCGACCTCCACGCTTACAAAAGGAGGAGAGGAGGTGGGAAGGAGGAGGGAAATGGTTTGCCAAACACAAATGGCAGATAGTACTTGTTAATATTGAGTGGTGCCAGGTATGATGTATGTATATTAGGTAATTAGGATCGCACACACATTAGTTCTTGGTACTTAAAGGAAATGGTCCACAGTCTTTGGGGGGGGGGGGTGAGGTGTGTATGTGTGTGTGTGTGTGTGTGTGTGTGTGAAGAGTTGAGTTATTGCGTGGTGTGGTTGCAAGAAAACCTGCTCCAGAACGCAATATTTCCCATTTCGATATACATATATATAAATATATATATATAGTTAGTATATAAATATACGGGTATAAATCATCGGTATGAGGTTTTCCTATTACTTTACCATTCTTCTTATATTATATTTAAGGTCCAATTGCGGACGAATGTTGATTAACTGCGGCATACTGGCCTACGGTGGCGCCGCCACCGGCAGTTCTTGTCACTTATCTCTCTCGCCGTATTGATCATCCTCTCGCCATCCTCTCCCCACCCGCTTCTGACCCTCTCCCAACCCTCTCCCCACCCTCTCCCCATCCTCTTCCACCTTCTCCCCTCCCACTCCCCCTCACAGTCACCTGATCCTGTCTGTTGCCACCTGTTGCCGCCTGTTGCCGACTGTTGCTGCTTCTTCCCCCTCTTCCTGCCTGTTGCTGCCTGCTTCCCCCTGATCTCGCCTGTTCCCACATGCCCCCCCTGTTGCCGCCTGTTGCCGCCTGTTGCCACCTGTTGCTGCCTATCCCACCTGTACTCACCTGTTCCCGCTGTTCCCACTTATTCCTGCGTGTTCCCTGTTCCCGCCTGTTCCCTCCTGTTCTCGCCTGTTCCCGTCTGTTCCCACCCGTTCCCACCCCCCTTCCCGCCCGTTTCTGCCCGTTCCCCCTGTTCCCGCCTGTTCCCGACTGTTCCCGTATGTTCCCCCTGTTCACCCCTGTTCCCGTCTGTTCCCGTCTGTTCCCGCGTGTTCCTGCCGTTCCCGCCCATTCCCCCTGTTCCCCCTGTTCCTGCCTGTTCTCATCTCTTACCGTCTGTTCCTGTCTGTTCCCGTTTGTTCCCGTCTGTTCCCACCCGTTCCCGTCTGTTCCTGTCTGTTCCCGTCTGTTCCCGCCTGTTCCTCCCATTCCCGCCCGTTCCCCCTGTTCCCCTGTTCCCACCTGTTCCCCCTGTTCCGCCCTGTTCCCGCCTGTTCCCGCCCACCCTGTGCTCTCTGCTCCGCCCGCCTCTATCCCCTTTAAATAATGCACGTGCCGTCTCGTAAGTTAGTTCCGACATTCACGTTCAGGGGTCAGGGAAGGGGGTAGTTGGGGGGAGGGTGGGTGTGGAGGAAGGGTTGGCAGAGGGTGGTGAGAGGGCGGGGAGAGAGTGGGGAGAGGGGGAAGAGGGTGGGAAGAGGTGGGGAGGATGGTGGGGAGAGGATGGGGAGAGGGTGGGCAGAGGGTGGGCAGAGGATGGGGAGAGGTGGGGAGAGGGTGGGGAGAGGGTGGGGAGAGGGTGGAGAGAGGGGGGGAGAGGATGGGAAGAGGGTGAGTAGAGGGTGGGGAGAGGGGGGGAGAGGATGGGAAGAGGGTGGGGAGAGGGTGGCGAGATGGTGGGGAGGGGGTGGGGAGAGGGTGGGGAGAGGTGGGGATAGGGTGGGGGTGAGGTGGGCAGAGGGTGGGGAGAGGGTGGGGAGAGGGTCGGGAGAGGGTGGGGACAGGTGAGGAGAGGGTGGGGAGATGGTGGTGAGAGGGTGGAAGAGAGTGGGGAGAAGTTGGGGAGAGGGTGGGGAGAGGGTGGGGAGAGGGTGGGGAGATGGTGGGGAGAGGGTGGGGAGAGGGTGGGGAGAGTGGAGGGAGAGGTGGGGGGTGTAATGGATGGAGGGTGAAGGAAGGATGGGAAGAGGATGGGTAGGTTGAGGAAAAGGTATGGTCACCTTTCATTCTGGTTCAATGTGCAGCCCACATTCCAGAGCTGTGTTTTCATGCACAGGGGAGGATGGTTTGAAGGCAGGCCATGGGTGCCATTCACATGTGGCAAACACAGTTGCTTGGTTTTTGGAGTTTTGCGTCCTGGCAACATCTAAGGTTATATCAGGACGGGTACCAACTTGTGGCAGCTCGCACTCATGGTGACTTAATAGTGCTGCCCCACTGGGAGACCAGGTTGCCAGCACCATGAACCGATATCCCACTCAGTCACATTATCCTGGCACTGAGCCAACCAGTCCTTGCCCCCTATTCTAATAATGCTGAGCGCTTGGCTAGGAAGTGAAAAGATAACATTTTAAAGTCATTGGGTTGACTCGACCACGATTCGAACCCATGGGTTCCAATCCCACGATCTACCAAAACGGAGAGATGGACGATCAACTGATTCTGCGATCCCGTCTGGTCTGTGGCAAACACACATATATATATATTATACATATATATGTAAATATAAATCACATACATATATTGCACAGGCAGTATTCTAGGGTCAGGCTGGTTATACTAATGCTACCATTACTGCCAGCATCTTTTTCCTGTCAAAACCAACATAAATTGTGTACTTACTCTCAAATTATCTATAATCAGGTGAAAATATACCCAACAAGTGATCCCCAGCCCTTGTAACCATTATGTGTGTGTATATATATATATATATATATATATATATATATATATATATATCAATATATATCTATATATTGGAGCGAGTGGTACATGGGCGAGGCTGAACCAGGCTAGGAGGAAGAAGTCAGGTGGCAGCACCAGGTGAGGCAGAAGGCCTGACCAGTCGCTTGAGTAGATTAGTGTCATTATAGGTGGTGTAGTGTCATTTGATATGAACTGATTATAATTTCTTATACAGCACATATATGATGTATGATGCATCATGCGAGTATAAATGCAAGGGTAACATGTACATCCTATATTTCCTTGTGCGCATTGGTGGAGCGACCCCCCCCCCCTCCCAGCTGTCGGGTATTGCCGGGCGGGAACCCCCTCACGTCACACCCCGACCCTCAACACCACTGATCGATCTCCACTCCCCATCCACCTCTCGTCCCCCCTCCCACCGCAATCCACCCCTCCCCATCGCCTCTCCGCCTCCCCCTCCCCTACAAACCTCTCCCTCCCCCACCCACCTCTGCCCCACCCCCATCCTCCTCACTCTGGTCTAACCCTGGTCTCCCCTCCCCCTCCTCCTTCCCTCCTCATATCCCCCTCCACCTCCCCTCACTCAGGCCTAACGCTGGTCTCCCCTCCCCACCCCTTCCTCCCCCTATCCCCTCCCCCTCCCCCTCACTTAGGCCTAACCCTGGTCTCCCCCTCCCCCTCCTCCTTCCCTCCACTCCCCTCCCCCTTCTTCAGACATAACCCTGGTCTCCACTCCCCCCACCCCCCTCCTCCTCCCTCCGACCCTCCTTTCTCCCTCCCTCTATCCCCTCCCTCCCCTCCTTCAGGCTGACCCTGGTCTCCCCTCCCCCTCTCCTTCTCCTCCCCCTCCCCCTCCTCCTTCCCCTTCCCCTCCCCTCCCCTCCTTCAGACCTAACCTGGTCCCCCCCCCCCCCTCTCCTCCTCCTCCCACCCCCACTCCTCCTCCCCTCCCCTCCCCCCCCCCTCCCTCGCCTCCCTCCTCCCCCTCCCCCCTCCCCCTCCTCCCCCCCCCCTCCCCCTCCCTCCCCCCCCCCCCCCTCCCCTCCCTCCTCCCCCCCCCCCCTCTCGCCCCCCCCCCTCCCCCCCTCCTCCCCCCACCTCTCCCCTCCCTCCCCCCTCCCCTCCCCTCCCTCCCCCTCCCCCTTCCTCCCTCCCCCCTCCCCCCCTCCCCCCCCCCTCCTCCCCCCCCCTCCCCCTCCCCTCCCTCCCCTCACCCCCTCTCCCCTCCTCCCCTCCTCCCCCCCCTCCCCCCCCTCCCCTCCCCCCCCCTCCCCCCCCCCCTCCCCCTCCCCTCCCCTCCCCCTCCTCCCCCCCTCCCCCCCCCCCTCCCCCTCCCCCGCCTCCCTCGTCTCCCCCCCCCCCCCGACTCTCCCCCTCCTCCCCCTCCCCATCCTCCCTCCCCCCACTCAGGCCTTACCCTGATCTCCCCTCCCCTCCTCCCCTCCTCCCCCCCCCTACTCCCCCCCCTCCGCCCCCTCATTCAGGCCTTACCCTGGTCTCCCCTCCCCTCCCCTCTTCTGCCCCCTTCCCCCTTCCCTCCCACCTCCGCCCCCCTCACTCAGGCCTTACCCTGGTCTCCCCTCCCTTCCCCCGTCCCCGTCCCCCCGCCCCCCTCACCTATCCCCCCCCTCAGCCCCCCCCCCCCCCCCTCACTCAAGCCTTACCCCGGTCTCTAACAAAAGCGGCCATATTGGCGGCAGCGTCCCGTCACATCTGATCGTGCACACCTCACTGCCCGCCTTCATCGCACACAATGGCAACGCCACCCCCACCCCCCCACCAAAAAACACACACACAATCCAGTACAAAGACTATTAGTTAACGTGAAAAAACCCGCACTCACGAGAACAACTCTGAAAGAAGAAGCCACCCGGGCATGGCAGACTTTTTTTGTCCATTTAATTTTTTTAAATTATTTATTAAGCTTTCTTAAATTCGTGTTTTTGGTATCACTCCCCAGTCACCCTAAACAGCTAAGGTTGCATGGCCCGATGAAAGCATCGATCGTTATAATGTAGCTCATTTTATTTGGAAGTATCATTTAATTTAAGTGATTAAATTTGGAGATATTTGAAGTGCAAATATGGCAAATTAATTTTAGTAATGTGTTTATCTATCAAAGTGACTTTGAAGTAACTTTTAATTTAACCGCTAAATTTAGAGATATTTTAAGTACAAACATGGCAAATTAATTAAAAGTTTCAAAGTATATATATGTACAGATATTCCAGGCAGATATATATGTATATATATATAATTATATATGTGTGTACAATCAAGTTTATTATATATGTGTATACATATATTTAACATGTAATATATCTGTGGGTAGAATCAATCCTAGATAAGTGTTGTCGTTTCTAAGATTTGATGCTTTCATCGGACTTTAAGAAATTAAGCTATATAGAGACGTGTCATGTCTGCGCATTCATGGTGGCTCTATAGCACTGCCTATCCAAAAACACGATAACCTGATATCCCACTCAGTCTCAGTATCCTGGCTTCTGAGCCAACTTTTGCCCTATTCCAGACATGGTAGCGACAAGTGTCAATTTCCTTTTGTCTTTGTCTCGATTCAGCTGTGCAATGATGTCATTTGTTGTTATTTGTTGTCTTATGACCTAGCAACATATTATAATATTTCTGAATGCCCGGCCACGTTTGGGACACCAGATAATACTACAAAAACTCTCCCCTTCATATCACTTATCTATCAACTCATTAACCAATACTAAGGAAGAATGAAGACAAGTCACACAGATAAACAGTGGAGAAGTTGTGCTTTAATAACACCAACTCCTGTCCACCTACCAGTGACCTAGCATCCACACCCCTTGCCTTCTAGCCACACAAAATCTCATTACTACTTTAGCCTGTATAGAAGCAGTGCCTACAGTCCATGGGACAGGAGTCCTATGGCTGTGTACACACTCAATTGGAATAGATGAATGTTGATAGCATCAGACAGAGTGTCTGGGGTTCCTGCTCAAGAGTAGGTGTGTCTCACTCAAGAGCCAGGAGTAGAGTGATCTCTCTTCAGTGTGTCTGAAGCAGAATCTAGAATAAGGATCTCAGGTTTGAGGCTAGTGTGGTCAGAGGGCCAATGGGATGCAGGTGACTGGGCAGTCCACAGCCAGCCAATCAGGCACCTCCACAGTCAGGGTGGGTGGCACCCTCCCCCAGTAGGGGTGGCTGTCACTCAACCCAGCTGCAGGTGGTGCCCTGTGTGTATATGCAAATTAGGCTGGTGTGCACACCCAGTAGTCATGTAGGGACAGATAGCGGCATACAGTTACAATAGATCTCTGTTAAAATGGTCTTTTCTCCAATTGCACTCTTTATGGATGCATAGAGAAACATTTCAACAATCATGTACTGCCTCTTATATAGGAACATCTCTTCATTAATCTCAGGCATAATATATGAACATATATTGCACACAGCTTATATCATGTCATAATGGGAGTGGGATATTATTACTTTTAGTATATATAACATCATCCCCACTCCGTCGCCCAAGAATAATAATGCTCTCTGCCAATATCTAATTCTTAACTGAAAATCCGTATATTTTTACAATATGAGGTCATATCAGGATGGGTACCGATTTGTGACAGTACTGACTGACTGATGGGGGTGCTTGTGGTCCCCCGCAGGGTGCCCGCAGGTTGCAAAGGCCTGCAGCATTGGGATAGGCACTCCTGATGGAGCCCTATTTAGGTTGTCATAGTCGTTCATGTCTTCGATGTGCACAGGCAGTGACAGTGCACACTCATGACGACTTTATAGTGCCATGGCCAGGGTCGCTGACACCATGACCTGAAATCCCACACAGTCACATTATCCCAACACTGTGCTAACCAATCGTTGCCCTATCCTAATAATGCCGAATGCCAGACTAGATACCGACAAGTATCAATTTTATAAGTCATTGGTTTGACTCGACCGGTATTCAAACTCCCAACCTTCTGCATGTGAAGCCTGTGCTGACCCCCAATAGCCGATGTCTACTTTTTGTGCTGGGTGGTCGTTAAACAAACAAACAAAAATCAAAAGTGAAACCTCTGTTCCACCAATTCATCCACCACGTCAGGTGCCACGACAGGAAGTGGCTAACCAGCAGACGCCACCCACTCACCCACCCAGCTTGCCCCAGGTTGTCATGGCAACCAGGATGTGCCAGGTGGGCGAGGTCAGCGCGGGGTCACCTCCGGGCGGTCCCTTGAGGCGGGCGAAAGCGGCTGGAGCTGGGCCAAGAGGCGGAGGTGTACCAACACCGCATTAAAGTTGCAGAACCTGATGGTCTTTGAGTTTCTAGCAATTTGTTTTGATAGATAAATGTATTACTATTAGGTTAATCGTTATATACGTTGGACTCTACCGCAGTTTGATTTGAAGTAACTTTAAAAAAATTATGAATGAGCAACTTTTATTTGCAGATATTTCAAGCGAAAATATGTCAAGTAAAATTGTGTAGAAAATATGACACCATAGGGTTAAGCCGTAACAGGTTCTATTAAATTGACTTAGTATTTATTCCCTTCTATGCAGTAATAAATGCTGAGTAAGTGCACCGATGTCTAAGTTGGATTTGTAACATCAAATATACTTAATATGTATTGATGATTATATCCATGTGTATATGCATATAAAGATATATATATATATATGCATATATATATATATATATATATATATATGAATTGACTATATATATATATGTGTGTGTATGTATGTACATACACTTCTATGTATATATATCTGTATATATAGTATATATACACAGGGGGTATGCAGATATTCCAATACCTCAGGGAGTTTGACGCCCCTGCCCTGCAGAGTTGTAAACCACTGCCTTGTGGTACAGGTTCTTGACAGAACCGAAGGTTAAGGGAGCAAACCCTAAACAGAAAACCATGTCACTGTGGCAGCATCAAGGGCGCTTGATGTATGGAACTCCCAACATCTCCCAACCAGCCACTGCAGGGACAAATAGTTTTGCGCCTGTCTGGACATGTTCTTGCCGGTGTGAGACCTCTATTTGCTCCCGACGAGAGTGTCGCTGGTAACTTGCAAAAGCCAGCAGCACTTCAACACTTTTGCAGGCAGCTTTCATGAAATGAAGCGGCAGTCAAGTAATGAAAGCAGTCTTTGTAGCATCGCGACCGACAGCATGATGATGATGACACAGGGGGTTCAGTGGTGCACAGACGGGTGGCGCCCACCAAGGTATCTGTGGTTGACTAGGCTGGAACCGTAGATGACTAGATCAAGGCTCCTCCAGTAGATGACTGAGGGAGGAGTTAGGGCTGAGGAGCAGATGGAAGCTCCCGGCCTTATTATACTCATATAATGGCTTATACAGCATATATATTACTATGGATGATAATGTGATTACCACTTTACATAATTTGATTAATTGATTAGTGGTTGTTTTACGCCGCATTGTACAATATATATAAATATGTGATTAATAAGCATTATACACGTATAATTAATCGGAAGCTTTCACACCTTATTATATTCTAAGTCATCTACTATCCTGATCTGTTCTTAAATTGATAATCTATTATGCAACCGGGCTGATTGTGTCGCCCCCTGTCTTCAAATGCTCTAACTTGTCTGGCGGCTCTCACTCACTCTGCCCGCGATTTACAGACATGATGCATAACGTATTATGCAGGTATAAAGATATGTAAGGGAATATGCTATACTCCGTAAGATGCAACACTGCACCGGTGGCGCCATCTTGGCCCACCTCTCCTCGGCCAGATGTTGTCCAGTATCAGTAGCACCGCAGGATTTTCCCACTACCTTATTATCTCTCTTCTTATTGTACTGCAGATAGATTTACATATTATAGTGATATAGTGATTGGTAGACAGGAAATGTGAACACTTATTTGTCTCTCATTTTTGCTTGAGTGCAAGTAATTAGCAACACAAGGAATAAATTAGTAGCATGTGGTGAATAATTTCCCTGTATCATCAGCCCATGCTTTTTCTAATCGGTTCTTGAATGAATTTATTGAGCCGGCATCTATAACATTTTGTGGGAGACTATTCCATATATTTATGATCCTGTTTGAGAAACTGTGTCGCCTTAATTTTGAAACGGCTCTGGGTTTTACTAGTTTGAGAGTATGGCCCTGGCTGCCTTCTCTTTTATTCAAGGTGAAAAATTGGTTCATATCTATTTTATCAAAACTTTTCATAATTTTAAATACTTCAATTATGTCACTTCTTTTCCTTCTGTAGGAAAGGGTAGGAAGTTTCATATATATAACAAATATGTATCTTAGTCTCCCGAAAAAATTTAATTTGATAGAGAAAATCAATTACCACAATGTGAAACATAACAAATCTTAGTAATATGATATTACCTTTTAAAGCCATTATCTTTTGAGCAGATGGTTTCGCCGAAACAGTAAGAACGCTGGCTGACTTTTTATACAGAAGGTCAGTCAAGTGTCCAAATCAGGTGTCCAAGTTATGTGTCCAAGTCATATGTCAAAGTCATGTGTCCAAGCCCAACCAACGACTTACACAATTGATGCTCATTGCTACCTATCCTGGCCCTTGGCATTATTAGAATAGAACAAGGAGTAGATTGTTCAGTGTCAGGATAATGTGACTGAATGGGATATTGGGTCATGGTGCGGGTGGCCCGGTCTCCCAGTGGGGCAGCACTGTAAAGTCATCATGAGTGTACATTGTCACAAGTCGGTACCTGTCTTGATATGACCTTAGATGTGTCCTGGACGCTAAGTCATAACAAAAATAATATATATATAGTATATAATACATGTAATATGTAATATATATAATATATGTGATGTGTAACGAATTATAGAGGTATAAAGATGCATAAGGGAATTATCATTATTATTGTTATACTCCACAAGACCCTACACTGCACCAGTGACGCCACCTGCGGCATCCTCGCCTCCACCGGATGTAGACCAGTGTCAATCGCACTGGAGGATCTTTTCTTATATATATGCTCCTTTTTTGTGCATCATTCCTATGACAGGCTAAATACATATATACGTGTAAATAAAAAAGGGAACATTGGGCCTAGAGCTGTATTCGAAGCCACACTTGATATCATTCCCGGGCTAGCGTCTGAACCATTAGGCTACCTAGGATCCCCTGATGCAATCACCCTATTCACGCCTGCCTGTATGTGTGGCTCATTGCCTGATAGGTAGGTCAGTGCAGACTATTACTACTACTCCTCATATTACTACAAGTCTATCACACCTACCTTAAAGCTGCATAGTCCGATGAAATATCAAATTTTCAAACCCAAACCAATTATCTAGATTTGATTTTACATATCTAACTTAGATACTCATGCACCTATTAAGCATTTCTTTCTGCGTAGAAGGCAATACTGAGTCAATTTAACAGAACCTGTTACTGCAGAAGTCTATGGTGTCGGAGTTTTGGCAAGCTTGCCAAAACAAATTTTCCATGTTTTCACTCAAAATATCTCAAAAGTTTACCATATAAAATAAAAGTAACTTTGAGCTAATGTAAAGTAGACACTAGTGATCGATCTAATATATTTATCTCAGAAAAAATACAGAAATTCTAAAACCATCGGACTAAGCAACTTTGAATGCAGACCTTTTTTTTTTTTTTCCAAATGTTAACTTTTTAATTTGTTTTTCTTTTGCCAAGTAATGTATGAAGTTGCACATTTTGTTCGTTGCTTAATACACACACAACCAGCTGACCTTATTTCCCCCTCGCCATTTACCTCACCGCAAACCACTGAGTGAGACACGCCGCTAAATCCTGTGGGTGCAGTTTTATTGCCTACACTATTTAAATGTCACGCCTATCAAATCCGGAAGGTTACCAAATGTCACTCACCAATCTCCGAGGGCCCACAGGCACCGAGAAGTCGCAGTCGCAGCTGCCCATGCACTGGCAATGGGACGGAGTGGCCTGAGACATTGTGAACGGACAGTGCATCCAGTGAGTCTTCTAGCAGTGGAGAGACACCAGCTTTGCTTAGTACTAGTAGGCGCTTTATGATTCAGCACTCCAATTCACTGCGACTATAATTTCTTTATTTCAAAATATTTATTCCAGTTGAATAATATCTTCTTTTCAGCACCGAAGCGCTGGTCTTCCGGCCTTAATAATTATGGTACATATGAACTATTTATGGATGAGATGATGAGATGGTATGAACAATATAGACAGTAGCAGGTTGAAATCAGGCATTACAAATATTATGGGGATCTTATTTTGTACATGTTGACTAGAGAATAGCCATTTACCTTTAGACTATATCAGTGATTTGCTGATCATACCTGTGCGGAGACATTAATACAATGAGTATGATTTGCTGTGACAGGTTGTATCAGAGTTGGGATTATACGGATAATCATTGCATGCTTCATTTAAATTGTCTTGGTCAACTAGAGCTTTGTGGTTAGTAGATGTTTTATTAGTTCGGTCAGGTGTTATAGGGTGGTTGTAATACTTTGATAATTGTTATTTATTTTACTCCTTATTCCAGCCCGTCCTGATATTAGTTATTCGCATTCATAATTCCCATTTAGTTATTCATATTCATAATTCCCATTTAGTTATTCATATTCACAATTCCCATTTAGTCATCCATATTAATAATTCCCATTTAGTTATTCATATTCATAATTCCCATTTAGTCATTCATATTCATAATTCCCATTTAGTTATTCATATTCATATGTTGGCAGAATGTGACACTCAAACAACCAACCAACCAACTCCCCCTCCCCTAGATTTGAGTTAAATGTGTTTTAGCTTATATAATATAA
Source organism: Branchipolynoe longqiensis (assembly GCA_030323885.1). Taxonomy (NCBI): domain Eukaryota; kingdom Metazoa; phylum Annelida; class Polychaeta; order Phyllodocida; family Polynoidae; genus Branchipolynoe; species Branchipolynoe longqiensis. Next base: position 38,902,290 of record CM059200.1, read on the forward strand.
TGCGTGGCAGAATGTCACTGTCAGGTATATTCTGGGCACATGCTCTATTATTGAATATAGCATGAATAAGCAAATCTTTTTCATCATCATCATCATCATCATCATCGTCGTCATCGATCCTTTAACCATGCAATAACATTGCAACCAGTTTCATTCAGTTTTGTTATTCATACCCATATTCATAATTCTCATTTATTTATTCATATCCACAATTCCCATTTAGTTATTCATATTCATACTTCCCATTTAGTCATCCATATTAATAATTCCCATTTAGTTATTCATATTCATAATTCCTATTTAGTTATTTATATTCATAATTCCCATTTAGTAATTCATATTCATAATTCCCATTTAGCCATCCATATTAATAATTCTAATTTAGTTATTCATATCCACAATTCCCATTTAGTTATTCATATTCATAATTCCCATTTAGTCATCCATATTAATAATTCCCATTTAGTTATTCATATTCATAATTCCCATTTAGTCCTTCATATTCATAATTCCCATTTAGTCATTCATATTTATAATTCATTAGTCCTTCATAGACATAACATATTTAGTTATTCACATTCATAATTCCCATTTAGTCATTCATATCCATAATTCCCATTTAGTTATTCATATTGCACAAGTAGAGAGTGGTGTTCTCTGTGGCGGAGTGGTTAGAGTGTCTGACTTTTTTCTAGGTCGGACTCCTAATCTCAAGGTCGGTGGTTCGATTCCCCATACCCCCCACCTCTGCCAATTTGGATTTCCACCGCTGGGTATAACTTACAGCGACATCAAAGGCCAGTTGCTCTCATACCATGTCTATGTGGTGTGGGAGGTTAAAAATCCCTTGGCTCGGTAAAAGTGTAGACTCAGGCTTTCTATCGACAAACTGTCTAATGGCAAAAACAAGTCTATTCAGACTTATCCTTGATAGGCAGTATAAATCTTCAAGAAAAAGAAAAAATATTCACAATTCCCATTTAGTCATCCATATTAATAATTCCCATTTAGTTATTCATAATTCCCATTTAGTCATTCATATTCATAATTCCCATTTACTTATTCATATTCATAATTGTCATCTAGTTATTGATATTGACAATTCCTGTTTAGTTATTCATATTCACAATTCCCATTTAGTCATCCATATTAATAATTCCCATTTAGTTATTCATGCTCATAATTCCCATTTAGTTATTCATATTCATAATTCCCATTTAGTTATTCATATTCATAATTCCCATTTAGTTATTCATATTCATAATTACCATTTACTTATTCATATTCATAATTGCCATCTAGTTATTCATATTCACAATTTCTGTTTAGTTATTCATATTCATAATTCCCATCTAGTCAATTGTATTTCCTTCTAGTTATTCATACTCACTTTTAGATATTCACGATTCCCCTATCATCCCTTCTAGCTATGCATACATTCCACTCTAGCTATTCGTAAATCACTTCTAGATGTCCATCATTCCCTTCTAGATATCCATGAATCATTTCTATTATGTATGACTCCTTTCTAGTCTACAATTGGAAGCGCCTGTCTTAAATCAAAGCTCCATTGCCTATTTCTGGCAATGGTGTAATATACACTCCTGTCAAGTTTCTCTACCTCAAACCTATTTTAGGTACATTCACATCCTCATTCAGCGATAATTCTCAGCGGCAAGTGAGTAGGACAGTGAGCAGGTGAGCGGTGATGCCACCGTTGGAGTTGAGGCATGAGCAGTAGATGAGTAGGTGTACATTCCTAATAATACTCATATATATTATTTATACTACACAAATTAAATAGACTTGGTGTAAATACAGTAAGGGGATGCTAGACTGCTGGTAGTTGGATAGATAGCTTTCAGGAACTACTTGCCATACAATCCCCCTCCGCCCCCCCCCTCGCCATTCACACCACCTCCACCCACCTACCTCCACTCACCTCCACCCCCTCCCCACCCACCTACACCCACCTCCACTCATCTCCACCCACCCCCACCCACCTCCATCCATCCACCCACTCATTTCCACTCCTACCTACTTCCATCCACCCCCACCTACCCCCACCCACCTCCACCCCCACCTCCACTCAGCCCCCACCCCCACGCGACCCACATCCACTGACCCACACTGACCCCCACACCTCCACTCACCGCAACCTACCTCTTCCCACCTTCATCCACCTGCACTCACCCACATCCACCTGCACTCACCCCCACCCATCTGCACTCACCCCCACCCATGTTCACTCACCAACACCCACCTCCACCCACCTCCACCTACCTCCACTTCAACCTACACCTCCACTCACCTTCACCCACCTCTAACACTACCTCCACTCGCCTCCATCCACCTCTATTCACCTCCACCCACTCCCATCTCCATCTACCTCCACTCACCTACCTCCACTTCTACCTCCACCTCCACTCACCTCCACCCAACCTCCACCTCTACCTCCAATCACCCCCACCTCCACTCACCCCCACCTCCACCCACCTCCACCTCTACCTCCACACACCCCACCACCTCCACCTCTACCTCCACTCACCCCGACCTCTGCCCACCTCCACCTCTACCTCCACCTCCACCCACCTCCACCTCTACCTCCACCCACATCAATCCACCTCCACTCACACCCACCCCACCCACCCCACCCACCTTCACCCACCCCCACCCTACCCATCTGCACCCCTCATCTGCACACCCACCCACCTCCACCTACCCCCACCCATCTTCACTGGCCCCCACCTCCACCAGCCCCCCACCCCACCCACCTTTACTCACCTCCACCCACCTCCACACACCACACCCACCTCAACCTACCTCCACCTATCTTCACTCAGCCCCCACCTCCACCCACCTCCACCAGCCCCCACCCCACCCACCTCGACCCACCTCCACTCACCTCCCCACCCTACCAACCTCAAAAGAAGGAGCACTCTGCCAGGCACATACTTCCTAACACGGTTATCTATATATCCGCTGGGAGAGCAGCATGAAGGTCAGGCCGGAACCACAAGTGACTGGACAAGATGGCGGCCACCGCCAGGGAGGGCAGGTCACGCCAGCGGCACAGGACACCGGATATCGCAAAACCGGAAGCAAATTTAGAGACGCCAGCACATATTCTTTGGCCACGAAGGCGAAGCTTGTGTTGTGTGTGTGGGCGGCGCATGCGCACTGTAAGGTTTGGTTGGTTATATTCAACAAACTGCAACTTGGCCTATTGATGTGACATCACGATTTGATCTATATTCACCACTGCACAATTTAACCTATTTACATGACAGCACAACTTGACCTATTCACATGACATCACAACCTGACCTATATTCATCAAAACACAATTTGACCTATTTATGTGGCAACACAAATTGACCTATATTCACACTACACAACTTGACCTACATTCATCAGTACACAATTTGCCCTACTTAGATAACAGCACGACTTTAACCTATATTCACAACTACACAACTTGATCTATATTAAACCTACACAACTTGACATATTTACATAACAGCACAACATTGACCTATTTTCACCAGTACACAACTTGACCTATATTAAACCTACACAACTTGACATATTTACATAACATCCCAACATTGACCTATATTCACCTGTCACAAAACTTGACCTATTTTCAACCCTACACAACTTGACCTATTTACATAACATCACATCATTGACCTATATTCACCAGTACACAACTTGACCTATATCCAACCTACCCAACTTGACATATTTACATAACAGCACAACATTGATCTATGTTCACCACTACACAACTTGACCTACATTCAACCTACACAACGTGACATATTTATATAACAGCCCACCATTAACCTATTTTAACCACTACACAACTTGACCTATATTCAACCCTACACAAATTGACATATTTACATAACAGCACAACATTGACCTATATTCACCACTACACAACTTGACCTATATTCAACCCTACCCAACTTGACATATTTACGAAACAGCACAACATTGACCTATATTCACCACTACACAACTTGACCTATTTGTGTCATCACACAACTTGACCTACATTCACCACTACACAACTTGACCTATTCATGTGACTGGACAACCCTGAAGAAAACCACAGAAGAAGGCTGGTCCTTCCCAAGCAAACAGACAAGATCAATACGAGTCTGTCAGGAATGAATGTGTCATTCGGTCGCCTGGAACGGCGTTGTCAAGTTTTATCCACGAAGAAAGCGGCTTCTCACATTTTGTTACATCAAATACCGCTTTGCTGATTTTACACTAATTTGGATCAGGCTTAATTTGCACTATTTCTGTTTCCCTTTTTGTTGTTGCAACTGTATTTGATCAACTTTAATTTTGGTTGAAACTTAATGCATTGCTTTAGTGACACAACCTACATTTTTTCCAATTCATTTAAGAAGATGCCATTATTGCAGTATACTGTTAGTTTCATGTGTTTCCATAGTGACAAACTAATTATTAACCCTATAACAAAACATGCACCAACTTCTTTCTCACAATCCAAATCCAGTTAAAAGTTTGAGAGCGCGACGTAAACATAAATTAATTTTGGAGATATTTGAAGTGAAAACATGGCAAATTAAATTTGGCGTGCATATCGCAATTCTGGCATCAAATTGTCTGAAACGCTTAGCTAGATGTGATCCTACGTATCCAACTTGGATACTGGTGTCCGCGCTACAATATTTATTACCGCTTAATGCTCTTGTGCTATGCTTCAAAATGGGTGATTTAGTTCTTTAAATACAAATTTTAAATCCTGACAACATCTAAGTGTAAAAATACACGGATTTTCAGTTCAGATTTATATATTGGCAAAGAGCATTACTATTCTCTGGCGATGGAGTGGGGACCAGGATTATGTAACAGAGAAGCCATAGGTGCCCCACTCGCTTTGTGACATAAGCGCCTATGTGGAAATGTGCTAACACATAGTGACTGAGATTGTGATGACGGTTAATAATTAAGAGACGGTTAATAATTATTTAAATGTTCCCTCCATGCACCAGAAAGAATACAAGTGGAGGGGAAGGGCATTTTTAATATATGTTTGTTGTAGCTGTCTGCAACTACCTTTTACCACGGGGCCGATGGGCAAGCACACCCAGCCATCCTGCCTACATTATGGACACCACCTGCAGCTGGGGGTTGAGTGACAGCTGCCCTCTATTAGGGCATTGCCCACCCAGGCTGTGGAGGGTGTCTGATTGGCTGGCTGTGTGAGCCCAGTCACCTGCATTCTTTATACCTGACACACAGACCCCACTGTAGGACTCTGGGAGAAGCACTCTTGGGTGCCACTCTTGGCTAGGCTCTCTAGCAGGAGACAAGTCCACTTTCTACACTCAAACTAGCAGCATCTATTCAAAAGACACTGAGCTGTGTGCAGCAACCACTGGACTCAGGTTCAATGGGCTGTAGGCACTGATTCTTATATACACCAGCAAGAGTCATAAGGATCTGTGTGGGCAGTTGGTAAGGAGTGAGGGTGATATGTCACCAGTAGGTGAACATGAGTTGATGCCAATAAAGCACAACTTCTTCACTGTCAATCTTACACGACTTGTCTTGCTTTCTTCCTTATGAGTTGTTGAGAGTAACGCCAGGTGGGAACTGACAGACCGTTGTCAGAACACACCCGGGGGAGACTAGTGATACTGTGGGGCTCAGACGGCCGAGTTCCTGACATATTACATAAGGTCATATCAGGACGGGTACCGACGTGTGAAAGTGTGCACTCATGGCAACTTTATAGTGCTGCCCCACTGGGAAATCAGGCCACTAGCACTATGACCAAATATCCTACTCAGTCACATTGTGATGACACTGATCTAACCGATCCTGACCCTATGCTATTAATGCCGAGTGCCAGGCTAGGAAGCGACATATATCAATTTTGTAAGTCATTGGCTTGACTCAACCGGGAATCGAACTCCTGATCTCCTGTGCGGGAGAAAATGGATGACGAAAGCCCATGTCCAGCATTTCGGTGCGCACACATCCGAAATTAATTCAGCGCATTTACATTAAAAATATTTCCACTCTTAACGCTTTAAATAAAAGTTACTTCAAATGTATCTAAAGTAAATTATAGCAATCAATCTAATACCGGTCGGGAACCCCTTATCTGAAAAGCTCAGAAAACTCAAGTATACAGCATATGAATAAATTGTTATGCCGTTTACAGTCTTTATTTATTTACTGTCAATAGGGTAATATTCATATATTCCCCCAGAGAACTATCAATGTGGTTGAATATAGTTTGTTTGAAGTTGCATATTCTTTAAGCAGCGGTGACACCTCGCCGGATTGAGCAACGGACAGAATTGCTAAAATCACTTTCAAACATCAAGATGCGTCAAACTTTTCAGTGCAGGAGACAAAGTTGGATCTATACATACCGTATATGCAACGTAGCAGAGTCTATGGCCAACGTATGGCCAATATATGGCTAATGTGCCTCCCAGTGAAAAACGCTCGCAATACGGTCACGGTACGCTCACAGAACGTCGGTGAATGTTATATACATAATTTGATCGCCAGAAGTACATGTTATATATGTCAAGACATGGTGGAGAAAGGCAAAATGTAGGTTAGACGTACGTTATCCATATGCTGCCAATACGTTGTCAATACGCGAACTGTATGTTTCCACTGGCTCTCCACCCGACTGATGTAGGTCAATGTAGTGCTACGTAGTGAAAAACATTTGTCTAACATACATCTAACGCACATCGATGTATGTCTAACGTATACATAAGGTATGCCGACATAAAAGCCAAACGTTGTCGAATGTCGAAAGTTTTGTGCATGCACAAAACTTTTGCGACCCCTTAAAGAGCGACGCCGTATAACAACGAACATCGACGTACATTGAAGTATCCATCTCGAAGCGTAATGTTTGAGTAATGCATATCAATGTACACTGACATATTGGCGTAAAATCACCTACATCGGTGCATGCTTGCGCGATGTGTCGTAATGTGACAGGGCTATAAGACCTGACACCTATGATTCCTGAGATAGTGAGAGGGCGCCAGGTTTGGTGGGGGTAGGGGGAGGGGTTCAGGGAGGACCACATGCTGCCTGGTTCTGACTGTGGAGGACTTCACCAGTTTACTCCCCCCCACCCCCAAGCCCCACCCCACTCCCACCCCCACCCCCACCTGCCTGCTCCTTTGATCTCATCTGAACAAAGAGTTTCAGAGAAGTCTTATGGCAGCAAGATTCCACCTCAGTCAGCAAAAGACTCACTACTAGACTCACATTGGCACAAACACTGAAGCAGCCATAGCATGCGTTATCAAACGGGCTGGCTGCTAGACGTCCTATATAGACATGGTATAGAGCTATATAGCACTGATCTATAGCAAGGCTATGTACGCATGCTATATAACATTGCTATATAGCACGGCTAGGTAGGTGTGCGATATAACATTGCCATATAGCACGACTATGTAGGCATACTACATAGCACATCTATAGAGCTAAATTATATGATATAGCACGGCTATATAGCATGACAATGTAGCCATACTATATAGCACGGCTATATAGCATGGCTATGTAGGCATACCACAAACCACAGCTCTATAGCTACATGATATTATATATAGTCGGCTATATAATACTAAATAGCACAGCTATATAGCCATACGACATAGCAAGGCTATATTGCATGGCTATGTACGCATACTACACGGCACAGGTATATTATATAGCACGGCTATATAATACTAAATAGCATGGCTATATAGACATACTATATAGCATGGCCATATAGCACGGCTATATTGTCATACAACATAACACAAATACATAGCACGACTATATAGTTATACTAAATAGCACAGCTATATAGCGATACTAATTACTGTATAGCATGGTATACAGTCATACTATACAGCACGGCTACATAGCCATGCTACTATTATACAGGTGATGGGGTGATGAATGTGGGAAATAGAGCTCGAGATCAATCCAGTCATTCCGTAACTATGGACGAGCTGCTGGGGCACCACCTAGGGGCGTAATCGATTAATCAACTCGGGTCACCCGAGCCACTTTTTGGCGCATGCGCACATCCTACAGACTCGGGTCAAATAATTGAATATGCTTCTCCACGCTCGGGGTAGAAAAAATGGTGGCTTAACCCAAAACCTTTTTTTTTTTTAATAACCGATATAACTACAGCAAAATAGGATTTAAAGTATTTTATGATGGCATTCTTTAGTTATATTTCCATTTCATTAATACCCAAAAAACCCATGTATGACTGGTACTGGTGGCTGTTATCCTGCAGGACGGTACCAGCACAAATGTGACGTCATCACTCCTAGCCATCCCCAGTCAAGAGGTGGGACTGGGCTCGGGTCGTTTTGCACATGGCACGTGTATTTGTCGACTCCACTCGCGGTGTTCGATTTGAAATTCTCACGACTCGGGTGATCCAAGTCGCCCGGGTCGTGTAAATCGATTACAGCCTAGCTGACCATTCGGGGAATAAACTCTATGCTACTGAGTGGCAGCACCATTGCCTTACACGCCATCTGGTGGGTTTCGTGAAACTAACCATTGACCACTGTGAGTGGCTCATTTAAATCACTCCGTGCCCAGCGTCCGAACCTGCCATGTGTTGTAAGGAAATGGCACAGTGTCAGCCGATTTCAGCTATTCCACTCATCACAGCTAACATATAGAAGGCGACTGGGGTCCTTCATCCCAGCAACATCTAAGCTCAGTTTTTGCAATAAAATTACATTAATAATACCTCTGATCAAATATAAATCTTTTTTTTTTAAAGTCACTGTCCCAAATTTCTGGAACTAAATAAATAAATGAAATCCTTAGGCAACAAAAAAAAGCCGGGCTAAATTCTGACAAAATGTGTCTGATAAACAAGCTATTTTTATGTTTTGATTTTGTTATTGGTGTTTTTTGGCTTGCAAGGCAAATTTGAGTAACCCTTTCTTAGGTGTCAATTTTGTTGGTGCTTCCCTACTGAAAGATTTAAACATGGGGACTTGAACCGCTATATAATGCTAGTGTAGACCACACGCCGGCCAGTAACCAGTGTCAGGCCTCACAATGTCAGCCCTATTGACTATGAAGATAATAAGGAACCAACAGTGAGACAAATGTAAAACAATAAGCAAGAAACTTAACCAGCAGAAATTGCCCAAACGGACAGACCCACCAAGCTACAAGATGCGTAAGATTAAAGACAACTGCAGAAGATTAATCAGGGATAAGTCCCAAGATCAAAGAACCCAGAAAATACAAAGTGGTCTCCATTGTAGACCAACTATCACGTAACCTGCGTTGACATTCATCGTATTTTGAAAAGCCTTTGTCGCACTCTATGTACTTTAGCACTAATGTCCAGTTAGAGGAAACTTTGTGTTGTTGTCGTTATTATTGTTATTAATATTATTGTTGTTGTTGTTATTATTGTTGTTGTGTATATATCCATTTCAGTTGCTACTACTAAGAAACTGTATTTTACATGTACCACAGTTCCTGAGATAAAAAGGAGCTTTCCTTCTGCATCTTGAAAACCAGCCATGTCTCCACTTTGATCACTCCAAAATATGTCTATCCCACAATCCCCGAAAGGTTATACAACAATTGCTGTTGTTATTGTTGTCGTCGTTGTCATCGTTGGCATCATTGTTATTGTCGTTGTTATCATTGTTATCATCAGTGTTGTCATTTTTATCGTTGTTATCATCAGTGTTGTCCTTCTCATGATGTTATCGTCATTGTTGTCGTTGTTGTCATCATTGTTGTCATTGTCATCATTGTTATTGTCATTGTTGTCGTTGTTATCGCCATTTTTGTCGTTGTTATCGCCATTTTTGCCATTGTTATCATCATTGTTGTCATTGTCATCATTGTTAGTGTTGTCATCATTGTTATCATCATTGTTGTTGTTATCATTGTTATCATCATTGTTGTCCTTGTTATCGTTGTTATCATCATTGTTGTCATTGTCCTCATTGTTATCATCATTGTTGTCATTGTTGTCATTGTCACCATCATTGTTGTTGTCATCATTGTTGTCACCATTGTTGTCGTTGTTATCGTCATTGTTGTCGTTGTCATCGTTGTTATCGTCATTGTCATCGTTGTTATCATCGTTGTTGTCATTGTTATCGTTATCTGATCTTGCGCATAGCTGGCATCACATCAAACTATCATGTGACCTGAGGTCATGACCTGCATTGAGGTCATGACCTGCAATAAAATCAGCGCATGGAACTCGGTGGTCTTCAAATATCTCCAAAACACAGCCACATGTTTACACTTACAGGACTGCCTCCCACCCCTACTCAAACCACCCCACCCACCGCCACACACAAAAGAACCGGGGTATATACAACCGCCAGACGCTAAGAACGGAGACAGTCTTTTCACAGAAATGTGGACAGCCAACAACACCGTCTGTGCAAACCCATATTGCACGGCGATGAAAGATTCATTGGGCGGCGACAGGAGTCGGGCAGTTCGTCAGTAATTTAGTTCCATTATCCGCCGCGCACGCGCACGCGCACGCGCACGCGCACGCGCACGCGCACGCGCACGCGCACGCGCACGCGCACGCGCACGCGCACGCGCACGCGCGTGCGCACGCGCATCTTTCGCTGTCATACACCTGCCGCCAACCCTCGACCAGCCAGCACTCCCTCCCGCTAGGTGTCTCCTGGGGTGGCGCTGCGGGAATCCCACCAGCCGGCGCGCCACCGGGCGGATGCGTGGAACTACTCCCCATTGTCGACCCCATTTTATTGTTATTGTTCTGTTAAAATGTTTATTTGGCTGAATAATTCGTTTTTTTTTTTTTCACCACCGAGGCGCTGGTCTTCCGGCCGTATGTGTATACTGTATATTTCTTGCTGTCTCGGTATTTCTTGGTGTTTCTTGCTGTCCCTCGCTGTCCCTCGTTGTCTCTCGTTGTCTCTCGTTGTCTCTCGTTGTCTCTCGTTGTCTCTCGTTGTCTCTCGTTGTCTCTCGTTGTCTCTCGTTGTCTCTCGTTGTCTCTCGTTGTCTCTCGTTGTCTCTCGTTGTCTCTCGTTGTCTCTCGTTGTCTCTCGTTGTCTCTCGTTGTCTCTCGTTGTCTCTCGTTGTCTGTAGTTGTCTCTCGTTGTCTGTAATTGTCTCTCGTTGTCTCTTGTTGTCTCTCATTGTATCTCATTGTCTCTCATTGTCTCTCATTGTCTCTCGTCTCTCATTGTCTCTATTTGTCTCTCGTTGTCTCTTGTTGTCTCTCGTTGTAACTCATTGTCTCTCATTGTATCTCATTGTCTCTCGTTGTCTCTCGTTGTCTCCAGTTGTCTGTCGTTGTCTGTCGTTGTCTGTCGTTGACTGTCGTTGTCTGTCGTTGACTCTTGTTGTCTTTCATTGTCTCTCATTGTCTCTCGTTGCCTGTTGTTGTCACTAGTTGTTTCTCGTTGTCTCTCGTTGTCTCTTGTTGTCTGTTGTGGTCTCTCGTTGTCTCTCGTTGTCTCTCGTTGTCTCTCGTTGTCTCTCGTTGTCTGGCATTGTCTCTCATTGTCTGGTGTTGTCTCTCGCTGTCTCTAGTTGTATCCGTCTCTCGCTGTGTCTTTCTGTCTCTCACTGTCTCTCGCTGTCTGTTCATGCCAATGTCAGCCATCACGTTTCTGTCTCTGTCTCTGTCTCTGTCCGTCCCTCCTCTGTTTCCGTCTGTATGTGTCTCCTTTCTGTGGTGTCATTGTCTGTCATTGTCTCTCGTTGTCTGGTGTTGTCTCTCATTGTCTCTCGTTGTCTGTCATTGTCCCTGGTTGTCTCTAGTTGTCTCTCGTTTTCTCTTTGTCTCTCACTGTCTCTTTCTGTCACTCCTAGTCTCGCTGTCTTCTGCTGTCTCTCCTTGTATCGCTGTCACTCTCTATCGCTAATTGTCTCTCATTGTCTTTCGCTGTCTTTCACTGTCTTTCGCTGTCTTTTGCTGTTTTTGCTGTCTTTTGCTGTCGTTCGCTGTCATTCGCTGTCTTTCGCTGTCTTTCGCTGTCTTTCGCTCTCTTTTGCTGTCTTTGCTGTCTTTTGCTGTCTTTCGCTGTCTTTTGTTGTCTTTTGCTGTATTTTGCTGTCTTTCGCTGTCTTTTGCTGTCTTTTGCTGTCTTTTGCTGTCTTTCGTTGTCTTTCGCTGTCTTTCGCTATCTCTCTGTCTCTCCGAGTCTCGGTCTCTCACTGTCTCTCGCTGTCTCTCGCTGTCTCTCGCTGTCTCTCGCTGTCTCTCGCTGTCACTTGTTGTCTGTTCCTGCCAATGTCAGCCATCGTCTTTCTGTCTCTGTCTCTGTCTGACCCTCCTCTGTTTCCATCTGTATGTGTCTTCTTTCTGTCTCTGTCCATCCCTTTTCTGTTTCTGTCCAAATCTCTCTCTCTCTCTGACTGTCCCTTTCGGTCTCTGTCCAGCCCTTTTCTGTTTATGTCCATATCTCTCTCCCTGACTGTCCCTTTCTATCTCTGTCCAGCCCTTTTCTGCTTTGCTCTGTATCTGTCTCTCCCTAACTGTCCCTTTCTGTCTCTGACCATCCGTTTTCTGTTTCTGTCCATATCTCTCTCTCCCTGACTGTTCCTTTCTATCTCTGTCCAGCCCTTTCTGTTTCTGTCCGTATCCCTCTCTCCCCGGCTGTCCCTTTCTGTCTCTGCCCAGACCTTTTCTGTTTCTGTCTGTATCTGTCTCTCCCTGACTGTCCCTTTCTGTCTCTGTTCGACCCTTTTCTGTTTCACTTTGTATCTGTCTCTCCCTGACCATCCCTTTCTATCACTGTCCATCCCTTTCTGTTTCTGTCTGTATCTCTCTCTCCCTGACTGTCCCTTTCTGTCTCTGTCCAGCCCTTTTCTATTTCAATCCGTATCTGTCTCTCCCTGACAGTCCTTTTCTGTCTCTGGGTGGAAAGTTGATTGCACCAGGGAACCTAGATATCTTAATGGTTAGGACACTACTGCAACAAGACTAGCAAAGTACATCTCTCAATCTCATCAAATTCCTAATTCTAAGTCTGAAGAGTTTCCAATTACCAGATTGGCAAATGTTTGCAGAAAAAAGTATATAAAATAATTTACACCTGAAAAATGTATCCACAAAATATGAATAAAAGTATAAAAAGTAGTTCTTCTTTGAAAAAAGAATAATCATTTTTCAAAAGTATAAAGTGGCAGCACTACAAATGCACCATGGTTGCTAAGGTTGACAACAAACAAACCTTACCCAGCTTCTTAAAAGTAAAACAAAAAGAGACAGTGTACATATAAAATAAATTGCATAGCAATGAAATATTAGACAATAACCCTATGGCACTGCAGTATTGACTGATATCACAATACAAGACTCCGTAACAGGAATCTAAATATTAATTATTGAAAATAGAAGGAAGTGAACAATTAGCTAAACATTTTTATAATGAGTTTTTTTGCCTGATGTCACATTTGGTCCTTATTATTTAGGACAGTCGTCTAAGAATTCACTAATGAACTATGGATTCTTTTTTGTAGTTGTTTTTGCTCACTATTCATGTATATGAACGATATGTGTGTATATTTATATATATGTACATATCATTTAAGTAGGAAGGAGTAGGATTCACTGTTCATATCCTCTCAGTGGCACAATGCTCCACACAATTATATATATGATATATAGATGATATATATAAGAAGAGTTCAGGCACAAAACCATGTAAATACCAATCTAAAAATGTAGTTTAAATAACAGATTTTTACCTAAAAATAATTTTAATTCTCACTAATTCCACTTTCATATGACCACATGGTTATGGACCAATGAAGAAAAAAGTAGGGATATAAAAGAAACTAACTTTTTGAAGGTTTGGCATTTACATGGTTTTTCGCCTGAACTCTTCATATATATATCTTTATATATATGGTAAATATATATATATATATATAGTATAGTTATACGAGTCTTACCTTGGTACAGATGATGGATAACTGTTGTTTTACCGAGGTATAAGCCTCGGATAGATGTGGGCTAGGGAGAGGTAAGCACGTCCGGTACCAGCAATCTTAACCTACTTATTGAGGATAAAAATGACTTTCAAACAATGGATACTATTACTTTACCGAAAAGGTACACCAACGGAATAGATGTGGCAGGGTGTGGCGGGAGGGCCCTAGCCCACATCTATCCGAGGCTTATACCTCGGTAAAACAACAGTTATCCATCATCTGTACCAAGGTAAGACTCGTATAACTATACTATTTTACCTCGGTAAACAGCCTCAGGCTAGCCTCAGGCTAGGGAGACCTTTACATAATTCATTTTTATCCTTAATATCATTCTTTCTTATTATTATAACATTCTAAATTTTTGTTCTCACCTATTCTTGTTAGTTGGCGAGAAGACGCTTTGCAACGCCGGTAGGCTTTTCTAGTCGTTTATTATAATGTTTTGCAAACGACTTAGCCGTCTTCCAGCCTGCATGCGCTAGTATTCTTTTCACAGAAATACCAAGCACCCGTGCCTTGGAGACCATGGCTCCTCTAGTTGAGTGGGAAGAGTATTTACTCGTATCCACTCCAGCCAATTTCAACACCGTAATTGTCCATCTGGCAAGTGTGTCTCGTGAAATCGCCTTATGTGGCTTTATAAAGCTCACTAATAGTTGTTGTGATGCACGTAAATCCTTTGTCTTGTATATATAAGCCCGTATGGCCGACACAACACATAATTTCCGATCATTCGGAAAACAGTCTAAGTGAACCGTTGATAAAGGGTCACCTAACGTGTTCGATTTAAGCAATTTTTCTAAATCAAACGTAGCTTGTTGCTTGTCTATTTCTAATCCAGTTAAGGATAAAGCAACAATCGTCTGTCCTCTGTGTCCGGTTACTAACAATAACAGGACCGCGACCTTAAAACCTAATTGTTTTATATCTAACCACGAGTTGTGAGGCCAAGCCTGAAACAACTTAAATACTATAGAAACATCCCAAAACCGACTATACTTTGGTTTTGGAGGATTCCTTTGATAAATTGAACGAAGTAAATAACAAATAACATAATGTTTTCCAACTGTTTCGCCATCAATTCTAGGTAATATAATTGATAACGCACACCTCGCCGCATTAATCGATCCAAAGGAAAGTCCTTCATCCTCTAGAGAACGAAGAAACCGAGCTACTTGTGAAATCTTTGGATTTGTTGGCTTAACTTTCATTAACAAACAATGTACACCCCATTTCTTTAAATAGGTTGTATACATTTTGACAGTTCCTGGCCTCCAGGCATCCGATACTATCCTATCCTCAGTAATTCTGTCCAACCCAAATTGCTGTAGCTGCTTCCTTAGAAAAGGAATGCCAATAGGGGCGTCGTTGACACGTCGCCGTGAACCACTAGCGGTCCGTGGTGCGTCAGATTCCCGAGTTTTCTTGGGAATCGTATACGATCTTTTGCCAGTTGTGAAACTGCTGGCAGCCAAGGTTGCGTGTCCCAATCGGGCACCACCAGTATCGCATGTGTCCCTTCCAAGCCGATTTTTCTCACTACTCGGCTGATAATGCTAAATGGTGGGAAAATATAAAAATAATTATTTTCCCAGGTAATAGCAAACGCATCTACTTTCCAAGCATCCGGTTCAGGATGCCAAGAAACATAACAGGGTAACTTGTTATTATTTTGTGATGCAAATAAGTCAACTTCAGGTGTACCCCATTTTTCACAAACGAAGTTAAACAAAGGTGTAGAGAGAGACCACTCTAAATGGTCATGGAAATTTCTACTTTTATAATCTGCAAGTGTATTTTGTGACCCTGGAATATGCGCTACAGTCAGCCAGACTTGTTGAGCCTGTGCCCAGTTCCAAATCAGTTTAGATAACTGATTGCAAGACTTTGATTTGGTTCCACCCATGTTACGAATATATGCCATGGCAGTAGTATTATCAGTTAGTATTCTAACCTGTGATTTATTTATCTTTACTAAACTACGTAAGCCCAGATAAATAGCACGCAATTCTAGTGCATTAATATAGTCTGATTTTTCATCATCAAGCCATCTACCTCCTGTTGTGACCCCATCTCGATGAGCTCCCCAACCTTCTAACGAAGCATCAGTAGTAATTACTGTATTAGGTTCCGCCATGCGGATTGGATTTGGTGAACTTGCTATATGTTGCATCCACCATCCAATATCCTGTAACCCTTCTTGCGAAATAAACATCTTTCGCTCAAAATTGCCTTTAGTTCGTGTTAACGCTAAATTTTTATCTATTTCTAGCGACTTAATATGGGCCTTCCCATATAACACAGCAGGTGCATATGATGTCATTATGCCAATAAGAACAGCAACCTGTCTAATTTTTGGCTTTGATAACTTAATAAGCTGAGTCGCTGTAGTCATAAACTTAATTAGTTTTTGTTCTGTTATCGACACTGTAAGGGACTGTGTATCCAGAATAAACCCTAAACATTTGAGTTGTTTTGTTGGTTTAAACACTGACTTTTGTTGATGTACATAAAACCCCAATTTAGTGAGTAATGCACATAAATCCAAAACTGCATTCACACAACCAATTTGTGTTGATGCTATAATAAAAGAATCATCTATGTATGGAAACATTATGTGACCCTTCCTCGCCATTACCGAGAAAACAGGTTTAAGCAATTTAGTAAATAAACGTGGCGCACAAGCTAAGCCATTCGGAATGCAGGTAAACTCATAGAGTTGGTTATCCCAAATAAATCGAAGAAATTTTCGGTATTGTTCCATTATGGGAAGCGTATAATATGCATCCTGTAAATCAACACTAGCCATCCACGCATCTGGTGTAATCAAATCTCGTGCCGTATCTAGAGAGAACATTTTAAAATGTCGATATTCCACCCTTTTATTAAGGATTGTTAAATCCAGGATCATTCGAACATCACCATTAGGCTTCGGTCTCGAGAAAATGTTTGAAATAAACTGTCCTGAACAGTGTGTCACTTTTTGTATAATTCCTTTCTCAAAGAATTTATGTACCTGTTTAGTTAGTGCGTCTCGTTCAACTGGTTGAATGTTATATGGAAAAGGTATTATACTTTGTACAGGAATTTGTGTAAAGGGAATGTGAACACCCCTAACTATTTTTATAATTTCTTGGTCACTAGTAATTTTGTGCCACTCAGAAATATGATTACTAATATTACCAGCCACAAAGTTGCTTACAGTTTGTGTGTTTTTAGAGGCTTCAGGGACTTGTAAAGTTTGTGTTTGGACCTCTACTTGGACCCGCCCCTGGGGAAAGGTCTCGACGAGTTGAACCCTCGGCCCATTGGCCGTGCGGTGTTGTCGGTCCAGCCTGGGCGAGCGCCCCGGCCCCGAAACCCTTGACCGAAGCTTGAACTCGGTCTGGTTCCTCTGGTGAACCGTCGTGGACGAAAATCCCCTCGTGACTTTTTGAAACGAGGAGCTTCCTGTTTCTTCTTGCCATCCATGTTTTTGCCACTCTTGGCTGCAGTCTCTACCTCTTTATAGAGGTATTGTAGTTGACCGCCAAACATCTTGGTGTTATCTAAAGGTTTCCCTTTAATCGGCTCTGGAGCAAGATAAAGCGTAAACTCCTTCCCCTCATTATCGGTAACCTTCTTAGAGCGAGCCACTTCCTTGCCAGCATCTGTGCAAACTGACTTGAAGACATTTTCATATCTTCGAAACGACAGGTAATTACCTGCCGCCGCTAACACTGCAATGCCTTTGTCCATTGTCTTAGCCAAAGACGAGAACTTATTTTCACTCTGCATCCTATTAGCCACAGGAACAATAGCTGTTAGGGTAGCCAACACTGCCTTATGCACTGTGTGCAACACATCCTCAAACTTCTTACGGTCATCCGTCATATTGACATCCCGATCCATTTCTTTAATGATGGAGTTGGGAACACCCTTTATGCCTGTTAACTCATCTCCTAACTTGGAGATAACCTCCGCCGGTTTGAACGTGCGGAAATGACCATTCACGGTCTCGCGCATAAGCGTAGTGGTTTTAACCCGCTTAGCCTTTGGCTTCTCCACCTTCTTAGCCACTTTAGTGCCAATGTCCGCATAGACCCCTTCATATATGGTGTCTGAGTCTGATTCCGTAGAAGTAGACTCAGTGGACGAATCAGAAGAAGAATATTTCCTCTTCCTCTTCTTCTTTTTGGACTTAGTCTTCCGCTTTTTGCGAAACCCAGTCTCTGCCCGCTCCTTGGTGAATTCATCACCCGAAGAAATCACCTGTTTCTTCTTCTTCCTCCGTTTAGGAGAAGGAGGAGGAGGAGCCTTAAGCTCCACCGCCGAGTCTGTGTCCAAGAAATCCTCAAACGAATCCTCTTGGACACTCGGCCTACGCCGCTTCCGAGACACAGGCGATTTGGCAGTCAAGATGTGGCTTTCCAATCGTGCAAAGCGAGCCTCCCAATCTGGAGGCGCAGGCACATCAGGCACTGCGTCCTCGTCCGGGTCGGAGAGGATATGCGCCCGGGGCTGTGTCGACGGCCCTGCCGACAACACAGGCGAGGAGTCGTACTCCTCGTCCACTCCACTCGGAACACGCCCCTCGGCTGCTGCTGCACCGCGCTTACTCCGCTTCGTGGCCATCGGGAGCTGAAACAAAGATTTTTGGTCAGTCCCGGTATATATATATGTCACAATATGGTTGTTTCAAACTCATTTGGACATCTATTGGTGTTAGAGAACGTGTTTATACCGTTATAACACAGGCGTAATAAGCTAAATTTGTGCGTGGGTTGTGGGTCAAGCCCAAACCTTACGCGGGGTCGGGACCAGTGTATCGGCCCGCCCATCCCTCTGTTCCGCACACTTCTCCCACCTGTGACTACTACGTCAACAAGTTGGAGAAAATGCTACGAAACTCGGAGAAACGCCTGAAAAAGTTTTGTCTAGGGGAGTCTATAAAAGAAACCCAGGAGCATCTCCAACATTACTCTCTATTAGAGTACGAGAGAATTTCCACATGAGATAGGGCGAAACCCACATCTCTACCCATAGTCACACGGTGACCCGGGTGTTGACATAACCGCTAATGACCGGTTTGGTTCCTTCGAGAAACCCACTCGAGTGTTCTATCCTTGGTTGTTTATAACCAAATAACTCGTCCAAATTGGACCAACGAAAGTCTAAACTTTCCATAATGATGCTCTAATGCATCATAATTAAGCTAACCACAGTTTTTATATACTTACTGCGTATTTGCTTGTATGTAGACTAATTTTGCCGGAGCAACCCAACGACACATTATCCAGTCGTGAGTTGTATATGCTAATTGCTGGTGCCGGACGTGCTTACCTCTCCCTAGCCTGAGGCTAGCCTGAGGCTGTTTACCGAGGTAAAATATAGCATATAAGAACACACACACATATATATACACATACAGTTTCGGACTACTGGCTAACAATTAGTTACCCTTATAACAACCTAGCGGATCGAACCCAAACCTACCAGGCAATCCACGACACAGCTGTACCTACACTAGGATATACGTCCTGATATGACCTTAGATGTTGCTAGGACGTAAAAGAACAACAAACAAATCTAGAGCACTTCCCTGTATCTAATGCATTGCTTCGAATTCCAAGTATGGTCTCAGATAGATAAAAGATTCACCCGGTACTTTTAGTACACGGGTGAAGACCAGCCCTATATAAATACAGGGGGAAATAGCATTAATATGGAAGTGAGGCTCCAGTATGGAAGTGAGGCTCCAGTATGTGGCTCCAGTATCAAATGGATACTTCTATAGGCACAGAGTTGGTGAAATGGGCGAGAATGCAAAAAGACAAGATGGCGGCCACAGAACGCCGTCGATTTCACTTTTAAATCTTATTAAACTAGATATTATATTATATTTTTCAACTCAAAGGTAGCGGGTAAATAATAAGACATATGTAAAGAATAAATGTTGCTTCTTAGATTGTAAAATTAGGCTCTCAATTCTTTGACCCGCATTTTCGCCAGCTTTTACATAAGGCTGGTTTGCACCCCTACTGCAGCAGTACGGGGTGAATCTTGTATCTAGGTCTCAGATTGATCGCAATGTTAGCATTGCATTTGATTTGGTGGGAACGACACACTCCCTCCCTCCCCCCATCATTGCGCTTTGGACTTTTCTTTGGGTGGATGGCTGAGCCCGTCATTCATCCACCCGATTAGCCAGTGGTCTTTCACACCTTTTCCCGTCCCATCACCATCCAGCCATTGCCCCTCACTTATCGTTATTGCTGAGCCAGCAATGCACACACTTCTACTAGTACTACTGCTTTACCATGTTTTTTCTCCGCCCACCCACATTACTAAAACTCATATGTCTCAAGCGCTGGGCCTGCGTGCTTCTGTCGACATGAAATAAGCATTTATTACCTGCGCTACATTGTCATGTGATTTCAGAACCTGACGCCTATATTTCACCAGGATCTGTCTGTTAGCGTTTAAACACTATTCACCTAATCATTAAATGTGGACATAATTAACTAAAGTTAAACATCTGGAAGTGTTTAGAAATGCTAGGTGCCCAGCTTCCTTTCCAATCGATGACAAATCGTGATGCCTAAAATAATTGCCTAATTAATTAAAATCACCCGCCTCCTGGCGTGGTGGCCTAATCGGTAGAGCACGAGCCTCGCATGTGGAAGGTCGGGAGCTCGGTTCCCAGTCAAGTCAAACCAATGACTTTAAAATTGATACTTGTCGCTTCCTAGCCTGGTGCTCAGCATTAATAGGATAGGGCAAGGACTGGTTGGCTCAGTGTTAGGATAATGTGCCTGAGTGGGATATCGGGTCATGGTGCTCGCAGCCTGATTTCCCAGTAGGGCAGCACTATAACATCACCATGAGTGCACACTGTCGCAAGTCAGTACCCGTCCTGATATTACCTCAGATGTTGCCAGGATGTAAAACTCCAACAACCAACCAACGAACCCTCCTCCTTTTGATTGGGGTCTCCCCCGTTGATAGAAGCTGCCACTTATAATGGACGTGCCAGACTTTGGGCGCCTTAAGTCCTGCATTATACACACAGGTGGCGCCACCTGCCAACAAGCAATCCCAAAAGAACCCGCCCACAGACACGAAGAGCAGTTAAAAATACATACTGTGAAACCGCAGCTGGCACACATGCGTATGTGTATGTGTGTATGTATGTGTGTACGTGCATGTATGTATATGTTTGTATGTATGCATAGATGTATGTATGTGTGTATACATGTATGTAAATATATATTCAACGCATCATATGAGAGTTTGCTGTTTTTTTTCTTGAAGATTTATACTGCCTATCATGGATAAGTCTGAAGTCTTGTTTTCACCATTATACAGTTGGGCATTAGAAAGTTTTAGTCTACACTTTTACCGACCAAAGGGATTTTTGACCGCCCACACCACATAGACATGGTATGAGAGCAACTGTCCTTTAATGATGCTGTAAGTTATAGACAGCAGTGGAAATCCAAATTGGCAGAGGTGATGACATGGGGAATATATTTTATAATTATATTTGCTGATATGCTATAGCAAATTGTGTGGAAAACAGGACTTTGACAGGAATGTCATTTTCACATGATATATATATATATATATATATATATATATATATATATATGAAGTGGGCAAGACTATAATCGAGCTGTGGCCGGTGGGGGCTTGGGTCGAGCGACCCACATATGGAAATGTGGGCTGCTCGCCAAGACGAACCCGCATTGGCCATCAAATGCGGGGAAGGGTTCGCTGCTGTAACTCGTTGCTAGGAGATGCACCGCGACATCCCGCGCTACTCTTCTAGCAACATAGAAGGTTCGAGCCATCGGGCCGGGACCCATCAGACGTGTTTCATTAGCGCTCTGATGTTTTAGACAATAATATGGCTTTAAATACAGTAATTGGGAGTATCTTAACTATAAAGGAAATGGAGGGGAAGTATTTATTCATACCGTTGACATTTGCAGAGATTAGATGGTGTTGGTAGGAACAGAAATAAAGTCATGAGCTCTTAAAACGTGATTGAGATGTTCCTTGCATTCCTTACCCTTTACGAACATGACCCTTATTACACTAACAGTCGTGGTCAACTCCTTAATAATGGTTCATTATAATAGCTATTACTATTGGCCTTCTGCGCAGACGAGCGAGTGATGTAGACATCACCGAATGTAGCATGACCCTCTTCTCGGGACTAGTAAACACCTCCTTGATACCGACAATAATAATAATAGGTAATATCTCGGGTGTTTATAAGTCACAGCAGCGGCAGAGTACACCGTCGGCCTTAGATAGGGAAGCGGAGGAGTAATGGTAATTAATGCACATCAAATGTGGGGGGTAGAGCCCGCAAACATCTAGTAAATAGGCTGTTGGCACTCAGACAGGATTATATTAATGAAAACATGAAATCGTTACGAAGAAGGAGAGACGGCGGCAGCCAGCAGCAGGAGCAGGGAATCCATGGTATATTGATTGAACTAAAGGAAAAGAATGGTTAAACGGTTAGACACACAGCATATATATTATGAATAACACTGAGGTCAAACTCATGTTCCCACATCATTTGCGATATACCAGAAGTGAGGATAATTGTAAAATAAACACAACCAAGGCCCATGCGAAATACATTTATATATAACCAAAATAACACTGATGTGAAAATGATGTTCCACACACCCTGAACGATAAGGTATACGTTATACGTGATCTAAGTTTGGGATGGATCCTGATTATTATTAGTATATTTTTCATTTAGATTTTTCTCAAAATTGCCTCTAGATTGTTTTCAGTGAACGCAATTCGGGCAATTCGCAATGGGCTGTTGATACACTGTTGGTTTGCTGATGGTATGCTGATGATACCTTGATGATACGCTGATGGTACACTGATGGTACGCTGATGGTACACTGATGGTACGCTGATGGTACACTAATGGTACACTAATGGCACACTGATGGGCTGTTGGTACGCTGTTGGTTTCCTGATGGTACGCTGATGGTACACTGATGGTACGCTGATGGTACACTAATGGTACACTAACGGCACACTGATGGGCTGTTGGTATGCTGTTGGTTTGCCGATGGTACGCTGATGATACTTTGATGGTACGCTGATGTAACACTGATGGTACACTGATGGTACACTGATGGTACACTGATGGTACGCTGATGGTACACTAATGGTAAATTAATGGCACACTGATGGGCTGTTGGTACGCTGTTGGTTTGCTGATGGTACGCTGATGATACTTTGATGGTACGCTGATGTAACACTGATGGTACACTGATGGTACACTGATGGTACACTGATGGTACGCTGATGATACCTTGATGGTACGCTGATGTAACACTGATGGTAAGTGATAGTACAATTTTTAAACTGGAGCTAACCCTGAACTCCCTCACTATTTATAAATGTCGTCATTCTCCGGCGATTGGGACAATATGTAGGCTACAGTTGCACTTAGTGTATACACCATCACAACAATGAATATCCCATCTTTGCCTCCAGTGTTCCCCCGTTAAATACCAAAGATGAGAGTCTTCCGGTAAATGGAACAGTTCTAAATGTGATTAAAAGATTCAAGTTGTATAGTCCGATGGTTTTGAGTTTCTGTCATTTTTCTGAGATCAAGATATTAAATTGATTGATATAATCTACCTTACTTTAATTTGAAGTTATTTTTAGCTTAAATTGCCACCTTTTGAGATATTTGAAGTGTAAACATGCTGAATTAATTTTGGCAAGTACGCCAAAACTCTGACACCATAGGCTTCTGCAGTAACAGGTTCTGTTAAATTGACTCAGTATTGCCTTCTATGTAGAAACAAATGCTTAATAAGTGCATCACTATCTACGTTAGATCTGTAGAATAAAATCTAGATAATTATTTTGCTTTTTTGGAAATGTGATGGTTCATCGGACTATGCAACTTTAATGGGGAAAAAATGGAAACCCACCTATGTCTCATCCCTGAAATACATGCGCATTTAAAGTCAATAATGAGGAATTAAAATGGACGCAGTAAATATGGTTGTCAAATTTCTGCTAAACCAGTATCGGACTACTGGCTAACAATTAGTTACCCCTACAACAACCTAACTTCATTATTCATTAATTAGCGCAGGCCTAGTCTACCTAAGTAAATGGCGTAATTCTATTACACAAGCAGTTTACTTCCCTATCTCCCCCCCCCCCCTTCCAGGTTATCCTCATGATTGAACGCAGATGTCGCACCATGAAGGCATGCAGATTTTTCACCTGTCGTCTGTACACTGTCCAGGCCTGAGCTACGTATAGTATGGTGGATAGGACGATTGCACGGTAGATCTTGCCTTTGATCCAAATGGACACATGGTGGTTGTTCCAGAGTCTCTGGCGTAGTCGGCTGAAAGATGCGCTAGTCCTGTCTATTCTAGTATCTCTCTTCCCCTTCCCTTCTACTAGTTCTAGCCGCCCCCTCTTCTACCCCACATCCTCTCCTCTCATCTATTCTCCTCCTCTTTCCCCAGGCTGTTCCTTTCTCCTCCCTCCGGGATATTCCCCATCCTAACATTCCTCTTCCTCCAGGCTGTTCCCGTCCCCTCCCTCCTGGCTACTCCCCTCTCCCCAGGCTGTTCTCGTCCCCTCCCTCTGGGCTATTCCCCTGTCCCCAGGCTGTTCCCGCCACCTCCCTCCCAGCACTGTTCCACCCTAGCACTCCTCCTCGCCCTTCAGGCTATTCCCTTCCCCTCCCTCCAAGATAATCCCGTTCTTGCCACTCATACCCCCTCCTTGCTATTCCCCTTCCTACCATTACTCCCTCCAGGGCCCATATATGCAGGAGTCAGTGTTAGCGAGCCAAAACACGTTTAGAGGGGATTTCTGGTTTAGCACTGAAAAGTCGGTATGCACGAGTCAGTGATAGGCCTAACACCGCGCGTTTAAGGTCCGCGACACTAACCCCGTTTCATAGGACGTCTAAGGGCGGTGTTAGCGTAAGATTGTTCCCAAATCTATTCAATGCTGTCATATTTAACAGAATTAAATACACAATAAGTGAAAGTTTATCAATTTAACCCTAAATTCGAAGCGTTATTAAGGCTACCACCGCATTGGCGGCGATATTAATAGTTATATTTTCGAATCGACGAATGTAAAGTAAACAAATCGCCGCCTCCGCATCGACGTCGATATCCATACTGTCTAACGTCAAATAAAAATGGCCACCGCCGTCGCCACCGAATCGGCGCGAATATATTATGCCCATATCTATTCAATGCGTTCATATTTAACAGAATTACATACTCAAATCGTGAAATTTCATTAAATTAACCCTAAAATCGAAGCGAGATTAACGCTGATGCCGGAACGTAAAGTAAACAAATCGCTGCCGCCGCCAGTATGGAAACCGACGTCGATGCGGCGGCTGCGGCGATTTCAAATAGAGTTGCTCGCCGGCAACAGGCTCACCACTAAAAAGGCTGCTGGTTCCTGGCGGCCGATATTGTCAAATAGCGGTGCTCACCGGGTACAGGCTCAGAGGGCCCCCCCCAAGTTGCTAAATAACTAATCCCAATCTATAAATACATTCACGTTTAGCTAACACTCACCGTTTAGGCGCCTCTGCATACGGCGTGACCTACTTCACGCGGGCAGTGATAGCTAAACGCGTTTACCGCCTAACACCAACCGACGATATCACCGACTCCTGCATATGGCCCCAGGCTGTTCCTTTCTCGCCCCTCCAGGCTATTCCCTTCCCTACCACTCCCCTCCCCTCCATCTCGGCTATTGCTTTCCCTACCACTCATCCCCTCGTGTCAGGCTGTTCATGTCTCCTCCCTCCCCGCTATTCCCCTCCCTATCACCACTCCCCACTCCCTCTCGGCCATTCCTTTCCCTACCACCCCTCCCCTTGCTCCAGAATGTTCCCTTCTCATACCTCCTGGCTATTCCCTTCCCTACCACTCCTCCCCTCGCTCCAGGCTGTTCTCTTCTCCTCCCTCCCGGCTATTTCCTTCGTTATCACCCCTCCCCTTGTTCCAGGCTATTCTCTTCTCCTCCCTTCCGGCTATTCCCTTCTCTATATCACCCCTCCCCTCGCCCCAGGATGTTCCATTCTCCTCCCTCCCGACTATTCCCTTCCGTCCCACTCCCATCCCTCTAGCCTCTTCCACCGTCCGCTCACCCTCCCTCATGCAGTTCCCTTCTCCCTCCCAGCTATTCCCTTCCTTACCACTACTCCCCTCCAACCAGGCTCTTCCCTCCTCTTCTCCATCCTCCCTCCCTACTGATCTCCCCTTCCAACAACTCTGCATCTCCCTGATATGGCCTTATATGATGGTAAGACATAAAACCCCAATACACAAACAGACAAGCATAGCTTCTCCATGTGTTGGTATGGACATGCGCGTGGTTTTGCCATTCAGGACTATTGGTTTTAAGGCCCAATAAAAAAGGGTGCATTTTTCAAAAAAAATAATAAATCGATTAACACCAAACACTTAAACGCATGCCTTTAAGGGCATTAAAGCTGCATAGTTCGATTAAAGCATCACATTTTCAAAACCAAAACACTTATCTAGATTTGATTCTACATAGCTAAATTAGATACTGGTGCACTTATTAACTGATTACGCATCTGTTGCTGCGCAGAACAGACACTACTAAGTCAATTTAATAGAACCTGTTCCTGTTGAAGCCTATGTTGTCAGAATTTTGACGGGCTTGCCAAAATTAATTTTGTATGCTTGTATTTCAAATATCTCCAATGGTATTAGCCATTCATAAGAAAAGTTTCTTCAACCTAAAATAAAGTAGATTATAAAGATTAGGTGGTGTTCTCTGTGGCGGAGTGGTTAGAGTGTTTGACTTTTTTCTAGGTTGGACTCCTAATCTGAAGGTCAGTGGTTCGATTCCCTGTGCCCCCACCTCTGCCAATTTGGATTTCCACCGCTGTGTATAACTTACAGCATCATCAAAGGCCAGTTGCTCTCATACCATGTCTATGTGGTGTGGGAGGCTAAAAATCCTTTGGGTCGGTAAAAGTGTAGGCTCGGGCTTTCTATCAACAAACTGTCTAATGGTGAAAACAAGCCTATTCAGGCTTATCTATGATAGGCAGTACAAATCTTCAACAAAAAAAAAAGGTTGTTAGTTTATTTATTTTAAAAAAGAGAAAAAGAGAGAGAGAGAAAAAAGGAAGAAGCTCTAAGTTAGACTCTAAGCCATTAGAGTATGCAGCCGTAACCTTGTAAATTCAAACACACCCCTCCCACATTATTAAAGGTGCACAATTTGATGGTTTTGAGTTCCAGTCACTTTTTGAAATAAATATATTAGGTTGTCTGTTATAAGCTCCCTTACTTTAGGTTGAAGTAACTTTTATTTTAAATGACTAACATTTGAGATATTTGATGTGCAAACAGGCAAAAATAATCTGATCAAGCACATCAAAATTCTGACACCATAGGCATCAGCAGTAACATGTTCTATTTAATTGATTTAGTGTGCATACCCGCATATGCATCAACACATGCTTAATGTTAAATAATAAGTGCACCAGTATCTCCTCCCTCCAGCCCTCCTCCCTCCCTCCTCCCACCATTCCCCTTCCCTTCCCCTCCTCCCTCCCTCCTCCCACCTTTCCCTTCTCCTCCTCCCTCCCTCCTCCCACCTTTCCCCTTCCCCTCCTCCCTCCCTCCTCCCACCTTTCCCCTTCCCCTCCTTCCTCCCTCCTCCCACCTTTTCCCTTCCCTTCCCCTCCTCCCTCCTCCCACCTTTCCCTTCTCCTCCTCCCTCCCTCCTCCCACCTTTCCCCTTCCCCTCCTTCCTCCCTCCTCCCACCTTTTCCCCTTCCCCTCCTTCCTCCCTCCTCCCACCTTTCCCCTTCCCCCTCCTCCCTCCTGCCACCTTTCCCCTTCCCCCTCCCTCCTCCCCACCTTTCCCCTTCCCCTCCTTCCTCCCTCCTCCCACCTATTCCCTTTCCCCTCCTTCCCCCCTCCTCCCACCTTTCCCCTTCCCCTCCTCCCTCCCTCCCCCCCTCCTCCCTCCCCCCTCCTCCCCCCTCCTCCCACCTTCTCCCCTCCCCTCCTCCCCCTCCTCCCCCCTTCCCCCTCCCCCCCCTTCCCCCCTCCTCCCTCCCTCCCTCCCCCCCTCCCCCCTCCTCCCTCCCCCCCTCTCCCCCCTCCCCTCCCTCCTCCCCCCTCCCCCCCTTCCCTCCCCCCTCCTCCCTCCTCCCCCCTCTCCCTCCCCCTCCTCCCTCCCCTCCACCCACCCTCCCCCCTCCCCTCCTCCCCTCCCTCCTCCCACCTTCCCCTTCCCCTCCCCCCCTCCTCCCCCCCCCCCCCTCCCCCTCCCCTCCCCTCCCCCCCCTTCCCCTCCCCCTCCTCCCCCCCTCCCCCCCCCTTCCCCCCCTCCCCTCCTCCCTCCCCCTCCCCCCCTCCTTCCCCTCCCCTCCTTCCCTCCCTCCTCCCCCCCTTCCCCCTCCCCCTCCTCCCTCCCCCTCCCCCCTCCCCTCCCTCCCCTCCCTCCCCCCTCCTCCCCCCCTTCCCCCTCCCCTCCTTCCTCCCTCCTCCCCCCTTTCCCCCCTCCCCCCCCTCCCCTCCTCCCCCCTTCCCTCCCCCCCTTCTCCCCCTTCCCCCCCTCCCTCCCTCCCTCCCCCCTCCCCTCCCCCTCCTCCCTCCCCCTCCCCCACCTTCCCCTTCCCCTCCTCCCCCTCCCCCCCCCTCTTCCCTTCCCCTCCTCCTCCCTCCCCCCCCCTCTCCCCTTCCCCTCCTCCCCCCTCCTCCCCCTTCCCCCTCTCCTCCTCCCCTCCCTCCTCCCACCTCTCCCCCTTCCCCCCCCTCCTCCCCCTCCCCCCCTCCCCTCTCCCCCCCTCCCTCCCTCCTCCCCTCCCTCCCCTCCCCTCCCTCCTCCCCTCCTCCCCCTCCCCCTTCCCCCTCCTCCCTCGCCCCTCCCCTCCCCCCTCCCTCCTCCCCCCCTCCTCCCCCTCCCCCCCCCCCTCCCCCCTCCCTCCCCCCTCCCCTTCCCCCCCCCCCTCCCTCCCCCTCCCCCTTCCCTCCCCTTCCCTCCCCCCTCCCCCCCTCCCCTCCCCCTCCCCCCCTCCCTCCCCCCCTCCCTCCCCCCCTCCCCCTCCCCCCCTCCCTCCCCCCTCCCCCTCCCCCCCTCCCCCCCCCCCTCCTCCCCGTCCTCTCCCCTCCTCCCCCCCTCCCCCCCCCTCCCCCTTCCCCCCCCCCTCCCTCCTCCCCCTCCCCTCCCTTCCCCTCCTCCTCCCCCCCTCCCCCCTCCCCTCCCCCTCCCCCCCCTCCTCCCCCCTCCCCCTCCCCCCCCCCCTCCCTCCCCCCCCCTCCCCTCCCCCCCCTCCCCCCCTGGCACTCCCCCCTCCCCCTCCCCCTCCCTCCCTCTCCCTCTGCCCCCTCCTCTCCCTCCCCCCTCCCTCCCCCCTCTCCCTCCCCCCTCCCTCCCTCCCCCCCCTCCTCCCCCTTCCCCCCCTCCCCCCCCACCTCCTTCCCCCCCCCCCCCTCCCCCCCTCCTCCCCCCTTCCCCCCTTCCCCTCCTCCCCCCTCCTCCCCCTCTCCCTCCCCCTCCTCCCTCCCTCCCCCCCCCTTCCTTCCCCTCCCCTCTCCTCCTCCCCCCCCTCCTCCCCCCCTTCCCCCCCTCCTCCCCTCCCTCCCCCCCTCCCTCCCCCCTCCCCCCCCCCTCCCCCTCTCCCTTCCCCCCTCCCCCTCCTCCCCCCTTCCCTCCCCTCCCTCCCCCCTCCTCCCCCCTTCCCCTCCCTCCCCCCCTCCCCCCTCCCTTCCCCTCCCCCTCCCTCCCTCCCCCCTCCTCTCCCTCCCCTCCCCCCTCCCTCCTCCCCCTCCTCCCTCCCCTCCTCCCTCCCCCCTCTCCCTTCCCTCCTCCCCCTCCCTCCCTCCCTCCTCCCCCTCCCTCCTCCCCTCCTCCCTCCCCCCCCCCTCCCCCTCCCCCCTCCCTCCTCCCCCCTCCCCCCCCCCCCTCCCCCTCCCCTTCCCCCCCCCCTCCCTCCTCCCCCCTCCCCCCTTCTCCCCCCTCCCCCCTCCCTCCTCCCCCCCCCTCCCTCCCCCCTCCTCCCCCTTCCCCCCTCCCCTCCTCCCCCCCCTCCCTCCCCTCCCCCTCCCCCTCCCCCACCCCTCCCCCTCCTCCCCTCCTCCTCCCCCTCCCTCCCCCTCTTCCCCCCCTCCCCCCTTCCCCTCCCCTCCTCCCCCCCCTCCCCCCTCCCTCCCTCCCCTCCTCCCTCCCCCTCCCCCCTCCCCTCCCCTCCCCCCCCCTCCCCCACCTCCCCCCTCCCCTCCCCCCTCCCCCCCCCCCCCCTCCCCTCCCCCCTCCCTCCCCCCCCCTCCCCCTCCCCCCCCTCCCCCCTCCCCCTCCCCCCCCCTCCCTCCCCCCCCCCCTCCCCCTCACCCCTCCCCCTCCTCCTCCCCCCCCCCCCTCCCCCACCTCCCTCCTCCCTCTCCCCTCTCCCCCCTCCCTCCCTCCTCCCACCTTCCCCTTCCCCTCCTCTCTCCCTTTCTCCCCACCCTATCCCCCTTCCCTCTCTCCCCTCCTCCACCCTACTCCCCTTCCCTCATCCCTCCCTCCTCCCACCTTTCCCCTATACCCCGCTCATCACTCCCTCCCACTTCCCACCCCTCTCACCACCCACTCCTTTCCTTCCACCCTAAGATGCACACCCTCCCGCACCTTCCATGACCACCTGTTCCATGCTTTCTACAAGCAACTTCCCTTACCTTCCACCCACCTCCTGCCCACCTATCTCCCACCCGAAACCTTCCTCCTGCCAAATCTCCCCCCCGAAACCTCCTATTAGCTCCCCATCTCCAACCCCTCCCCCCTTCCCTCCATCCCCAACCCCATATTCTCCCTCTCGCCCGATCCACCTCTACATACCCCATTCCCCTTCCACCACCCCCTCCTCCTTCCACCTGTCTACACGCCCAAACCTCTCAACACCAACTATAAGCCGATGATAATCAAGAAAATAAAAAAAATAAAAATAAAAAAAATAAAAAAAAAAAATAAAAAATAAATAAAAAAAATAATAAAAAAAAAAAAAAAATAAAAAATAAAAAAAAAAAAATAAAAAAATAAAAAAAAAAAAATAAAAATAAAAAATAATAAAAAAAAATAAAAAAAAAAAAATAAAAAAAATAAAAAAAAAAAAATAAAAAAAAAAAAAAAATAGAAAAAGAAATAAAAAAAAAATAATAAAAAAAAAAAAATAAAAAAAAAAAGAATAAAAAAAAAAAAATAAAAAAATAAAAAAAAAAATAAAAAAAAAAAAAGAATAAAAAAAAAAAATAAATAAAAAAAAAAAATAAAAAAAAAATAAAAAAAAAAAAAAAAAATAAAAAAATAAAAAAAAAAATAAAAAAAAATAAATAAAAATAAAAAAAAAGAATAAAAAAAAAATAAAAACCACACACACAACTTTAGGCCGAACTAGATAAGGCGAACTAGATGAGGCGAACTAGGTGTGAAA
The DNA here is from genome assembly GCA_030323885.1 of Branchipolynoe longqiensis. NCBI lineage: Eukaryota > Metazoa > Annelida > Polychaeta > Phyllodocida > Polynoidae > Branchipolynoe > Branchipolynoe longqiensis. The sequence goes on from CM059200.1 coordinate 38,933,794, forward strand.
GTGTGTCGTGTCCACAAATGCAGTATTTGGGGCGGTTTAAAGCGGAAATCGATATCTGTGCATGAGCAAGTCCATACTAACCAGCGCCAGTTTCGGTTAGTCGATGTCACCATGAGAGTGTGTGGGTTCGACCTAGATATGTATCGACTGAATCGTATTGTTTTGGAAGGGGCAAAACTTCTGCTGGGCAGTGAAAACCTAAAAATAAATATCTGTGCACAGCTAGCAGTTTCATAGACCAAATTATATAATATGTGCTTTTGATCGACTGGAAAATCAACAAACTCAGGTCTCGACTGCGCATGCGTGTGACCTGCTTAAGCCGCCTCAAGTAAACCGCTACCGCCCACACAAGCAAGATGGGCTGACTTAAGCTAGTTTGCTTCATATAAACAACCTCGCGACGCGGTTTACTTGAGGCGAACTAGTTGAGTCGCCTCAGCCCTAATCCGCCTCAGCGTCGCGTTCACACTGCCAATGTGAGTCGACTTACATGAGACAAACTAGTTGACCTATCCTCTCTTTCCCTTCCCCTTCCCCTTTTCACCATCCCCTCCCCTCCACCAACCTTTCTCCTCCCCCAGCCCCTCCCTCCTCCCCCTCCCCTCCTCATCCCCCTCTCCTCCCGCACCCTCCCCACCCCATCTCCTGCCTCCCGTCCCCCCTCCCTCCTTACTCCCCCCACCAATCTTCTCCTTTCACCCCATCCTTCTCTACATACCCTTTTCCCATTCCCCTTTTCGCCACCCCTCCCCTCCTCCCTCCACCTTCACGCTTCCTCCATTCTACCGCCATTCCCCTCTCCCAACCCATACCCCTTCCCCTTCCAACCGCCCCTCCCCAACCCCTTAGTCCCACCCAAGCGTCTCCTCTCACCCTATCCCTCTCTTCCCCTCCCGCTCCCCCTTCCACCATCCCCTCCCCTCCTCCCACCTTTCCCCTCTCCCAGCTCCAGCCCCTCCCCATCCCCCTTCCCCTCCACCCTCCATCTCCCTTCTGCCTTCCCTCCCTCTCCCCAACCTTCCTCATCCTTCCTCCCCCCACACACTCCTTACTGCCCCCCAATCTTATCCTCTCACCCCATCCTTCTCTCCATACCCTTGTCCCATTCCCTTTCCCCTTTCCACCACCACTTCTCCTCCTCACACCTTTCCCCTCTCTTACCCCTCCCCCAACCTCCTCCCCCCACACACCCCTTCCTTCTGCCCCAAAGCCCACACAAGTTCCCCTGACCAGACATGGCGTCGCTGAACCTCATATCCTATGGCCGCTGCGGGAGTTGACTGCAGACTAATGGTAATGAAATATAAATTAGCCAATTCTCCCAAGGATCTTTAACAGGATTTGCACATGTTTGGAAAGCATGCCATCTCACGAGGGGTAGTTCGATTCAACAGATAACCCGATACAACTGGCCACCATCATACTTTCACATGCCTCAAGTTTTTGAATAAACAACATATTGCATTGCAGATCATGAGGAGAAAGCCTCGTCGTTCTGACTTTCAAATTCACAGAGACTAATGGTAATGAAATTTAAATTAGCCAATTCTCCCAAGGATCTTTTACAGGATTTGCACATGTTTGAAAAGCATGCCATCCCATGAGGGGTGGTCCGATTCCACAGATAACGCGATACAACAGGCCGCCATCATACTTTCACATGCCTCAAGTTTTTGAATAAACAAAATATTGCATTGCAGATCATGAAGGGAAAGCCTCGTCGTTCTGACTTTCAAATTCACACATGGCTGCTTTCAATTGTCGCAAGGTTTATTCAGCCTGAATATTACTGATCACGCATTGTTTTGATAGCCAGGAGCGTCGTGTTCGGCGGAATGAAATATTGTATTCAGATGCATACAAATGTTTAGCAAGAACAAAAAAGACAATTAAATTTTTTTTTAAACATTATTTGTCCGTCCACCCAGCTTTCAAACCTTTTCCGACGCCCACCGCACCATGACGCCCCCGGCCTGACCTCGTCCGGCCCCGCCCCGCCCCGCCCCGCCCCGCCCCGCCCCGCCCCGCCCCGCCCCGCCCAGCCCCGCCCCGCCCCGCCCCGCCCCGGCCCCGCCCCGGCCCCCGCCCCGCCGCACCCCACCCCGTCCCGCCCCGCCCCGCCCCGCCCCACCCCGCCCGCCCCGTCCCGTTCCGCCCCACCCCGCCCCGCACCCCCGCCCCTCGCGCCGCCGGACCCCGCCCCGTCCCGCCCCACCCCGCCCCGGCCCCGCCGTTCCCCGCCCCCACGCCCCGCGCCCCTCCCCGACGCGCCCCGCGCCAACCACCCGCACCGCTCAAATCCCACCCGTCCCTGGCCTGGCCCGCCTGTCTCCCGGCGCCTCCTGCTAGTGGCGGCCCGGCGGTGCCGCGCCTGGCCCGGCCGGCTCCTCCTCCGCCCCAGGCGCGGCGCTCCTGGGGGCCGGGACGTGCTGACGGTGCCGGGCACCCTCCCGACTCCACCCCGCCTATGGTGTCTGATATTGATGTGCAACCCAACTTTAATTTCTCATGTTTTCACTTAAAATATCGCCAAAGTTAACCGTTAAAACAAAAAAAATTGCTTCAAACCAAAGAAAGATGGATTATAATGATCAACCTAATATATACATCTTTAAACAAACATACCTCAAAACCATTGGTTTATGCAAATTTCAGCTCATTCACAGCGCCATCTACCTCTGCAATGCTGCACCACCACCTATTTCCTCACACTACTGGATGAGGCCACCATGGCAGACAGTAATGATGCCCTCTGTTCCCATAGTTACAACCTCATTACTAATTGATGCATTTAATGTCTGATATCTCTTCCATGATCGCTTAAGCTATCATTAAGGCAGTTTTAATTCTAGCCTCTATTAATAATGAACAGAGCGGCGTAAGCATGACATATATTGCCTGAAAATATCGGAAACGGGAATGTGTTAATGCTGGTGGTACCTGATGTCGTTGTGGGTAGCCATAGATGCAGGTGGCGCCCTGTTGTGGGTAGCCATAGTTGCAGGCAGCGCCCTGTTTTGGGTAACAATTGATGCTAGCAGCACTCTGTTGTGGGTAGCCATTGATGCAGGCGGCGCCCTGTTGTGGGTAGCAATTGATGCTAGCAGCATTCTGGTGTGGGTAACCATTGATGCTGGTGGTGTCTGTTGTGGAAAGCCATTGGTGCTGTTGGTGGCACCCTGTCGCGGGTAGGCATTGTTGCTAGTAGTGGCGTCCTGTTGCGGGTAGGCATTGTTGCTAGTGGTGTCATGTTGCGGGTAGCCATTGCTGCTAGTGGCGTCCTGTTTCGGGTAGTCATTGCTGCTAGTGGCGTCCTGTTGCGGGTAGCCATTGCTGCTACTAGTGGCGTCCTGTTGTGGGTAACCATTGCTGCTAGTGGCATCCTGTTGCAGGTATACATTGCTGCTAGTGGTGTCCTGTTGCGGGTAGCCATTGCTGCTAGTGGTGTCCTGTTTCGGGTAGCCATTGCTGCTAGTGGCGTCCTGTTGCGGGTAACCATTGCTGCTAGTGGCGTCCTGTTGCGGGTAACCAGTGCTGCTAGTGGTGACCTGTTGCGGGTAGCCATTGCTGCTGCTAGTGGCGTCCTGTTGCGGGTAGCCATTTCTGCTAGTGGTGTCCTGTTGCAGGTAGCCATTGATGTTAGTGGCGTCCTGTTGTGGGTAACCATTGCTGCTATTGGCGTCCTGTTGCGGGTAGCCAATGCTGCTAGTGGCGTCCTGTTGCGGATAGCCATTGCTACTGCTGGCCATCTCAATGAACCAGATAGAAAATAAAATCTCGGATTGGGAGCAGGATTGTGGCGAGATCTGTGCACACGGCCCATCAATCTGAGGGCCATTGTTCACAGCATTAAGCACGGGCAATGGGCTTCAGTCAGTCACTGTGGGATTGCCCCGGTTCCGAACATTATTGAGATGGATATCACCATGATAAGTGTGTCAATAACATCAAGCATATATATAGTATAGTTATACGAGTCTTACCTTGGTACAGATGATGGATAACTGTTGTTTTACCGAGGTATAAGCCTCGGATAGATGTGGGCTAGGGAGAGGTAAGCATGTCCGGTACCAGCAATCTTAACCTACTTATTGAGGATAAAAATGACTTTCAAACAATGGATACTATTACTTTACCGAAAAGGTACACCAACGGAATAGATGTGGCAGGGTGTGGCGGGAGGGCCCTAGCCCACATCTATCCGAGGCTTATACCTCGGTAAAACAACAGTTATCCATCATCTGTACCAAGGTAAGACTCGTATAACTATACTATTTTACCTCGGTAAACAGCCTCAGGCTAGCCTCAGGCTAGGGAGACCTTTACATAATTCATTTTTATCCTTAATATCATTCTTTCTTATCATTATAACATTCTAAATTTTTGTTCTCACCTATTCTTGTTAGTTGGCGAGAAGACGCTTTGCAACGCCGGTAGGCTTTTCTAGTCGTTTATTATAATGTTTTGCAAACGACTTAGCCGTCTTCCAGCCTGCATGCGCTAGTATTCTTTTCACAGAAATACCAAGCACCCGTGCCTTGGAGACCATGGCTCCTCTAGTTGAGTGGGAAGAGTATTTACTCGTATCCACTCCAGCCAATTTCAACACCGTAATTGTCCATCTGGCAAGTGTGTCTCGTGAAATCGCCTTATGTGGCTTTATAAAGCTCACTAATAGTTGTTGTGATGCACGTAAATCCTTTGTCTTGTATATATAAGCCCGTATGGCCGACACAACACATAATTTCCGATCATTCGGAAAACAGTCTAAGTGAACCGTTGATAAAGGGTCACCTAACGTGTTCGATTTAAGCAATTTTTCTAAATCAAACGTAGCTTGTTGCTTGTCTATTTCTAATCCAGTTAAGGATAAAGCAACAATCGTCTGTCCTCTGTGTCCGGTTACTAACAATAACAGGACCGCGACCTTAAAACCTAACTGTTTTATATCTAACCACGAGTTGTGAGGCCAAGCCTGAAACAACTTAAATACTATAGAAACATCCCAAAACCGACTATACTTTGGTTTTGGAGGATTCCTTTGATAAATTGAACGAAGTAAATAACAAATAACATGATGTTTTCCAACTGTTTCGCCATCAATTCTAGGTAATATAATTGATAACGCACACCTCGCCGCATTAATCGATCCAAAGGAAAGTCCTTCATCCTCTAGAGAACGAAGAAACCGAGCTACTTGTGAAAT